>JAVJGG010000085.1:30283410-30344154 GCA_035590195.1 Aviceda cuculoides
TCTGTCCCAACATGTCTCATGCAAATGGCAACAAGGCAACCATAACATCCTCACTGACAGTCTGTCACAGGATTCATCACAAGGGAAGACCTACTAGCTTTGAGCAAGCAGTATCTCAGTCACCAAAAACAAAACGCTGAAAACTACCAAAGCAATCTCAAAGATCTTGACCTGTTACAACAGAACACGAGATGGAAGCACAGGGAGCCGCATGGGTTACTACAATCATCTGTTGGTTTATGGAAGTTTCTAGCATGTTTAAGTGGATTCCTTTTTGCACATGTGTTACTTCAGCAGCTTTCCTGAAACTACAACAAATTTAGAGCAATGTTAAACAAAGAAGGAAAAAAGAAGAAGAAGAAGAAGAAGAAAAAAAAAAAGAAAATCTAGCTGATTCTGTGTATCTAGCTGACACAAAAGACAGAGCTGGAGGCAAAAAAGTGTGTAGCTACTGGTAGTCTCTCCTGAGATATGAGAAGGAGTAAGAGTTGTGTGAAGTCCCCAGACCTCACATGTTCCTCTAACTAGAAAGCCCACAAGCTTCAACATGAGTGGCTTTTCAAGTCAGCAGCAAAATGCAGAACCAGGAGCATTTTAGATGGTTTCAGCCTCCACAACATTCCTCCTGCGCAGCTCTGATTTGACTATATTGATCATCTTTGCTCAGGGGAGATAAAGCTGCTTTCCACAGAGAAATGCAGAGCAAAAGGATTAGACAGAAAGGACCATAATTAACAAAGTGAGATATTTTTTCTGCTAGCAAGTAGGATTCGGTTCTGCGAGTTACTGTCTATACCTTTAGTGCCCAAAGCACTTCCAATCTGCCTCCCAGCATTGGATTCAAAACCAGCAAATAGTGACTTTCTCAAATAATCTTTACACTTGGGGTTTTAACCATCTGAATATTAACCTGTAAAATGAAGGCTCAGTGTCGTGGTGTGAGTGTGCTTATATGTTTGATTTCGTACATTTGTGTTATTATTTGACTCATACAGGCAGAGTATTGTGTGGCAGAAATCTCCACGTTAGTTTTTGGGAGTATGTAGCAAGCCCGAATTGGCAAGATCCAAGCCTAAGCACAGGGAACTTGCCTATTAGAGTTTTGCTGCTCACAGCACAGTGCAAGCTATGGCACAGCAACAAAGAGCCATTAATTAGACAGTAATGATCCCATGGGTTTAGCTCCATTCCTCTATACATCACATGTTCTTAACTGTCAAATTCAGGGATAATTATTTCCGCCTCCCCTTTGTCTTTTGGGTACAATAGCTCATGGACAGCCACTGATGGCAGCTTATAAATATCTCTGCTGATGAGTACGGCTCTCCTGAGGTGGTGTTTTGGAACAGCAGTCTCCAAGAAAGAACTAAAGACCACATTCACAGCATGTCACAGATTAGTGGCTTTCAATGCTACTTTTTTCCTTCCAGAAAGCCTCTCTGCCCATCCCTTAGAGTGGTACAGAAACTAAGGACACGGCCTTGCAAGGCGCCAGCAACTTCTGTCTCAGTGAAGGTAGTAGGAGTGTAAAGCACTTAAAATTGAACCCTTCCAATAAATGACTGACACAATAAATGGCAGTGATCGACGAAGCACACCCTAATACCATCCTTGAACGTTCCCATATTACATTTACAACTATCAAAGAAGGTGTGGCAGTTGGTCACTGCAAGGTAATTTCAGCCTCCTCTACTGTGCCCTGCTTCCCAAGCATAAGGGAATAAACCACCACCAATATAACAAATTAGACAGCAACATACGTTAGGAATTTGCTGCAATTCCAGCCCTCAGTGACTAGCACAGCTTCAAGTGTAAACAAACAAAAGCTGCAATTTGCGCCAACTGTTTACTCTGATTTTAAGTCAGGGTTAGCTTTGCCAGTAGAAATTATGCCTCCCTTTGTCTTCAAGAAAGCTGGCTGTAGACTAGAGGAATTGAGACAAATTTTTTTGTATTAAATGAGCTGTCTGATTAGATAGATCCCTTTTCACCAGCTTATACTTCTCTGTCAATGACCAGGGATTTTACAGCATTTATTATATCCCTTGTCTTCCACCATTACTCAAATATAGATTTAGCCTGTATCCCCACTAAAAGTTAGAGAGACAGATTCATCTACTGGTGCAAATAACGGTATGAATGCCAGTGAACGAGATTAAACTACTGGGCACTTCTTTGCTCTGTTAATGTAAGTCATGGAACTCCAATTTAAATTTGGGGTCCTTAAAGCAGAGTGCTTATGATTTTCCTGGCTGTATAAAAGCTGAGTATTCCAGATGAGACTCCAGCTCCCCAACAATTCTCAGCATGGATGGACTAGTGAATAGCGAGAATAAGCTGTTACCGGCTTTGCTTACCCTGGTAATGAAGAACTTCTTCATGGGATGCTGCTTTGCACAAGGGCTTGCACAGAGAGTAGGTTTGGAAGTCACAGGTGAGGGCACGGGACTCCCAATCAAGTGAGAATCTCAAGCTTTCTCATCACCATCTTTGTCATGCTTCTCTTCCAGTTGCCCCATCTGGAACTCTTACTTGTTTTTACCATCTGACATTTCAACAGCCTAAAAACAAGCAAAACAACCCCTTTAAACAACCAAGATGTTTGATCAGATCTTTTATATAAATGAAATGCTAGTGTATGCCAGGCATCTGAACTTGGTAAAAATAAATGAGTGCTTCAAACCGACTATTGTTCTCAAGGTCTCTGACCTTCAAAACATCATTCTATTCTATTTGTAAACAACACAGACATGACAGAACATGTGAATACCACTTCACCCTTTGGTAGCAGCATCTATCCTAAGACCCCAAAGTGTTCTGCAAACATTAGCTAAGGCTCTCACGCCTCTGAAGAACTCCTACTCTTCTACAAATATTAGCTCAATCTCACCCCACGCCACTCAGCTCGTAGGAGCTTACTACTATTCTCCAGGTTCAGAAAGGTGCTCCAGCTAAGGTTATTCAAGAATTCTGTAAAAAGGCTCAAGCAACAGAAATATGAACGCCCAAGACTTTTATGTATGCCTGAGCCTTTGGAAGCTTGTCCAGAGCATAATCCAAACCTGCATGCCACTTTTGGTGATTTTAATAACACCAGACCCAAATCTAAACCAATCCAGATTTAATTTATACAAGAGAAAGCAACCAGGAAAACTAAAATGCTAGTTCAACCACTCACTTTCTCTTCCCCGCTGTTTTAAGTCTCACAGTCATTTGTCCTTTTGTGCACAACCAGGTAAACCAAGGAATAGCAGGTCTCAACTTGCATTTAGTAAGGAACAAAAAAGTGGCATGGGGCCCGAGAGCAACACACTGCACAGTTAAAGTGAGTGGTGATGAACGTTAGCTGAACTCACCCAGGTTTTAGGTAAATACCAGTTTAGCACAGCTGCACTGGACCAGGTGCTAGCCACTGATGCACGAACACAACGATAAGGCCATGGTAACTCCGACAAGGTAAGCAGCCTAAACTTCCTAGGAGGGCTCATTAGAGGCAATTCATTTCCAAAGCGCTGAAAACACAATTGGCTTTTGCTCATGTCTCTTTTGCATATTTCGTAAAACAGTTCATGGACATTTAGTTAATGGAAAGTTTCAACACACCTTGTCAAAGGGCATCGCTCCAAGCTCTGGCCAACTGCAGTTTACACTGATTTTGATTCCCTCTGGGCTATGCTTCCATCAGAGGAGAGGAACATCTTCCCTCCATGCTGTTTTGCATCACCCAGACTTCCCAAGCTGCCCGTCCACTTCAGGATTACCACAAGAAATAAGTCTCGCAAAGCTGGAAGCTCAGAGCCTGCACGTTGCAAAGTCAAAGTGAAGTTTCCAAATACGCTTCTCTGGCCTGTAAATGACAGTTTATTTCCACAGGGAATCAGTTAAGAAGACTATCTTCCTAAAGGAGTGATACTACTCTATATTAACATGAAATTGTACCCAGTCTAATATGATAAATACAATGCCCAGATTACAGATATTGATATACAGATAACACATTATAGACAATGTGTTAGGGTTTTTGCCCCCCTAGAATTCTGTCTTCTATATTTTATGCAGTCTTCAATCTGCACTGAACCTAAATTGAAAGAGCTGAGTGATGTTGACACAGAAGAAAGCAACGATGATAGCAGTCAGCATGAGGTTAAAGTTCTCCAGGTGGTTACTTTATTGTTGGATAGAAAGGGCCAGTCCACACAGGTGTTGGCTTTTGGCCTTTTTACAACATATTGTTGACTCTTGGAGTGCACTGTGACCATTACACAACACCAATAACGAGTGTTCCCAAAGCCTTCCAAGCACCACAGGAGCAAGAAGAGAAGGTCAATGGACAACTTCATGACAGCCTACAGGTACAATCTGGTTCGCTCAATAGGGATAACAGTTACTACAGTGCACTTAAAGCCACAGGTGAAATGCAGAGCAAAAAGTGAGAGCTAGGAGTCTAAGCCAGCCAGCCAAATTCAGAAGGAAAACAAAACCTGCATCATTAACTTGGGGTTGGGTGGGAAGCTCCAACACAAGTGAGGTGGTGGATTGCTTCCCTGAATGTCTGAAGCTCAAGACTGGGTACATTTCTGGAGGTAGAACAGAGGCCCCAGCTTTTGGTGGAAGGGTAAGCATGCAGATTTTGGTGCTGTGACTTATGGAGTTGACCAAACTAGAACAGCCAGCCTCAGTCTTTGATACAGTGGTTCAAAGTGGGGGAGCTAAAAACAAACAAACAAACAAACAAACCCCACACCACAAAAAACAAAAGAGGTCTGAAATCCACCTTCCTTATTCTGTGACTCAAGTTGCTAGAAGGAAGAGAGAGTTCTTCAATCAATAGAAGTGATTTTTCAATCAGCAGAACTGACACACAGGCCAAAAGGGTTAAGAAACACTTCTGCTCTTCATAAGAAGCCTGCAGGACTGTCCTTAGAGTGGCAGCCAGATTCCCTCTTCCAAGAGGTCTGCTGGAGGCCGTGCTCTCAGACTGGTAGTGCGCTCATTTCCCAGGTACTTTGGCTTTGCCTCTTGGCTATTATGTGCCCCGCTCCCATCTCCTCACCACCTTTCTCTTGAAGCCAGGTGTGCAGTTAAACACTGTGCACCCCTGAACCCCTGAACATGGTTACCAATCTTCATGCTCTCCAAAGGCTTGAAATTTTTCTGAGGCAATCCGGTGGGGCAGAGTCTCACAATCCTGGAGAGTTTCCTTTTTTCCAGAAGTAGGTTAGGAAAATGAATCTGCCTCCTCTCTTCATAGGCTCCTCCAACTCATAATCCCCTGGCTAAAGAGCTGCTCTCAAACCTCCTCTCAGCGGGTATGATGGAAAGTCGACATCTCCTTGTGCTGCCCTACTGCAGATGGTGCAGAAAGGTGCCCAGCCGGAATCACCCTGGCATAAGGCACAGGGAGAAGGACAGACGACCTTGTTGCTGTATCGCTCCCCCCTCGCTGCACAGAGCCCCAAAGCCTCCCGGTGTGACTTGCTGAGCTGAACTGGCTCTGTGGGCTCCAGACTCGCCAGGCAAGTCCCCCCACCCTCCCATACGCACGGGTTACCATCAGCACTGCCAAGAGGCCCCAGTACCACAGGCAGGTTCCCGTTCTGCAGGATACTGTATAAATGTAAGCTAAGATACTCCCTGCCCTGAAACGCTTTATGTTAAAGCAGAAAAGAAAAACAAAAGATAACAAAATAAAGGGGTGGCCTTAACAACTGCACGCAGTTAATCCAAGAACCTGGGCTTTTGTCGCAGAGCAATGCAAGGTTTACCACCGATGCTGTTGTTGGTATTTCTAACAGACCTGGTGTGTCTGGTGCTCCCCACAGGCTGCGCGCACATCCAGGGAGCGCTTGGAGCTAGGCGACCTTGTCTTTGATGTTGGGTGTCGGGACGAACAGAGGACGAATCCATCTTCGAAGGGATGTCTTCATACCTATCAACTCATGCTACACCACAGACTTCTTTTGAAGCAAGAGCAGTTGGACAGCATTCTCATCTTCGCTTTCCTGCTGCCCCATCCATCCGTCCACGAGGCGGTCACCTCCCCTCTAACGACTTCTTTGCTTTGCAGGTTACTCCTGCTCATTTCAAAAGAGCCGTCAGTGTTGCGTTCTTTTCCTAGAACCCCGGTGAACTTCTAACCTCAAAATTAAGCAAAACGAAGTCCTTTGAATATTTTCCAATTAACCTGAGATTGACACTAAGGTTTTTCTCTCGGTGTTCCCACTATTGGAACAACTGGATTTCTCCTGTATGCCCCAGCTGCCTGGCCTTTTGCAGCATCAAAGATCTAAGTAATTCCTTTCCCAAAGATCGCTCTGGTTTAAAAGACAGAGACCCTTTTCTGCTAAGTTCACTTCTACATTGCTCTTCTACATCGTGTCATTTAGCGGCAGACATCAGAAAAGCCTTGCAGCAGCACGAATCCAGAGCAGATATCAAAGAAGAGACAGCATGACAGGTTTCTCATGCACTAGCAATGAGGGCGAGTTAACACTGCTGAAAGCCTCCAGGGTTGCATTCTGCTCCCAGTCTCACAGCACAAATATCCGGGGAAATGCCTTGCTCTCATGACAGAGGGTTAGTTCTGGATGTCCAAAGCCAGCAGAGAGCATAATTGCAACGCCATAAAAAATGTCAACATTTGTAATTCATGCAAGAGGCTGGAGGTAGCAGGCACTGTCCCAGTCTGCTGCTTGCAGAAGCATGCCGGCCTTCAAGAGCCTGCAGGCACCCTGGCCCATTAGCCAAACTTCATCTGAGCTGATGGCAACGCTTGAACACAAGAACCCTCTCGCTCGACTAAAAAGGCAGTTCTGCCAGCAGTCACAGGCGGCTTCCGCGCAACCCGGAACAAAGGGAGGAGAAAGCTCCCAACACATGGAAAAATAGCAGCACTCCCTGCAGATAACAGACCACACAGCACCTAGGGAGCAGCCAGCACATTAGAGACGATGTGTTTATACCATTTATCGCCCACTGTTGCTTAGGTAAGGCACATCTAAAAGCTATTGGGCAGATAGTCAGTGTGTCCCAACTGCTGAGGTGGGGAGTTTCTGAGCACTTTCTGTCCATTAGCTTGCAAACGTCCCTCTGAAGAAGGTAAAATATTATCACCCACTCTTTATAGATAGGATAAGTGAGGCACAGAGAACCAACTATCCCAGTTCTCCCTCCCTTCTTTCTAAACTATAAACAACAATAATCCTTCCCCCAGTTACTGCAGCCAAAAGGCTCTTTCAGAAAATGGGAAGCTGCCCCTTGCCTAGAACTAAGTAGACAAGAGTAGCTGGAGGTAGCACCTGAAGCCTATGCAGCGCCTGACATGGTTTTACCCTGAGATCTTTTCCTCCAGCACGTCTCTGGGGTCCTTGCTTGTGCTCAGGAAAACATGCTGTGCTCTGTATGCTCAAGGAGTTCACCTTCAATAAATAATCCGAACAAAGGGAGTAAGTGCTGGCACAGTTGCACGGGTTGCTGCAGGGAGAGTTTGCAGCAATGTCAAACTCACCTTTGCTGGTGGCTGCTGCCACTTGCTGGGAAGGAATCCAGCCCCTAAAGGGGAACACTTCGGAATATCAAGAGCCAAGAGCAATTTCACCCCCATTAGTTAATATCAGATACAAAGGACACTTTCCAGCACATAGCAAGCAGTCATTGCCTCCTTGAAAGACAGTTAAGAAAGATCTGGATTTAGGATCCTTAAATGATAAAACAGAAATATATAGAAAGAATTTGTTTTGCAGAATAATTGCAGGATAATATTGCTCAGTAAGCATCAGTAGCACTCAGACTACTGCCTGGAAAAGTCCTGGGTCAGAGGCATATTGTTGATCCAATCCAGAGAGCAAGCAGTGAGCCTCATGGGCAGTACTGTTCAGGATGTTGGGCAAAATGGCCAACAGCATCCTTTCTGGTTTTAAAAAAACGAAGCGGCATTCAGTCTCCCTGTCCCGGAAAAACAGAGAAAACAATGGGTGACAGGTCATTCTGAAGGAAGAGCAGGATCCAGGATTAAACAATAAAGACATATCAAAGTACTGCTGAAACTCCCCAAAATATTTAAGCAGACCTACATTATGAAGCAGGACTATGCAGCTTTCAAGCCTAGATCCCTTGGGGTACTTGGGGTCTCTTGCAGCCCAGAGCAGACTTGTTATTGTTGGGTCAGTGTACCAGCCCGAAGCTGGTCCAGAGAATGCTGTTTAGTCTACAGGTGTACAACAACAGGCTTCAGCAGCAAAGGTGGTCCTTCCCAACACTGAATTTAAGAGGATGAAGGAAAAGATGCATTCACTTCATGGCCCTTGAGAGATGGCTGCAGCCCTACAGAAAGGTAGTAAAAGGAGCAGGAAACTTAATAAGGGTAATGAACATTGAGAAGAATAGTAGTCAGCTTGTCTAGGAATGCGAGTTGCCAGTCTGGCTAGCCCAGAGCTGATGGCAAAGATCAGCCTCATCCTTTGACCCTCCTGACCCTTTAGGGCCAGCGGCTGTGCTGCACCACTAGAACCAGCACACAGCCTGCCTTTGCTTGGGCCAGGCTGGAAAAGAAAAGCTGATGGAGGGGTCACGTGAGGATGGTGGATCTTCACAGAGCAGGGACGAGGGACCCAGAAAATTCCTGGCTGACTTTGGTTCTACCACAGATGCTCTGCATGGCCTTTTGATAAACATCAGCCTTCCCTTCCTTCTCTGTCCTCTCCTCTGCAAAGTCCTTTGTTTCTCTATCTGGTAGAGAAATAATAGTAAATATTCTCGGGAATAAAAGAACTTTCCCCTCTTCCATGAGTCAAATACACCAGTGACAGCAAAGCATATAACAAAAGTTGTTATTGCCTAGAAGAGGAGAAAGAAATTCTCCCTCCCTAAGGTCCCCACCACCACCACATTCCTGCTACAGTTTCTAAGCGCGAGAATTCCTAGCAAAACCTGGGTCAGAAACCAACTTCACTGCTAAGTAAGTGCTAGTAGAAATAGGTAAACAGCCTTACACTCCGTCATAGTCCCTGAAAGACTGAGCATGCCAGCAAAGGCAGCACAGACTTTCAGAGCAGTAAATAACCAAGTAGGCAGAGCAAACAAACATTTGAAAGTCCGTATGGCAGAAAACCTCTCTTTAGAAGGAGGGGGCGAAAACAATTTTGTCAGAAAGGAGGAAGTTTTCTCCCCTTCCCTTCTCTCCACTTCCCCAGCCCTTCCTTCTCTTGTTTACTTTGTTTCCCTGTTTCTAACCAAGTAAGAGAAAATCTGGTATTTGTGGAACTGGGCTCTTTCTGTTTAACTCCAGCTGTGCCCACAGCCCGCATACTGGCTTGGTAAAATTTGCCCAGTCTGACAAAGTGGTTTCTCAAGCTTGAAATAAAACCATAGTGATTTTTACACTACTAAAATGACTGGCCCTTGACGGGACTAGCAATTATCTATGAATTCCAAAGAAAAAGCTTGTTGCGTGGCACAGCACCATGTCTGCGGATGCAGGGGCTTTTTGTTCTTTTTGCTCTAGATCTTCAGCCTCTTTTGAAATATGGCAGTACAGAGCTCCATAGCAAGAAAAGAAAAAAAAAAAAATCCCACAGAAAAACAGCTCAGAGGATTTTTTTAACCTGTCACAGGTGTGGGGTTGGAGGGACCTCACTGTTAGTCTCACATCAAGGAAGAAGCAGCATCCAAATTCAGAGAAAAACTCTTGCTGGGAACACCAACCATGAGGCTCCTTGGGGGAAGCAGGCTCCTGCTGGGGTCCCCACTACCGGGTAGCTATACCACGTTATGGGGAATACCTGCATGCATAGACCCAGAGATGAAGAGGAAAGCAGTTGATTTCCTTATATTTGATTTAGGAGGAGTGCCTGCTTTGGGATCTAACACCCAGCTCTTATCAGAGAGGGTCTGGGGCCTGCAACCGTGTTACCTGGTATCGGAAAATCCCCTTGGGCAGGGACTGTGGGAGCAGATGCTGACCTCAGCCAGGCAGCATGAAAACAAACCTCCGCTCAAAAGGGCAGGATGCCGTGAAATAAGAGTCCTTGGGAAAGGAAACGGGGAGAAACCAAAGCCGAAATCTTGATGCTTCTAGGAGACGTGGAGAGGGATAACTGGACGGGATGAGCCATGGCCAGCGCGGGGTTGCATGAGGGCAGGCTGAGGGTGCCAGCAGGGCCAGCAGCCTGGGCCAGCTGGGGAAGGAAGGAGCGGCAACACCTCTGCTGCAACCAAGGGCTGCTTCCAGGGCGGCAAGCAAAACCTGCCAGTGCCAGCCACGCTGCTGCTTTCCGTTCGTCTGCTCGCTGGGGTCTGGCAGACAGACTGGCCCTTCGATGTCTGCCTGGTCGGTGCCCAGCATAGCACCAAGGGCCTCTCAGTCCTGCTTGAAGGGAGAGAACAAACCTTTGCCCAGGATGAGGCAGGCACGGGGAAGGTAGGGGCAAGCCTGTCTTGCTTTCGTGTCTTGTCAGACTGAATGTTTTGGAAGGAAAGCTTGCCTCGGACTGAGCCTCTGTCTGGGATTAATTCAGCTCAAATTTGTAGTCACCGCAGGCAGCAGGGAAGCTGCAATAGCTATTAGAGAAAAAGCCAAAGAAGTAAAAGCAAGCAGGGACAAAGAGTAGCCCTTGCCCTCCCCTAAAAACGGAAAGGAGGCACAGGGATCCAAATTAAAAAGCAACTACTAGTCACCAGTACCAGCAAGTCACTGTGGGCTGGCCAGCAGCACCGCAGCCGCCCCAGCCAGAGCCTGCCTGCCAGCAAACGGCTCTGGCGCAGCGAGCGTGGCACACCCTCCAGCCCAGAGCCGACTGGGAAGGCCAGCGGAGCTGGGAGCGGCCGCGAACTGCGGTGAGGAGAAGGAGGGAGAGGAGTCCTGCCCCCCGCTGCAGGGGATGGAGAGAAGCGGAGAGCTCGCCTGCTCCTGCAGTTGCTCCTGGCCGGGGGCCTCCGAGATGTTGGTGTTGGTCATCCTTCGGCCGGGGGACGCGAGCGGCCGAGATACCCGGCGAGAACACACCGCGAAAGGGAACGAGGCCGTTGCGCGGTGGAACCAGGAGAAACGCCGCGAGACGGGTCAGCGCCCAGCAACGCCGCCCAAGGCGACCGACCTCCTCTCTGCCCTTGCACGCAGAGCTACCGCTGCCAAAGCCTCAAGGAGATGCCAGTGTCCCGCACCTGAAGGCTGGAGGTGCTTTTCCATCCCCTCATCTTGGCTTCCTCGGCTTCGTGAGGGCACCAGGCAGCGCCGGGCCCCCGTGGTCCCTTCCCCGCATGCCGTCGCCTGCTCGGACAGGAGGTGGCAGCAGACGGCCGCCCATAGCACCCAGTCGGGCCCCGGAGCGTCTCCCGGAGACACCCTGGTACCCGGGGGAGAAGCCCTCCCCGACGCCCAGGGAAGGGGCAAGGGTGGCAGGAGGTGCTCCCCGAGAGCATCCCTCCTCCCCGGGGTGCGCTTCGTGCCCGGCCGGCTCTGGAGCCCCCGTCCGTTTTCACACCCGCCACACCCTGGAAGAGCTTTGCCACAAATTGAGACTTTTTTTAAAAAAAAAAAAAAAACAGCCCGTATGGAGAAAACAGATGGCAGCAGCTAGGAAGCTCTGGTTATTGTTGATTAATGCAGGATTGCGGCTGGCAATAAGAGGTACTGGGAGCAGCAGAAATTAATGCGGACGTTACCAGTGGAAGGGGAAAAAAAAAACCTCAAGGAAGGAGAGAGGCATGCTGCCCAGGTCTCGACATGCTCTCAACAATCAGGAATCATGCTCAGATAACATCATGATCCGCAAATGTTTGTCCCCTGCATCATCTGTCAGCCTTCACCAGAATAAAACTTCTTCTGAAGTTAAAAAAAAAAAAAAAAAAGTAACTGGAATTATTTTCCAACATTTTGAAATTTCCATTTCCATCTGCCAGCTTAGGAAATACCAATGGGCAATCAGACCAGCCCAGAAGAAATAGGGAGTCACAGAAATCCATTCCTTCTGGATCCCTAGGGCTACCTTCCTCAGACCTCTAAAGCCTGAAAAACAGCTGGATTTTGGAGTTCCTACAAGTCATCTCTTCAGAGCTGCAAAGGAAGTCTGAGAGTTTGGTAATAGTGTATTGAAAAACTGGCACAAAACATCATGGACACCAGTACAAGGAACGGACTGGGACACCCTGTTGGCCAACCCCTACCATTTCTCATCTCTGCAGTCTGGTGCCTGGGTCACTCCAGCCTGTCCCCATTCAGATGCCCGTTTCATACAGCCGTCCTCCAGGCAGTGCACCACTGGCTTCGTTTGCTCCTCTAGCCCCAAGTGAAACTTGGTCTTTCAGGGAAAGCAGCTGTGATGACTGAAGTTGCTCCTTCAACCATCCTTTTTTATTTTCATGTGCCGGACCTCACCTCTCTCCCGTAGTATCTGCCCTTCCAACAGGAGAGGTTCACACACAGCTGTCTGCCAGAAGTGGCGTCAGACAGAAACCGGCAAGCAGCTTTCGTATCCTCTTCCCAGAAAAAACAGACCTGCTTCCTGG
This sequence comes from Aviceda cuculoides, assembly GCA_035590195.1. NCBI lineage: Eukaryota > Metazoa > Chordata > Aves > Accipitriformes > Accipitridae > Aviceda > Aviceda cuculoides. The sequence goes on from JAVJGG010000085.1 coordinate 30,295,915, forward strand.
GAGAAACCCCTAGGAAACATAATGGATCATAGAACGTAGTATGAATGGGAACTCAAAATTCACCCAACACCATTCCCAGTGTCTTAAGACACAATCATCTCCACTTAAACAATTCCTAGTCTGGGTTTTTGGGGAGTTGGGTTTGGGTCTTTTTTGGGGAGTGAAGGGGGGGGGAGGGCAGGTAAAATCTCCAGCAAGGAAAATTGTATAACCTTGTTCAGAAATACATTCAAGATTAACTCCTATTACCCTCAGAAAATACTGTCTCATGTCTAAGCTTGATCACATTTTCTGTTTCAAGGTAAGCCCAAGACTTTTGGCCCTATCCACAGGCGATGTGAGTGTTTTCTCTTTGCAGTGCCTGTTTACATGTTTGAAGACTGTTCACTGTTCCCTGACTCTTCACCTGCAGAAGAACCCTTCAGGTTGTCTAACTTGATGTAATGGCAACTCACATCTGTTCAAATTTATCGGCTTTCTTAGACTGTTTCAAATATAACAAATAAGGGGGAGCAGAGGGATAGATCTTGAATCCAGCAGCTCTTTAGTAGTAATGGAAGCCACATAATCCAAAAGTGTGGGGTTTTTTGTTTTGGTTTTGTTTTGTTTTTTTTCTTTTAACCAGATGTACAATCTGTTTACCAAAGACTGTATCAGAGTAGAAGATGTAAACTTGCCTGCTTTACAGGTTACTATGGAGACATTCTTCCCTTCATTATTCTGTAAACAAACCATGTTACACACAAGTGAGAAGTTCTTATTTTTGGCCATTCAAACATTGCCCGTGATTAGAGCATTTCATGTGCTATGAGTTAGCAAACATCTCTGGTGAATTGGTTTGTTTAACCCCAAGCTTGGCCAAGGGGAACTCAACTGACCAAGAGATGAAGGTCAAAGATACACATTTTACAGCCTTACTGTTCTTCTTTTGAAGTCCCATCAGAGAACTGATGGCTTCACTTGCTGCTAAGTTCGCAAAAACTTTGATATCTGTCCCCAGAATAACACAGGCAAACCCATCAAGCATGAATAATCACACCCCCTTCTCCTTAAGCATGTTTCTAAGGAATTATTTTAAATTACTTTGCACGGTGTCAGAGTAGGAGAACTAATATCAAACATTTTATATCAACAGCACTGTCCATTGATTCCCAATGGCCTTTGGGTCACAACTACCACGTTTTTTCCTTTAGATCATTACAAGTAAACTAACAGCCCTTTTCTGTAATCAACACTATGGCAACACTATTATCTATGATCTGCGGGTCTCTAAAAATATGCCTTCAACTTTCCCCTTTTTATTTCACCAGCATTCTCCAAATGCCTAAGCTGCAGCACCTGTTAATCTTGGCCCTTAATACTGCTTCCTCTGTACCAACTTCTTGACAGTTCACTACAGTTTGCAGAAACTACAAGAATTTTCATCTATTTCTATTGCTCATACTGCAGTTCTCTTTCTGTAAAGCTTTCCCAGAAATCAGAACTAGAAATAGGACAGTCAAAGCTGCAGTAATGAGGGTACAAACCAAATGAGAAACAGGTAGCAAGAGATCAGCAAGGCCTAAGCAGAAGCAGAAAGCATAACCCATCGTGAAGGTAGCTCTGGCAGACAACTCTTACTTGAGTCAATCAAAATCCAAGTCACAAGCCATGCATGCAGCACCCCTGTTAGACAACCTCCTTTCGGAGGTTGCTCCCATGTAACCAGGAGTCACTCATGCCAAAGGCACAAAAAGCTCAAGCGCTTTTGGTCATCAGAAGTGCTAAGATCACCAAGATGACCAGCCGTGACAGGACAGAGGTGGTCTCCATCAGACACCATGAGGACACTATACCCCTGCAAACCAGACCTCTCGCTTTTCAAGGCTGGGGTAGCATTTAGGGCAGGGTTCTAAGACATCTGGAATGAACTCTGCCAGACCGAATCCACAAGCATTTAAGGGCCGAAAGCTGTAGGTATTTCCCCAGAGCACAGCAGTATCAGTGCCAAGAAAACCTTGAGCAGAACCTCACAGGCCTCGTCTGTCCTTGTCATGGGGCACCAAAGCACGGGAGCGGAGAGGAGTGCAGCACAGCCTAAGGTCTCTGGTGATGGAACCTGAGGATACAGGTTAAAAACAAAGAAAACACCTCCTCAGAAAAGAATCCTCCCGTCTTCCCTTTCCAGATGCAGAGTTTCTGCTCGGTTATTTATTTTGCAAAACCACAGTTATTCCATTGCTTTTTTTTTTTTTTTCTCTTTACATGGAAATATGGATGATTACCAGAAAAACAAATAATTGGGATGGAGCCCAGTTGGATATCACTGAGGCAACTAAGTGAGTATGCCTTGTGGAGGAGGAGAAGAGAGAGTTACACAGTTAGGAACTGTCTGTTGTCACATTTAGGATAAACATGACAAGCAAGAGCTGCTTGTTCTCCAGCTACTGAGGACAAACTAACAACTCACAGTCAGGAAAAAATTGACATCCAGGTTTCCTCAGAAAGAGGTTTAAGCATCTGACTTAGGAAGTTACTTGGAAATACCCACTTTTCTACCCCTATTCACATAAGCACGTAAACACATATGTTTATTCTTAAATTCCATCATATTTTCAGAATTGAAACCTGTACTAAAATACTTTCTTGAACTGCCTTTTTATCTTGCTGGATTAAATTTGTATTAGTCACCTCCTGGGGGAGATGAGATGTCTCTTGGTCCATTCGGTTCTCACGATGGTTTCAATAGCCACAACAAGTGAATACTGCAGTAGCCTAAAGCTCAAAAATGAGACCCTCCTAGGTCAATCCTTACATCTTTAATTGAAGTAAAGAAGACAAAGATGAGGTTGGATTGAGGCTGGCATGAGCACACCTATTTTCTGTCTCCATGTAAAGCACAGAATTTTCTCCATGTGAGCACACATGAAATATTCTGGCCATCTGGACCTGAGGAAGGTCCAAAGTCTACCTCATCTACTCTCTGGTCCAGGTCTTTCTCCTAGCTACAACCATTCTCTGAGAAAAAACTTCCTTAGCCAACAGCTTATTTCTGTTTTTTTCTCACATATCTGCCTATAGCTTTTCCCTTCTACGATTGCCACAGCATTATGGGTCAGGACACTAAAATATTTACAAAGTGATATTGCAGATATGAGAACCAATGACAGAGCTAGAGTCCAAGCTAGGTAATTCACAGTTTCCTATGTCTTAGCTCTACCCAGAAGTATAGAGAAGTGTAATAAAGAAAGAAGCAGTTATATCCAAGAGGCACATTATTCTTATTTAAACATAATACTGCCAAGGAAGCACTTTGGGATGCTACAGTCACTCATAGCTTCAACCATACAGGGTTGAATCTTCCAGGACGGAAGAGTAGCCTTTGATCCGCTGCCACCTTTCCTTCCTACGTCTCAGGACTCGAGGTTGTTGTAATCGCACTCCTGGGCTACTGACACTACGTCTGTCTCTAGCTCTTCTTGACAGCCAGATACAGGCCTATGTTGAAATAACTTCCACTCATGAGAAATCGTCAGAGAAGTGTCTAAGAAAAAGCAGGTGTTAAGATCAAATGCACTCAATAACTTTTACTTCTGACCTTAGCCCACAACCTTAACTCTGGGATTCTTCACACATCAAAGGCTCAGGGCACCAAACACACATCAGCAGTTTTGCAAGTAACAAATAACACGAGTGTGCACGAGTAGAACAGATGCTTGTGGTCCTCAGGGTGGGATTGACCAAACAGAGCTACAAATAAGCCAGCAGTGCAAGCTCATGACTCAGATGCCCATGTCCCTGCCAGGCCACGGCAAGAGATTTCTTGCAGCAAACCCTTCCCTTCAGATCCAGCTTGTATCTTTCTCACTAAGGCCAGAGCTCTGAGTGCCTCAGGGAAGAAGAGCTGAGGACATCCATCAGAGCCGACAGTGAGAAAACACTCTGAATTATTCATAACACTCAAATAGCAAAATTAAAATTAAACTACCTTACATGACAATGGGAGATATGCTAACAGTGAAGAAATTCCAGGGCTACTTTTACGTGCTGTACAATGAGCTAAAGCTGCGATGAAATACTTAATGGCTAAAAGGCTTGCCTGTTTGTTTTCTCTGTGGATGGATACATTTCTTGTTTTGCTTACATTTATATATATCAAGTCTGTACATAACTGTCGGCTTCACGCCCGAGGCGATCTTCTTGAGTCAAAATCTCCCCCATACTGGTAGCAGAAGAATAGGCTGCTTCTAGCTTTTTAGCTTGTTAATAATGAACTTGCTCTTGTCTGATTCTTCTTGTCCCCTTCTCCCTCTGCGATACCTGCCTTGGGAAGTACATGGCTTTTGCATCAGTGTTCAAGACAGTTTTCTGTACTTGCTTAGATGGCGGTCAGGGCTAATTTTTGAGGTACAGTCTCCCTTCGATAGCTCCCAACAAGGTCTGCTAGAGGAGAGCCAGTTCCAAAAATATATTTCTCTCACACTTGTTTTTCAGGGTTCTCCACTCTGCAAGGACTGACAGTGTGGTAACGAGAGGCACTCCAGACTGGATTTAATGCTACCATATGCTAGACAGAATGAGAATCCATACTGCAGGAGAGCAGCCGGTACATTTCCACGTTAACAGAAGCCTGATTGCAAATTGCATTTAGTCTCAACAGCTCAGTTCACTGCACACAGATGCCATGGGGGACTGTAAAGTTAGCAAGATGTGGGGGAGTATGGCTGAATTTTTAAAAAAGAGGCTTGGCTGATCAGATGCCACAGACATTTGGAGCTGATGCCATGGAAGAAAGTTGCTGCTGCATTTGTTCTGCCAGAAATAAATAATAAGAATAATGTCATGAGCTGTTAGTCAAATTACAAACTCTTGCTAGGCTGGTGATTGTCTGCTGATACAAACGGCAGTACCGGCACTGTCAAATGCTGCTCTTAACTTGACAGCCAGCACGTAAATGAAGTCAGAGAAGAGGAATTTACTCTTTCAAAATAGGTCAGCATGAGATGAGATGGGTTTCCAGCCGGAGAGTGCCGTGTCTCCCTGGGCTGGCTGCAAAGTGCACCTCTCAGCTCTTACAACAGACTTCACACAACTGAAGGTACAATGAGACTAAACTACTCGGGCAGGTTTTTCTCTCGGCTCATGGATCCACTCGGAGCTGGTAGAGAACAAGAGCTCTTCTCGGCTTACTTGCGCATGATCAACCAAATCAACTCGGTGGCCTCTGTCCAGGGCCTATGCCACAAAAATACTCAGCTCAGCTCATCCTAATTGGCCTTTTGATGAGCAGGCTGAACAGGGAGGCCAAGGACTTTTCACTCCCTGGCCTGAGCCACTGGGGCAGAAATCCAGGACAACGTAAAGATGCCAGGCAATATTTTGTTGGGGTGGTACAGAGGATTTCTCTTTCCCAAGCTCACACGCCGTCACCAATGCACAGGTAACTTGAGCACTTTTAAATACTAAATGGAACCATGGGTGCAGAAGTACTGCATGTAAACAGGGTAAATGCTCTGCTCCATCTGAATCGGGTGAGACCTCTTCCTCCCTCCTCTGCCCTACTCATCAGAAAGCATCACACGGTTCAACTGCTTAGATCAGTGTTAGTAAATGAAGCAGGCAATCTTTCAAGGCCCCTTTTCCAGTCTGATATCCCTATAAAGCATTCCCACATTCCTGAAGAACAAGGAAAAGCTTTCCGCATCGCCACTGCACAGCCAGCCTGCAAAATTCACTGTTACTGAAGGTCACCAAGTCAAACACTGCAGCTGGGTCATTTTATAGCCATTAATAATCCCTGTAGCTCGGAGAATAAAGATAAAAGTGATCTAAATCCTGCTCTTTAGGACATGAGCCTATCTTCCCCAGGGTCAGGAAGGAATTGCTCCCACACATACGTCACATAAGGGATTGTCCTGTCCACCAGGTGCTTAGGGGGGTAATTTCTCCCCCCTCTCTCCCACCACGTGTTACCAGAAACCACAGGGGCAGACAGGAGCGTGCTGTATACCATGCTCCTGTAGTTTCACAGATCAGTGACCACCAGCCGGAAGATCCAGGGCTCCAGGTTGCTCAGACATGAAAGCGTTTGCATAATTTCCTAAAGCCCCGTATCAGTGAGGTGGCAATAGCTCCCACGTGCTGCGAGCTGCCTCATGCAGTTCCAGGAATAAAGTGCTATGGCTCAGCAGTCCCCTGTGGCACTGGCTTTACATTTCTAGGCAACAACTTCACTTCTAGGCAACAACTTCACTGCTAGGCAAAAGGCATTTTCCAGACTCTCCCTCTAAACAGATTCCCAGGAATCAAGCATCCAAATGAAGAGAGAGAAAGAGAAGAGTTTCCCAGGAGGTCTCTTAGTAAAGTCCAAACAAGAAAAAAAATTTTAAAAAATCAGAGGAGCTTGGGATTTCAGACAGTAAGAAGAGAAGCACTCTCCAGCCCTGCCCACCCCGTGGGCAGGATGGGCACTACAGACCTGTTGGCAAAGAGCTCTCTGTCGAGGGAGCTAGGAGGATTTTGTGAGGAGCAAGGGTGGTCTACATAGGGCTACCAAACATCAAGCTTCCTCAAGGAAGGCTTCTTTTCCTACCCACAAAGCATCTAAAGTGCATTGGTCACTTGTCTAGGGATGTTCAAGAGACCAGGTTAAAGCTCCCAGTGAGAGCTCAGCTCTCAATCCCAGACCAAAATACAGCAATAAGAATTGCCGGGAGAAGACGGCCAAGTTGTTTGAACAGTCGGCAAGGAGCTCTACATCAGAAGCAAACCCACTCGAGCAGGTAGCTGAGGAGTTGGCTGGTAGTGAGCCATGGAGCTGGCTGCCTCTTGGGTGTCCATGCAGCTGAGCAAATCGATTTAGACCTGCAAAGTAGACATGAAAGTGGGATCTGGTTCCGAGCTGGAGCTGGATGCTCCCATGAAACTTGTTCTGTGTTTCCAGGCATCCATGCTTCATCCCACAAAGGCAGAAAATCCCAATGCTTTTATGCATTTCTTGGCCTTAATGTTCCACTTTTTTGTTATATAAATTGGTGGTTTAGGCTTTCCTTCCACTGCTTAGAGTTCTCGATGAGGCAATTGACTCCTTTTTGCACTCCTACATGGATGGTTGTGTTATGCTCTTGCAGCATCCCATTGTGTGCTGAGAAAGCCAAGGAATAGAATGACTCAAATGCTAAGGGCGTGCAATACCGAGTTTAGTGGTCAGCTCTCATCATCAGCTCTTTCACTCAGTCACATCTCAATGCTCAATCTTAATCACAGCTATGAGAGCTCCAAAAAGGCACCCAGAAATACCACCCTGAGGAATACCAGCATTTCCAAGAGCAAGCCCCTCTCCTGAAGTCCAGAGGCATGAGGGGAAGGTAAGTGGATTCCTGAAGCTCATAAAAGAATTGTTGCTCCAAGCAAAGTTGTGAAGCTGCAATGAACTCTCAGAGAGAGTGCAAGATTGTTTCCTTATGACTTTGAGCAGAAAACCAGGGCTCTATTAGTGTAGTCTGCAGTGTGGAGACCCCCTTTAGTTTATGCATTGTGTGGAGACCTCCTTTACTTTCTGCATTATTAGTAAATAAAGAAGCTAAGAAGTCTAATCCTAACCTCCATCATGGAGACTCTCCTAGTGATGGGATCCATAACTATTTCCTACATTTAGCCATGCTTCCTCTTCCCTGCCCCATTTATCAGTCTCACCTGTGTTTTTATCAGTCTTCCTCAGTCTTCTGCACAGGACTTTCCTTCAATTGTTCCTGTGGTTTTTACAGGATTGGTCTGAGCAGCCAAACCAGGGAGGAGCCAATGACCCTGGAGACTTCCACGTTCATACCAATACCAGCAGCATAACTCTTGTTTCTGTCAGAACAGTAGCCTACAGAAGGGCCTTCCTTAGACTTAGGGAAGATGTGCCCAACATGATCATATCAGGGTGGGTTTTTTGGTAATGCATCTATTAGAAAGATGAGAATTGTGTAGCCCATATTCAGTTTTTCCAAGCAAGATGTTAAGATATGGATTTTCCACACTTTGGAGCAAGACTCTGAAATCTAACTCAAGTACTGTGGTTGAGAATATCTGCCAGGTCCTAGCCACATCCATCTGATTGACACTTACCATTTCGTAGAGCCTGGCCCTGCAATAACCCCCTTCAGCTGGGAGAAACACCACCAAAGACAGAACTGCTCAGCCTTACCCATATTCCCATCCCAGCAGAGGAAATATCAGGAGGATTTGTTGGCAGACACTGAACACACTGAAAGTGCTTTTTTTTTTTTTTTTCGCCCTCTTTTCTATTTTTCGAGAGAGAAGAGATGTATAATTTGGCAATACATGGCTTCCCATAGACGTGTCATGCAAGGCACCTCCTTAACACCATGGAGACCCCATGAACCCTTTGTCCTCTAAAGCCCAAGATCCTGCTCTAAAATATGGGACTTGAAGAGAACAATTAAACTTATTTTTGTTATTTGAAAACAATTTCCACTCTCATTCTCCAAAACAGCTGAACCACTTTAACTGGAACTTTCCAAAACACAACAAAAGAAAATAAAAACAAGACCAAAATCAGAGAGAAGAGCAACCTTTTGCACTGTAGGCATCAGCTGAAGCAGTTAACCTCTGCAACCTGTAAGCTCCTGAAAACAGCAGCTTTTGATGAAAAAGCATTAACCTTGGTGATCCTAACATCTCTACCTGTAATGCATATGCTGTGAAAACTGACACTGCTCTTCTCTGAACGGCCTGCACAACAGGGGAGAATTGCATACTCCTGCAGCACAAAGGAAAAGTCCTGGGCCCAGCAGCATTCAACAGTTGGCTTGGCTGCAGATGCAAGGCTTGGCTCAGATGTGAGAAATTCTGCTTCTGCCGTGGGCAAGGTATTGCAGCTTGTCTACTGCACCGTCACATCACCCCATTTCACACTGCACAGAGAAGAGTCACCCTAAAGATTACAGTATGACAGGTCTGGGTGCCAGCCAAGCTTCCTCAGCAGGAAGCAACTTTTTTTTTTTCAGAAATAAACAACAAAAAGAGGTGCTGTAGTTGCTGCCACTGTATAAGTCATCCACCCATAGCCCCATTACTGACCAGGCAGCATGCAAGAGCCATGCCTCAACTAGTTCTCCTGAGCATTTTCTTGGCCTCTTTACCTGGTCTTTAAAACTGCTTTGAATTTCTTGGATACCAAAACTTTCCCTCTGAGTTGTACTCAAGCTCCAAATGAAAAACAAAAAACCAAAAAAAGCCAACAACAAAAAAAGAAACCCACCAAAAAAACCCACAAACAAATAAACAAAAAACCCCAAACATTAGGCACCACCTAAAAAGCTCTTATATCATCCAGCAAACAAAAGGCTGTCTACTTTGAGTTCTGGTTGTTTGGTACCTACAGACAGCAGCTGTTTCTCCCTTTGCCTCCTTCCCTCCACACCCAGACATACTGGTGGGTCTCAGTTACGAAAAACAGAACATTGTACCTGGATAGCTAGCAGACATCGACTCAAACTGGATCTTTTTCATGACTTCAGGGTGATGTGCCTGCCATGCTTCAACAGGACAGCTCCTTGACATCCATTCTGGGAGATTTTTCAATACCAAGGATGCTGGAGGGGGAAAATGAACAAAAACCCCACAACGTCAAAGTCATTTCATATTGTCCTGATTTAGGGACTGAACAGCTCAGTCCATGAGAGGGTTTAGTTCAGGTCCCAACTATACCACTCGTTGTTCAATATCTCTTTGGTGAGTCTTGTGACTTGGGACTTTGCTCGTAGCTTACTGCTGGCTAAGCAGGCTACCAGGTACCACCCCGTCTTTCTGGGAGCACCAGGAACTATTTTCCTGCAGAACATAGACAATTCCTGTTGCTCTGTGAGTGATTCCCTGGTGCAAGTTCTCCCTTGTTGCTTCTCTGATGTCTAAGAGCAAGCAAATGTTTCACTCTTTTACCCTCTTTGAAGCTATTCAGTATTTCTTTTATCTCTGGCAACCCCTTTCTTTGAAAACTTGCGGGAATGTGATACCTTGGTTGAATGTTCAAGAGTTGTGCGATACGGGACCGGGAACGTGCTCTATCATTCCTTCTCTTCATATCAATCACAAGTGACCCCCACGACCACATGCTTTCCAAGGTGCAAGTTGCCTGATCATGCTCTGTCTCTAGAACACCCTGTACCTCTGTACAGAAAGTCACTTGCCATCCTAACAAGATGCATAGAGCTTGTATCTCCCGTGTGGGCTAAGCTTATCTGGAGGTGGTGGAGGACATTCCTCCTGGGACAGTCTCTGGCAGTACACCAAGATGACAGACCTATGCTGGTCTTCACTGCGCTATGGACTCATTGCAAGCTCAAGATGTAAAAGCAGCTAGCTAGGAATTCAATGGACAACTAAGGGTTATTCTGCACTTGTTTGATTGTCAAGCACCTGAGATATGACGACAACACATTGGCACGCTGTAATCGCAACATATTATTAAGTACCTTCAGTCCCCAAAGGCTAAGACACTTTTAAAAAAATAATAAAGCTAATGCACATAATAGCCTGTGTCTTGTTATTTAAGAAACCTCTTCCCGGCATCGGACGTTGACAGTACGTGTAAATGCTCTTTCTCCAATAACTATGCACAAGGAGCAGTTTGATGGAGTGCCAGAAAGCACAATGACTGTTCTACCTTAGCAATGTACAGAAGATGACATGTTCCCTTTAGAACTAATTGCTTTATTCAAAAAAAGCCATTTGCTAAATCCTAGCCTGGTCTCTTCCCTTGATGAGCAATTTCAGACTCCACATCGGAGCTTTTGTTTGTTGTTAAAAGACAGGGACAGAAAAGTGTTTTGTTGAGTCATTTTAATTTTCATATTTAATGGAAAAGAGTTCAGAAGGGTATTTTTCATTATATTATTTGAACATTTGCATTATATATTCTGCTGGGCCTTCCCTTACGTGACTCAAGGCTGAAAAGTTCAGGCTGTCAAACACAATCCTTTGCATCAACTAAATTACCCAACACGAAGATCCAGTTATAACTATTGACACAGACCAAGCTACACATCTGAAAGTCAGAAAATATTCTTAATTTTGTTATTATTCTTATTCTGCATTCTCACATGCATAACATGAAAGCACTTTCAGAACTACTTCCAAAATTCACTGCATTCTTATTGTCAGACTGCTCTCCACCTCCCTGCATTTAAAAAAAAAAAAAAAAAAAAAAGTCAGGAATTCCTCCTCTTCTGCCTTCGAGACAGAAACAGCTGTAGTGACTTCACAGACAAATCAATGACATTTCCAACAGAATTATTTCATTTTTGTCTCCCTACTTCGAAAAATTAGAACAATTTCACAACGAGCCCTGGGGAATGAGCTCATGAAAATGCACAGAGACAGCATGAGGAAAAGTCTTTGGTTATATATTTCAGGAGGCAGCAAATGATCCTATCTGCTGCTCTGTGAGCAGTGAGAATAATTATGTATGCATTCGCTGCATCCCATAATCATCATCATCACAGAGATGACATTTCATAGCTGGGTTGGGAATCTGCCTTTCCCAAAATTATTTTTTGTTTGGAAGGAGAAATTATTCTAAGTAACGTCTGGGGAGGATAGATATAGGAAAGCATAGATTTGAGAGTCAGACACTCTAGAGTTATAACCCTATCACCAGCTCTCTAAATAATTCTATTATATCAAAGTTAACTCCACATTTGCAAAATGGTAACACATCTGTCTATAGCAGAGTCCCAGGCTACCAGGAATTTCCATGATATATTATAAACTGGCGTATTAATGTGAACTAGTCAGACTGTGTCTGCACGGAGGAACTCCTGTGGGCTTTGTAAAACCTTGGCCAGATTTGGAGGGTGAGGGGACTCTTCATTGTTTTGTCCCGGTTAAAGTGCTCCAGGACCCAAGTCATTGCTTTGCCATAGAAAAATAGGCACTAAGGACAGGGAGCATCATGAACTTGTGTTTATTAGGTGCACCTCTGCTTCTCTTGGACAATCCAGAAGGAAAGAGCTCTTCTCTTGGCTCAGTGATGAAGGACAGGACAAGAGGAAGAAGGACCAGCTTGAGGTACAGTGGGCTCAGTGAACATCCCTTTCCCAGGACTATTTCAACCCATGGGGTCACGGCTAGCGCCATCAGAGATGCATCAAAGCCCTGTTATCTAGCTCCAAACCAAGGCGAGGACTTACCCTGTTGCTTGGGCTGAACAGGCTACTGGATCCCTACAGCGTGGAGGAGAGGTCCCAGATCCAGCCAGGCTCACATACTACCCATGCTTCTTCTCCAGTATCCCGGCCTGTTTTCAAAAGAAAACCAGATTGTCTTGCTGGTTCCATATTAGGCCACACTAATTGATCACAGAGCCACATCTCATCGCTTTTTCTTACTAGGATGGTGCTAAACCTAACCGTGTTCCTTACCAATTCTCCAGCTTGGGTGGAATGAAGATCAGGGCATAGCTGGACCTGTAGCAGCTCCTCCATGAGATAAACTGGATTGTCATGTAGAAAGTCATGGCACTTCTAACCATAAGACCTTAGGTGAATTATATCACTCATCTCCCTTCTTCTGGTGGTCCTGGAATCTGGATGTTGTCTTCAAGGGGACAGAACTCCAAAAACTCTTTTAAAAAACTAATTTCCATTTTCACTGGTGTGGCAAGACAGTGGGGCCCTATTTATCACACAGATGCTAGAACGGTCTAAAGAAACCTGAGAGCAAATGAGACCCTCACCTCTGGAAGGGCTGTTACTGTCACATTAAGCATGAGGACTTCACTAATAGACACACTGGGTTAACATCACAGCACTCCTTTGCCCAAAATTCCAGTGGAACTTTGGCTTTCTGATCCACACCAGCTTTTCATAGCCAAGAGGTTTGTTCAGGCTGACTGGACTGGTATGCAACAGCTCAGACCAAACTGTGCCTGCCTGAGTGCAACCCTGGTTTGAAAAGGTTTCCTTTTAAGTATGTAGTGCCTAAATCTTAATGCTAGGAACAGTATCTGCAAAAAATGTAAGCTTCAATGCAATGAAGGCTCAAGCACTAAATTAGCCATGTGGCTGTCTTTGTCTGCCCAAGACACACAGATCAGCTATCTTTGCTTCTCTGCTACCTCAATATGTAGCAACTACTTGCAAATGCAAAGCATATTCTCCAGGTGTGCTATAGAGTACACACTGTGCAGAAAACTGCTACCAAACTTCAAGCCAGGGCAAATTGCTGGCTGGACAAGAAAGCAACGCTCACCCAACAACATGATGTCATTTATGCATATGTGGGAGGAGGAGAAAATTTGATTTGTTCTGGCCATAGATGAGGACACAGCTTGAAATTAATTGATCATGGGTGCATTCGAAGTAACAGCTTGATCCAGTTCCAGCAAAATGCAATGGCAAAACTCTGGTGCACAACACTGAACGTGCCAGACTTTCTTCTCAAAAACTTTAGCTCACACTTCGCTGTGTAGAAGCAATTAGACCCCCTCTGTCACCTTGCTAGGGAAGTTCTGATTAGGCATTTGGACCTGAGCTCCCTTGGGGGTGGGGATTAAGAGGGGAAAGAGAGGCTGATGTGTAAAAAGTTTTCTTCGTTTAAAGAATATTTAAGGTAGAGAACCAAATTAATTAGGATGAAACTTGTATGCTGATCCTTCAGCCAGGAATCCAGTCCACAGCTTGTTCGTTCTTTCTACCTGTATGATGTCCACTATGATAGTGTCTCAGCATTTTACAACCTCACTTTCTAGCTACTCCTTGAGGCAGGAAGATGGTTGCTGTTCCCTTTCAACAGATACATCTCTGCAGAATTAGCCTTAGTGTCCTAACAGCAGTATTCTGTAGGATACCCCTTCCCTCTTGCACGTCCAGCCTTTATTTGCTGCAATGCACTTTCCCCTACTGTTTGTTTTTCCCCACTGATGCCTTACACTCAACTTGGAAAGCAAAGCTCAGCCAACCTGCTTTATTCCTATTTAAAATCAATTTAACTTCCTGGCTCTGGGGCACCTTTCGCTGTGCTCAAGACCACTGCCACAAAGTTCTGTTTAAATCCAGAACAATTTGCTGACATGGAAATTAAACCATTGTTCTTCTGATGCCAATAAACTGAAGTGCTGACAATTGAAACAGTCATTCCAGCAAAATGGTCAGGAGTATCCACGTTTGTCATCTCTTGATGACTCCAGATCGAGAGTGCTCAATTCATAAAAAGCCAGAAGATGAGTTCTTTAAGTACCAATGTCACAAAATTGGAATCTCAGTGTGTTTTCTTAGAGCTACTTAATAGAGAGAAGTGTCTTTATTTAGCACCTGTCATCTCAAGTTCCCAAAACGCTCTCTCAAAAATTAAGTTTCCTAATAAGCTTCCTAGCCAGACATCAGGCTCCAATTTACAAGGGGTAAACTTGTTTAAGGTCACCCAGCATGGGAAAGAAGAGCTGGGAAGCAGCTCCAGGAATCTAGAGGACCACACCCCTCACTAGCCACTAGACCACACAACTGTCCCCGTTTCACTCGAGTCATTATTAAGCAGGATAGAAGAACACTGTGGTTTTATTTTATGTTAGCTGAACTCTTGCATTAACATTTTACTGTCCCACTGATGTTTTGCCTAGAACATTCTGTAATCCACAAATTAATATGTGAAGAACATCCAGTACAGTTTGGAGGAATAAAAAAAAATTACACAAATGGCAACGGAGTTTTGATTTCCACCAGTTTCATAAATCAGAAGAGTTGGAGAAAGAAGGTTCCTTATTTTATCACACATAGCCTTGTGTAATGCCAGCAAAACTGCTGCCCTTCCCAAAACCAAGCAGAAACCCTATTGTTGCGGTAAACCCCATCTGGTCACATGGAAAACTTGAAACCTCGTGGCATTCTGTTTTGCATGGACAGAGGGAGTTTTGCTCCAAATACATGACAAGGCCAAAAATAAACGTGCTTTACCTATGCACAGTATCTGAAGTTTTTGTTGCCTGCTCTTATTCATCACCTCATGTTTTCTACGATCTTGCCTTTTAGCCTCTGGAATAAGGGTTTCTCTGTCCTGCAAATCCTCCCCTATTCTCATTTTTTTGTTAATTCACTTTGTTAAATGATTCTTCTAGGTGGAAGCAGATCCTCTCCTTTTGAGGATGGGTCCATGCTACACGCAATGCAGTGAAGCACAAATCTAAGGCAAAACCCAATCTCTGTTCAGAAGGTCTTCAAGCAAAGTAGCAGGAAACTTGCCCATGATAACGAGGCTTGGATCAGGTGTAGGCCCTGCTTCCTCAGAGTACAGCTGGGGACGACACATCCGATCGATCACAGAGGTGTCCCCCATCAAGAAAAAAACCCACCGCTATCACCAATCAAAATCCGCTGCTCCAGCCCGACTCGGAAACTCAGTACAGAGCTAGGCGGAGTGTAAACTCTAATCCGAACAGAATTATTTAAAATCCGTTTAAGGCAAACTAACCAGGAAACATCTCCCATCTCCCAGCTAACGTCAGATGTTTCGCCCCAACGCCGCCCGAAGCTGCGGTCCCCGCTCCGCGCCGTGCTGGAGCTCTCCCAGTGCCGAAGGGGCCCCTCCGCGCAGCCGGCCCCGCAGGCTGGAGCGGGGCATGGCTCAGTCTTGAGCGAAGCTGCGGGGGGAAAAGAAAAAAAAAATAAAAATGCAACTACAGAGCTGAAATAAGACTCATTCAGGAAGATCAGCTGACACTGAAGGAAGGGGAAACGGCAGCAGGGAACATCTCTATTGCTGGCGTGAGCTGGGTGGAGGAGAACGGCAGTGTGCCACATGTCAAGTTTTTGAGAAAAGTGGCACCTTTCCACCCCCCAGGAGCCTCTACTTAATAAGGTGGTGCTCTCCCTTTGCCTCTCCTTGCAAACCTAAGAACAGCGTAAAAAGCCTCATGATAACAGTTTAAGAGAAACAAAGCTAAGTTCCTCTGGTCATTAAAGGTATTATATCACTTCACCCAAAAGCAGGACTGTTAACCTTAGTGTCCTTGGCCAACTTCCAGCTTGGGTTGAGAGCGTCTGCGCACCTAAATTCCACTCCCAGCAGGAACGAGAGAGGCTGTCCTGCTTCATCCCTCGCAAGTAAACATTGTTGTGCATCATAATTCCAGCCAGAGGTGGACACATGTGCCTGGACATCCAGTACTTTGGATGTACTTCAGGCACATCTAGAACGGAAGAAATTAAAATACAGGGAAGAAGGTCAAGGAGAGGAAGTTTTAATACTCCTCGGTAGGCATGAGCACAACACAGCTGCCGTGGCCTTAGCAAAGGAACACAGAAGGTGTGTCTCCTCTTTAATTTACCTGGAATGACAAAACTGATGTCCTAGTCTGAGGTAGCAGCTTCCTTAGCATGCACATGATGAATTTTATTTGCTCTGTCAGCAGAACTTCTTGATCCTTTATGGCCATCCACAGACTGATGTAGAAGCGATTCCGCTGATACTAGCCTGGTTGGTATTTTCCCCAGCGATATCATCTATCCTAGGCCACTTCAGGGATCCAGCAGTTGTTGCATACTCAGTGCTGGGCTGCTGCAAGTTCGGATTTTGCCAGATTGTATGCCACTCCAGAATTAGTGTTAGTAAATACAGTAGCCAGTGGGCTAATGCTGGATTTGTACTGCACAGAGTAAAACATCAGAATAGACGGTATTTATGCTGCTCTTACTGAGGAGCTTGGAAACCAAAATTTGTGGAAACGAGTTTTAGCACTCTTGGGCCCATAACAGGATATCTACTGTACGATCAGGAGAGTGTAAACTAGTGTTATACGGGAATGCACCTGTAATCACTTCTCCAAATGGGAAAATCTCATAATAGAAGCAATTTTAATAGGGCAAACACACCGCAGGCATCCCCATTGCATCTATCAAAGTGTACACTTGGGGAAAGCCAAAATATGACCTGCTCCACCTCTGGTTATTATGAGGTTGCAGAACATATGCAGCTACCCAAATTATTATGCATATTACTATTGTGCTTAGAGGCTGCACCCGAGATCTTAGCTGCCCTATAATTAGACCTTCCTAATATAATCAAACCCGTCCTGTGAGTGAAAGTTTAGGGGCTAGACCCACCAAGTGACAAGCCATGACTGAATATAGCAGGAGTAACCCAGCTAACCTCTTTCTCCAAGGGCTTACAGTCTAGATAGGCAAGGGAGACAGAAATAAAGACAGATTGGCAGAACAAGGTAGGCTGGAGGAACAGTTTTTAAAAAAATGCAGTGTAAGTGATGGTGATACTGCAAGCTGCTGGGGACAAGCAGTAAAGACCTGTAAGGACATACCCCAGAGGAATCGGCGTCAGGAGAGAATCAGCATCGTGGAGAGCACCACTGCTGGGTGTCACTGCAACCCATCGAGGTGACAGAGGGGATCTGGCACCGAGGTAAAATCCAGTGCCAGGGAAATCTCTGCCAATGACTTTGTAAGGACACAGCACATTACCTAGATGAGCAACAACTGCTTTGCTTATGACAGTGGCAAAAGGCCAGCACTGGCCATGCACATTAAAAGAAAGTGCACAAATACTTAAAAGATAATGGGATGCAGCCTGTCAGCGCCTCTGCCAATGTTTAGGCACGCAGTCCTTCCAAACATGCAGCTAGCAAAACCAGTGCAAAGGAAGCTTCAGCAGAGGTTATGGATCTCTGCAGACTAATGACACAGTTGAAATAGGTGAGCGTGATCTCCTGCTTGTATAACAGCAGTGTCCAAAAGTTTGGCCCAGAAAGCAGATTCACTGCACTACACTGCAAACATTCACAAGGGCAGACTCTGTTCCAAAGAGCTAGAGATTCAAGTAAATAAGATAAAGACAGGGTCATAGACAGGTTTAATGGCTTGCCTGTGGTCATGTGTGTCACTGGCTGCCTACTCAAAAATCCAGCTAATATCTCCTGAGCTCCAGTCTAGCATTCTGTCCAAACACCCCACCTTCTCTTTAGCCGATACTCCCTTGTCTTAAGCAAAGCAAGCCACAGAGAAGACACTTCAAACTACAGTACAGACTTTGCACTGGAAATGAACACCTTTAAAGGGGCCAACAACTATGTTTCTCCATCTACTGTCAACTGACTAATTTGCTAGTTTTTTCCAAATATCTTTTCCAAATATCTCTATTTGCAAGTCAAACCTCCTACAGTGCTGAAAAATAACAGCACCTCCTTCCGCACACCAACATGTTCCTTAACCATGGACAAGATCTCTCTCCAACATGGTGATGAAAAGCTGAAAAGCTGCTTCTGTAGAAGCTCAAAATTACTATTCTTCCTGCTCTTGTCAGTGGCAGTCAGTAAGGTCACTGCAGCATGAGCTTCCATTGAATATCTAAAGCCATTCAATTAATCTTAGTTTGCTGAGAACTCAGAGAATTTAAGTAAGGTCAAAGAGCTAAAAGAGATCAGGAGACACTACACTCCCACTGACACAATACTTCCTGAAGAGCTGACACAGACATATAGGTTACTCCACTGACAAGATGAGAGCTTTCTGCAATCGACACATACACATCTACTTTGAAAGATAGCAAAACATCTGAACAATCCATCTCTGCTTGCTGCCCCCATCATTATTCTGCAGGAAAAGGCTCTGATTCTTTTTTGTTTTACGGATCATTTGTTCTGTAGTTATCCTGGGGTTAACCAGACATGCTTATCTGCTTCCTCAGGTGAAAACCAGACAGCCACGGGTCAACTGCTCTAGTCCTGGGGACATCATCAGCCCCAAATACCTCCTTCTTAAGTGCTAGGTGTAGGGTAGAGCTCTTGAAGAGCTGAGCACTGTTCTTGCACACCAGACAGCAATAGATGAAGACAGAAACAGTCAGAAGGGTGCAGATCATAGTGCTGAAAAAAGGAGAAGCCATGTAAAGAGCTCTAAGCCCACAGAAACAGCTATGCAAAGTGGAACCAGACATCCCACAGGTGCTCCACAATTGAACTCTGTCCAGGCACATTAAGAGACAAGAGGCCTGAAAAATTTTTCCCCATTATCCAGCCTCTGCTCCTCAAGGAAGCCCACCAGCGTAAGCCTTACCTGTCTGCGCAAGGGAGAGACCACAAAGCTCAGGAGCTGAAAAGAGCGGCACAGAAACCAGGCAATCGGCAGCAGGACAGGCATCCCCACAGGGAACAGCGAGTGGGAAATAGTAGGTGCCGCTTTGAGCTGCAGAAGTCACAGATTGTGCCCAGACACAGACAGGTAACAGGACATGAAAGTGGCCTCAGTCAGAGGTACACCAAACCCAGGTGCCCCCAGAGACTCAAATCAATCACAGTTGGCTCCTTGGGCAAGCTGTTCTCACGCGTGACTCAACTACATGAACACGCTTCAGCACGTCCTTGAACAGGCATTTGCTCAAGCTAAGTTCAAAGCTAGTGGCTCTCGCCCCGGTACTAGGGACAATATTTGGGACTAGTGCTGAAGATACCACCTTTTATGGTCAGCGTCACACTGAAGGAAGCAGCACTGGAACAGCCCAGCTAAGCATGCCTGTCAACTAGCCCAGGCAGGGCTAGTAATGGTGCAGGCAGGGATCTGCAGTCCCCACCCAGGTCAAACCTCAGTGCCTAAGAGCCAGGCAGGACAGCATTCAGCCCAACTTAAATCACCAAGCTCTAGCTAAAAGGAGCTTGACAGCCTTCTATCAGGCTAGCTTTCATTATCACTTCTTGGACTGCCTCCATTATTTGCAAATGCAGAACGGATTAGAAGGTCTACCTATATATTATGAGATTCTTCCTGCTGGTGCAGGAATACATTTCAGTAGCCATAATAAGTGGCAGCGACAGAAACCCAGCTTTCCTGATCGTCTTACAATCGCATCCTTGTAAACAAGGAGACAGATGTTGCTCTGATCATCAGCGATGGAAAAACAGCCCCTAAATGCCATGTTGAACACAAAGCTGTGCTTGTATCACCCCCGCAGTTGCATACGTAGCAGGGGATTCCTGGCAGCTTCCTTAACAGAGAGGGCAAGCCAGGGCAAGGAAGCAAAGTGGTAGGAGTGTAGTTTTGCCAGCAGCATTAAGCCAGAGCAGCCCCCAGGCAGCTCTAGGAAGAGTTAGGGTGGGGAAACAAGGAGTCATGATTCATAGCGAATCCTTGCTCCAACTCCCATTTCTTCCCTCCTCAGCCATACAGAGTAGCTGGGTGAAAGACACCGTACAGAGTAGCTGGGTGAAAGACAAGACTGTCCTGTTCCTGGGGACAAAGCAGGAAGACATCTGGGGAGGTAGTCACTCTACAGAGTAACAGGGAGAACTGTTAATCTTCCAAAATAAGCATACAGGACATGTTTATAACACTGATTGCTACAAACAACATCCACTCACCTCTCTTGGGCTAAAAAGGGACTATGCAGACAGGAAGGATGGAAGGTGATGGTAGGTGAAATGGTCCTGGGAAAACAGCCCACTGAAAATATTTACAAGGGAAAACATGCATAACTTTGGAGGCAGCCAGCGCTGCCAGCGGACCAACCAGAATGAATCCTTGCCATCAAGATGACCACTAGGGTTTGTAAGCCCTTTTCTGGGAGATGCCAGGATCCATAATACATGGATTCACACAAGTTCCTTCTTACGAGTACAGAGCACCATGGACATCATCCCCATGTACTTGCCTGCTCTTTTGGGATAGCTGCATTTCCTTACTCTCCAGCAACATTAGCCAGGCACTGTTCCTCCACTTGCCAATGTATAGCCTGGTAGGAAACAAGGACAGCTTTATTCAAGAAAAAAGTGCAAAAATGAAGCACCATTTTGGGAAGACACAGCAATAATTTATCTGCTTAAATGATAAATAAAATACTTTCCCATGTAACCTTGGCAGTCACCCGTCAGCAGCATTCCACGACCACTAGTGGTCCAATGGGCAAACATCCCTCTTCCGCATTACCTCCCTCTCCCATCCACTAACCCCACTCATGGTTTGGCATCAGTGGGTAGCAGTGACCTAGCATAGTGAGTTCATTTAGGGAATAGCTCTGTATGGCATCTTGCAAAGTATTTCTTGATTTGTTGTAAGAATTCACCACTGATCCCAATTACATGCCACAGTGTTGAGAAGGGACTCACTGGAACTAACTCCACTCATTCCTCTGCAATCTTACCCAAAATTTCTGTTCAGATAGCTTCCTCTGCTTCAGCTTTTGTTGAAGACTGCCATCAAATGCAAAGTCTTAAAAGGGAGTCAGTATTACACACGAGTAGAGCAGAGACCTTGCTATAAAGAATCCGTATTCTGCTAGAAACTAAAAGCCACTTCCCCACTCTTTAATTTAGCTCCCATCACCCAAATGTTTTTAAGGCTGTGTCATGCTACGGTGATTCCCAAGACATTACTAGAAGACTTGTGAGCACCCTATCTGTATTTCCTCATCTCTCAGAGTTTGTCTTTACAGAATTGCGTATGAAAAACTTCTGTGGAAGAAGTGATTCTGTGCTCATCCTTCTTGCTGTTCAACAACACATGAGCAGAAAGCTCATTGTCTTCTTCTGTGCCATCAGACTGAAGATGACTGCATGGCTATACCATCTCATGAAGTGTCAAAGACTGAATAGGAGTTTGCTCATTGACCTTCGTACCACTGTTTTTAAACGCTCCACTTTTTTTTCAAATATTTTAACAGTTTTTCCAAACTGAAAAAATCCCATTCATTATCTAGAAAGCCAACATTTCTCATCTGCATCTTACCGCCAGAGAAACTGAGACATCAGTTTAAAGGAGGAACTGGGACATAAAGGACCCTCCTCTCAAAACCGCTCAAACACATAAAGTTGACAGACTCAGCCCTGGTATTGCTAGAGTAAAGTCTCCAAGAAGGGAAAGCACTTCTCTTCTGCCAACTCTGTGCAATGCCAACGTTAAAGATGCCTGTGTCCATAGATGCTCCTCGAGGTACTGCAAGGAAGCAATACCTTGCAAATGCAAGGGCTGCAGTTCAAGCACGAGACCGATTTCAGTGGTGACCTTAATGCCCATTTAACAAGAAAACTCCAGTCTGGCAGCCTGCTCAGAAAGGAAGGGCAGGTGTGTGGCAGCTGGTTGTGCAGCTCCCACATTATCTGTTCTGCTCTAGGCAGACTAAATCCCTAAAGACAAAGAGAAAAGCAGCCTACCCTACCACAGGCATAGCCAGTGGGCTCCTACACAAGAGACCCTGTCCTCCAGCTACCTGCTACAGCATTGCCAGGAGGCACATGCAGGGCCTTAGCAATACCCTACGTTGCAGAGACACAAGTCCAGACCCTCGTTGCCCCATTCACATGCCTATTCCATGTGTTTTGGTTTTGTTTTGGGTGGGGGGGTGGTGTTTGTTTGGTTTTCTTTATAGCTCACCTCACTTCACACCTGCCTCTTCAGCCTGAGGGCTGGGACCAAGTTGGCAAAAGCTGAAGTTCAGAAGAGAACATACCTGACAAACAGGCCTCCCTTCTCTCACCAAACAAACCAAGCTTAAGGCAATTCCCACCTCGCAGGCATCACACCCAAAGGACAACACAAATAGAAACAGCCTTGCAAGCAATGGCAAACATCCAAGATTGAAAGGAGTGTGACTTGGCTTTCTTCAGTAGAAGTGTTAACCTCCCCGGAGGTCAGATCCCACATGAACATGGGCTTATTATCAAGGAACTGAAAGAGGCATTGAAGAAGCACCAACACCTGACAGAAAGGTCTCATAGCCCAAACCACACTGACACTTGGCTCTGTGTATCCACTTGTCCCTAGCTCTCTTCTCAGTCCCAGCATTCCTATATGTCTAAAAGCACCACCAGCCTCCTGCCAGGCTTCTACATTACAGGTGCTCTTTGTTTCAGGAAATAAGCAGTGGGTTATTTACTCTATTGAGTCATTAATTTCTGCCTGATGGTTTTGGAAATAGCAGGCTTAGCTTGGCTTCTAGCAAGTCCTACAAGAAACAAACCATAACACTAAGAAGGATGCTTGTACTTACTACACAAATTCAGAATTTTGTTCACGAGCTGTTGATACAACAGCTATGGAGCGGCATAAAACATTAGCACCAAGCTACAGGATCATTTGCTTCCAGAATTTTATTCTAAGCCTTGGATGAAGTTCTCCCCAAATCCTATGATGTGTAAGTTAACATCACAGTAAGGCTTCCAGCTGGGACAAATTTAACAGTACTGTTTTATATAGCACATCTCATTAATAATAAGTAAAGCATTGGACAGAAGACAAATATCTACCCTGTGCATATGGAGCTAACAAGGTCAGACATTCATATCTTAATCTTGGTATGGTGTCACACTGATCTAGAAAACCTCCTGGAGCTTCTTCTATCTCTGTAGTACACAGATTTCTAAGACAGACAGACAAAAGTTGAAGGACTGTACAGATTGATTAGACCCAAACCAAAGTCTAATGAAGCTGTGAGAAACTAGGATAAAAACAAGATAGTCAACACCAGGCAAAGGAATTAAATATCCATGAGTACTGGATCTGCAAACCTAGGAAAGAACAGAAAAGGCTCTCTGGTGGGTTCCATGGCTTTGCCTTTCCCAAATGGGAACACTAGGATAAATCAGGTTAGATAATTTTTCTGCTGTTTAGAGTCCCTTCAGATCCATTTACATTTTATCCCCAGCCACATGCAAAAGAAATCCCACCATCAGCCTAAATTCCGACCTCTGATTTTGAGCAGCAGATTCAGGAGTATTTGGAGTGTTACAACAATCTTTTGATACATGTATCTTGACCCTTGTTTAAATGTCTTCAGAGTTGGAGTATGTTTGGGTGCACACTCAGAAGTCAAGGCAAGCCTGCGGTCCTGCTCCTTAGGTGCAATCTGGAAGGGACATACTAACAGCAAGGTAAGTGGCGTTGCTCGGTTAGCCATGGCAATCATCGAAATGGTGCACTTGAGTGTAGTATTCTACATGAGAATAATAAGGAATAAAACAACCCAACCAATTTTAAGCTATTCCCTGAAAAACATTTAAAATAGAGCCAGGTCATACCAGACTGCATGCCTACCATGGCCACTTGGAAAAATGCTCTTGGAGCAGGGCTGTGGGTAAGTTCCTGAAGAGCTATCTCTACAGGTAATGTAAAAGACCAGGCATTACTACCTTCTGAGCAGAGAGGAGTTTGAGACCTGCTTTAGGCCAATATGCAAGAAAAGGCACCATTCTCATTACACTGCTGCCTCTTCTCTAGCTGAGTGATGGAAATAACCCCCTATAGAGCTGTTACTGATCTCATGCTGCCTTCCAAAAGCAAAACAGCAGGGAGTCAGCTGAGATATCAGCACTTTGCCAGAGCACCTGAGACTAATTGCTGGCCCACAGTTTTGTTATAGACTTTAACTACTAACTTCCAAACACAGGTATTTATGTGCTTAATTCTATTGCTTTAGCATCACCATGGCTAAATTGCACACACAGTATATCTGAAACACTGGCTTAAAACTAGAAAACAGGAGTAGAACTAGGTCTTACACCCCTTCAGACCCTCCTCCAGTCAGAGTATCTCAGCACTTCTTACTCTTCCCAATGATAGATCTCGAAATAAAATCAAACACAAGCACACAATAAATCAGTGGAAAAATAGGAAACCGAACCCAGTTTGGATGCCCTGACTGTGTGGAACTTGCTGTCTCTAAAGTGTACAGGATCCTACATTTTCCAGCACGTTGTCCAATTCACTTCTAAACATCTCCCAGAGGGAAAAATATTTCATGGTCTAGTAAGCATCAGTGTTGGGAAAACCAGATAACATTTCCCTCTGGGGTTAATGTGGACTAAACACCATGAGAATTACATTTTGACTGAGTAACTCAGCTTCCTCTTATGATTTCGAAGCACCCATCTCAGCTGAGATCTCAGGCATCAACTTCTCTGGCATCTTTGCCTGGTTTACTGTCTCTGTGGTATCTGCAAACGCAATCCAAAATTTGCTGAAGTCAACAGAGGAGGTAGTTTAGCTTAAAGTAAAGCATTTTCTCTATTCTAAGGCTTAAGGTTTGCAAAGATAGCGTGGATAAGTTTCCCATGACCCAAAGAGCTTGAAGAAGACATTAGACAGTTATGAGAAAGTGTCCTAAGCAAATATTTGTCACTTCTGGTAGGTGAGCATGAGGTATGTTATTTTTCACATGTTTGGCTAAGCCAGTCTTAAAAACCTCTAGTGACCAGGAACCCCATGACATTCCCAGATACTTCAAACTACTGCATCAATATCTTTACCACTAGAAAGCTTTCCTAAGTGTCCAGTTTGGTTCTTTCTTGTTACAATTTAAGTGCATTACTTCCCATCCTATCTCCATTGCTATGGAGAACAGCATCTTTCCCTGTCTCTGCATGAGTCTTTCTATATATTTTGAAAATTCTGTTGTACTTGCTTTATTTTAATTCCAGTTTAGTCAGTTTTTTTTCCCACCCTCCTTGTTTTGAGGTTACGCTTTCAAGATCTACAATTGTTCTCCCTGTTCTCCTTTGGCATCTCCCCATTGTCCACATCTTCCCTGAAATGTACCCAGCAAATTGTACACAATGCTCCAGCTGTTTCCCCAGGACTCTGTAGAGTAAAAGAATTACAGCTGACTCTCCTGACACTACATAAGTACTCATGGTTCTTCATAAATCTAAGATTTGTTCCTTCTCCTGCAACTATATACCAACTCCAGATATTACCTTCTGTTCTTCAAGATCTGGAGCAAGCAAAGCTCTTCAAAACTAAAGCAAGGGATGTTGAAAAGAATCCCAATTTAAAAGAGGGTTTCATTAGAAGTCATCTTTACCCTTCATTTAAGAGGAAAAAAGTCTCTTCATCCTTTCATTAACTTATCTGTATTCTTTGTGCCAGGTCTGTTTAAGCACACTGAAGCCTGACAATACCATTGGAAAGGAAAAAGAAATTAGTTATTCTCTGGAGGCATTATTATGAATAGCATGTGTTCCTGGCTGTTTCCTCTGGGCCTATTTTATGAATCAGTCCCGAAAAAGCAAACAAGTCATTCAACA
The DNA here is from genome assembly GCA_035590195.1 of Aviceda cuculoides. Classification (NCBI taxonomy): domain Eukaryota; kingdom Metazoa; phylum Chordata; class Aves; order Accipitriformes; family Accipitridae; genus Aviceda; species Aviceda cuculoides. Next base: position 30,321,911 of record JAVJGG010000085.1, read on the forward strand.
GTCTCACCATAGGGTCACTCATGAGCTCAGGTTTTTATTTTAGCAGGATAGTAACTAACCTAGAAATTCTAGGCTACTGAAAATTCCAGCTTGATGCCAAAACAGAGGGATGCTACTGAATCAGAGTTAAGCTCTCCTCCATACTAAAGAGACAGCTGCATTGTTCTCTAGTTTGTGCTGGAGTTGACAGAGGAGATCATCTCTCAGAAGGGAGAACACCAAACCCAGACCTGTTACAGATATTAAGCAGCCTTTTGTTCTTTCCACATCGGCATAGAAATATTGGCCTCAGAGTCATCCCAGCACTGAAAAGTTACTACACAGAATCTGCATCACTTCTGCAGGACAAAGCAACGGTTAAGCTGCTGTCTAGAGAAAAAAAAAAAAAAAAAAACCACAAAACCATTGCCGTGCAGTTCACAACAGGTAGAGTCAACAGGTAATCAAAACAATCCAATGAGGATTAAATTACAAAAGCCAGAATATAAGGCAAAAATAAAAAAGAGGATTGTTTGCAAGTTCCAATCCATGTATTTCCACCTTTCTCCACCACTTTGGTTCTGCAAGCTTGTGAAAACATGCTGTTCCCTCACAGGTTGTCTTTCTTTATAGGCTTCATTGGCCTTTGAGGTGGCTCAATAGATTTTGAACAGGAAAGGCAAGTACTGGACTATTTTATTCAATAGAACTAGAAGATAAAGGGAATGAACTTCATATTTTTTGGGCGCAATGCCCAGAATTACGATCTAGATTCATCTAATTGTACTTGGATCCAGAGAATTAGTTCCACCCATTGTAACAAATGGAACCAATTGCAAAATTTGGATGTGGGTCTGTATTTAGACTCAAATCCAACAGTTGATGGCAGGGTTTGTTGCAACTCCTAACATTTAAAGAGTAAGGGAAGAAAGAAATGAGTAAAAAGAGCCGATTTGGCACAAGAGCACTCTGAAGTGCCGAAACCCTGAATATCAGGCAGGATACCTCCTGATCATCAGGAACAGAAGATTAGAAATAAAAAGTGGCATCAGCCAATCTTTTAAACATGTTTGATTAATAATTGAAGGTACTAGGAAGGACATTAAAACACAATACTTGGTCCTGCGTCCCTTTCAGTATCCTGATTGGATTTTGAGCCTTGGCAATAGTTAGGGAGAGCCCAATACAAGACCTAAAGACCTTTGGGCAAGCGGTATGAACACCACCTATGCTTTGATATAATTTTATCTACTGCTGCTTCCAAAAAGCTCCCTTCACTCCACTCACTACCCCAAACACCACTGTTTCCACCTCCCAGTCTCACAAGGGTTGGAACAGCCATATAACCATGCTGTTCTTCCAAATACTGCAAGCTGAAACTTGGGGTATTCTGCCTGCAAAATACAGACACAGGTTCTGGAATCTCCAGGTGAGCCAGTGCATTTCAACATACTCCATTTTATGCTTCTGTTGCAAACTCTTTTCTAAGCTCACACCAGAGGCTAGGAGAAGCAACAGCAGCCTACATAGGTGAGCGCCGTGTGCCGATTCAGCTTCCTCTAATAAATCAGGCTGGAAACTCAAGGACAAGCAGTGCCACTGTGAGGGGAGGCACAAAGCTGTCACATGCTTCAGGCATGGCAGCAGAAGGCAGGAATGCCAGCACAGGGACAGAGATGGGCCGATGGGCAGCCACGTCCCCTCACCTCTTGTGCCCCCTTTGCTGAAGCGAGAGTAATCCTACTTACCAAGCAGCCTTCTGGGGGCATCATCAAGGCTTGTTAATGCCTGCACAGTATTCAAAGATCCTTGGAACTATGATCTTTTAAAAACACAAGACTAAAGCTGGAATTTTAAGTCAGCCAGTTCAAACAGTAAACAGGACACTTATTTTTAACAGGGAAGGGGTAATTGGCCTTTGGCAGTGCTGAGACACTCACTCCGGATGGGAGGGCGTTCTGCATGCCATGGTTCAGCTCAACCACCAGATATGGGCTGCCTGCAGGAGCAACTGGCTGCAGATCTCTGGCCTGTGCATATTGGCTAATGCCATCCTCCTGACCCTGCTCTTTCTAGGCAGAACTATTTTAAAACTAACCTTAAAATCTCTTCCACAGAGCCAGCAGCAGGAAAAAACCTCTTGTTAGACTGGACAGTGCTGCTTCCACCACTCACCAGCATTTCCAAGCATTTCCAGAAGTAAATTGGCTGAAGAACAGGAAACTATGGAGGTTTCAATAATCTTTTAGACACAGGATTTCAGCACCAGTTTCTGTGCAGCTCAGGCAGCAGATGTTGACAACGCCAGGAGGCTGCCCAACTCTCCTCCACCAGCCCTCTTTGTTACCTGGAAAGAGTGAAAAGACAGGATTATTTCAGCTTGCCAAACTTCACAGCTAGATCCCCCAACCCCTGGTTACATCGGAAGGTTTGCTCCAAGTTGCAGAAGCAGCTTTTGCAGTCAGAGATGGAAGTTTGGGCAGGATTTAAATGCCAGCCCTCCAGAGAAAACTTTGGGTTCCTGTAAACAGGACTACAGAAGCAATCAAGCCCTCCAAATTCAAAGAGGACCCTAATTTTTAGGTTTTGACAGTTTGAGCCTTCCTTAATCCAGGGTCACTTCCTCCCAGTGTGCTCCCACCCCAGTTGTGAGGTTGGGAGTTTTGATCTGGTGAGGAGTCAAATGGTTATATCCTTGCATATGCTTTGAAGGACTGGGAGCCCTGCAGCATGTGTTGACCCAGGACAAATTCAAAGTGAATTTGTCTTCAGTGACAATAGCAATGCCATAAAGAGGCTGGTGAAAATAAAAAACAATCACTGTGCCTACAGGAATACAGCAAGAATATTAGCACCCCAAACTCTCTCAGCGGGCATTGCTTTGAAATGCTTTTGTCTTCAGAGGTTGCCCCCCACCCTTTTTTTAATAGGTTAAAATTCTAAATTAGGCAAGCAACAGAGATCATCACCCACATCAAACTGTAAACAGTACCCCAAATTAAGGGTGCTTACAGGGATAAACCTGATCTCCAGACATGAATCTCTCTCCTTAAACACTAGGGTGGCTTGAAATCCTGCTCAGAGATAAGGCCAGGCTTGAGCCTGGCTTCCAAACAGATCTATTCCAGGCCCAGTGAATAATGCTGGGTGAGAGTCAAGAGAGCTGGAGGGCATAAAACCCCATCCTTTTTCATATGTTAATTCTGTAAAAAATAAAACACAAATTAAATAAACCAGGGGACTCATAAATCTATAAAATCCAGGGGGTAAAAAAAATAGAGTTATTTGCAACCAAGGATTTTTTGACTGCTGAGAGTGATTTTTCCCATGTGCGTCTCATGCTTTCTGCATTGGCTATTTGGGCTGAACGTGGGGCGGGGGCGTAGAAAACCATGGGGAAAAAAAAAAACCCAAACAAACAACAACGAAAAAAAAACCCCCAAACCCACCACCATTACCTGCAAGAGCAAGGAAAGCTTTTCAAAAGGAGGGGAAGGAACAAGACTCACCTGTGCCAGGAGAGGGCGCACTGAGCAGCCCCGCTCGCCCCCCGGCCGCCGGGCAGCGGGACGGGCGGGCAGCGCTCCGGCTCCTGCGCTTCCCAGTGCGCTCTCCTGCGCTTCCCAGTGCGCTCCCCATCAGCTCCGTCAGCCCTGTTTATCCCGCACAGCTGGCCATTCATCTTCTCCAATCCGACAGGTTTTTTTTTGCTCCGCTCGCCTGGCTCCATGTTAGTGCTCGGCTGCCTTACATGACACCATGACCTACTTTTTTTTTTTTTTTCTTTTTTTTTTTTTCCCCCCCTCTTCTCCCGGAGAATAGCAAAGCGCTGCTTCAGTGTGCCTTGCAAGGAGGAACGGCAAAATTAAGGAGTGCTGGCAGAGCAAGCCGGGGCCCTTTTCAAAAATTCGTGGCTGTTTGCAAGAGGTTAGGCAAGGAGAGGTGAGGCCAGCACAGGCTCTCCAAACTGCACAGCTGAAAATGAGGCGGTAACAGGAAAACTAAGAGAAGGGTCTTGTGTTTTGAGTCTGAAAGAAGAGGCCTGTAATAGCTTTACCAAAATCAGAGCGTTTTCCCACCTAGCTACCACAGAGCTTAAATCAGCCGATTCAGAGGCAAGGGTAAGAAACACCATCACGGGCAGCAGCAGTGACTCAGGCAAGGGAAGAATGTGGCTCAGGAGACACCAGCTCATTTCCATCCTCCCCTACAGACATGATCCAAGGAAAATGCTTAGACCCAGAGCCTCCAAGATAATCAATTACATGCCTATATACCAGAAAAGTCAATCAGCTTAACCCTAACCCTAGGGAAATCCTGCTATCTCCACCAGTTTCCAGTGCAAATTACAAATCTACATTCCTTTGAGGATGTGGATTTTAGTCTCCATATGTCTCACCTCCCTGGTGTTTGAGAAGAGATAAAATTTCTCTAATTCTGCAAGGTATTCTGTGCAGCAGACTGTCAGGCATGCCTAATAACTCAGTGAGGGACTACCTAAAAGAATAAATTGGAAATACCTACTCCTAAAATAACTAGAATTTGGTCTGTTCTGTGAGGCTAAATAATCCTTCAAGGATTTTTTATTCTCTCATCCATCCAGACCTCTTTAGTTCTTGAGGTTTCAAAAGCTTGCCTAGCATGATTTCAAAGGTACATTGCTCTGGCTTACCATGGCTTTCTTGAAATACATGGATGGTTGTCCTTGGTAGCAAGCTCCAAGCACAACTGCAGCAAGGCAAGCAGTGTTAGTCTGCGCTCTAGCCAGACTGAAGAGTCAAGAGAAGCTATTTCCAGGCTGATATTTGCTTTCTTAGTTTGCTGGAGAGCTTGCAGGACAAACAGAATGTATTCCCATGCTTGCAGGTCAGGTCCAAAGGGGTCCTCATGATTTTTGCTCTTTTCATTTCAGGACCTAGTTTGCAATGGAGCCAATACAGACACGGTTTGGCAAGAATGGCGTAAACCCCGGCAGCAACTGGAGAGCATTCATGTGCCTTGGGATAATGCTCACGGGCAGAATTGTAACCCTGCACCAGGTTGTGTCTGAACTAAGGAATCGCTCCAATCACTTGCAGAAGCTGTAGGCTTTTATATCTTCACTCTCAGAGCTTTAATCATTACAGTGCCTGCTGCTAGGGAGGAGCAGAAGAGCTCTAAGGTGTAGCACCAAGCTTTGAGACCTTCTTACAGCCAAGTTTAGGACCTGGCCCAGCTGGATATCTGCTGGAAGTCACTGCACTTACTACCCATTGATGCAGAAGGGCTGGGCTACATTGCTGCTGTTCAGAGAAAAGCATCTTATTTCACTCACCCCTGTGTATTCTCTTAGTGGTTATTCTTGCTGAAACATGTCAGTAGCTGGGGCAGGAGGTGCTGAACGTCCAACCTGTCACACCTCACTTAAGCACAGCACAACACCAAGGCCCCTTCCAGCTCTATGTCCCAGACACACCACAGCCTGTGCTGTGTTTGGTTGCACTGGCCCACAGGGCTGGAGCAGGAGATGCTGCAGCTGAGAATGTTCCAAGTACCCAAACCCTGCTGGAAAGCCAGCTGCAGGTTGCAGCCTCTCTCCTATCACATACCATCCACGTCTCCTTCGTGTATGACCCTGATTGGGCTTCACATATTAGGAGAAAAAAAAAAAAAAAAAAGAAAAAAATGTTCTGATGAATGGTTCTTCATTACAGAATGCATTTGTGAATAGAAAACAGGCTCCAGGGCTCACAACCTCACCGCTGCCCCCAGCAGCTCCTAAAAATGCATCACCAAAAAAACCACACCTGAAAACTGCCCCTGAGTGCAGGAGACCCTGTTCCCTTCTGAGCATCTTTTTTTTCCAGAGCCCTCCTGGAACTCAGGGACAGCACACAGCAGCCCAGCACAAGCTGCTCTCAGTTTTCCACTGCAATTAGCATAGGTGTTGTTTATCTTATTTTAGAGTAACCCAGCTCCTCTGGGGAAAGCCCTTGTCTCCAATTCACTCAGAAGGACACAGCAGTTGCTTCTCTGCTCACAGCATGAAGTGACCTTGCAAATGGCTGGGATGGATGACTATAGGGTAAATGAGAGTCACTACCACCTAGGCACTGAGTATGCACAAGCTCACCACTAAAGAGCTGGAATCCTCCCCCAGAGTCCACATATAAGTCTCAGTGGCCACGTCAAAGGCTCAGGGAGCTGCTTTCCAAAAGCCACAGATTGCCCACAGGTTGCCCACAACTTGTGGATGGAAGAGTAAAACAATCTTCTTTCAACTGACCTACATGCAAAGAATAAACACAGAAGAGACAATTGCCAGGATCAAGGCACCCCGTACTCTCTCAGCCTAAATGCACGCTTTTAGGCTTTACAGATATGCAGCCAGCATGCTCCAGGAGCTACTTCCATCTTCAGACATATGTTAGCATGCCTAGAGCATATCTACACAAGCACCTGAATTCAGGTAAACAGGTTGCTTTAGAAGCAGATCTCCCAGTTGTCCCTACTTGCTGCACTTCGGTTCACATCACAGGGTGATCTTGGAGGACGCAACCTGGACTCCTTTCAGATGAAGCTAGACTGGGCAATACGTGCCAGAACACACCAAACGCACTCCATCCGCCAACATCCAATTCTAAGGACTGGTCCTCCAAAGCAGAGCTAATCCAAAGTAAAACAGCCCTTGAAATGCAGATAGCACTGATCTTAAGTTCTCACCTTCATCTGATTTACCCCACAGAGCCACTCACACTGCTCCGTGACACCCTCAGAGCCACTCCAGCTACACTTTGCTCCCACCCATCTGATTGCTTTCACCTGCTTCTTTTGCCTGGTGCTTACATGACCAGTCCTCAGAAACAATCCCTCAGCTTTTATTGCATGCAATTGCAACAGCTATTCAAACAGGGCCCTTGGCCCTCCCTGCTTGAGATGTCTGAATAAAATGAAATTAATTCATTGCAGTTTTTTCTGCTTCCAAACTTTCTTTCTACAGATGTTTCCCCCATTTCACCAGGAACCATTACACTTCAGTTTCAGCTGCAGAAACCATTAACCCATTATGAATGGGCAATATTGGCCTATTTTGAAGAGCTGGTTCTAGTTCCTCTGCCACAATAAATAACAGCAACAAAGCTGCTTGGCACTAGCCACCTTCCAAGAGGCTATTCATATTCTGGTGTTTGTGCACACTGCATGGTTTACGGCAGGGATTTTGCATTGTTTATTTTCTGTTCCTCTGCAGACAGTGGCATTGTTAAACAGCATGTGTCCGAGAGAATCCGCCCTCTCCATGGGATCTCCTCCCAGCTATTACAGCACTTCCCAGAAACCTACTGAGCTCTGGAATAAACAAGTCTCAATGGGGGGACTGAGCCCACACCCGAGTAGAGTGCCATGAAGCATCCACAGCAATGAAAGTAACTTGGCTTTGCATGAAACCTTCCTTTTGCCTAATGAAAACCCTGTGTTGTCACCCTTCCTAATGATGCTCTCTTGTCCCTTGCGGGCAAAAGATGGAATAATGGACTTTTCTCTGACTTGCTCCAACTGTGGTATGGGCCACGAGAAATGATGTTGTTTTCCTTCTGACCCATGAGCTTGGGCACCCAAAGCATTTTGCCTTGGATGGAAGGAACGGAGATCAACTTTTGGTGCAGATGAAGGGTGCAGGGGCGTGCCAGGGTTCCTCCCACATGCTCAGTTGGCTTGTTCTTCCTCACCCATGCAAAAGTTAGACAATTGCCAGATTTGGGGACAGGAAGGAATCTCCTTCAAGTCAGATTGCAGTGACCATTATGTAAATAACTTGTTTGTCTTTCTCCCCCCCTGCAGCCTGGGGCCTGGTACATCCTCAGTGTCATCTAGCCATCCTCTCCTGGCAAACACCCTCACAGTGGCACTGGAAAGCCTTTGCTGGCATTGTGCCTTGCATACATACACATCTTTTGTCATGGGATACGGAGAGATGCTCTGCAATATGTTATATTAGCAAGGGTCAGGAAGACCCTGCTGGTCTAAACATCCCATATGCAGTAAATTAAGATTGTGGCAACTTTGATTCATTGATTCAGGCAGTTCATTTCATACTCCCATTCCTAGTTGTTTGGGTTTTTTTTTTTTCTGGCTGGCAACAGATGTCCAACATTTCTGCTGCATAAGCAAGTCACTAGCAATTAATATGCAGGCTCATTGCAGGATCTGTAGCTGGTAACCCACCTCTCTTCTGGACCAGACCAGGTCTAGGCTGACAAGCAGTATCAATGATGGTTCTCCCTATGGTGTGGCAGGCAAATATTCTCAAATCTCCCGGTGAACAGGAGGAAGGAACACTCAGTCCTGCATTTCAAAGATTTTGCCATCTATCTGACCTTAGATTTGTTGGGTTTTGTATTGTCTTTGAACAGCCTTTACCCACCTATCTGGGTCTTTCAATGTTGCCATGTTTACAAGACACGCACATTTTGCTCCTATTCATAATTTATTCCCACTATAGTCTAGCTCACACACAATCAAAGCAGAAGCCCTTCAGAAGCACTAAACCCAGTACTAGGTTGCATAAAAATGATAGTTCCCATATGTCCTTATAAACACCATGCCAAACTGTATTTGTACTGTATTTACATTGTGTTAACATCTACCAAATTACCAAGCCAGCAGGAGAACATACACCCATTCACATTTCTAAACAAAGCTTATAGTCTGGGTGAGCATTTAACTTTTTTTTTTTTTAAAGCAATGTGTATGAAAAAAAGAAAATTTTAGCATAATCTTGGCCTGCAGTTTTATGTTACTTGCCAGAACTAAAACATCTGCATCCTGCAGTATCAGACTACTTGGGGACTTTGTTAATTCAGAGGCAGCTAGAGTCTCAGATGGGATTACCCCTGGGAGAGCTTCCTGTTCTCCTGACATTTCACATGGCTCAAAAGAAGAGAATTTAAGCTACCATGACTAAATTCTTTCTCGCCTCTACACTTGAGTTTATTTTCAAGCACACAGTTCTCCAAAACATGGAACCAGGTCCATTAATACAAGCTGAGGTTCTGAAACTACACTCTGGAAAGTTCCTTTCCTATCCAGGGATATTTCCTGGCTAGCAGCCTTCTGATTTTCCTTGGCGTGAGCTTTCTTTATAGTTAGTAGCTGATCAATCTCAAAGCTTGTAACGAGAGACCCTCACTGCAGTTTTTCAGCTGAGGACCAAACCTGAAGTTCACTCTCTGGGGAGACATAGGAAGTCAGAAGTACCAAACAGATCGGAGCAATGGTCTGTTAAACCTGTCCCTCCCTAACAGCAGCACAAGAGAGACAAAGTAATGTTTAGACCTCCTGCCCAGGGCCATGAAATCTTTTCCCGGCCTGACGAACTGGGCAGTAGATCGTATTTTCAGGCAAAAAGCTGGGATCTTTCCTTTTAATCTGTACGGTAACAGGCAATATCGCTTATTACTTATAGCTGTACACAGTAATTGGCAAGACTCTTCCCGAGACCTCTGTGAGATATCTTCGTTTCTACAGCAAACCAAATCACCCAGCTCAGATTTGAAGCAGAGGCTGAAGCCAGGATAAAGTAATCTGTCCTTTAGAGGTAGGTGTTACAGGTTCCCCGTGCTGTAGGTTCCCACTGTACTGTATGTTCAGGGGAATTATGGTTGCCTCATTCAGTATAAACAGATATTCAGTAGGATTTGAGCAGCAAAGCGCATCAGTGCCCTGACCAGTCAGCGGTGAAAACTGGAGACCATAATGAGAAGCAAACCTGAACCAGACCAGAGGCTGGGGACAAGCAGCTCAGTGGGTCACACTAGACCCTGTTGCAGACAAGTTGCATGACCTCAGAGCACTTGTATACAAGAGGGTTCCACCACGGGACCGCTCAGGCAGGCTTTGATCATAGACTATTTTTCTTGCTGTTTACTCATAAGTCATCCCACTCTCCAGCACCCCTTGCACAGCTCACTGGACAGTGGCAGCTTTCGGTCTGCCGTCTTGGGCTTGATCTAACTGGACAGAAGAGATAAAAGACCTTCTAAAATATTGCTCAATTGTCCATTAAACCTGTAACACCAGAGTGGGGGAGTGGCCATAGGCCTTGATTCCTCATGCACTGAGGCTCTGTGTAATATTGTGGACATATGAAAGTACAAATTCAAATTAATTTGTCATAGTCTAAGTACTAGTTTATAGTTATTATATTGATGGCAGGGGGCAAAGCACGATGGTGTTTGGAATTCATCATACATGCCTTATTACAACTTTGTGCTTATTCTTCACATTTGAGACATTTGTCAGACCTAGAACAAAAGGAACACAGATCCCTACTTTCAGGCCAACAAAATTAGAGGAGATGATTTTCAGATACTTCAGTTTTGAACTACACATGCATTTGGTAGACAATACAAGTGAAAAGCTTTGTAGTTAGGAACTCGGGCATAAAACCCAAGGGAGTTCCTGGGTGGTCATGTCCAACTCTCCAGGCAGCCATATTTCACACAGCATTTCAGATCATCTCTGCAGGCAAGCTCATGCTCAGGTCCTGGATTTCAACCAGGATTTTGTCCTAGTTTTGTATTTGTGATGGTGATGCTGATATACCGTTTGCTCTTGTAGCAGCATACCTTGACTATACAGGATGAGCAGAGGCAAGGAATGGTTCAAGAAAGGATCTTGTGCATAAAGAAGGATTTAAACATGTCTATCTGTTAAAAAAAGAAATCACTTATTTTGTCAGGAAACCTAATCTGCATCAAGACCTGTGGTTGTTTCATGCTACTTCAGGGTTCAACTGAAAAAACATGAGAAGATGCCCTTCACTAACCCCAGCACCCTTCCTCTCCCTTGTTTCTTTGAGGAACTCAATCTGATAAAAAAAGATCACCACAGGAGCAGGTAGGACACATACATCCTGCCAGCCCCTGGCATGCAGGGTGGACCAGCTACATTTCTAAGAACTAGTTCACCTATTCTGCAAGGGAGGAAGCAAGGCACAAGAATTTGCCTGTGGCCCACATCTTATTTACAGCCACAACTGCAGTTAGAGCTCAGGTCTTCCTGGCCACTAGGAAAGCACAGTCTGAGCTCCAGCCATCTGTTTGAGGGCTAGGCAACTTCAATCTCTGCCAACTCCTAAACTTTAAATAAAACAGGGTTGTTCTTTTTTTTCTTCCCTTAAATCTCCTCCTGAGCCTAGGTTTAAGTGCCTAACAGTAACATTTCCAAAATGCCTCAGTGATCTGGGAGCACAAGTCACAATAATTTCATGCAGACACTGTGGTGAAGACTGACCACTGACCAACTCCTAGTATGGAAAAATTTTGGCCACCATCATTCTGAAAGATGGTGAGGAAGGGGCTAATCTCCAGAGAGCCTCAGTACAGCCTTTGAAAAACATCTTAGTAATACTTTGTCATGCACAGCATCAATGCTGGAGTTGCTAGAACTCATTCCTCTGGGATATAAATTCTTTTCCCCAAAGTGATATTTAAACCATATAGTCATTGTTTTTGAGCACAGTTCAAGACATTACTTTGCCCTTAACATATATGCCTGTTTAACCTAAAATTAAGAGCTGTGCTAACTCTGAAGGACTTTTGATAAGTGAGCTAAACTGTATGTGAAGGAATGTAATAAATTAATTTTGAAGTCAGGGAATGTCCACAATCTAAACTGTGGATTTCAGTTAGGGTAACAGAACATCTTAGAAAAGTCCAAATCTAGCCTGGAATTTACCTGTGTCTTTTTTGATGAACTTATTTCTTAATATCAAAGTGAGTCCAGTTTTCTTAACATCTACCCCCTTGCCCTGAAGTGGCCCTTCCGAAAGAAGGGAAGAAAGAAAGAAAGAAAGAAAGAAAGAAAGATTGATTAAAAAAAGCCAAGCAAAGACTGTCTTCCCAGAGCATTGGTGGGATCTTTCAGCTGAAAGGGCCAGCTGAGGGGTCATAAAATGCTGGCATTTAATTTCAGTGTAGAAGAGAAATCTCATCCTTCCTCCTTCCAGAAAAGCTTCAGGAAATGCTTCAAGACCAATATGTGCTGCTAGCAGAAGCCTTATTCCACATAACCTCCCAGGGGAAGTCTCACAAGAGGAAAAGCTCTCCAGGACAAAGTTCTCTTCCAACCAGCTGGAAAACAACATGCCTTCATTAATCCACTCAAGATACTGGGAATTTTGTAGAGCTATGCTACAGATTTGTGCAATACGTCATGTTACAGGTCTCTGGTCTCCAAAGACAATGTGAAAGAAGGGATGGGTGGGAGATGCAGCCTACAATGGAGACCTCTAATTTCTGGTCTTGCATCTGGCACCCTTTTTAGAGTAGCATGAGGATGATCAGGACTCCCCAGCATTGCATACCTGCTGTATCCAGGGATGAGCGAGAACCCAGCTGCTTGGTTTGCCACTGTCCATACACATCTCCCCCAGAGAGGTGCAGGTAGAAGCTCTTGTTACTCCCTGTCTATCACATATAGCATCTGTCAGCTCCAACTAGTCGCTCTCAAGCACACGGAGGTGGCCCCTGCCCAAAGCAGTTCTCGATGACAGAGAAAGGTAACACAAGTTGCCCAATGTCATGCACCAGTTCAAAGCCAAGAACAGCGCCCAGTAGCCCTGGTTTGCAATCAAAGCGCTTATCCCCTTCACCTGCATGCTTGCTATTAGCACCTGGCAGCACACCATGTAGATATGAGGGTGAAAACAGACTTGCACCTGAACATATTTGCACATCAAAACAGAGTTGACATTTTCCTCCATAGCACAAGTCTAACCAAGATCACCACTGAACACAACAAACTTGGTGACCTCTGAGGACCACAGGAAAAAAAAAAAAAAAAAGCCCTGCTAATGAACTGTCTGTTCAGTAAAGAAAAGGCCTTAGCACCTCTGGGACGGAGATTAAAAAAAAAGATATGGAGCATAAAAATAAATGGTCACAGAAGACTGGCTTGGCAAGGACTCCACACCAGCTGAGCAGCTCTAACATCTGGGAGCCATGAGCGCCTCAGATCACAGGCTTCCAGACATGCCCTCAACAGCACGAGCAAAGCATTTCAAAGCAAAGGGTAAGGTGGGGGCAAGGCTGGATTTACTTACTGGCAGCATCCAAACATGTGCTGACAGAGGGGGCCAGAAAACCAAGCCGGTCGGAGAGGACAGCCGGTTATCACTTGGCAGGCAGGTAGGGAGCTATCTCACAGCACATCATCCACTTCCATCGGGGCTTCAGTTCCTCCATTAGCACAGCCAGGCTCGCTGGGAGGAGTTGGTAGTGACCACCAGTTAACTACACCAAAGCTACTCTCCTAAACCACAGTCCTTCCCCAGAGCTAGTAGCAGTGCAGCATAACTTCCTTAACTTCCCCCATCTTGAAAAAGAAGTAGGAAAAGGTGGCATCATCAGTATTGCCTTTCTTGCTGGGCTGGACTTAGCCATTGCCTGTTACTTGCTCCTCACCAAGAACATCCTAGAAACACCCAACGCTGAACAGAGCCAGCACCAGGCATAAGAGAGGGGCTAAGCACAGCAATGGGCCCTCTTAAAAGACAAGGTGCAACGATCAGGAATGGAAGCTACAGGTATTTTACTTTCCACACACACAAACACCACATTAGGAAATTCTCTGGAAAGCAAGAAAAAAATCCCCAACTTTTTCTGCTCCTTAAAAACCACCAACACTTCCCAGACAGGGAAAGGTGAGTGGAGGGTCAAATAACAAAAACCCCAAGTAACTTGAATGACAGATATGCATTTTGGCACACAAATTAACTCTCCAGACAGCTTCTGCAAGCCCTAAGCAGCTTAACAAGCATGTGAAGACCAAGAAAATTTCAAGAGGCAATGAACTATGCTGCTCTGAAATAGGTCAAGCTTTCCTAGTCTGGCTACTTCCATTATCCCTGACTTCAGCTTTTCCTGCAGCCCATGACTGAAACCTTCCATCATGCTGCTCATTTACCTGCGAGGGAAGAGGGCTTTGTGATCAGATGTTAGCTTGATCTTCAGACAGGCTGGGGTCAGCTCTCATCCCAGTCCACCACTTGCTCCCCATGGTTGTCCCACAACTCCACTTCTATAGGCAGGCAGTAAATAAATTAGCAATCTACACCATTCTGGATCAGTTATGACAAGGGCCATTAAAAAAAAAAAAAAAAAAGCTATGAATGCATCAGAGTTTGCAAATCTCTCCCTTCCTCCCCGTTCTGCCCTAGCCTTGGGTTTTGTTCCCCCCCCTTTCCTGGGAAATGTGATGAAGGAGGGTGGAGTGGCTCGGACTATGTACAAATATTCAGACAGTCTCTTAGCAATAAATGGATCTCAGTCAGTTCTATTATCTGTCTGGCTGTGGCTCCTATTATCTGCTGTGAATTGTAGCAGTGATCTCTGGAACAGCATTCAGGCACCATCATTACTAACTTCCACACCCTCTAAAGACCACACTGTAACAAGGCATGCTGGATAATACTTGCCATTAGAAGAGGGAACATAAAGGATTCAAGCTATGACTAATACAGTAAAAGGCTCTGTATGGAGCTTTACATTCATTGACCCTGGTTTGTTATTAAAGAAAATTCTAGGTTCAAAAACTAGACCTGCATTTTATACAGTGCATCAGCTGATTTACACAAAAAAACCTGATTTCATCCTGTTCTTGCTCACGCCCTCCCCACCATGCTAAATCTTCATAGAAGACTACAGCTGGAGAGCAGAAAAGGCAGAGCACAGGTCTGCCTGGAGCTTACATTCCCCATTTGGGGACCATAAGCCCAAAGGGGTGAGCTTGTCATGCCAACGAAGCACCCGGGAGCCGGCGATGTGCCGCAAAGGGTGACACCGCGGGGAGCGTCTAGCAACTCAGGGCTGAAAGTCTCCAAAGCTGCACTCGGATGGCTCCTTGTTAGGAACGGGAATTTCGGGATCCAAACCCACATCTGACTTCCCTGCGTTTTTCACAAGCCCTCCAGTTCATTTGGGGCCCGTCTGCAAAGCTTAGATTGAAATCCAATATCCTTCCCCAGGGTAGGATGAGGGTTTTAAGAGAAAACTGCTTAGGTCTCCCTCCCATAGCCAGCAAGGCAAGGCCACAAACATTAACTCCACCAAAGCTCATTTTCTTATGGGTTTCTACCTGGCAATGGATTGGTTTCAGCCTCCTGGGCACAGAAGCTCTGAACAGAGGCTTTCCTGAAACTGGGATGTTTCAAAAACCTCCCTCTCCTGCACAGCTTCCCTCATGCTTTTCTCACTTGGAGACCTATTTCATAGCAGGGCTTAATATCTGACTATTACCCTTCTATTCAGCATGGCTGAAAAATTAGTCATCAACCTAAAAAGTTATTAGGAAACACTTGATACTATGATTGCTTTCCTGTGGAATGAAGGAAAGAGAAGAGGTGGGGGAGGGAAGGTGAGTGAACCCTTGCACTTACAGTTGGGAAGGCTTTTCCAGCACAAGCACAGCTCTCCCGGGAACCTCAGCCCACGGGGGAAGCACCCAGAATCCAAGCTTGGCACAGCCGCTCCCACTGCTGATAGCCCAGAGGCAGCTGGCAGAGACTGCCAGAAATAAAGCTGCTGCTCCCTCCAGCCATCTCTCCGGGCAGCACCACCCATGGCTAATGCAGTCCAGCTGAAAGTCATTTATCGTCCAGCAATTGCTCACAGGCCTCAGCTGGGAAACTCAGCCGGGTGCTTCTCTCCGGTCTGTCCGTAGGGATTCGGGTGCAGGAGCGGGGCTGGCTGCTGTCCTACCCGTGCGCAGACCGGCACAGGGATGGAGTGAGCAGCCAGCTCTGAAGCATCATGCCACGGGTTGCGAAGCCCAGGAAAGGGCTGAGGGTAAGGGAAGGAGCACAAGGGATGAGCCCCACAAGGTCCACTCAGGTCGGGGACTTGCAGCTGTTGCCACCAGCAACATCTCTTATGATGTCCAGGTGTCCCCATGAGGAGTGGCTTAGGCAAAGTGGCCCGGTGCTGTTGTCCTGCATCGTCAGATGGCTTCTGGCCACCCCAAATTGCTGTCACAGGCCACCCTCTGCTCTTGGCACCACTCCTATCCAGCATCCTGGGTGCTCCTCCAGCTCTGCAGATGGTGTGAGGTGCAAACCTGGGCTGGAGACAGTCAATGGCGCTGGAAGAAGGGAAGAGTTACAGTGGGAAGATACGGGGGAAAAGTGGGAGCCCTGAAAAAGGCTGCATGGGATTGACCACAATCACAAAAAGCGTGGAAGAACAGAGTGTTACACTTCTTCACGGCCATTTTCACACCATGCACAATCTAACTCAAGTAATCTCAAAAGCCAGGGTGGAGGGAGACGTAACCTGTTGATGAAAACCAAGAACCAACAGCCTGGAAAAACATGCCATCTCCTTAGGCAAGATTTTTTGCAAGGCAGAGCACAGCCATTGTATCTACCCACTCAACCCCACTGCCCTACAGCTGAAAAGGCATTTGCTGGGAAGGGGCTGCCTCTGGCTAATAGCCCTCGTGCCCACAGCAGGGCTGGCTGGAGCTGCCCGTCTAAAAAGCTGCATTTTAAGTGGCTTTCTGGCAGGCAGTGCTAAACATTTGCAGAAGATGTTTTGAGAAGGGAAAAAAAAAAAAAAAGACTCCCCCCCATTCTTATGGTAATAAAATCATATTTGATTTGTATACAGTTTATACGCTTCATAAAAATGCTAATTACTCTCCCAAACAGAGGAGAAACAGAGCAATTTTTTGCATCCCACCCTTCCCCCTGCACTACCCTTTATACTTTTATGACGCAGCATTTATTTAAGTCGGAATTGTGCCCAGCTCATTCTGCCTTTCGCACGGCGAATCCTCTCCTCTCTTCCCACTCGTAAAAAATAATAATAATAACTTGCAAATTTATTTCAGTGGAAATTTGGAAAAACATTAGGAGGAAAAAAAAGCCTCCAAACATAAAGAACATAAGGACTCCAAAACTTCCCCCCCTCCCCTTCCACAACTTTTTCCTTTGGTGCATACATTTTTCCAAGGTCACCTCAGAGGCTTTTCCTAGTTGGCTATTAAAACAAAAAAAACGCCTGCCCCAAGAACCTCATGAAGCCATCTCTGTGGCTTGGACTGTTTCCCTGTGTACGGATGCCACGGGAGAAGAAGCGGGGGGGGGGGGCTGATATTTTTACAAGACTTTTTCTCTCACCAGAGGAGGAGGATGAAGATGGAGTGATGAGTGAGGTTCCGTTTGTCCGGCAGCATGAGTCACTCAGCAGCAGTTTCCGATACACTTTTTTTTTTTTTTCTTTTTTCTTTCCATTACAGAATTTGGTGTCATTTATTCCTTCCTCCTCCTCAAGAAAAGGGGGAAAAAAAAAAAAAAATCCCGCTACCGTTATGTCTAATTTATTCTGGGAACTTGTTTGAGGACCTACCAAACATGGTGGGGGAAGGGTGATTTGAAACTCAATCCAAAATATAATCGGCTCTGGAAGCTTTTAAAGAGACTCCTTTAAGGCTGTGCCAAACCTTAAAGAAGGAAAATACTTCCACTAAATCCCTCCCACCATGAATGGGATCCTGTATGTCTGAGGCTTTTTATTGGCTGGGTGGTTTGGGGTTGTTGGTTGTGTTTTGTTTTTTTTATATCAAAGATGTTACTCTTTCAAATAGGCTCTGAGCTCTGCGGCTTTTCGGCAGGCAACGAATTCTTGCTCCTCGGGCATGCAGTGATCTGACACAGCCCTCCCCCACGCTGGGTAGGGTTCTCATGCTAGGATCTGGCTCCTGGAGCTCGAGCTGTTGTTTTTTTTCTGGAAGCTGTTTTTTCCCCTCTTCACCCTTTAAAAGCAAAACTAAACACAACTAAGCCCTTAAAAAATAAAAATTAAAAAAAAATTAAAACAAAAAAAAGGGGAAAAAAAAAAAAAAGCCAAGCTCCGTAGGGCCCAGAAACCCAGCCTAGCCTCCCTACTCCTGAAATATCCCCATCATCTGTGGGCAAGGGGTGGTGCTGCCCACTCCAGCTCCACCAGCTCCTCTGCAGCCAGCCAGCACTGGGAGGTGAGGCAGGAGAAGGCCCCATCGGTGGGGAGATGATGTGCACAAGACATCGCTGCTGTGGTCAAGACCACCCGATCAACAGTTTTGTGAGCTATGTGTGGACATGCATGGCCATGTTGCCTCTTATCTGCCCCAGAGCAACCCCGTTCCGTCTTGCTCCAGATCTCAAACAGAGCAAACCCGAGCCATCCCTCTGCCGTGACTCCCTCCCCTGCGCACCTTCTTACAGCGTTGGACCAGGTTTTAAATGGTGACATTAACTATCCCAGTGCTAAACCAGTCCCCTGCATTGGTAGACAGCAAGGATGATCGCAGGGTTCATCTGTTTGTTTATTTTGATGGAAGAGTATTTTTCACGGAGCTCTGGAAGCACTGTTATATTTTATCTAGAGCAGGAGGTCCTGCTGCCCCGTAGCTCTTTCCTTCCAACTACACTTACAACCAGGTCTGGAAATGCATACCACTATCATTTCTTTCTTGCAACAAATGGCATTAATTCAGCCTGTGCAGTATTTAATCCTGATTGTTTATTCTTTCAGATGCCACATTTAGCTTGTGCTCCTCTGTCCAAGTCTCAGACTCAGCTCCACCAGTCCAGTCGGCAGAGACGGTAAACAGGAAAACTCGGCAGCGGGGAAGGCAGCGCTCTAGGAGCAGCAGTCTCCTTCCTGAGTTCAAAAGGCACAGGGAAAAGCCTGCAGGGAAAATGACTGGAAGTTTGGTTGGAGTGAACTCCGTCTTGTCTGAACCCAGGCATACACTGGAGCCAAAGAAGGGACCTTTCTCCACTGACTGGGAGGTGAGGGACCTCAAGGCATCCTGCCCACAACAGCCTCATTCCTCACGTGCCATGAGCAACTTCTCTTCTGCATTTCAACTTCTTCTCCGGTGCAATCTCACCCGAAACTGGTAAGGCCCATCCTTGTACCAGTGACTCTTCTTCTAATACAGACTGGAAAGCCAGACAGGAACCCTGGCACCCTGACAGTGTTTTCTATTTAATTAATATGCTTCTCATAAGGGACAGCTGCAGTTCCAATATCTCATTGCTGTTTCTCCTCCTCCCCCCCAGAGAAGCACGTGCTCTTGGACAGCCATGCGCAAACGGCCGCAGCAGGAGGAAGGTGGCCGCAGCCAGACTTTTCCTCTCTGGGCGCTGGGTGACTTGGAGAGCGCGGCTTTCCACCTGCCCAGCTGACGGAGCGGCCCCGGTTGCTGCGTGTCCCCGACCGGGCAGCGTGCCACGCGCCTCGCCGACCACTCACTCGCTGTTTTCTGCTTGGCCGCTCTTAAAACACTTGGGTCGTTTGGGGCTCCAGAGCGACCTCGGACACCCCACGAGAAATACTCCCCCTCAGTTCTGATTTCCTGTTTACAATGACGTTTTGGGATGTGCTTCCAAGCCAGTGCTTAATCCTTTTACTCTGCCACATTGATTTTGAATTATTCTAGTTTAAGTGTTATGAGTACCAAGACAAATATTTTTCATGAGTCTCAAACCACAAGTATCTTTATTGGCCTTATTTTTAATTTCATCACAAATAATCCCAAGTTTAGCTTGACAGGATCCATCTTCCGCAAGGTACCAGAGGCCTTCTGATTCAGAACGAGCCTCATGAAAGCAGCTACTTAATGGGATTTCAAGGCAGCTCTGAAAGGAATAGGTTCAGACCTCCTACCTCACAGTAAAAAAGGCACATAACCCCCTCCAGGAACGCAACACAAACTGTTCTGGAAGAAAACAGAGCCCATCCAGCTTTACATTTCTTATGCATTAGGTTTCAGTAGCTGCCAAAACACGATTGGCATTTCCCAAACACACACAAACATTATTTATTAAAGGAAATTGGAGTCCTCTTCCTGAACAGCCAGCGGGTCCTCAGTCTAAAGAGAACACAACCCCAGCAAAATCCAGAGCGTGCAAGTACTGCGGACTTCGAGCACTGCCACATCCCTCTACAGGTTTGTGGCTATTTGCAGCTCAAGACAAGTTCAACGCAAACTGAATGGCCAATTCTCTACACACAAGAATACCATGGGATCTTCTGTAAAGACAACGTGCAGCAGAAAACTCAGTGTATTTTTCTTCCCCGTTTGACCAAAGTTGTGATTCAAAGCTCCAGCGTGACCCAGCAGAATGTTTTCTGAATCTGTGGAGGAACCCAATTTAAACATCATAAGTTAAAGGGAAGAAAAAGAAGCCAACCTCACATTAGGTTTTGTGTGCCAAACCTCACCATATAGACATGTGCAATTATGGAAATTCCTGAAATATATTTTTGCTAGAAAGAGAAATGGATAAAAGTTACATGGGACTCCAAAGAGCCTCATGAAAGGATGCAGGATCATAACCAAATGACCCACTGAGTGGGGAAAGAAAACCACGGTGCCCAGTTTCAGGTGGCAATCAAAGCCCAAGCTCTCGTATGTATATGACAAAGGAGGTATCCACATACAGTGCATGCCACTGTGGTTTTTTTAAGCACTGATTATACCTGCAAGCAGTGGGCCATGTGTGCCTTGCTGTAGATTTCGTGTTACTGGCATGAACCGGCTCATTCATTCCCAGGAAAAAAAAATACATTTTTTTACAGCAGTGTGTTCTAATCTAAACTTCTCTGGCCTCCTCCTAAAATGTCAGCACTTCTGGTCAACTGCTCAGTATCACCAAGAGAGAGCTGGAACCTCTCCCAGCGCAAGCGCCCACATCTCACCCCCTGCGGGGCCCTGGGACAGGCAGGGTTTCTTCAGCCTTCATTGCGTTCCAATGTGCTCACTCATACAGCTGTTTGTGACCTGTTTTAAGGGTGATTTTTTTTTCCTTTTTTCGTTTTTTTCCTGATCCTCATGAACCCTAATTATGAATCCAAGGTCATTATCAGCGATGTCAATTATACAATGGCTGAGCAGCTGCTCCCCCTGTTGCTGGCCTAATAGTGCCATGTTGAAGTAGACAGCAGAATTTCTTGTGCCATTTAAAATTTGCTATATCATGAGTTTCCTTTCAATTGCAAAAGCAGAAAAACAGCTTGAGTACTTTTCCTCCTACATCTTTACTTCAAGCTGCTTTTACAGTCCTCAGTACATCCTTCAGCATCTCCCGCCTTAAATACATATCCCAAGGGGAATAAAGGGGAATTTAACAAAGAACAATTTTTCCCAGATGGTACCCAAAGTCATCTACAAACACAAAGATAGGAACTGCTTTAAAATAAACTCTATTGGAGATTTTTGGCTGTGGGAGTGTAGGGCATGTGGCCATTCACATATTACGAAGTGCTGTACTTGGTACTAAAATACAACCACTTCAGGGTGAGAACTCAGAAGCAGCTTACTAGTGGAGAGCAGCAACAGATAATGTTGTAGCACAGGAAGCAGAGCAGTATTTAGCGTGCAGCTGAAATGAAAGGGGGCCTTTCTTCACCTTGATATATTTTATAACAGTTTAGATAACTAGAGGGAGGTAGCCCCAACAGCAAACTATCACAGTTATCAGCGATTTCCTCTTCTGTGTGCGGGGTGAGGAGTGTGGTGTGCCACATCCCACCATGTAGGAAGCGTTAACAAGCGCTGACTTTTTCATGGCAGGCATACAGCTAGCGAATATCAAGAGAGACCTAACTCTTCCCCTTTCACATCTTTCACTCATTTTTTTCCTTCTTCACCTCGAAAGATGAAAGAGGGTAGCTGAATTCCCATGGGGTGACCTCCTCTGTGACTTCCTTTGCAAGGTGACACACACCAGCACCACTCGGAAACACCCATTTGCCAAACCTAAAGTTTATGGAGGTATCTGCTTCAGTGCCTCTTCTGTGTGAAGCAATGCTAACGTGACACTGTACAGAGGAACATGGCTGTCTTTTAGTCTGCACGTCAAATGTTCATAAACAGTTATCTCTTTTACTGAAGAGCTACTGGCCTTCTCTTCCCCCCAGCTTCCTTACTTCCCACTCCAAATTTCTGCCTTGCAAAACTCCTACTGGGGCCTGAGACTAAAGCTGGGCTCTTCCTTACTATTATCCCCAGCAAGGAAAACCAATGGGACAATTTGTTGTCTTGTTGATTCTTGCATGATCCTATCTCTGTCCTGGTCTTTGCTGTGCCCCCTCTTACTGTGCTAATGAGGATAGAAAGCAAATTTAAAAACCTTGCTGTTGTCAGTGCAGCCAGCAGCTATGACTCAGAACATGCAAAGGCTGCAGATCTGGTGAGTAAGATGGAGCTTTTTCTCCCCATACCCCCCCCCCCCTTTT
>JAVJGG010000085.1:30359321-30410628 GCA_035590195.1 Aviceda cuculoides
GCCCCCCCCCCCCCCATGTTGCTCATCCGTCTGCTCTGATGGCTCTGAACAGCACTGCAAGTAGTGCTGATTGCAGAGCAGCAGCAGGAAGATGGGAGTCATTAAAGAGACTGAGCCAAAGCCCTGTAATTAATTAGTTAGAAAAGCATCTTGGCGTTATTAGAGAGGCCTCAGCAGAGGAAGCGACACCTCCGTTCTAACAGATTCACCTTCCGCCAGAGCTGCTGCTGCGATGTTTGACATTGTGCTGGTGTAAACAGAAATTAGAAGTCGGTGGGACAGGGAGAGGAGCCGCTGGCAGGCTCTGTCCTTGGCCAGCGCTGTGCTGTGTGCCGGGAGGTTTCCATGCTCTGCTCGCAGGCAGAAATCGGATCCTGGAAATGGCTCAGGTAGGGATGATTGCTACTCAACCAGGAAGGCCCTGATTTTTGCTGTGATTAAAAGCAAGCCCGTTTTTCCCAGGGTGCTGAACAGAAAGCTGGTTATCCAGGTGTTTGTGATTATAAACCGCCCAGCATATACAAAATTGTCACCCAAAGCACCAGGAACCGGTGTCTCTTGGGATCTATACACATGCAGGTTGCTGCTGTCCCTGGCAAACATGCATAGGCTGGCTGCATGGAGAACTGGGCCATGCTCAGAGCTGCATATTCATGGCATGCAAATGTTAAGCTACTTGCAAACTCCCACAGCTGTCATCAGCAAACACTACCATGGCCATGAGCCCCAGAGATGGAATAATATCCTATGGGGAGCAGCAGGACGCTGCAAGATCTGTGTGTTGCCGAATATAAGAGCATCAAAAGGAAAATGGAAACACAAGACTAAAATAGCCAGGATTGCTTTAAGGAGTCCTAATTTCCTTTGGGGAAGGAGGCCAAGCAATGTGGCTAGTACACGGGGCAAGGAGGCAGGAGGCCTGGCTCTCCCACTGACCTGCTGTCATACCTTTGGCAACTCTCTTTTTTCCCATGTGCTAATTTTGCCCTTTCCCCACTTGGTACTGTCAGCCTTTAGGAATTCATAAGTCTTGAGCTGGGCCTCCAAACACCATGATTTTGGCTTAAAAATCAAGAGCTATAAGCATATACATATGAATTATGGGCCTTTTTGAATGGCATTGTGGTTTCTGACTCTTTAGGGATCATATTTCCAACTGAGCGGGTCAGATTTTTTTATTATGATTATTATTATTTTAAATGAAAGCCAGGAATTTCACATAAACACAGGGCTCTGGCAGCTTGAGTTGGCAGCGCTGCCCGCTCTTCATGTCTCCTGCCTACTTAGGCTGGGAGCGTGTGAGGCACGGGCTGCCACTGGCCGTGTCTGCATAGCATCAAACAAAACCTGCCCAACCTCGGTTGGCTTCCTGCACTTCACCAGGACAAATGACAACAAACAGCCATCCCCCAGCTGTTTCCAGTGAGGATGGTAGGTGGGATAACTCTGCTGAGTTTGACCTGCATTAGAGCACAGGTGGCCAATGGACTGCAAGTGACACAAGAATAGGCTCCCGGGGGGAGATTTTTGGTGCATCCTATTTTGGCCCTGCTGTTGCAGCCTTGCCAAGGTGTTTCAAGTGCTCTTCAAGGCAGCAGAGAGATTAAGAACTGAGACCGTGTCAGTGCATGCACTTGCTGTTCTGTCTGCTGAGTTTCAGTCCAGGTCCGGGTCATCCTCTGGGCAGAGGTCTGAGTGGAAGGTTGTGCTTTGTTGAACTGCCTTGCTCATCCCACGACGTTGAACAACTCAAATCTCCCGCGCTTTACCTTGCAGATGTGTGGCCATACAATGGGATGCTCCCTGTCTGAGCAGCTGTCACCAGCTCTGCAATGACAAGAAGCATGTCTTTGGCTCTCAGCTCTGAAGCTCGTCTCTTTACGTTCTGAAGACGTTCTCTGAATAAATGAACAGAGACCTTCAAACGAACAACACATTCTTCCTCAGGTCAACTTTGCAGAGAAAGCAAATATTTCAAGAGAGTATGGTTACTGCTCATAGCTCTTCGGAGCCAGCCTGCTAACTCCTCTGCGGTGGCTGTAAATCTGATGGTGGTTCAGTTTAAGGACCTCACAGATGCTGTTTCAGACTGATATAGTGTACCATAAATGGGATTGAATGCTTCCACCTATAGCAGACAAAGCCTTTCTGGTTCATTCAACTGCTGAGGAAACCAACTATTGTATATATGCGCAGTTGGGATTCATCCAAAAGTGAGTGATAGCCAAAAGAATTTACACGTTCCTTGGCAGGGGAACATGTTGATTTCAGAAGGCAGCAAAGGTAACACAAGGATACAGGGAGACTCCCTTGCCTGGCATTTACTGTTTGAATCTCGTCTCCTTTGACTCACCTCAGATGCACTGCGAAAGGGAAGAGTCCCAGAAGGACAGAAGACCCCCCACCATATATGAGATATTCCTGGTTTAGAGGCAACAAGGCCTTTGGTCTCCATGGGATGGCAAGCAAATAGAAGCTGCTCCCACAGCCTCAGGCTGAATTTTAGGGGGTGTCTGTCTAGTTAAAGAGATATATCAGTATATATAACATCACATTCTATAATGCATTTCTATAAAGCACTGTGGAGAACCAAGCGACTCCAAAAAGGTTTGGGGGTGTAATTCATCAGCTCTCAGCACAAGTAACAGCTACCAAATGTACCATATAATGATAAAGGTTAAAAGCAAACAAGTAAACCCAAATGCATGCTATGGCGGGGGAAGCCTGCCTTCAGAGCATGAAGCCACCTCCAATTAACGGGGGTCAGGGGAAGGTTCTCGGGGGCAGACGGCCACACGGCGGGGCGTCCTGGGAAGCGGTGCTTCTGGCATCAGTCCCACATGGGCCACAGAACGAGAGGGATCCTTGGTCTGATCCTGGCTGGCAGTTTCTGTGCAAAACAGGGCCAGTTTGCTCGGAAGCTTCCCACCCCCAAGGAGGGAAGAGGTGGGCCGTGAGTTTAACAAACATTTTGGTATTTGGAAGTCATTCCCAGCTCTCGTTTAACACACAGACTGCATTTCCCATTGCTAACTGGCAGCAAAGAGCTCATCAACATTTAAATAAGAGGCTTGTTAATGCCAGCGTGAGGCAGGTTTGCATGCCAAGGCTGGCTAAGGTTTCGTGCCAAGGATTTTCTAAGAGAGAATTTCTCTAGGAAACTCCTTCAAAAGGAAGAATTCACTTCTGGTTAAAGAGAACGAGGGCTTAATTTGAAGAGGTGCTGAGCTGGTTAAGTCAAATGGATGGTGCAAGAGCTGAAAGCCTGTGAAAATCAGACTCCAGCTTTTAAATCAATTAGCTGAAGAATGGCATGTGGTGTTTTGCAACCGATTATGCTTTCTGCAATGCAATAACTGAAGGAAAAAAAAGGCTACGCATAACCTTTTCCATCAGTGCCACTGACTTGCCCATCAATGCTAAATATACTAAAGTGAGGCTTTAAATACACCTGTTACCCAAGCGTGGGAATATTATTTTCTACAAATGGTTGAACACATGGTACAGGTTAGTACAGGGAGGATCTGCAATATTTGACTCTGTTTCTAGATCTCAAGTGAATCCTATAAATTACAAAGAATTTTTACTCTGTGACTTTGTTTTGAGCCTTCTCTATGGAGACTGAGCCCTCATTTCAGAGCCAGCGGAGAGGAAGGGTGCTGGTTTTGGCAAAGCTAGAGTCCTATACTATACGTCTCTATAGCATGGTTTATTGCCTTTCCTTGTTCTGTCATAGAACAGGAGTAATGTCCATAGTGTCGGAATACGCGCATGGTAATTGGCTTTTGCTATAATTAAATGCCTCAGTGCCAGCGTTTAATCAGCCGCCAAAGCCGTTTATTGCTTCATATACTGCTGCACCATGAGCATTACCCCTTAATTAGTTGCTGAAATAGTGATGATTTAGCAGCGTCTTTATATTTATACTTTAAGACAGCAGATTCAGTCCAACATCAACAATATTGCAAGATAAAAAAGCAGCCCATTCTGCCATGCGACAATTTGGGCTTATTTATTTTTCCTTACCTTGTGGAAAACAGTGTCATGTACATCTCCTGGTGACACCGCACTGAAGGTGCAGTTAGCACTTCAAAAGCAGTTGCTATGTCTCTGCTCCGCTCCAGGACTGACCTTGTGTATTTTAAGCGGATTCAGTA
Source organism: Aviceda cuculoides (assembly GCA_035590195.1). NCBI lineage: Eukaryota > Metazoa > Chordata > Aves > Accipitriformes > Accipitridae > Aviceda > Aviceda cuculoides. Next base: position 30,363,479 of record JAVJGG010000085.1, read on the forward strand.
TCAACAAAACATTTTCCCCAGAAACTCTCAGTAGCAAAAGAGGTGTAGGCTTCCCCCACTTTGACTCATCGTTACCAAAAGCACCTGGATCTGGTCTAGTAGACCAGAGGCAGAGACCTCCCAGCCTTCCTCCCAAAATCTCCCTGGGGAAGGGAGCTCCCCTGTGTCACCTGAGGAGTGGCACTTTGTCTCGTATGACCCTGGCGGGTTGTGACAGGCGACGCTACAGCAGCAGCAGTTTTCCCCGACAGCCCCATCCAAACTGCTCTTCCCTCCTTTCCCCGCCTGCTTGTTTTTGCAGCAGAGGTGGTGCCGTGCTATGCAGCCAGCCGCTTGCCATTTTGTGGGGAATAGGGCAGTGGAAGACCACACTCACCGTGTCCATTTCTCACCTCCGATTTCAGTAGTCTGAAAGCGAGAGGTCTGGTCTATGCTGGTCTTTCAGTGCCCCTTGACAGTTAATGGACTGAGAGGCATTTCCAGAAGACAGTTCGTCCTGCCACGAAGAAGGTGTCTAAGAGATGCTGAAGGAACGGCCCTTTGGAGGTGACCATCTATCACAGAGGGGGCCCTGCTGTTTGCTTGCGTTGGACTCTTCTCTCCCAAACTATTAGAGATGGAAGAGATGAACCCTGCCCAGAACACCAACACTGTCTGCTAAGACGGGCACTGTGGACAGATTCCCCAGCTTTCCGAGTTTCTTCCCAGCTTTGGAAACCCCCAGGGAAGCTTAGAAAGCCCCTGAAATCTTCTCAAAATTGACTAGAAAGCGAAAGTCATCCTTGCTCAGTAACACAACTCCATTTGTGACACAGAGGAAGCCATACAGCAAATTAGCCAGATATCTTCAAGATAAAGATACAAGACCCATCTTTGTTTAAAGCCAGGTGGTTAAATCTACAGCAGCCAGTTGGAGGCAGCCACAGCCGGAGACAGCCATTGCATGGGAAGAACGCAGATGTACCAATGCTTCTTCATTTGACCAGGAATGTCACCAACAGAGCAACCTGTGGGGCTGCCAAACAGTCTACATTGCCTTCATCCCCCCCTAAATCCCTGGCATGGCTAGCCTCGGCACCTGGGTTTTAGATACACTTCACTCCCAAAGCTATCATTGTCCTCAAAGGATTCTCATCGCCTTTGACTGCAAGAAAAGCAGCGCCAAACTATCCAATTAATAGCTCCCCCACCCTTGGCCCTTGCCTCTGGCCCCTGGCCTGCTAATGCATTTTGATTTGTGTGTGGACAACATATCCCTGGAACTTTTCCATCGTTACAAGGTTAGGAAAAAACACCTTGTGCTATAAAGGAAGTAATAATATCGAGTTTGGAAAACTATATAGCAGTTTGAATGGACTTGAAAGCCTACACCATCACACTCCCTTTACTGCCAAGACAAAGCCTGTTAGACTCCCATGTCCTGTAGGAACAAGCTGAAGAGTTCATCCTTTCCTGAGGGAGAACACAGGCCCTTCCTAAAGTCCCCTGGGGAAGGGGAGGAGGAGCTGGGAGCAAAGCTGCTGCTTGTACCTCCTTCCATGGCTAACAAAGCATTCCCTGACAACGCATAACCTACTAAAGTCCTTCATGTTCACCGGAGGTGGGAAAGGAAGTATGAGATTTAATTTGCAGCCAAGAATATTTAGTCTCAACAGTAGGAAAGACTGTCCAAGGGTGAAGGCAATGCCGCTATGGAATGGGCTGCCAAGGGAGGTTGTGGGATCTCCATCTGCGGGTGTCTTCAAGGGGATGCTAGATAAAATTCTGTTGGGAGTGACAAACAGGGAATGGGTTTAGCTCTACTGTGTGCCTTGGGATCTTTCTACAACTCCGTGAAAAACTGTTTTAAGAAAACTGTTTTTGCTGATATTAATGGAGGACAGTATTCATCTATTTAACCCTTAAAGACACAAACAAAACCTGTCTCGGATGCTTACCTAAAGAAAAGATGACAGATCTTCACCGTCGAGAGGGCCACCTTGGACAACAAAGCTGTCTTCCAGGCTGCTAAAGTTCATTGAGATGAAGCCCACCTTGAAGATGGCCTGTGCTGTCTGCACAGGAGATTTCTGAGAGCAAAGGGCTTTTATAAAAAGGTCCAAGGATAGAGAGGGTAGAAAAACAGAGGCTATAAGGAGGGGGCAGATATTTAGCGGGTAAGAAACAGTCATTGGAAAAGCTTACCAGGATACGCTGGATTCCCCGTCACTTGAAGCATTTCAGTCAGGGAAAGCGTTTGGTGAGGGTTTGGTGCTGTGCCAGGTTCTCCGACTGGAGAGGTAAAGGTCAGGCTGTGTGGTGATCACTGGTATTTTTGAAGCAGACTGGACTGGACTGGGAACAGAACATTTCCTAGAAGAGACAGGCTTTGCAAACCACACTTCCTTCTACTCTCCCCATAATAGTTTGAATAATGTTCCTCCATTCAGCTGCAAAGCAAGGTGTTTGGATCTGCTGTCACCCCACTGGAACACAAATTTGAGAATACTGAAAATACGGAGGCAACCTCAGCATATAACCCACCTCTGTGGATAACCTCATGGTTTAGGAATGGAGCGCTCTACTGTAAAAGTGCACATTTTTAAGAACAGCGCAAAATTCATCAAGAGACGGCCAGTACAAACATGGGGTAGCCTCTCTGGTGACATATTTCTAGCATCACTGCTTCACCCGACAGTGAAAGAGGCTCTTGAATTAAGTATGTTGAGGAGCCACACAGTGAAATTTTGAACCCGAGAGAGAGAGAGATGGAGGATATGAAGCATAATTGCAGGTGGAGGTTGGGAGAATGTAAATACCATTTGACTTGAAAAAATAATTTCACACGCTAGCAAACAAAAATGAAATTTATAAGGCGTTTATTGGATTGGTAAAATGTAATAAAAAAAGCATTTGTGATACTTCTTCTGCAAAGAAAAAAGGCATCTGGCGATTTTGCATATTTATTTTCCCTTACAAAACATTAGAAAAGCATAACTGATAAAAAAGGATAACAACTGAAAGAGTAGAGCAAAGAGGAAAATACATCTCAATATAATTGGATAATGCGTAATAAAAATACAGAAAACACATGCTTAAAACAGCTTTCATTCTCTTACTGTAAAAAAGTCATTTTATGTGTTGAATAAAAAATATATGCCGGTTGCTCTGAAAATAGCAGTTTAGAAGAGGTAACTAGCTGAGAACAAAATATATATATCTATATATATTTATAAATATAGAAAACGTGTATATGCTGCATCTGTCCTCAGAACAAACTGGAATAAATGGTTTTCGATTCATGCACACAAGTTACCAGAGAAAAAAAAATCTTCATATATTACCTAGTGGACCAATCCTGTAAGGCGCTGATTGCATTTCCTGAGTGCCCTCAAAGCCCTGTGGATGTAGTCAATGAAGGAGACAAGTGGCCCGATGGGTTCGGTGGCAAGGGAGGCTACTCAGCAGCTCACAGGAGGTGCACTCAGCAACTCACAGGATTTGGGAAAATGCCAATGGCAGCAGGATTGGGCCCCTCACAGACTTGGGTAGTGCTTGTGCTCAGCAAGGGGTAAAACTGGGAGCCCCAAGCTATGACAGAAAGGAGACCAGTCCTAATAGCTCAAGTAATGTTACTTCATTAGGATCGGAGGGCATGAAGCGTGCAGCAGAAGGCATCCCTCATATAGGGAATGCGTCCTTGCGCCCCTTTCTTGCCCAGATACCCAGGCTAGTGATTCACATTTAAAAGGAAGATGCTTCCCATAGCACTGAGAGCCTCTGTCTGCTGGCGCAGGGCAAGAAGTGTGGTCACTCACGCTCCCTTCCCAACCGCAACAAAGGCGACAATGCAAAACCTCCTCAAGGGCTAAACCAACAGCCACTATAAAGCTGAAATACCACCTCAAACCTAGCCTAGTCATCCACTATGAATTACTGCACATCCAGTAAACACCGTCACTGGTGAACCCTAGAGCAGACAGGTCGACAGTTGGCAGGGATAGGCCAAAGCATAGCAGCTACATAGGACAAACATTCCTGGGGGCACCTGCTCCTTGCAGTTTGAAAGATCTAAGCCAATCTCCCAGCCCTTGGTGGGTTTGCCCGGGGGCATTCAGTCAAGAGGAATCCTTCTGGAATGACCCATGTGTGGTTCAGACCCCCTTGTGTCAGCCCACAGGTAAAGCCAGTGTGAGAGATTACGCTCTGAAACACAACAAGCCTCTGCTGTTTGTTCAGAGCTGGAAAGTGCCGTTACCAAAACTGCAGAATTAGTATTCCTGGTCTCCCATTTGACTAACTGGAGGGAAGGCACTGGATGCTGCCCTCCAGTCTCTCCGACAGTCCAAAACACAAGCTGTGGTATGGGAAACTATAGGACCCTTAAGTTGAAGTCTCAGCAAGGCAGATCCTGTCTAGCATGATCATGAGAAAGTCCAAGCGGAACTTTGCTGCGCCCATACCTCTACCAATACTCCGACCTCGCTCTCCAGAGGGAGGTCATGGTGGTGCAGTACTGAACATGAAAATATCAAGCCCTTCCCTTTGCTGCTTTTCCAATAAACCTTGCATTTCCTCTCTGACCACAGCAGGGAGAAGTTTCCTAAAACATGATTTTGGGGATTGAAAGTGAGAGCACATCAGCCTTTTTAATACGGTAGCACCAATCAAACAGCCAACCTTTGGTTCACCTTCAAATTTTCTCTTCTAATGTTATATACAAAAATGAATAATGGAGAGCTTGTAAGAGACAATATTAAGCGAATAAAATCTCCAGATGTGAATGACTCTGGAGTTCTGGTAAGATAGACATTTGAGGAGATATACTCAAGTACCTCCACTACTGAATAGTTGCCTACCAATGAGGTGTGTTAAGCAATGCGACAAGCAGTGCTGATGGGATAAGCCATTGCTTATCCCAACGGAGAAGAGATGCTCAAAATTAACCTCTTACTTCTCTTCTACAGCATTCTCATAGTTCCCATCCCTGCTCGGCACTAGGGCTATTCCTCTGCTGCCCATAAAGGAGCACTGCAGGTCTCTGAAAAGGCACACTGTGAAGAAAGTGGAATATACTTTTTGTAAAAGCAGCTCTGTTAATAGCCTACTCTTCACCTTGCTGGTTGTTCTGCTTAGATGCTTGTCTGGTGCTTAGGAATTAGGCACGTTAGAAATACTACTTTTTAGGTGGATAAAGCAAAGAACTAGATCAGGCTGAGGTGACAAGGCAGAAAATGTCCATTTGCCAAACCAAAATGGGTTTCCAACCCATACAGAGCTGTCAGTAAAGCACTGGCAGATGTAAAAAAGTGCCCCAGTTCTGCATTTTCAATGGGTACTGTCTCAACATAGCTGAAACACAAACTACAACCTCCGGCTGTGCATTTCAGTGCAAACTGCTCTTATCTCATACAGCCCTGAATGAAACATTAGCACAAAGGCAGCCTAATTGGAACAGGATCTTCTCCCTCCCTGCAAATCCTAATCATTGCACACAATCCCATAGCTAATGGCAGAGAGAAAACACCTGCTTCTGGCAAAAATAAAAATACTTGCACTAGGAAGGCAGGATCAAGCCCTAGGCTGGACACGGACTCACCACAGGGAGCAGCTCTGACTACGGAGAGGAGGAGGTGGACTTTGCTTCATCAGCAGGTCTTCCTTGCTCCCCTGCTGCAGCAGCTGGAGCTGGAGCAAACGTTTGCAGAGCAGGTGCTAGGCTTGGGCTCTAGCTTAGGGAACGCTTCAGAGGCTGGCATTTTTCTCCTTGGCCACCACCAAGACAATAAAAGCAACAAGAAGCTACCCTGAATGGCCATCTCCTTTTCATTCTGAAATCTGAGCCCTTTCGCAAATGAAGGCATTTGTCCTATCTAGAATTCGTATTTGGAAAACCTCCCTATATCAGAACTGGAAAATACTCTGATTGCATTTTCTGGTCCTAAACTCTAGGTGAGCCTTCCTGGAGAGAGCTCCTAACTTTGTTTTAATTCAGTGCCCAAACCAAAATGGTTCCATGCCATATAGGGAACAGAGCAAGACGAGGACACCACAAACAATGAGTAAAGAAAAATGACACCATGAAAAAGGACATGGTCCTATCAGAAATGCTGAATAAGCAAAGATTCTATGGAGCAAAATTAGCATGAGATGTAGGAACAGCCATTAAAAAAAAAAAACCACCAGAGCAATTATGCCCTTTATTCTTTGCCACGCTTATTATTTTCACCTCTCTCTTCTTCCAGATGAAATGGGGCAGGCCAGTTCTTTCTCCTATTCAAGTCGGCTTTGCTCTCTGGGCTGTCACGCTGCTGGCACAGACCTGCGGAGACAGGACTTCCCGCACTTCAGGGGAATGCTGAAGTGGGGCTATTTTTTAAACATCAAACTATTCCTGCTCACCATACACTCTGCTTCCAAAAATAAAACAAGCATCCGAGTCTTTAAACAAGCGGATGGACCCTTTAAAGTTTCATAACAATGTTTTAAACCTGGGGTAGGAGGGATGGGAACAGGAATACATTTTCCTACTTATGGGAAATAATGAAGCCAAAGTTTCTGGATACGAAATGCTGGGTAATAACAAAGCAGAGGTCTGTTGCTGAGCCCGTTCTGCCAGCCCACCCCTGTGAGAAAAAGACAGTGAGAAAGGGTTGGGTTTTTTTGTACAGATGAACTTAAAATGAAAGGAGGGGCAATACACGGGAAGGAAGAGGGTAGACAGGTACATGGCATGGAAATGACTTGCCTGGAGCAACCACACAAGTAGGCAGAAAAATGGCAAATATAACCTGTCTCCTTATTCCCTTAGCCCTGTTTCCAAAACTAGTTTGGGAATGAACTGGGGGAAGGGGAGGAGAGAGCAGCAATTTGAACACAGCAGATGCTCCAGTTTAAACCGTATCTTCCCAAAGAGGAACCGAGGGTGGGGGCAGGAGAGATGGCTATTATTAATGTCCTTCCGTATATAGCAAAGCAGACATCCTGCATAATGGCAACACAATACATCAATAATAGCCCAAGAATAGCTTCCTACCGTTTTTTTTTTTTCCCTTGACAGTTAGAAACATAAAGAGAAAAATCAAGCTGCTGAGATAAATAGCTGAGTCTCCACCCCCACCTCAAATTGCCTTGGCATATTTTAAGAGATAAATGGTTCTATGAGAAATTTAAATAGCTTTCTCTTTTCTTTTTTGGCAGCTGCAGGAACTGGGTCAGGTGTAGAAATTATTAATTTTGAAGCCTGAAAAACCCATGTTTGAAACTAAGTTTTTTTTCCTTTAAAGCATCAACTTTCTTAGAAGTAGAGTTAGAAAAAATTAAAAAATAATTGAGCTTTTTTTTTTTTAACAGAAGTCAGACCAAAAATAATTAAGTATCAGTGCAAGCTGCAGAAAAGGGACAATTTGCATAACAGTTTAATGGACATTAAAAGTATCCACAGTGGGTTGTTAATATTTTTTTGCATAGAGTGTAGTATTTGCACAATGGCTTTCATTCCTCTTGATTAAACATAGCACTGGGAGTATGCCTTGAAGAAAAATGCTGGGGGGCACCATTCTGCAGTTTTACCCTACCTTTAGTGCACGTTTCCAAAGAGACAAGAGATTACTGCCAAAGTGACCAGCACCAAACACTTTCACAAGGAGCCCACTCACTCATTGCCAGGTCTCAGGACTGAAACCCCAGCGAGCCAATCTGCTTGAGGCTGGGCTCGCTGGTGCTCAGAGCTGGTGAACCTGGTACTGAGCCACCTGTAAATCACTGCCTTCCCCCTTCCACTCAAGTTACTCTTGCTTTACGCATTGATACCAGGATTTCTAGACCGGTTACTCTGCATGATGCCAAAAGCCATCTCCCTCCTCATGCCTTATGTGGAAGGATTTCTTTGCAACCATAAACCCCTACCTCTTACAGAAAAGAAAGGTCAAATCCTGTAGAAACTGCTCTGAGCAAAGAAATGCTGATGCATCAACTCCCTCACAGGATAGTACACTAGTTAAGACCTGTAAAAGGTTCAAATTTCCAGTCCTACAAAGGCTCCAAGATCTTGAAAGATACCCAGTTGGCATGCAGCCTGCTCCCTCTGCTGCACGGCTGGTAACCCCCCTCCTCTTCCCTGTGCTCTGTTCCGTGTCCCAAATCAGGTGGATACCTGAGAAGGACTCTCTCCTTTAGACTTGCTGCACCTCCACAGGGCTCACGGCTTGTGCTCTACTTCCCTTAGTGACCAATCAAAAATTTAAAAGCTGACAAAGACACAGATGTAAATAGAACTGTGGTCCCTAGAAAGTCAGAGCACAGATAGGATCAGAAGACAGACTGTAATTACAGGCCCTGCTACTTATTACATAGGCCAGTTGTGCTACATGAGCCTTCGGTGGAAACTTCCTGTGCAATTAATAAAGGAGAAACAGAATACTTTTGCAATCACTTTTCTAGCTTTCACTGTGGGGGTCCAATCCTGCCATCCTGGATTAGCTCTAATCATGGACAATCTTTATCTGCATAAACTGAAGGCATCTGTTCTGTAAGAATAAAAAAAAAAAAAAAAAAAGAAAAAAAGAAAAAAGAAAAGAAGAACAAAACCCTCATTGCAAACCTACACCACGCAATCAAGAAGGAAAGGAAATTGATCCTGAAAACCCCCACCCAGATCGTAATCTGACAATGTTTTCAAGGCATCTGGCAAAAAAGAAGAAGAAAGAAGAATGCTATGAAATATTTAAAAACCTGCTTCTGTCAGGAACACGTGAGAGGGGAAAGGTGATGTCGAAAGGGCTGCACTATTTGTAAGCCAAAACCTGAAAGCACCACCTTTTGCACAGGAGCACGAGATGCCCTTGGCCCGAGCCAGAGCTGTCCTGAGAACAAGTACCAGGCGCTGGTTCGACAGGGACTGGCATGCCAAAGCCAAGGCTGCGTGTAAGCAGGACAAAAGCAGCATGTGGGATGTCAAGGGTAAGGCAAACGAGAGAGTTAACGATACAGTAAAATAGCTGCGTGTTTGCATCCCACAACCGATCCTCCTCATCTAAAGCTTCAAGCGGATTTTCAACAGCATGGGAAATAGGGCGTCCCCAAGGGAGGATTTCTCCTAAAAGCACTTCTCTTAGCGCTGAGACTCTTACCAAAGAGGGACATCCAAGGGAGGGGAAGCTGCCCTGTAAGATCCGAGATGCACTGAATGGCACTTTGCTTTGCTCCGGCACCCAGGATCTTGCCCTCTCCATTCTCAAATCCCCAGTGGTGTGGAGCACCTTTGCAGAAAGATCTCAGCCAGGCCTGACCACCGGACTAATCCCAACCTGCATCACGAAAAGCAGGCGCAGAAAGAGGCTGGATGTGCCCAGCTGCCATAAGGAGGGGAGCAATCAAGCAGACACTCGGGAGTTACAACGCTCGGCTGCGCCTTTGCCTTGGTCACATCCACCTGCCTGCTGTACAGTTCCAGTAGAAACCATAAAAGACTTCAGGACAAGCGCTGGGCATATAAATGGGATCAAAATGGTCCTGAAGCACAGAAACAAAAGACACTTTGGAACAAAACTGGCACAGACACAATCCCCACAATGCTTGCATAAGATAGAAAGAAAGAATCCCTAGAATGTATTTATCAAAAGCCATTTTATGCAGATTTTTCCTTCTGAATATTTAAAACATGGTGAATATTAAGCTTCAGAGATTCTTAATACGTTCCAAAGCCCCACGGACCTTTGAAATGCTAGCTCATCAATATGCAACATCTAATCTTGTCAAAAAAAAAAAAAGGGGGTGAAAAAGAAAAGCTATTCATCCTCTGCACATAGAGGTTACAGCGAGAATCCCAAGGAAAAAAAAAAAACACAAAAACCTTCCAGCATCTTATGCAATAGGTTAAATTTACTCTGGTTGGGAAAGTTTCACTTTCTGCAAGAGAGAAAGTGCCTGTACGTGCACTGCTGCTGGAATCTTCTTCTGAAGTGTGAGGCTGAAACTGTGTAGCTGGATTACAGTAAGTAGTTTATTAAAAAAACCAAAGCTTGTGGCTTTGCATCCTGTTCCAGTCCAATGTAGTCTCAGGATCCCCTCTCCAAAGGCCAGCAGACAGTGCGCCACCTAAAAATCCATTCTAGTCCAAAATGCTGTGGTTGAAATGGCTTTGCTTGTTTATAAAGTTTAGTGTTTCATATCGCTTGCATCTGACCTTCAGCAGAAAGAAAAGCTCAGTTAAATTGTGCAAATATGTACCAAATGGGAGCAAGGGAAAGCAGCCAAAAATGCTGCATGAGCTTTTGCAGGGCTGCAGCCTTTTAGGAGCACCAGTGAGATGAACTGGATGAGAGGCCAAATTGATTTAGGCTCCAGGCAGGAGCTTAAAACACCATGACATCCAAATTCACAAAGAAAATGTTCTGTTACTGCAACCCCAAATTTCCTGCACATGAAAACAGTGTTTTCTTTCATCTTTAGGAGATGCTCGTTCTGTAAACCGACATTTAAAAATGAACAAACAAACAGGAGTCAGCTGACAAAGGATTCTTGCTGGTGAATGGAAGTAGGTCACTGAGTATTTTGCCTTTACAGTCTGGCTTAATATTAGTGTTGTACACAAAACAGTAACAAAACTGCACTGGAGACAGGGAAGGACTCTAATTTTGTCTTTTCTATGAAAATTAGCATTAACATTCGGCATTGATGTGCAATGCCTCCGAAGCACCCGATATCTGGTTAATTAAAAAAAAAAGAAACCGCAAAGCAAACCACACACTAAATTAAACAACAACAAAAACCCCTTACTGGTCAGCCTACATTTAAAAGACATCTAAGTATGAGTAATCAGGCAGAGAGGAATTTTCCTGAAGGAACATAAAAGAAAATGAAAGTTCCACATACAAGACCAAATAAAATCTTCTGTCTCTCACGAATGCAAATTCTGGCTGCCCTTTTACATGAACATATTAAAGGAATAAAACTGAAGGAAAAAAATAAAAGAGGAAAAAACTAATAAATTTGTTTTTGGAGAAAAAAATATTTAAAAACAAACTATCCTTCAAACAAATTTCTTCATGATAAATCCCTGCAATCATGTGGTTCTAAATTATATGGTTAAAAATGACTGAAAAAGTAAGGCACAATTTCATAATCATTTTAAAAAGCAATAATTATAATCATTTTCTTTGATATCCATCTGGCAGGCCACTGATACTATGGATGCACAAAACTATTGGATTAAAGATCTGGAAAAGTTTTTCCAACTGCTAGCTAAGACTCACAATACCTCTGTGAAGTAAGTAACGTACCGTCGTCACTGCAAAGATGAGTACATGTTGAGCAAAGGGAAAAAGCGAGTAAGAGAGCTGCTTGCAGACAAAGGGAGGCAGAAGCAAAAAAGTAGAGACGCTCCAAGTGTCGTGTTCCTGGTGAGGGACCCTACCCCTGGAAATGTAAAAGTTATGCCACCACCTGGGCTTTCTGTTTGCTTCCTCATTTTCTAAAAGATCTAGGTATGATGAGAAATGCGGACAAAGAACAAAATAAAAAAAAAAAATTTGAACTGAATGCTTTTGATACCAGTGATCGACCCCATTGCTCCCACATGTAACATGAAGCCAAAGAGACCAGGAACACGTAGCGAGGAATAAAGCCCAGTGGGGTATAAACAGCAGTGCTCAATATCACAGCCTGTATTTCTACTTAGTTGTAGCCCCACAACCACCTTACGTGTGCGCGTGAGTGCATACGCCAAAGCGGTTTGCAAGCGTTTGAGCTTCGTTTTTTCAGATGGCAGCAGAGAATTTCCAGGCTGAAATGAGAGCTGTTCCACAACGTCCACCAGGAAATCTACCAAGGTTATGGTTTTTCGCTTAGATTTTAGATGCTGGGTGAATGTTACAATTTCACAAGTTTAAAGTCTACTCTCTCTCATGCTCCAAATGCCAGTCGGGCAACCAACGGTTGCAAATTCAAACCTGAAATGCTGAGGAAGCCAGGCAGTATTTCTAGAAATGTTTAAGGAGAAACACCATTCCCAAGCCCAGAAGGGTATGTGGAGATGAAGTTAAATCAGTATCTCTTGATCTTCGTGGCAGTTGTTATAATGTGCTTATATTCTTCAGTAATTTCAGGAAAAAAATAAAAAAACCTGAAGAAGAAAATTGCAATTGCCACAGAAAAAGACCCTCCCCATAGCCAGCCACTCCATGGCTTTAAGATAGGAAAGAAAAATGAACCCAACAGAACTAACACTGTTATTTTAAGAAGAGTCACATTATTTGGATTGTTCTAACAAAGGAAGCGGTGACTTCAAAATTAGAAAAACTAGTTAAAAATAGGGAAAAAGTCTCTTGTGAAAAGTTTCAAAGCTTTTTTTTATCTCACCAGGTCCAATATTGAATCATTTCCCAAGAACACATGTGCTTGTTTTTAAATAGAATTTTTATCCAAAGAAGTTTTCAAAATCATCACAGAAACTTCAAATTACCAGCAGACGAAACCCAAGAACTACAAAAAAACTGAGGAAGATGACATGGGGTTTTGAGAAATGAAAATATTTGTTAACAATTCCGAAATTTATTTAGATAAAAATTCACTATGGTTTTAATAATAATAGCAAAAAACCCCCCAAGCTGCTGTGGATAACATTGCAAAAAGAGAGAATTTCTCATTTAAAAAAACAGCCCTTCTGACATCACATCATTTAGTGTAAAAATTGTGACCGGCTCTAACTGGAAATAGTGTTCTCACAGCTCTCTTCGTTTGTACTTTACTAACCTCTAGATAGCACTAAGTAATTCCTGGTATCCTTTGGCAACAAACGCTCGATTACCATCACTAGGGTTTTCTCGTCTGAATTTCTCCACAAGGAGATTCTTCAGCACAGCTCTCCGATAGCCGTGACTTACAGTACTGAAGTCTCTACAAGGTGTAGCCAACCCAACTCAGTGAACAAACAGCAAATCTACATCACGAACCAACTGCAGGAACCAGCTGTCAATAGAAAACAGTTATAAACTCAAATCCTTTTTGAGCCCTTCAGCTAAAGCTCCAGGTGTCTAACATTTATCTCTGATGCCGAAGGAGGGCAAAGACACAGAATTTCCCCCAAGGACCTTCTCTTGGGTCCTGTTATCCCTCATCTGCTGGACTTTCTCAAAACCAAAAGGAACCAGCATTTATCAAACCTAAGCTAGGCTTAGCTGACCATGGCCAGGCACCAGCCATAACAGGTCCAAAAAGATTTCAGTATGACTTGTTGCATATTGTCTTCAACAACCACCATTTCTCTAAAAGACACTTTTTTGTCATTCTTCTCAGGTGCATTTTGTTGATAGGCAGAAAGTCAACTTAAGGCCTGTGTCTCATGAAAGTCTCACTCCTGCCGTCAGGTTGAACGCTATTATGTAGAGTTCACTATGATAAACACTTTGGTACTCCCACACTTCTATGATTAAGTCATTACCCCAGTGTTTCGCAGCTGTGATAAAAATCCAGAATTAAAACATTAGAAAACCAAAACCAAAATTAAAGGTGCATTATCTCATAGGCTAAGGCAATTGTGTTGCTTTCTGTTCTTAAAAGCAACGTTCAAGCAATGATTAAAATAAGTGACAACAAACCCATCGCATTCACAAAATACTAGTGTTAGCCTTGGGGACATGCTTAAGGATTGGGCTGTAACCAAGGCAACCCAATCTCCTGGAGAAAGTTTAAGCAGCCAGTTTTAAAGCCATGGTTCAAAGATACAGTAAAACTGGCTGTAGGGCTACTTGTGACATATGGAAAGTGCCACAACCCCCCGACACAAAGCACTGATCTCGCGATAACTCATCATCCTGTTGTCCAAATGTTATGTTGGATCAGCCACTGGGTGTCCTCTTGCAGTTGTCGTAAGGGCGACACAGGACCCATTTCATGCGTTCTGGGTAATTTGACAGAAATTTGACTGTGTCCACATCCTACCCAGATCAAATCTGTATGACTGGGTGATACAGAATCAGGCAGGTATTAATGACTGTAGACCCATGGCTTATGTCACACCATGCAATGGCTTTAAGCCTGTGCTTAAACAAACCCCAGGGGCTTAAATATTTTGCTAAATTAGAACCTGATCCTGGACCCTCCTGGGCCCCGTCTGGCCACACAAATCATGGGATCAGGCCCTACTTGCCAACAGATGCTAGAGAAAGCCAAAGCAGCATAAGCAAAAACTGCAGACTTGAACAGAAACGTCTGTGTGATCTTCCAATTCTTTCCGAAAGGAACAGTTTGGACATTATCACAGCCACAGATGACGTGAAATTTTATCATGGCTAAGAAGTCCACCTTAAGAAAAGCAAGGTCTCTTTGGCAAAAAGACTCCTTCTTTGGAACAGATAAAACAGGATATATTATAAATATGTGATAAATATTGTGATGAAGCAATATCCCAGTGGTTCTTAATTGCAGTGCAATTGAGGTAAGTCCATCAGCATTTCCTAATTAAATCCTGAAGCATCAGAGGGGAGATTTCCATACACGTGTGGGTGACGTGAGCCTCTGCGACATATATACATTTATGCAGTATCTTCTGAATATTTTTATAGCAGTTTTAGAAGCCAAACCCACACACATTATAGAAAATAAAGAAGAGTGTTTTAGATGCTCACTCCTTCCAACAGACAGATGGATTTGGTGTTTCAGGGGTGAAAACAAAAGCATGATAATACCTTTGACCAGATGTGTCAGGTCTAGAGATTAGCCACAGTACCTCATATATCAACACTGCCCAACCTTTGTCAAACATCATCCATCCATGGGTTGTTCAATGCTTGAAAAGTTTGGCTCTCACCTCCCTGCATGTCAGCCCAACTCACCACAGCACCCTAATAACACAGGAGATTCAGATCTATATCTCCTGGCTGGCCCTTAGCTTTGAAATGGGCTGGAATCCCAAACCTACATGCCAGCAAACTTTTCTGGAAAGAGAAGACAGAACTCTAAAAATCAGTAGTTTGGGGACAATCTGTGATCAGTTTAACTCCCATAACCTCCCTGGGAAGTTGGAAAGAAGCCCTCTCGTGCAGAGGGCAGAAGACGAGAAGCCATATGACTTGCTCCCAGTCCAGCCTGTGGCAGGGCCATAAAAAGCCCCAAGGCTCTGGACTTTGGTCCTTAGTCTAGGTCACATTCTGGGGGAAGGCACAATAGCTGATTTCCATCAGTTACCCCAGTGCTACTCAGGAGAGTCTCATCAGTCACTTGATAGAACGCCCACAAGAATAAGGAAGATCAGAGCTACCTTTGCTGCCTGATGAATGGCTTACTCCGCACCCGAGCGCATCACCTTCTCCCCTGTGCTCGCGGAGATGTAAAATCTTCCACGGGGATACAATGGCATTAGCAATCCAAGCTCTGACCTCCCATGTTTTTGTAGGGTTAGTTCAAACTGGATTTGCTCAATAATTGCGAGGTTTTTTTTGACTGGTTGTGGCGCAGACTGCATGTAAAGAAGCGAGCTCAGAAGTACCTTACGTGCCGTGGTTCGAGGAGCGGGAGCCCAGATGGAACCTGGCAGGAGTCACAGTGCAAAAAAATCTGTTTACGTCTGAGGCAGGAAAATTCTTGAAGGCCAGGGTAGAAATCTAGTATAAAAGGGCAAACTGCTTCAGTACGGCCATGACGGTGGAGAACGATTTCTTTGCTTAGTGATGCCACCCTTCTAACAAAGAAGGATTCATTCTGAGCTGTGAATTTTGGGAAACTTCCCTGACACTGGTGGAGTTTGCCAACATATAAACCATGTAAGGAACAGAGGTTTCAGACTGGTATTTCTGTATTTGAATTTACTGTATACAGCTAAAGCTATTAAATTTCACAGTGCTCTTCCATAAAGGTTAGTGCTGAACTGAAAGGAAATGCACCATTTGCAGGAGCTGCAGTGAGTATCTCAATTTTTCCTCTTTGTTTCCTATTGGTCTAGCTCACCTAACTTTTCTTTTCAACATTAGGGGGTATAATTATATCAGGTTTCTGTTATGGAGAATAAAGATGAAAGCACCACATTCTTACTGTTTTTCAGTGGGTGCATGAAAAAAATTCTTATAACTTACTCTTGAGAAGTGCCAGTAAGTTTGTCACTTACATGGTCAATCAGCCTGCAACTGTTTCAGTTCTGCTTCTTAATTTGTTAAGTGCAAAGAAAAGTATTTTCTTTGATTACACCTGCAAATAAGATATTAATGTCAATTCAGTGATATGAAAATTACTCCCTCACTGTAATTTGCACCTTAGTTATTATGGGTTTCATGAACAAGAATATTACAGCTGCTCAGAGTGCCATGTATTTCTAATTTTTAATTTTTTTTTTTTTAATTAACCAAACTAAAAAAAAAACCCCACCAACATGAGAAAAAAAAAGATTATCTGTGCTCAGCTTTTATTTACCTTGGCATATGTATTAATTCTGGACCGAAGATGAAAATGCTGCTGCTGGCCCAGCACTCTTCTGCAGTGACATTTCACCAGAGAGAAGTTATAAGTGGCTGCGATGAAAATGAAAGAGGAAAAAAAAATGCTTCCTTTTTGGAATGGCATAGAGAAGGGTTTAATACCGTCTTCAGCTTTCTTAAGATAAAAACTGAACGACAGCATGTATTTAGGAGGATCGTTTTTGCTGTTGTTGAAATAAGATCCTTAATTTTTTTAATGAGAACTCCAGATCACATGTGTTAACATCAGAGAAAAGTATATCCCAAGGCCTGATGCAATTCCTGTTACAGGTGAAGGAAAATCCTCCCACTGCAATAAACAAGAGATGGAACAAGAATCTCTTGCTTAAATGTCTACCCAGAAACCACCACCACCAGTGGTACCATTAGAATGGGGTATGTGAGAGAGTGGCATAAGATTTTTTGTAAGCATCACTTTGCACTGCAGTTCTATGTAGTAATTTTTTTTTTTTTTAACCACTGGGATTTTAAAAATGTGTTTCCAGCCCCACATCCTTAAAAGACCTTCTCAATGGACACGACTGGCTTATACCTCTGGTAAATCAAAAGCGCACTGTGTGTATGTGCGTGTAGTGTGTGTGTAGTGTATAGTGTGTGCAAGCCCACGTCTTGCTGTGATTGTTCATACATTGTGAATTGGAAGCATCACTACCGAATAAATTTATGCAATAGCAAAATATAATTTCGTAAGAAAAAGAAGAAAAACCCTATTGAACTGGAAGGGAATGGAGACAAGGAAGGGCCTAAGAAAAACGATATAGGCAACAAATCTGTGTCCCAAGGATACAAGGTCCCACCTACACTCTTACGTGCAGTAGAGTTGAAGTGGCATTGTCTGTGTCGTGATGAGAGGAGTGCTGGGTCTGCTCTCACACCTCCTAGGGCAGCGGAGCTACTTCTGCTGGTGATGCAGATCCTATTAAAGCCAAATGGAAGCTCCCCATGACTTCAGTGAGTGCTGGTCAGGTTCTCAAAATAACTTGGGAGAAAGAACTAGTTCAGCCATCTTTCACCTTCTACCTTCATGTACTTCTTAAGAGACAGGAATCAAACACAGCAATATAGCTGGGGCCATGTTCAGACCTCCTTCTGCAGGCAGATAACTTAGGTGCTGTGACCACTCATCTCCATCAGCTGCAGAGACAGCAGGTGGCCTGACTCACTCGCTGCCCTCCTGAAAAGTCATGTCTAAATTAAGTGCCTGTCATGGGCAGTCTGAACATGGCCTCTCGAACGGCCCTCTTGCTCCAAGGCCTTCCAGTTTTACTTTTTTTTTTTTTTTTTTTTTTTCTTTTTAAAACACAGATTCAGACCCTAGGCTGGAAAGAAATCATGCAAAGCTTGTGCAATATCCCCCAACGGGCATCCTCGGGAGGGTCACAGTTGATACTCAGAGATCAGTGCTGGCCTTGGCAGTCAGAGCCTGGATCCGAGCGGAGTTGCAGGTCTTGCAAAGGATGTGCCCATCCAGAGGGTAACAGCCCTGATTGTCCCCTTCAGACAGGAGGCCACCACAGTCCTAGGAAATAAGCAAACAGAAAGAGCAAAGTAAATAAGAAAGGAGAACAAGATTAAGCGAAGAATCTATTAACCAAAGAAAACTCTCTCCTCACTCTCCACCTTGTAACAGGATCCAGCCTGAGTCAGCACAAAGCATGAAGCTGAGGTACGTGATGTCTTTCACGATTAAGCCATTTCCTGATAAGAGACAATGCTTCAGAGAAGATGGGTTCCCAAGCTCTCTGCTGAATTTAATCCAATTGAAAATAAAAGGAGATTATTCTCTTCACATTTCTGAGGAAGGAAAGGTCTTTAGCATTGGAGAAAACATCAAACTTAAGCATATATTTATTAATGCAAAAAAAGATAAAAAAGAAGCATCACCGGGAAGAAGTTTGGTACTAATATCTGACTACAAGTAATCTCTTTTGGAAGAGTTAATGCCGCAAAGCTATAGCATCCATTCCGGGGGTGACAGCTAAGCAAACTCCCTGCCTGTCTACCTTTACCAGAATTGTCCCCTGTGTTTGTATTGCAATTGGCCCAAAAGGTTGTGACTGAAGGGAGGATGTCACCGAGACAGGATCATGGAAACCCCACTAAAAGGCCCCAAACCTGCTCCAGAGACCTCAGACTCCACGTATGCAAGGCTAAGTATAGCTGCTAGGAAAGTTGGGAATTATCCCTCACTGAATGCTCAGGCAATCACTTGGTCCAAGACTGCTAACGGAGCTGCAGCGAGGGGATAACAGCTGGCTTAGAGGCCATGCCTCTTCATCATAAATCTGTTTGTAAATATACCTGGCAAGCAAGTGGTGGAAAGAGGAATATAATCGTTGTTCCTTTTGACATAGCTGAGGCACAAGGAGATCAAGGCCAAGTGAGTGTCTGTGTCCTGTGCTCTCCACTGCATCTACTTCTGACGTTCACGCGTGTGAAGCCTCGGTATCTCAGCAGCCAGCATGGCGACGTGCTGTATGACGAATTAGGCTCTACAAAATGTAGTGTAGGAATGTCCCAGCATCTTTAAAAAGCTGGGCCTAAGTAATGGGCTGATGGGTATCCTGGAAGCCAAGGTCAGATTGAGAAGTCAACCAGATGCCTCAAGTTTCAGCCTAGACCTTTAAGCCTTAGTCCATCCCTCTTTCCGGTTGAAGTTATTAAAATCTGCAACTGCGGTAAGAAATACATTTGGTCTTATTTTCTTACCCTGCCATCTGGCTGATGTATTATCCAACAAGTAACACTTGCATTGAAGAATTCTTGAAGGTTCCCTAACACAGCTGTTCCCACATGTTAATTGCTTTAAGGTGATTTTTCTTCTCTGTCTTCAGATTCTTACCATCAAAATTATATGAAGTGCGTAATGAAACTGAACAGGAAAGTAGCACAAAAAGCATTGCACAAAACAAGAACCATCATGTTTATGTGTCCATTAAAATTCTTCAACCTAGAGCCATATGTTGAGTTTCCTGTACAATCTTGCTCAAATTCTAACATGCATTAGCTTTCATTTTAAGAACATAAACACGACCAACATTTGTGTCCAAGCTATAATTTATGAAGTTCTCAAATATTAAGCCCTAATTACCTGAGTCACATTCTCTTGCTCTCCTAATGAACCTGTTATAAACAAGGGACCCGATTTTCTTCTCGTTTGCACTGATATAAATGAGGAAAAATTCCTTGCATGCTGAAGTCAATGAAGTAATTTGATTGTAGAGCCAGTGTTACAATAGGGTATGCCTGTCGTGTGTATAACATGAGGCGGTGATGAAATTAAGCCAACCTTTGCTTTCTGTCCTTCACATGATTAAAATACTAACCTCACATCGGTAGCACTGAACATGGAAATCACGATCCAAGGCAACAATGCGTACAGTCTCCTCTTGTCCTGGGGCCGGCATGATGGGCTCCTTACACACGGAACATCTCGGTGCAAATTTCCTGAAGAAAGAAGAGAGGGTCCCAGTCATCCTCAAACTTGGAGCGAAAGTTTTTGTTAACTGCACCAGCAAGCCAGAAACGTGAGCATTTGTACAAACACGCACACACATACGTACACATATGTCACAGTTTGTAGCTTTGCCCAGCTGCTTCCTTGGAAAGAAGACAGAAAGGCGCACTTTAGTCTTACAATGCAATTTGAGGCTTGCAGGCTATTAAAGAGCATTTTGCAGACTATTAGGAGAGGACTTCAGGAACATCTGACAAGCAGCAAAGCATAATCTGCTTGCCCTATTTAACAACTAAAGTGCGTGTTGAGTGACCCACGATTGTGACACCTAAGCACTGCCATAACCCATGGGCTCAGCCCCCAGCCTAAGCCTAAGAAAGTCCATGCAAATCCTAAGGTTAGAAAGGTGACCAAGATCTGCTTCAAGAGCATCTCTTGAAAAAAGTATCAAAATATTAAAATTTGGAGATTGGAACAAATAGGTAAAAAGTCTTAATAGGCATGGTAAAAGGACTTGCCTTACACTACACTAATTTGTTGAGGTTTATCCCATCCATTTTAAACTTCTGAGCCATCTTACCCACTTACGCACACAGGAGTACGCTCCTGGCTGTGCTCACTCTCAAACAAGAAGCACCAGGGCAATTCTGACCAGCTGCATTTGCTAGCTAACCAACTCTGTTATCATTAGTGGGCTGCCCAGGCTTAAAAAGGAACAGGTCTGGGTACGGACACACCAATGCTCTCTTCCACGGTCAGCCTGAGTCAGAATCGTGTAGTGACAATCGCTCGCTGTGTGAAGGGACCGACTTGAATCAGGGTCAGCTCAGGGATCAACAGGAGCACAGACCTTTCTTTTTCCCCTTATATGGGCCACTGTATGCCCTTCTGTCTGACTCACATATGTTCTGTATTAGCTCTGGTTTTGCTCCCCCCCAGTTGCCCATAAGATGCGGCCATCTCTGCTCCTAGGCAGGTGGGTATGCTTGAGAACATTTGCACTTAGCCTGTGGTGAAGCAGGTTGCTGTTTTGGTTCAGAACCTATGGGTACAATTCCCTGGCTGCAAATTCTGCTCCCAGAAAAAGAAACTTATACCTACAGAATCTGCTGCCATGTAATGAGAGTCAGGGTCACGGGCTATGAAGCGTGGGCTATGTCCACGACAGAGGGCAATGCTTACGGCAAACATCAGAACACGAGGAGATCAAAGCCCTTTTCTTCTGAAATGCCTAGGAAAGATTGACTCTGCCACCCAGTTTGTCACATGAACCACCTCAGAATTAACTAGCTTAGAAAAGAAAAAAAATCAATCTGTACTAGGAATAAAGAAAAATATTAATTTCACTGGCAGCAGATGAAAGATGCCTGTGTAGCTGCGATCTAACGAAAAAATGAATTAAACAGTGGCTACAGCGAGCGCTCTGAAAAGTAACTTAAATGGATCATGATATGACCGGAGCTGTAATCGCAGTTAATTATATGCTGCTTCATGCAGGCGCTTCCTTGTGCCATTTAGCTCAACTGTGGTGCTTAAAAATACTTCAACATTTCTCTGTCCAGGCCACTGCGGGTAATTCATTATGAGCCAAATATTAACTCCCAGGACCCAGAGATGACTCCTGCAGATTTCAGGGGATGTGGATGTGCTACTGCAGGGCCTAAGCTCAGGGGGTACCTAAGTGACAGTGTGAGCATCAGGTACAGTTTTGTTATCAAGAGAATGTACAAGAACACTCGACCTCCAGACCAGGAGGACATGTCACCCTAATCAATTAAAACTGGGCTGGCCAAAGTGCTGCTAAACGTGTGGCTGGCCAAAGATTTCCGAGTGTCACATTAGGTCTTGTGCTATTCCCGTCATTTTCCCCTCAATCTTTCGATTGCGTGTCCTTTCCTTGGATCGACAGCCTCCCACTTCCCACTCTCAGAGCCCTGAGGTCTACATCCAGTCACTGCCAAAAGGCTTCAACATGGGACATCGCTTCTTGCTCCCAACCTTTCTCCTGAAGGCATGCGAGCCCTTGGCCTGTGGGGCTTGGGGAAGGAGCAGTTTCCAAATCGTAAGTGGGTGTTAGGGAAATCCTTCAGGAGCCTGAGTGGTGTGTAAGCCTCCTGTTGGGCCTGTGCTCAGGACCAAATTTTACCTTACACACAACTGCTGGCACAGAAAAGCAAGGCAACACAGCAGCTGCCAATTAACCCAGCCTATCTGAGCTACAGGGAACAGCCTCATGCTGGATTTTAACATGCCAGTTGATAGTGGCTGCTTCCCTTTCTGTCAAGTCAGCCTGCTTCTTTTAGCTTTCAGGCCTACACACTGATGTCACGAGGCTCTAATTAAGTCTACCCCCTTAGAAATTAAGAGATAAATGGTTGAGATGTAAACTCACATTTGTCAGTATCGATTTCCTCTTTTAATTGAGGCGTGTAATGTGTCTGTCTTTTCCATAGAGGGGAAACATTTGTGCTCTGATTATATCTACCTGTCTTCCCTAGATTAGTTGTGACGACGGGGGTGGTAGCGTGGCAGTGCCAGAAGCTACTTGCAACCATACCTTTCAACTTGCTTTAAATAGCAGTTTCACTATAAATTATTACCAGGGCTGTATTTTTAGCAGCTTTAAAAAGCTAATTAGCAACTAGAAACAAAAAGGACCTGTGAGCGTCCTGTGGCCACCTCGATCCCTCTAGCTGGTAAGCAAACACCTGCAGAGTGCAACAGTGCAGGACCTCTCTTAATTGCTCGGGGGAAGAAGCGGGGAGACGCGGACGTGGAAGTGCAGATAGAGGCACTGAGGAGAAACACGCACACGCTGAGCGCAGGGGAAGGCGGGGGGAATGCAGAGCATTTAAAATGGAAGAACACCGAGGATATCCATAAATTCAGATCTAAGCGAAACAGAGATGAAGCAGCATCGGCTCCTAACCAATTAATCTTGTATGCCACAGCGTGCCTGCTTGGAGCAAAGCTCTGCCTTGGGAGGAAGCGGCAGAGGGTTCAGATCTTTTTGGATACTCAGACTAAAAAAGGAGAAATTTTTAGGGACAAAAGAGAAAGACACTAAGCAAAGCCACTGACAGCAGCTTAGGCCGTACTTATGAAAATCCTCGATGCAGTGGATGTTCCCACCAGCATCCACAGTGAAGGGGATCCCATCCAGGCTGCGATGGCACATCACACAAGTGAAGCAGTGGGGATGGTAGGCCTTCCCGGTGGCTCGGAGGATCCTTTCCATGATGGGCTTCGCACAGACACTGCATTGCTCCAGTGTGTTCTGCAAACAAAACATACACAACAGATGTAAGCACCACCTCAGCAGCACGTTTCCAAAGGTCAGCTGGGTTGGAGGCTGCTGCTGGTCTACTTGGAAGCTTTATGTACTTTCTTTTCATTTCTTCTAGATAAGTGCAGTACAGGCAGCAAAGAGTATGATAATAGCACAGGGCCTGGGTCAAGCCTGTAGTATAGCGTGAGCACACAAACCAGAGCCTTCTCTCAGCAGCTCTGATAAACGATCAGAGATGGCCCATCAGGTGGATGCATCTGAGACGTTGCAGCTCCTGCAGCCAAGAGCACGTGAAGGAGTTACGCAGCTTGCACTCCTGGGTTTTCGCCTGCGACTGCCCAGTCTGAACGACCTTTTGCAGCCGAGTTGATCAGAGACGACCTCCACAGCGTGCAGTGCAAAGCTGACGCGCAAACTCCTGGGGCTGCACGGAGACCCCCTATCGGCTCTGCCAATACAGCTCCCACGAAGAATCTTTATCTGCCTTGTAAGAAAATCTTGATCTCCCTCTCCCACCATGGAGACTACTGTTGAGTCTGGGGAGAGAACAAAGCAGTGTGTGTCTGCGATGAAAGCATTGCAAGGACAGGAGTTCAGGATGACTTAAACTGTTCATTTATCTCTGGCCCAAGCTGTTTGAGATAATGACTGTGAAATGCCAGCCCTAAGGCCATGATCCTTACCGCACAGCTTTTACATACTGGCCTGCCCTTGAAGCGCTGGAGCCACAAAAAACCCCACACCTTTCAAGTGGGGTCCATTGAATGATTCATCTCATTTCAATCCTCAGTCACCCTTGCAGTTAATTATAGAAACACCAAGATAATTTTGCTTCAGATGGTTGTCTGTGAGCCACACCAGCCCTTCTGACACCAGCTGTGCAACTTACTCTTTCAAACCAAGCATCTTAAAGATATATGCCATGAATGGAGGGTGCAACCCACATTGATGCAAACAATAAATCTGTAGCAATGATTCGAGTCATTTCACTGGACTTCAGGAAAGCAAACTTCACCTATTACTCTTGCTTGGTGCATCTGGAGTTATCAAATAACATTATCGACCAGTGTTTGAATCTTGGATGAGGTAGAAAGTCTATGATTACAATATTGATTATGATTAAGATAGACAGAAATAAGGAGGGGGGAAAAAAAGGAAAGGAAAAAAATCTAATGGGACAGAAATATAAAAAGCTGCTGGAAGGCAGATCATGTTGACAAACACAGGAAGGCTAAAGTTCTTCTGCTTCCTCCTGCAATAAAATTCCCAGGGAAAGTTGTGCTCTGACTGACCGCATTGTTATTGCTTCTTTGAGCCAATAGTCTCAGGGGCAAGATCCAGTCCTTACATGTGCAGCCAAAATGTATTGTCAGGAGATGAATCACCCAGGAGCTCAGAGAGGTTACTTCTACACTTCTACATATTTGCTATTGGACGTTATCTCTGGGCTGCAAATCACTGGTGAGATACAAACATAGAAATACATAGGTTTGTATCAGGAGATCAAAAGGATTGGTTTTGGAAAGGTTGATACGAACAGTCCTGAATTTCAACCCATATGAGAACCGCCTCACACATTTTTAAAGAGAGCACTGCCAGATTAGTGTTGGTTTCGGACTGGGTTTTGCTTTATGCCTTGTAATAATGGGCAGGAAAGAATTATTGCTGGCCTTTCTGCCTGGTTGCTGTCACCATCATCATCATTGTAACAGTAGCTGGTATGCCAGAAAAAGCAAGGTCAACAATTTTCTCCTTGGGAGAAATAACCTGGCAAATTTACCATTTTGCTTTGCATAAGCAGATCGCATCATCTCAGTCCGTATTCATGCTATTCTCTCTATTGCCAAGGAAGGAATGCAGCTCACCTGCAGATACTGGTGGGAAGGTTGTGCCACTTGTAAGGCATTTACTATGACGCCTTCTGAGTATGTGCAGGTATGGAGCGTTTGCCTCACCAAGTCACTGCTTGCTTCATTTCCAACAGTTGCCAACAACAGAGGCCAAAGTATGAGAACAGGGCAAGCGAAACACGGCAATTCCTTAGGCTATGCTTCCAGCCTCCGGCGATTTCTGGCTTAGGGACTTCCTGAGCCAGAGCTTGGCTTCTCCGTACTTAGCCTCACGTGGACGTTTCTCCCATGAACTTCCCTAATCACTTTGAATTCTGACAAAACTTGAGCACCCACAACACGGGCAGGAGTTTCACGGCTTACCTACACACTGGGGGCTGATCTGCTACCGCAGCCCCTAAAACAGCGCTCCAGACAGCAACGCTGAGCACAGCCTACCTGGAACTGTGAACAGAGCGGAAACCTGCAGCTGCAATCCAGCCTGCAAAGGGATTTAACACCAAACGGCGTGACCTGGAAACACTCTCACCACGGATCCGATACAACCCCTGCTCACGTGTTTTAGACACAGAGTTTAAGACCGCAAAGGATCATTACGATCCTCTTGTCTGACATCTCGCATTAGCGCTGACTTTGGTGGGAGTTTTGCAGTGACCAGGACAGCAGGTAATCATGCTTCTGGATTTTACCTTCAGAAAACACGTCTTCTGCTCCCAAATCTCAGCTCAGTCACACTGTTTGACATTCTCACAGCTAAGCAAGACAAGCATTTTAAATTAACCAACTCGTGATTAAACCTTCTATACAACCTGAAAATCAGACCTGAGAAATTTATTCTTTTCATCCTTCCAAGTCTGTACCAGTGAGGAAAAACAAAGTCATTAGTTTCAGACTCCAGCTCACTCCCTGTCTGGGAGTGTATTTGCTTAAGCCTCTTTCCTTGCTAGAGCCCTGGCTCAGACCCTTCTCTTCAAGGTGTTACCAGAAGATGCCAAAGGGAAAGCTTCCTTCCTTCACACCCATTTGACATCAGGTTGCTGTAAGGCAGGATTTGGCCTGTGGAGCTAACAGGGTTTTCTTTGATTCTCTAATCAGGTTATCCCACATGCCTAAGTGCTGCCCCAGCAGCTAACAACCTGCACAAAGGTATTTCTGCGCATTATGGGAACAGCATCCCTGTAGGATTAGAAGTTTGCCTTCTTGATTTTTGCCCTCTTTCACAGTTTAGCTAACTGTCGTAGCATCTCCTGGAGCTCTCAGACCTTCAGAAAGCCAAACAAGATGAAGAAAAAACCAAACAGCCCTATTTTACTTCTTTTCTCCCAAGCTGCCATTGCCAGCTCTCTCTGTAATCAACAGCTAGAGCTAAATGCATCTGATCAGCTACACAGAGGGCCAAAGCAAGGCACAGAGAAGAAAGGTAAGAACCAGCTAGGAAACATCAGACCTAAGGGCTGTGATCAAATTCATGTCACAAAAACACAGACCACAAATCCAGCATGGGCTGAGGGGAAAGTTTATAATCTTTTCCCTTATTTTTGGCTAAGAGGCAGGGGGTGCCTTTCTTTTTTAGAGACACTTATGTCTCAAGATCCAACTAATGTGGGGGGTTTGAAAAGGATGGGGAAGGAATCATCCATTTCTAAATGGAAGGTTGGCCCAATGTTAAAGGCTGATTCTGGGTCCACGTCTCTTCAGGGCAGAACTGCTTATTCATAGCAAAAGAAAAGAATCTCATCTGAGGAGAATAATGCACCCTAATATACCAGTAAGAAAAACAACCCCAAGCAAAGACACACTAAAACATAAGCAAAGAACTGAAATGACCAGGACATCAAGCATCGGCTTGCAAGTAAAAACTAAGACGTATACAGCACATTCAGCAGCAAAGTGGGAACAAGCTGCTTGGGAACACGTATTTGATAGCAAGTGGTGGGGGGAGTTGTTTGAGGGCCTCCCCATAGCAATGCTCGGCCCTTCAGAAACCACAGAAAGCCAAAGGGAGCTGCTCTGCAGATGTTACGTTTAAATATGGGACACAAAGTGAAAATCCAAACTGCTGGAAAAGACTTCTGGGGTGCAAGAGCCATTGGAAACTGGAAGTGGGGAGTTTTTGAAGGCCCTCCTGAAAACTTCACATCCAATACGGACAGCTGGCAAAGGGCTCCGGGGAGCAGAGCTGCAGTGACAGCCTGTGGGCTGCAGTTCATCCTGCTTCCCTAATGCTGTAGATTATAAACCCCTCATAACCAAGTTTTGGGTGACAGCAGTAACTCACAATATAGTGCAGCACTAGGACCCTCCCACAATGACCTAGCAATGAATACAGAAGAAAAACCGCACAGAGATTAGTCATTGCTTCTTCTGTATTGGCAATTCATCCAGAGTTCTGATGAACATAAATAATCTCTCCCACACTCTGAACAGCGGACCGAGAGCTCACACACGGGGAGATGAGCGTGGTATAGCTTATTTTGCTGGGAGAGTGGAAGTTGCTGGAATAAATTACATTGGCAACACATGAACAGTGACATGAACTCACTTTCTGCGAGCACGGCAGAAGAAACACATTTTTTGGAGCGACTGCACAGAGGAGATGGTATTGGCCGCGGGAATCAAAAGTGATTGTTGTGCTAAAATCAGGCATATGGTCAACTACTGTAGTTGAACTGTAACTTAGTAAAGTGTGGTAAGTGAATTGCTCTAATCTTGTGACTCCGTCCTTCATTTCCTCAGACTGCGAGGAGAGCAGAACAGGAGACATTCTCCCCATTGTGGGATAATTTTTGAGGCTTGAAAATGTTTCCATACTTAAGTGAAGACAGAACACTTTAATCTCAAGAAGTCTGGTGAATTTATAAACCCCAAATTAGATCAGGTCAATTGAAACACTGCACTTCAAATAATTTCAAATGGTTTCATTTAGGTTTTAGGTCTGCAAATACATAGTTGGATTATAAATTAAATGTAAAGCAGACATTGGTAGAGGGGTTAAGTGTCAAGATGTAATTTCAACACTTTTGAAACCTTATTTTTGGCATTATTTCTAGAAAAGGAAAATCCAAGACCTGATTTCCACCCCCAAAATCCCCGGCCATCCCCAATTGCTATCTCCACAGATGGGTAAATCTTGGCAAACACAACATTTAATTCACTAATGGCCAGCATGAAATTCCTTCCTCCATATTTGAGGAGGGAATTTGGGCATGTGGGAGTTATCTTTCTCACTTAGCTTGACCAGCTGGCCACATTATTAGCAGTGGGTGACTCTCCTTCCCTCCTGCTGCTCTCAGAGGGATAGGTCCAGCAAGGGAGAGCCCTGTGGAAGCATCTTGGCCAGTTCTCTGACGTTCGGGCCACATTGCCACAGCTGCATCCGTGCGTTGGGGCAAGGGATGTGACCCCTGACAGCCTAAAATATCCTGGCGAAACCCCCTAATTCAGACACAGTGGTAAGCAGTGAGGGTGCTCTTTAGCTGGTATAGCTTGTGTTGCTGGGAGAGGGGAGGGAAGATACTGGAATATATTACACTGGCGACCCTGTAACACTACCAGCATGATGTGGGTCTGAGCTGGGCATACAGCTACCAGCTGCATAGCATAGACTCAGGCCCCGGAGATTGCTGTATTCAGTGGCTTTCAAATAGTTCTACCATTCGACTCAGTTTTTAGTGGCTTTCCCAGCACAGTAGCAATACCATGGCTGGCATGCTTCCCCTCTGCTGGAATTTGCTTTTCTTGTCAGGAAAACCGAATTCGGCTTTGTATTTTTGGACTCAGAGCAGCTGAAGGTGAATCTGGCAGAAAGTCCTGTCAGCATACAGGGCGAAGGAGTCCCTGCCCCTTGCCCTGTAACTATTAGAGAAAGACCAGGTATATTTTATGGCTTATGTTAGTAGCAAAGACGACAATGACATGCAGTTGAGTCCACAAATGTGCAGTAACATAAAGGCCGTGATGAAAATGGAACAGGGCTTGAGAAATGCTTCACAAACGATATGCAGATGTCAAAATACGTTCTGCAGTGAGAGAAGGAAGGAGCTCCCTTTGCTCCTTCTTAAGACAGCTGTCTTATCAGGTGAAGGCTAAGGGATGGCTTTGCCATCGTCTGAGCATACCAAAGGCTGGAGAGGAAACCTAGAGAAGGCTGCTGGATCCAGATGGCACACAAGCTGGCCATACTACCCGCAGAAAGGTATATATTTTTATTCGTGAATGTAATTAACATTTGTAACAGCACAGGCAGGGACAGGGTTCTGTTCCTCAGCGCCAGTTTAGGTAAGACCCACGTCCATCTCTAGTACCACCAAGTTGAGAGTGATGAAGGAGCGTGAGGGTTAAATGATCTGCTCTGCATTGGGCTCAGTGTCCAACCACAATCACACTGACTCCTTCCAGCTAAAAATCCACAAGAAGCCTGATGTTGGAAATGACTTAACTACTTTCTGGCACTCAAGGCTACTCATCTTCTGCACACTCTTTGCTCTGACAACACAGAGATATTTGTCACTTTAAAACAGCGGCGCTCAAGAATGTAACAAATGAGGGACTCTTTCTCTAAACTGGTGGGCTGGAATATAACATGCCTGGATTTTACTTCTGGCTTTTCAACCAAGTAACTGTCGGAGGCCAAGCACTCTCATGCTCTATGCCTCAGTTGGCCTGTAAATAAAATGGCTGTAGACATTGCATATTCCAGTGAGAAACTGGATGCTGTTAGGCTTGATAAATACTTGTGAAGTAGTTTGTGTGCCCAAACAGTTGCTTGATGGAAACAAGGTATTTTTAACAGCAAAAACTCCATTCTTTTAATCTATAACAATTGCACACACCTCAAAAGTCAACCAGGTCTGACTTCGGGAGGCGCAGTACTGGGGAACAGCACCTGAGCTGCTACTCAGAGCACTCCAATGTGGCTACAGCAATTTGCAAAAGTAAAGTATTTTAATACCAGGGAAACGCTTCTAGCTTACAGCTGACTTTTAAAAAGCATGCGGAATAAAAGGGTCTATGCTTATGAAATTTTTTCAACAACAATAATTATAGTCACATGCAATACTACAGTAAGCCAAAGCATCCTTAGCAACTACTATGTAAAAGGACATTGTTAAATATCTTGGTAATCAGCTCCTGTTCCTTCAGTAATTTTCATTCTAGTGAAGCTGCATTTCCAAACCTTCTCACATCTTTTCTACTGCCAGCAGAAAAGAGGAGCTGCATATTCCCCACAAAATTGAGACAGTGCATTGTGCACATTGGCAAGCACAGCCCATGCTTGCTGTTAGCACTGCCGATCACGCCAAACACCAGGTATGAACCCCAGTATAACCACATGAAGCCTGTCACACTACACCAGGACTGCATCTGGTCCAGAAAACAGCCAACCGCTAGGCGAGGGCAGGCTTTTGGAGTGCTGGAGAGATGAGCATTTGTAAAGCACCAGCAGCACCACCAGAGCACAGGAGACGAGCTTGCCTTGGCACAGAGGGATGATCTGATAAGACAGCTTCCATCCCCGATTTCTTCGGTCCAAGGAGATCCTGAGCTCACGACCAGACCTTTGGCCCTCGTTCCAAACCGCTGCATAATCCAACGCCTGGCGCAAGATGCTGATTTTCAAAGATTTCTAATTTGAAGGAAATCCTTCAAAATCCCTCCCAGAATGCCAGAGGTAAACAGTTTGTTCAAGGCTTCTGCAGCTCAGACAAACTGGCACAGAGCTACTGCTGAAATCCCTGGACCCTGTCACACAACAGCAGCTATGCCTCGGAAGATTAGTATTGCTTCATAACACTGGGGTCACCACCTAGAGATAAATCATCTGCCGGCTTTGCCGACTGCAGGAAGATGGGTTCGAGGATTTGTTAGGACTCCGTTTTCCACTGGAGTGAACCTCGGTAGCTTTAAAAACTATGATATTCCATTAGCTTTGCTCCTGAGGGACAGGGGGAATACATCACAGATTTTGATAGCCTGAGTTTTACCTAATATTAACACCTGCACCTACAAACCATAATCGTAACTTGGGGCTCTGCAGTACAAAGTGCTCTGGGGGATAAAGCAAAGCTGTTCCCTATGCCCAAGCGCTTCCCGTTTTTGCACTACAGATGTAGCACTGCTTGCCTTCCATGTTCTCACCATCAAATCCACCTCTTTGCTCAAAACATGACGTGCCTGACCTTGTATGCCACCCCGGGAGTTTTGTCTAAATAAAGACCGAAGGATCTGTCCTGTTGCGATTACTTTCTGCGCAGGCAGCAGAATTACATGCAGCTGGGAGATGTGGCAAACAGTGAGCAGATAGGCTCTGCTCCTTGTTTAGATACAATTGTGGACAACAGAGATTTCAAGCTTAATTAGCAACGCTGAGGAAGCTGTTAGAGAAGCGTTTCAAACCGCCTGCAGTTTAAACTGATTAGAACTTTGTGAAAACAAAACAAAATTGTGTAGCAAATTGTTAGGCTAAAATTCAAGTCAAACTGAACTGCATCAAAGGAAATACAAAGAAGTGACTATCGGCAAGAAGTGGGCTTTTTTTCTTTTCTTTTCTTTTGGTAGAGAATTTAATTTCACAGCCTTTAATAAACCTGATGCTCCAATCCAAGCTTGCCACTCTGGCAAAAAGCTTAACCAAAATAACACTGGAACTCATAGCTGGCAGACCAAATAGACTATAAATTGGTCAAATCTGGGCAGAATACAAGAAAAAAAAATCCAAAATTCCATTCCATGTTCCCGTTTTAGAATTTTGATGTAACTGACCACTGACATGGAAATGTTATCTTGACCTTAACTGCTAAAGCTGACTTGT
The DNA here is from genome assembly GCA_035590195.1 of Aviceda cuculoides. NCBI lineage: Eukaryota > Metazoa > Chordata > Aves > Accipitriformes > Accipitridae > Aviceda > Aviceda cuculoides. Next base: position 30,395,334 of record JAVJGG010000085.1, read on the forward strand.
GGAGGAAAAAATGACTGACTCTGTGACATCTCAGAGGTTATTTATAGTTCCCCTCACCCTCCTCTTTCTTGGTATTTTTACATTAGAAATGAATTCTTGCCTGCCATGTTTTTCCTGAAGGACTGTCTGAGCAGTGCAAGAATTTGTGACATAAAAACCATCAAGAAAATAGAATCTTGTTGATTAACATGGAAATCAAATTTTAATTGGAAACTCTGTCAGTAAACTAGTATCCAGCAAAACTAAGCTTTTCTTTTTGGTTACAGACTGAACACCACCAGCCTTTTAACTACAACCTGTTTAATGCTGGCATTTTATGCTTCCTGTGCTCTCCAAGAGAGATTTCCTGGAGAAACCAAGGGAAAAGACAGAGCTACTATTTGAGAGTCCAGGTACTTCTAAACTCTGTACAAAAAAAAAAAGGCAGAATCCTTCCTCTTTGCTCCTTGAGAATAAAAAAAACCCCTCATCTCTCTAAGCCACAAGAAAAGGCACACAACCCATTTTCCCCTGGTTATTTCAAGTCGCAGATAAGGGCATCTCTAAGTTGCTTCTAATAGCTACCAAAGGTTAAATATTTCAGCTGAATATCAGTTCAGCAGCTCCCCCCCTTCCACCTAAATTGCTCAAGCAAAGAGAATGCAAAGCTTCTCCTGAATCTGTCTTAAAAGTCACAAGAGAAAGTCGTGTTTTCTAGTGGCAGGGGCAGAGCACTGGAAGATGAAGGTGCTTGGCTTCTGTCCTTGGGTTCACCAGCGACTCTGAGAGTTTCATTTCATTATTTTTCCACCTCTGTGCTTCACATTATCTGTGGATTGGTTTTAGTAAACTACTGGGAGGCCTGTGATGCTCTGACAGAAGTCATGTCTCTCTTACGAACACCAAAGTTGGCACCTAGAACTACCAAGAAATAAACAACTCCCCGGACTGAACCAAACTAAAAAACCAAGTAAGAAGGTAATGAGATTTTGCACAGAATTTCACAGAGCTTTCACCAAAACACTTTTTGAGTGCAAGATAATAATTTTTCAGTGTGTATGTGCAAGGTGTGAACTACAGGTCATGGCAACAGTTCAGCACAAAAATAGCTGCTTTTAATAGATAACATAATCCAGCATAAAGCTTGGAAAGAAAACCTGAAAACTCCCACAGCACTTGGATGCTGCTGCTACCCAAACTGACAGTAAGAATATGATCCCCCCAAATCCCTGATGTGTTTCTTGAAGAGTTGCCAAATGCATTTAAGTCCCTGATGTGACGAGAATGTATTGGAGCCTTCAGGGGAATGGGAGACTTATCTGTGCCTGGAATACGATGGCTGAAAACTTTGTGGGTGCTCTGAGGTCCTTCCAAAGGGAGGGGAAAAAGTGGTTTCTTATTTCCTGAAGAAATGCTCCCGAGTGATATGCACATTTTAAAGACTTTGGAAGAACACTGGGTAGGGATCACAGGCAACTAGCACTGGCCATTGACAAGAATACCAGAAAGCAGAATTTAGTGGGTCAATGTAAGGCAAGAACTGTGGTTTTTCACTCTTTCCCCTCTACAACAAGACCAGGAATTTTATTTTTTTCAGGGGGGCCAGGATTTCTTCAGAGGCTTGAACTAGTTATCCCCTGGAGCGACACCCATTATTCTGTCTAGAGTCAGACTCTAATTGGAAATAAATGCAAGCTGCTGAGTAAGTCCAGGGCCAAATATATCACCTAGCAGGTACTAGGATTATATTTAGATGCACTGACATCCCTATTCTTTTAATTCAGATGACCTGGATGTTTGCTTCAGTTCCTGGTGCGGAGAAGCAAGTTTGAGCCACCTGCGGAGATAAGAGTGACAAAGAAGGAGGGGATACAAAAAGGGAAAATGGAGACAGCTATGTAAGAAGAATCCAGACAAGGCATGGCACAGATAAGAGAACTTCCTCCCACAGAAGTCAAGTGAGATGTGAGAAAAGTGAAAATCCACCTGCTTTCTAGCTGGAGACTGATGTTCCAGCCTGAGAACCCATCCATCACCTTCCTTCCTGCACTACGAGATGATCTCATTCGCAGAAATACAGAGATCGACGAGATGATTTACATCAGCCCCTCTGCACCTCCAGCGCACCTCCGAGGGTGCTTCTGCTAGAACTCAGCAAGATGTACAGTTGGGAGAAAAAGGATGATACGTTATTCCTTCTAACCTTACAAACTGATACCCGCACTATAGATCGGAACCTTCCTGGAACGTGTTGAACAATAGCTTCGGGCTACTCTTCTGTTCAAGGCACTGTGACGGGACTGTTGGGCAGAAGATTCCTTGCAACACAACTGCCCACCTGGTTGATCTGACCTCTTGGCACTGTTCTTTTGTTCTCAAACTAGAAAAATTAAGGCTCCTTGTGAAAAAAAACAAAGTCTTCTTATTTTGGACAGACAACAGGGAGACTTGGATACAGAGCTATTCGATGGCAAAACCATTGGAATGCAAATAAAAACGTCTTGGGCTCAGAGTTGCCATTAAGAGCATGTCTGAGTAGGTGGTAATTCTCTGGTGTCAGCAGGGTTAGTCAAGGATGTTCAGAGCAGGAAACCTGCACTCTAAAGTAATTTCTTTCCCTTTCATCACCACAAGAAATTTTGGATTAATTTGGAATATGAAGGACACTGGTCTGAGCTGTCGGGAAGGTTTATGTCAGAGCAGAGCAGACTGAAAATCAAGCTGACAGTTGGCATTTCTTTACCAGGTCTTTTACATCACTTGAGGAGGCTGCCCTGGACGCTATTTAAAGTTGAAAAGCACAACCACTTAACACTGCGCTAGTCAACTAACTGTCAGTTCCTAACCAGATTACTCCCAAGTTTGTGAAAGCAACACCAAAGGCTTCCAGCCAAATATTACATTTTAAAAAAGAAACAACAGTTGAGAAAAAACAGCAAAACCCAAAGGTGAATGGAGCTTTTGAAGAGAAGAGATTCACTTGGGCACACACAGCAATAACACAAACTCCACAGTCTTGTGACAACACTCAAGAATCAACAAGCAAAGCAGAACAGCAACGGAAGGAGAAACCAACTTGTCCAACCTCACTGTTTTCCTAGTGACACAGTTACATAAGAAATGTGCATTTATGTAAACACACTGAATGTATAATGATATTATATAACGTGCTCATTCTCCAGTCAATAGCGTCCTCTCAGTGTATGGACTCTCCGGCTGAAATCACAGTGGTTATGGAGTATAGAGGAAAAAATAACATTATTCCAGGATCATTCTGTTCTGTAACTGTTCCATTTTGTTATGGGGATTTTCTTTCCATAACAGTGGAAAAGACCATGCTCTGGTGCTTCACACAGTATTATAAAAGGTCTGAGATCACCTGCACCAGTGGTTGTTTCTCATTAACGTAACTGCTGAATTGCTCATCTCCATCCTAATACAAGTTACTTCCAACTTTCCTTTCTGAAGACCAGAAATTGCCATTTCCCCAGCAAGAACATCTGAACACCCAAAGTAACCTGACCCTTGCCTTCTGCCAAGCAGCTCACGCAAAGTAAAACTGCTATGGCCTGCATCTTTCCATAGGTGCTGATTTAACGGATCCACTAGTAACAACAGAAGGAAGGGCCCTTCTTCATCACGCTCCAACTATGGATCAGACCCAGGTGCAAAGGGACAAGACAGTCTGGTAATACCACGTGTCCCGTGTACCTGATTGACCCAGCTAACGCGGGCAATATGGACAAGTGCTGCTGGTCCCCTAATGAAGGAAACACATTTTGTTGCTGGCACCCTACTACCCTACAGTGCAAAGTGGTCCCTCCCCCCAGCTTCCGAAGCGATGAGGGAGAAGGACAGAGGGACAGGGAGTGGCAGTGAAGGGTGGGGAGCAAGGAAGCCATCTAGGACTTTCTGAGTCATCCCCTTTTTCCGGGTTTGCTGCTGGGGCAGCGTAGCCCAACTCTGCCCTACCTGTAAGTTTTCCTATGGAAAAGTTAACATTGGCTCCTTCACCCGCGGCCTGAGTCCAGCGAGCATCCTCCTGCCAGTTCTGCAAGGGCAGCTAAGGAGCCTTGCTGGAAATCTGGCCCCAGAGAGAAACAGCAGTGGAAAGCAGCCATTTCAGAAGCACATTATTAAGCCATCAGACCAGTAGCTACAGGATCCCGATGGAAAAGTTGATCCAGGCACTTTGTATAATTACTTGAGCCCTCCCAGAGTCATTTATTCCCCTTTGTGGTTGGCAGGGAAAGTCAATATCTTCTGGAGCTGCAAAGTCATAGGGCTTTTTAAGAGGCCAGGTTTGTAGGTGAAGACATTTCTCTTTGCAAAAATCTTTGCTTGAGTACACTATTTAGCAGCAATCCAGGCTTTCTGCAGAGGTAATGCAGCAAGTTCAAATGAGCATGGCATGCAGGCAAGTTTAAGCTTTCCATTTGCTTTACCCACATATGTTTTAACACTCACATTTTTAGATGAGGAGGCATAAAAATAGCTTAATTGTGCATATTGCCTACAGTACTGCTGGACTCCACCTGTGGGAAGGAACTGGAGTTTAAATTTTATTAAAGTTGCACATGTTTCCAGGAGGTTGCTAATTATCCTGCATGTTTTATACAGTATTTCTGGCTCCAGGGTCTTTCTGTACTTTTCAGAAAGAAACCCAACACAGAAATATTTGAGCTGAGATCTGGAATGCGTGACTGAAAACCAGGCACTCACTCCAGGGTTCATCTGACCCCCCATATCCTTGCTCTTACCAGGCTTTGGAAAGCACCTTGAGATCTGCTGGTGAGAAAATATTGCCTGGATACCAAAGACCTGTCTTTCCAATTGACTTCTCCTGCTTCCATGCACTTTAAACTCCACTGTTTGCCTGGCATTCCTAGGACTATAGCTGGGTGTAGACCTGATCGTTTCAGGGCCTAATGTGTGAATTAATTCACTTTGGGTACAATCCTCCTTTTAACTACCAGTCGCTCACAGTCACACACTGCAAAGTGTCCTCAGGGATGGGGTGTTCTGTATTTTAGGGTGGTTAATTCAAACCGCCTTTTCTTAAAGACACTCCATGCCTGCAGCTTGAGTTGGGGTATGTTCAGCATCTTGGAAAAACAAAAACAACAAAGCAGCCCATAGTCTCTCACGGAGAAGACAAACCACAAGATGGCTAGAAAGGAGGCCAATTTTGCAAACACCAGCTTTTACCTCTTCTGACCTAGATAGCTGACCACCCCAAGCACCACCTCCAAGTGCTTTTCTTGTGCTCCTTGAACAAAGGCAGACAAATCTCCAGTGGCCATAAATCATCATTCTTCAGTGGTGTCTGCTGGAGTTACTGACATCTGGACCTGCCATGGCAGTGGTCTAACAGGAGGAACGTGTTAGCTAGTGCCACATACGGGACACAGGGATCTTGCCAGCATACGCTGTGCATGCTTCCCATCTTCCCACCGTGCCTGGGCTCTCTGCTCTCTTTTGAGACAGTGACAAAAAGTAAACAAAACAAGGCACCACTCCTTCTACCCCAAATCCAGTTTGTGAGGTCCTTGGCGCTATCACAGCATTGTTTTTGTGCAGAATCCCTGGCATCTAATCCACTTATGATTTTCAGTGCTTTACAGGTTTGACTAAATCAAGACTTCCATGACAGTGTCCAGGCGTAGTCTGAAGACATCAAGAGATGCAGACTTATTGCTTACTAGTCTTTTGTTCCAGTAGTAACCAGTCATACTGTTAAACTGTCTCGTTTCTACTACAAGTGTTTGGCTACTGCTTCCACCATTGTTCTGCCTTTCACCACTATAAAAGTTTCTTTATTAGCGAGTACATCGCCTTATACATTACGTCGCACTACCTCCGAGAAGCTAAACTGTCTGAACTCACTTTAAAGTATTTTTTTCTCCCACCTTTGGCTCTTTTCTCCATCTTCTTCAGTCTTTTAGTGTCCTTGCTGACTGGACAGAAGACTGGACAGGGGATTCCACTCTCCCATCAACACTGGACTTGATATAAACCCACTCTTCAACTTAGTCTTCCCCACTCTCTGCAAGCAGGTCTTTTGCAAGGGCTAGTATCAACCCTTTCTGCCACAACACTGGAAGGCTTCCTTAGCTGGCTGTACAGAAAGCTCTCCTCCTTCCTAAGGAAGGCACTTTGCAGGATGAGCCTCCAGTTGTAGATAGAGCTGGTGTGCCAGAAAGTTATAGTTTTGTTCCTGGACAGATAGATGGCCTCACAGTTGGGTGTATTAAACCAATTTTGCTCAAATGAGTCCAGGATGTTCATCAGACCATGCCCCTACATTCCACTGCTCTGACATCTTACTAATTCCCTAACTTTATCAGCACTTATTTTTTTTTTCTTTATTGCTAATAACGGATTATAGATAAGCATCAGGTACTATCAGTTGTAACAGTTCTGCAGTACCACACTAGAAATCTATTTCAGCCATGCTCTTTCACATGCTTTCTCTTGTAGGGGCCGTTGCACTGGTCCCAAAGATGTGGTTGGGGGACAGACCATTTATCCCAGGCTGCCTGGTTACCGTCACAGGGAGTCTTAAGCAGAAGCCATTAACAAGCTGTGTGATTTAATGGCATTTCAGGGTTTGTATAATGTGTGGTAGTTACTCCACGTGTCTATATGAAATAAAAACTTCAGTGTATAAAAGGTTTTTGAGAAAGATTTAAGAATTGCTTCAACAGGAGAAAAAAAAAGTATTTTATCTTACTACAGAGAAAATAAAAAAAAAAGCGCTAATCACTCTGACAAGCCCCTGGAAAGCAACAAGCTCACCCTGGTTATTATTGTGTAGGTGATAGTTGCATTTAGGTATGTCTGAGTGACAACATTTTCAAAGCTACTGGTCAAGCCTACTTCTGCAACAAGGAAAGGGCTCAAAATCACCAGGCAGAGATAATCCTAAGGCTGGAAGCATGGAGAGAGCTTGGAGACTGACTATCCCCCAAAAGACAAAACTGCAGCATAAAAGAAAGTGCATTCCCAATGCCAGACCTTTCACAAACAGAACCAGGAGAAAGAAATGTGAAAGCTCCCTGGGGAAGAAACTGGGAAACATCTGCAACAGCAGATACAGAGTGAGGGGAACCTCTGAAACTAACCTAAGTATAAGGTAGTTTTGTGCATCTCTAACTCCATTTCTGTAAGCTGCAACTTTATAAACCTTTTTAATTATTCAGTGTCTTTGGATGTTACACTTACTTGCTGTAACCTTAACTCACTTTGAATTAATAGTGGTGATATTACATTAAGGTACTTAAAGTGCAGTACCAGGAGCCTCTCGTGATGCCCTCTGTCAATAATACACTGCTGCAGAGAAGAGAACACGTTTACCCCAGGCTGCTCTGGCTAGCCTAAGACATGGTAAGATGTAGACGAGAAATCCAGCTAGGAGAAGCTCCCAGCACCCCAGAGCTGTGGCCATCCAGTCAGCTAAGCCCTCTGAAGTCATTCCATGCAAGTCTCAATGAACAAATGATTAACATCAACACATTTCTCAGGGAGGTAAAACCAAGGCACAGTGAAGCAGCTCAAGCTGAGCAAAAAGTAGACATAAGGCAGCAGAAGAATTCAGAGTAGGAGCAAAGACTGTGAGATATGGACCCAGGACCGTGTTCAAATAGCTTAGCCCCAGCTACTTTAAGTCAACCAGATTTCTCATTTTCTTCCTCCTGCTCTAGGGCACTCTCAGCAACTTTGGCATGCTTGAGGCCAGCACGCAGACCTGCTGGATTATGGATCTAGGAGCTAAGGGAAACACCGAGGGGAAGGACTGGCAGACATCCGAATGGACATAATGATGCTCTGGGCAGAGGGAGGAAAAAGCCATTTCCCAACTGGCTCCCAGAGCCCAGACATTAACAGAGTACAAGAGGTAACTCAAACACCAGGAAAACCTCTTGAGGGGAATGTGGACAGAAAGCCTCGGAGTTGAATGCAGCTTCAGCAGCCTGGCCATGCCACCCCAAATAGATCATGCCACAGAGGGACACAGGCTAGCTCACCTGCCCATACATACCCTATATGGGGTAAAAGCAGCACCACAGGACCACATTCCCATGCTAGGACCTCCTCCCCACAAAGCACACCAGGACCACCCCTCTTTTGGCAGACTTGGGAAGGGCTGCTTACATTTTCCCCTCCCCTTTCTACAGGTGCTGCCATTTGGCATGTACGGCTGACATTAGCTATACATGCATCTGAGCTTTGTAAAACCCACGTAGGAACATGCTAGCTCAGACATGCAAGATGAACTCAATACATACTGGAAGAAGAGTGACATAAGTAGACCCCCATTTTTCAAATCTTTGGCAAGGATTTCAGAGGGTAGGGTAGTCTCTACCCTCTGTTTTCATATGCTAGGATATTTTCCAAAATGGCTTGTGCTTTAGATCCCATTCACTTCTTAAAAAAGATATATTTCACCAAAACCTGCTGGAAAAGAAATCTATCAACAGAAAGGGGCAGCTGCACCTTGCAGATATGCACAGCTGAAGATCTTTTATGTAAGAATCCCCCTGACCGTGTGGAGAGCTGTTAAGATGTCAGATCATGGTTTGTTGCTCCCAGGGAGGCTGCTGCAGCACTCAGTCAGAACAAGTTTACATCTTGGAGGAATTAATTTGTCTGAATAATGTCATCCTGGTTAAACAAAATGTTAGGGAAAATATTGCAGCGTTCTGGTGCACCTCTCTGAACTGATGCCTATATATGGGGATTAGCCAGCGTGAAAGGGATCCTGCTGAGTCAAACTGGATTATAGCACTATTATTTTATAGAGACAGAAGAAAAGGGGAGGGAGGGAGGAGCTAGGGAAGCCTTGCAAAAATATCAGCTGTTTGACACGTTAAAGCAAACAGCATGGATGTGAAAACGCTGCCTGCTTACATGAGTGCATCAGAGCCAGGTCAGCTGACAGCAGCAACCAAAAATAAGTTTTACCCCTTTTAGCCCTGCAGGCAACCCAGCTCCCAGCAAGCAAGGTGGATTCCAATCCCTTCTGAGGCATCAGGAGATGTGTTGGCTGTGTTCTCACCATGCACCCAACGACGTGGCGGCACCCTGGTGGTGATGTTCCTCACACGGGAAGGATGTCCCGGAGAGCCTTGGGGGTCTGCCCAATTGCCTAAACAGCACGTAAGGGAGCAAACGAGCTTGCAGACTCAGCTCTCAGAGCCCTTGGGAAGCTGGTGCAGATGGCAGGAAGGAAAAACATGCAGGCTTTCAATAAAGTCCCCAAGGTGCCTCCATTTTTCATCACTAGGCATTCACACAACCATTTATGCGCTGATTGTTCAATGCTGGCTGGAGACTTGGGGCTGGTGGCAAGTCACAAATGGGACATGCCCTTGTACATCTTGTTTGCAGAGCTGGATCTGCAGAGTGTTCTTAGAGCGTGCCTGGAGGGGTGGTGTCCTCTCTCTCCAGCAAACAGCTTGACCTTACAGCGATAGCATCAATTGCTCTGTCTGTCTCTCCGGCCCAGCAAATATTTATCTGTGCAAAGCAGAAATGCTTGCCCAGGAGAAAGCAAGAGATGACTACACCAACCATCTGTACCCTGCGGGGCAGGGGGGAGACTGGGGGCTGCCTTCCAACTCTCACCTCAAAATCAGCCCCAAATATCCTACATCTCAGGTCACTGCTCTGAACAGTGAGACTGTGCGAAGGGCCTGAGGGTGGGGGAAGAAGATGCCCCCCTACCCTGATTATGTCATTAAAGGACAGACCTTGCTTAAGCACAGAAGAGCAGCAAAACTCAGGCAGGGGAGGAGGTGGTACTTTTCAGGCCAGAAAGATAGAGATGCTACAGCAAGAGGCAAGGCTTGTGCCTCTCTTTGTAGCGCTTCTATTCAGCAATGCTGGCTTTGGTGGATCAAAATCCCCATGCCTGCTCCTCCTGGGAAGTGTCAGAGCCTAACTGAGGGTGGTGGACTGTGCTAAAAGTTGTGCTTTGCAACACTGAGCTGAAGACCGCTGTGGTAGCAGTGGAAAAACACTCCTCCATCCTCCGCTGCCCAATGCCAGAGTATCAAATGCAATGCTATGCTAGCCAGAGCTTACAAACACATGGTTCAAAGGGAAAAATTCAAATGGATTTGAGTCATGGGAGTATGAAAAAAAAAAGATTCTCAAAAAACAAATAGAACATATCAGTCATGTTGTAACTTAGAAAGCCAAAATTTCCTCCCAAAGCCAGCAGTGAAACAGTTTCCAAGATTCCAGGGTGCATCTCTGTCTGGAGCTAATATAGACTTTTTTTAATCCAAGTTTCAAGCCCAGTAAAATCCATTTGACAATAAGAACCCCTCCTGGCCGGCCAGCCAAAGAAATCACACCTGGCCTCCTCAACCCACCTTTTCCCCACAGCCCACACAGCTGTACCCCTCCAGCACCACCACACCCATCCAGCGCCCACCACACAGCCCCCACGGAGCAAGACCCTTTTACACCCCCTTTTTGCAGTCAGCAGCATTAGCCCTGTGCTCTTCCAGGTGGGGAGCTGGAGCAGGTTGGTAGCCTGTGGTGGAAGGACAGGGGCAGTCCTGACCCACATCTCCCCAGTGAGTACTTCCAGCCCCTCACTGGCCCTGCACATCCCAGGGGTTTTTCCGCATGCTGGCCTCAGCTGGAGCTGCAACGAGACCTCTCCCCAAGCAGCCTCTCCACTCCCATCTCCCCTACATCTCAAGGAAAGGGCAGTTTTTGGGGTGGTTTTGCCCTCCAGTTGAGGAGGTTTCACAGCCCCTGTCACTCATCCCCGTGGCCCATTTCCTAACCACATACTTCTCATAAAACAGTCTGGGCGTACCACACCTTCACTTTCTTTTCCTGGCCGTGTCAAACAAAATGGTCAGAACTGCCTTGTCTGGTGGAGCCAGCCCTGAACGAGAGTGAATTAGAGCATGACAAAACAACCAGGCCACGCGGGAGCTATAGGTGGAAGAAAACCTACTTTCTAGGTACTTGGATGCGGCTTGCCTTAAATACACCGAGCAAAGGTGACATCGACACCAGGGCAATTGCGAGACAGTTGTAGGTAGGGCTGGTTAAACTATTCCTCCCCGAGAGGTACCAACGAGTCTCCACCGTCACTCCCAAGAGACGTGCATGTCAGACCGAGCACGTGGCTTGTAGCTAGATGAAGTTATCTGGGATGAATTCCACCACAAGCATCAGACACATTTAATAGAAATCCAGTTGTCTCCGAACCAGACAAAAAATGTGCTCCCTTAAAGAAATACCAGGAAAAAAACAAAACACTCCCCCCACCCCCAACTCCCTGTGTGTAAATATCAACAAAAACTAAGTAGTTTAATACATTTTGCAAAAGTAAAACCAGAATAAACGCTTTGCCTCCAACACATAAGGAACATATTATTACCACATTGTCTTTAGTGATTATTCACGCAATGCATTTAAACGTTTAGAGAGAAGAATGTTTGCTAAAATATTGTTATGTAACATGGGGAAAATGACTAATTCTGCCCTTGATCTTTTCGTATTTTGCTCCAAGTAAGAGTCACTAGATCTTATTCTCTGGTCAAAGCAGCAGCACGGCTGCATTCTGACCCGATTCCCCCAGTGGCTTTTCCAGTGGGCTGATCCTATCCCCTGCAGCTGAGTTATTCCAGAGTTACTGAGCATAACTCTCTTCCGAATCAGTCCTTCAGGGCTGCACATTCCCAAAGACAGGTGGAATAAACAGCACGCATTTCTCCATGCTCCCTGCTGACAGAGGTCAGAGATCATTAACTTCCAGCTCCTCGCGACTTGCCCAGTCTGGCCCCTTACACACAAGCCAAGCGGGGCCGACCCCATCCAGCAGTTGTAAACCTACTTCAGCAACCGCCGACCCACGGAGTGGGTTTGCTACGCGAATTCCTCTCCTCTCCTGATAGCAGACGCAGAAGTTATTGAAGATCTGCCCTGTGGCTATCCTTATTGCCAGGGCATTTACAGCAAGAGTACGCATAAAAGACAAATAGGCCTGTCTGTTCTTACAGACACCTACTAGAAGCTGCCATTTTCCTATCCTTGGGAAGGGGGGGGAAGGAAATTTGGGGTTTATAAACTTTCAATAGCCTTTAAGCTGTGACCCAATTTAACCTGTACTGGAGTAAAAGCTGTCCCACATACACAGAATGAAGGTGACATGACCCTGGGGGGTATTCTCAGAAGAGCTGTAGTTAGGGCCAGTAAAAAAATATTTTGTTTAAAGCTTCAGAAATGCTCCTGACTTCACCTCCTAAATGAAAATTTCCATGGGAAATGTCTGATCCTGACACACTTTTGAAAGGAGCTTTTCACTAGTACGGATAAAAAAGAAAAAATCTGTTCTTGGGGTTTCCTTTCAAAGCTTTTAGATTCCATCCTTGAAAACATGCGATTAAGATTTTCCTCTTGGGGGATAACTGGGGTGAAAACAGAAATTCCTAACCATCTTCCTTCAGCTGAAATACATTTCTTGTGCAACTTTGAGTATGTGCCCCTAAGTCACTGGAGAGGCAGTGATGGGTTTTAGCTCTCACAGGGCTGTGTTGTCCCATCAGGCGATGCATCACAGCTCCGGTATCTGCAGTCCTCATCAGGTGGGAGTGTGTTTTTATCCTTTCTATAACCTCCAAGTAGGAGCATCACGCCGTGCATGATGAGATGGGCTGGACAAGTCTAGGTCTTGCTCAGCTTGGAGTTAAGAGGGAAGAGAGTTATTGAAATCAAGTGTTTGGGATTTATCCAGATACTCCCCCAGACAGAATCCAGCTCCTTGGAGCCAACCCTATAACATTCTCCCTCTTTTCCTAAAGGCTTCCTCAGACTGAGGTTCAAAGGCACTCATGAAGCTCTGTCACTGTATTAACCTGTTCCAGTGAGATTTACCCAATCTGCCACAGAGGCCCCAGCTGTTACCCACCGAACACCTGTTACAGCACTTCTGTTATTTTTAATTAACAACAGCCAAAGCAAAATTACCAGCTCAGTCCTCAGTGAGTCTGACTTGAATCCATGCCCCCTCAGTAACAGCGAGGTCTGCTGTAAGCGGCGGAAAACGCATCAACCTGCTAAGGGATAGTGAGGCAGAAAGCTCCTAACCACAGCAGAAAGTTTCAGAAGGCAAACAAGGCTCCTTCTCCAGCTAGAGCACCAGGGCTTATTTTGCAATTAGGAAAGAGGAGATAAAGGGACAAGTGAATTTCCTGCTGTGACGGGGCATTTGCAATAGAGTCTCTATAACTGCGTCTTGTTCCTAGTGGTACCAGTCTACGCAGTACTGGGTTATTATGTAGTGTCTTGGACTGCTTGGAGGTAATAAACATGCACTGAAAATGGACTGCTATTAGCCACCGGCAAAAGCTGATTATAATAGTGCCAGCACTAGAATATGTTTTCCACCCATTTACAAAAGGAGTAAAATAACAGGAGGAAAAAAAAAAAAAAAAAAAATCACATTTGCCAGTGTTTGGAGCGTAGTGTGCTCTACATACAATTATCGAGAGAATGACAGGAAATTGACCCATTTACTCAGAAAAGTTCCTATCGTGTTCTGCACTATTTCATTTCATGCCCATTTGAGAACAAGTCATTTCTCTTCAGGGCAGAAGATAAATTGTCAGCTCGTACACACATCTCTTTTCATTGCCAGGCACAAAAATATCACAAAGAAACATTTCCCTGCCTTCTGCTTAATTTTCTTCTTCTTCATCTTCTCTAATAAATGGTGCTAACTATAAAAGTCAACGGATTGTAAATAAACTCAGTTCTATACCTACCTTACCTTATGATTGATTTTTTGGACATAATGTATTCTACCCACAAGGTCTCTTGTCTGATTCGACCGACCACTCTCCTCAGTACCAGAGAAAAATCAGATAACAACCTCAGTGGAATAGCTTTATGTAAAAACAGAAACATTTGGCAACTACAGTTTTCTTACTGGCACACTGTAATCCATGCTACACTGCATTATGGCCCAGTGGACAGACTCTGTGTCAGTACCAAGTGTCCCTGGCAGTGGGAGTCTTCTGTGCAGGGCCTTCGCTGTGCATTTAGGCAGAGGTGCTGCCAGCATTGCCGCTACAGAAAAAACAGCATTAAGAGGTGCTTGGGTAATGGTAGGTATGCGTGGTACAGGGAAGCCTAGCCACCCTTCCAGCTCTGCCCTTGGAATTAACCTGTCATTCGACTCAACCACTTCTCCTCTCACCCTGAATGTGCTTGACAGAGAGGGCAAAAGCAGCAATTGCATCACCATAATAGACGGGAAATTCACACAAAAAGGAGCCAGAGACCTGAAGGCAGCAAGGTGCAGGGGGAGAGGCAGCACGTGCGGGCAAGAATCAAAAAAAAGATGTCATGGAAATACCTCTATCTACATCATGAGGTCAGGTTTCCAGAGAACTGAGCTTGCTGTCCCTGCTGCTTTCAAGCGACCATGCTCAGCCCTGGTTAATATCAAGGACATCAATGAACACAGAATTAAATGGCATCCCCGATAGAAGTACCAGCAGTCCAGGTCTGCAAGCAGAATGCAGGTGCCTCCCATGCTGCACGGCTGGAGAACTGCTAATGTAAGGATGAGCCTCAGGCACGGAAGAGCCAGCATGGCAGTAATTTTGTACTCCCCAGCTCCAGCCATATCCTTCAAATACCCTTCCAGTCCTCAGCTGTTTTTTTTTTCTTTTTTTTTTTTTTCCCCTAGTTTCTTGATGTTTAAGTTAAAACAGCCCAGCAAACCCTGAGTTCACACAAGCTTTCCTGCAGCTGGCGTGTTGGCCAGCACACCTCAGCGTACCCTCCCAGCCACTGCTCTGCAAGGTGTAGCCTCCTATTTTGTACGTCTGTAGTGCATACAGTGCTGAACACACTGTTCATTTGCTCTAGGACTTCATATTCAACCTGATCACTCGCCACAGTTCTTTTACCTGGGTATTAGCTTCCCTGTGCTCTTCCATCATGGAGCATCATTGCCAGGAGTGAAAATTACCAACCATTTGGAGCAGGAAATGAGATGGGGAAGCGAGCCCAGACACAGCACCGGCCTCAGTAGTTGTGGCACTTCAATCCTGGACTGAAAGCAGCAAAACTCATGTTTTGCACAGAAACCAGCCATGGGAAGTGTTACTCTGACCATAGTTTTGACTATGGCCGAGCTGTGCAGAATATGAGCTTGGGAAGTGTCTTGCGAAGGAAAGAAGAGCCTCTCTTCACAAACAAGCAAAATGTTCAAGGTTCTGCTAATTCACATCCAGGCTACTTTTTTTTTTTTTTTTTGTTTGGCGGGGGGGGGGGGGGG
>JAVJGG010000085.1:30410728-30488623 GCA_035590195.1 Aviceda cuculoides
TGTCCGCCCCCCCCCCCCCCCCCCCCAAAACTGTTCACCAGTTAGGAGAAGGGATTAGCAGAGTAACAAAAGGAGGAGTTTCCAGGTCAAGATTCATTTGGAAATTATAGCCAAAACCAAATTGTTGGGGTCTGCTCTTTGTCCCAGGGAAAAGCTGTTTGCTGCTGCTTAGTACAGAGCACAGCTGCCTCTGAAACCCAGAGTCAGCACATGCCTACAGGGAATGTAAAAAACAGGGAGAGAGAAAGAAAATAGCTCCCTGCCTCTCAGCGAGAGGGTTTTGTTCCTCTCTGGCTGACAGCATGGACCTTTGGACACACGCAAGAGAGCAGCGGAGAGCATTACCTGCCTGGGAATAGGACTGTTGTTCCCCCCCCGTGAGGGCAGTTGGGTTCACTCAACTCCCTAGAAAAACAGTGAAAGCATTAAGAGACACTTTTACCTTCCTGTCTTCATCAGCTGAGGAAAGAATTTCCTGTGGCTAATTACATATTTTAGCACCAAGACCGTCCTCTGACTGCAAATATCTGCCTCCCGCCTGGGGCAGAGCCCAGCTCTGACCACAGGACCTGGGGGCCTGGCATCAGGCAGCTGCAGGGCAGGATGGTGGTCCCTCACCTCCTGCCCTCTGATGCAGACGCAGTTATGGGAACGGGAACCTTGCTGAAATGGGATGCAGCACTGGAGGTGCCAGCTGCTGACTGTGCAGCCTCCTGCTACGTGCCAGCCCCATCCAGTCCTCCTCCCAGCCACCCTCCCAGCCTGCTCAGAGCCCACATGGGAGGCCTTCGGGTCTGCTAGCTACCAGGAGCTGAGGTCTTCCCTTAAGGGCGGGCTCAAAGCCCACCAATCCACATATCTCTGGCAATTTTTCCACTGATGGGATACGGCTCGAGCTTTTATCAGGTAATGGCTTGCTGCTTATCTACAAGCCAGGCTCATTGGGCTCATTCTTGGTCCCTTAGAAGATAATCAAATTCTTCCTAACATTGAGAAAAAGAAGACAGAGCTCTTCAAATGCGTGCCCTACTCCCTCTCCTTGCTTCCTATTCCTTTGTTTATAAATGTTGAAGTATGAGCTACACCCTGACTGCTGCCACAGCCCTGAAGTGGTGTCAATTCCCATACAAGGGTGAGAGCAGGGATGTGACCCATCTACCCATCAGTGCAGGAGCAAACTCCCTTGCACACAAGGAAATTTACTTCCCGACTCCCCACCTCACTTCATACAGCAGTGCTCACCTTCTCTCAACACACACAAAAAAAAAAAAAAAAAAAAGGAAGAAGTGAAACAAATATCTTCCTCTGCCAACACATACATGCATACACATGCACAAATATTTTGGAAAAATTGAAGAATCTGTAGATGGAGGGGTTAGTGCCAGATTTTAAAAATTATTAAACATTATGTACAAAGAAAACATAATGAGCTCCTACGGGATGTAGAAAAAATTACCCATGAATGAGGGGAAAATGGATAACCACTCCTGGGTTTGCCACTTGTGAATTATTTAATAATCACTCCCTAGCAGATGGAATATATTTATCCACCCCATTGGAGCACACTTTGCAATTTATTTACACTGCTTTAAAATATGATTATTTATTTAAAAAATAAACAAGGTATCCACAAGGGAAAAGGGAAGTAAACACAAGCTTAAAGGGGGCTAAAAAAATGTTTTCAGCTTTTCAGTTTGTTTTAGGGAATTTACACTAAAATTCACTTGAATCTTCCATACTTATCTTCTGCTTTAAAAAACGGAAATTGAAAACTCTTTTAATGAAGCCAGTCTAGATTCCTCACACAATCAAGAGGATCACTTTATGAGATGGGGTCTACGCATCTCACACTTTCATTAGCCACATTGTCTTGGGTACCAGCAGTCTGATTCAGCTCCCATTAATATCAAAGAAAACATTCAAATCGGGATCAGTGGGAGCAGGCTCATACCTTAGACTAATTTGATTTACAGGATCAGATCCCTTGTCTAATCTAGATTGACTCTACACCCATGGCCCGCCAAACAGCACTTAGCCTTGCCATTTAATTAGCTACTTACTCTAAAACGCAAAGGGTGCCATTTAGCAAAAATTGAAAATGCAAAAGGTACCATCTAGTGCCGTATAAGTGCATGAGTATACTGCCGGCTCCCAAAATTAAAAGTCCAACTGTGAGCAAAAGGCTTTGCCCACTCAACAGCAAAGTGTACAGCTGACAATTGCAGAGCAATTTGGACAAACCTGAAGGGAAGTCCACGACAAGAAGGAATACCCTTCCCAAGCAAATGCCAAATAATTTCAGACTGAATTCAGGCTTCCAGATTCTTCCCGTGCAAGTCTGTGTGTACGTCCATGTATACATTGGCCATGGAAGGGTACACAGAAACTCTATTACCCAGTTGGGCACGGATGCTTTTAGGAGCCAGAAGTCATCTGGGAGAGGAGAGGCCAAGAGACAGACCCCACACTGTAACACAAGTTTTCATACTTTGTCCATACAAAACAAAAGACAACCCCCAGCCCAAACCCAATGTCCCCTCACCAAAGAAAAGACTAGTCACTGTTGGTGAAAGCTCTTCACAGTTAGTTTTTCAACAATCCATTGTGATTTTCTTTCAGACCAGTGAGGTTTATTTATAGATCTCAAATGTGGGAGAGTTCCATGGCAAAACCACCATCGGCAGCTATTGTAGAGGCAACACTTTGGATGTAACACTTTCAAAAGTGACTAAAGAATAAGATTACTTAGTAACAAGAGTTTAAAAGTCTGGTCATCAAAATTGAGTTAGCAAACCAAAAAGCAGCAAGTCCCTCGGTAGTTTATGTGTTTTTGAAAATGCTTCTCCAGGTCCTGAAGCTAATTTCTTTCTCATACCTGGTTTCCTCTCCCTGGAGCAAGAAAATCTGCAACTAATATGCATCAAAAATACATATTTGTAAAAGATACCACCTTAAGAAAATAGAGATTTTTATAGACAAAAATCCAACTGCAGGCATGGATGTCAATGCTTTACCAGATAGCTAGTTCGGTAAAAGGGCTACTCTATAAATAAACTGGTATAGTGAGTGAATGCTATACATCTTTAAAGTCAAAATGAACTACTAGAATACCATCACTTAAAGAGTTCTGACTGTGAGAGGAAATCGATGTGTCCTTACTAGGAAAGGGCTCAAACATAAGCAAGTACCCTTTTGAACTGGGAGTGCTGCACTTTCCAAAAAGAAAGCCAAGCTGACCTCCAAAATCTCAATGTCCTGGAAGAATAAAAGCAAGTTCGCTGCATATTATTTCTGGAAAGACAGATAGCAGATTTCAAAAATTGCTTCCACCACAACAATCTAACACGTGATTACAGACACGAGTACAGATGTGCTCTTCTCTGCTGGGATGTGGACATTATAGGCAAGGGAACAAAAATGCTCCCCTACCCCCTCCCGAGCATGCAAAATGGAAGTGTCAAACGCCTCATGTAGAGTTATGCACTCATTTATTTTAATGACAGAAAGGATTAAATACATCTACATAAAGGAAAGAAAAAGTGTTTAAACAACAATAAAAAAAGATTTAGTGGTATTAATAAAGAACTCCCTTAAACCAGCGTGTCACCATTAAAGTAATTAATAGGGCATGCAAGACATTTCAGCGGAAAGTGAGCAGTGCTCACATTAGAGCCTTTTAAGTTTTCACATGACCTCAAGACAGACTATGGCATTTCTGTGCAAAAGTACCCTCTAAAACAGAGATGGGGGCATTCAAGTCTATAAAAAAAGTGATTTTAAAATTTAACTGATATGGTCTAAGTCTAAAATACAAAGGTTAAGGGAATATTAGAAGGGCAATAATTCTATCTGATTAAACTTTTATCCAAAGTGACAATAAAATGTTCAAAATGAATTAAGGATTTTATTAACAGATGCAGAAGCTCTATAAAAGAGTCTGAAATCTAAGTAGCACAGAAGAGAGGGTTTATGGCTTTTTTTTTTGTCTGGATGGAGGTGATATTGCTGTAAAACTTTAATCTTATTGCCATGCCACAGTGAAAGTAAACCTGTCAGAGGTAACAGAGCAAATCAGGACTGCTTTGTCTTCTCTATGGTGCAAGGGTCTCTTTCCAGCATATAAGTAAGAATACATACCTTCTATGTATGGCATACATACTATATTGATACTACAGGTGACAGACACGTGTAGACAGGTTATGTGCTGGTGATTCACCTGGACTTCTGCTCGTTGCAATAGTCCCAAGGTGGTAAGTACAGGCAAGTTATATGGACCATTCCAAATGAATACTGAGCAAAAATTGGTGCTACGCCACCAGAGACTCTTCAGGACATTTCAGCCTTTCCAAAAAGGAATTAACTATTTCAGGACCGTTTCAGATATTTTAGTGTTAATTAGTACCTTTGTGTAATAAGAGGACCACATCAATTTCCGAGCTATTGAACAAATGCATTTCACTACCTTAGAGTGATTAAGTTTAAGCCCGCCGTAAATCTGTGGAACAGGATAAAATACAAGACTTCTGTGAAAATTATTACTAAAAGCAGGGCATACATTACTCAGAGCAGAGCTCAGCTCTATCAGGGCAGTTTAGGCTCGGTAGCATTTGCCAGCCATGATTTAGGCCATCGCTAATTTTTCCTTCTGCCTTGCTGCAGCTCAATTTCGGCAACTTGGTTGCCTTGGCGATGGCTGCAGCGCCTGGGGCAGATGCCCTGGAAGACATCTTCCAAAGTGGTTTGGCTTTTCCAGGAACTTTTGAGCCTTTGGCATGTCGATAGGAGCGCTGCGGTGGCCACCCGTGCCACGGTGGCTAGCCCACCACCCTCCGACCCCCCTACGCCAGCAACGGGCACGACCTGCCCCCGCCGCACCCCCCAGGCAAGGACCCAGGGCCCAACCTCTTTCGCTCCCCGCCGAGCCCCATCGTGTGCTACAGCCGCCCCTACCCGCTGCCGAGGAGCGAGCCCAAAAAAGCAGCTTCAGGAACGCCTACACCCTTCTTTTGCCCTACGCTACCCACGAGAAAAGCGCAGCTCCTAAGAGGAGCAACTGACTGCAAATTGCCGGGGAGACTAGGATGTCAAACAAATATTTTTTCCTTTCATAACAGAACATAAATATTTGGCAGCGCATTTAATTTAAAAAAGTCGAAAAGTTACTCAAAGTGGAGAACATTGCTATGATGTTCATTTGCTTCCTAAAATATGACCAGTCACAGATGGCTTGCTGTAGGAAATATTAACTAAATTTTTAAAAGCGTTGTCTGGCTTTAACACAGATTGCATTTACACAGATACCTCTGCTGGTAGAACGCCAAGATGGCGTATTGGTTCAAACACGTCCTTACACAAAAAACTACATTGTCAAGAGCTAATGGAATATTCATACTTAAAATATCAATCCCTGATAACATCTGAAAGTTAATTTACATTTCAACACTGTTCTTTTTTTTCCCCCTCTTGCTATATTTCCCTTCACAAGCAAGGGAAAATACCTAGGTTTGGTCAGTAGCAACTTTTAGGTTTTGGGCACCACAACCATTATTCGTTTGGATTTTCAGAGTAGTTTGAAAAAATACCTACATAAAGAGCATTAGGTAACATGAGAACCTGAAAACAACAGAAGGCCACTTAGTGTTAAAGAGTCAAACAACAAGGATATAAATACAATGAGCCACAGCATGAAACTATCACATGTTAGCAGATTAACTTCAGCAAGACAATAAAAATCAAAACAATACAAAGATCTTTTCCAATCCCCAGTGTCTACTGGAGCACATTCCTATGGTGCCTGAAGAAGCCTATCAAATCCCTGTTTTATACCTGAAACCAAAGATGTTACTAAGGTTCTTGGTTTGGGTTTTCCCCTCCAGGAAGCTCCACTTTTGACAACAACAAAAGCCTTTGGAAACATGGGCAGGTAGCGTAAAGACTGCCCCCGGTTTCCGATTCCTTGCGCTTACTGCACTGCCTCAGAGAGCTGCGTGGTGAGCTGCTTTGAGAGTTACAGCATCAGGTTGCCGTGAAAAACCCACGGGGAGCTTCTACGCCAAACGTTTGTCAGGAAACAGCAGCCAGGGAAAAGCAGGGGCAATACCGTGTGGATCTCTACTCATTTTAAACCACCCGCACGCCCCGCCAGCTCCCTGCTCGCCCACGCACGTGGTGCCATCGCCGCCTCAACTCTTACGGATGGTCCTCACAGGGATGGGCGCGGGCACAGGGACCACAGGTCTCGCTGGCCACGTTAACCAACGTGCTCTTCGATCCCATGAAAACTGCTACCTAACGGTGCACAATAACCTCTTGTCCCCAGCAAATGCTACGGCACCAGAGTTGAGCTATAATCTGGTCGTCCTTCTGCCCAAAACATCCCAGTGGATGGTTTACGTCTTCTGTCAATATTGTACTTGGCCCACAAATTTATAATCAATGCAGCTGAGAAAAAAACAACATACTTGCAATTTGCTTTGACCCTCCATGAGCACCAAACACTCACCATACTCTCAGAATCAATGACTTTTTCTCCTGTCATCATTCATGCTTGTCGCGCCTTCCCTAAACTGGCATGATTTTGTTTTTTCTAACCAGAAATCTACCAAGTCCACTGGGGTTTGTGTGTGTGTGTGCAGATGGCAAGTTAAACAGTTTCCTCTACTGCAAACAAACATTGCTCACAGGCAAACTGATGTCCTGGAGTGAAGAAACGGAGGCAGGACGCTAGAGGGAGGATCGACTCACAGACTGAGCTTTTGCCAGAGCAAATTCCTCGGAGTGTGGCTTCACCAAGGAGACGGCTGAAGTGGCACGCTGCAAAAGCCGGCTCGCCTCCCTGGCACTCAGGCTTGCAAATCACTGTCTGGATCGAAGTGAGAGGGCATCTGGAATCGGAGAGCGAGCGAGACAAGACTTTCTGTTCTCTGCAAGGCTGCTAAGGGGAAATCATACCTGCTAAATCCAAACACGCCCCTCCCAGGACAGATCCAGCTCTGTTACTGGCAGGTATCACAGCCTTGCTGCAAGGCCTATACTTTATCAGCAGCTCTGCTAGCATAGGATCAGCAGTGCAAAACAATCAAAAGAGTTCGCTAAAAATATTAACCCTGTATTTACTTCAGCGAGTTTCGATTTTTTATCTCTGGACACTGTGCAGCACTTTGGCATCACTGCATTAGGAAGGACAGAGCAAACTCAATATTACGTGGATCTGATGGAAACACACACCTAAATTACGGGCCCTATTTCAAATAAATCACAGCCTTTCCAAAATAATTGTCTTCAGCAGTTTGAATTGACAAATAACTATGTGGGGTTACAAGCAAGCAGTAAGACTTCATGGAAGGGAACACTGTCATGGTACCTCCCACCCTCCTGGGTTTTCCAAGAGCCCTCACTCAGCTTTCAGCTGCTTGTTCATATTCATGCCCAGTCCCTAAACAGCAGCAGTTTGAGGAGGGGAAGAAAAGAGAGGTAGCTCCTTCACTTGAAGATCTTTGCAGGCTGCAACTTGGCAGAACACTGGGACACGAAGACCTGAGCTGCACGCTGCAGGCCATGTTTGTGGTCCTGGACGGGTGACTTGAGCTCAGGAACGGATGAAGCAGGGCTAGAAAAGACCCCTGGGTCTGCTCTTGCCCAGAGAAGGCTCAACTAGATCTTAACTGGTTTTTTACATATGTTTATCCGACCTGTCCTTGAAGGCGTCCAGTAATGGAGACCTGTGCTGTAAACAAACTGCATTTGGGGTCAGATCTCTATCTGCAACATGGAGGCAATGCCACTGCCTCCTCCTCTCCCCTCGCCCCCCGCCTTGCTGCTGTCCACCACAAAGGTTTTTAGAGCCAGAGACTATCGTCTGCCATTCATTGACACACCAAAATGAGAGTTTATTACAGTAGGATCTCTAGATGCTACTCAGGTGGCAAAGGGTGAAAGCAGCAAATAGCTTGCTGAGAAGGTGGGGAAGTACAATTGAAAGAAAAGCAGGGATGAATGCCACAAACGCTAGACATGGCTTGCCATCTAATACCCATCCACACTTGACCGCAAATGGAAATTTTTCCACTATTACAAAGATGCTGGTGCATAAGACTTTACTCTTTCCTTATAAGCTGTTCTTGCTAGCTTTCAAAGTCATACAAGAGTTGGGCTACCTTCTAAAGGGAAACCTGAAAGCACAGTTTGAAGTCATGCTAAATGACTTCACCATCCCCTCTACTGTAGTATGATCCATAAGCAGATGTATAGCCAGGAGCCATAAAATCCCACTGGACCTGTAGAAAGGAGACTATTTTCTTCCTAAGAATATACAGTTGGGTCAGTGGAACTCACTCCGTGAGGCGAGAAATTCACTCCATGGCAGCAGCTGCTCCTTCACAATATCATCTTATTTCAGTTACACTAAGAACTCCCTACACAAAGTTTCCCATGGTACCGTTTTTCTAGATTATACATGTCAAATCAATGTTCAGTTCATATAAGGAAATATGAAAAAAAAGCCCCTAATTATGAAAGCGCAAGGCAGAGACAAGAAGACAATTCAAGTTGTTATGGCTGCCAACACATGCAAGAGGAAAGATCTGGATTCCACCAAGCCATCACAAAGGTCTCAAGTAAGCCAGGTGCGGAGGAGGAGTCTTCACCTAACAAGGACACATTCTTAAAGATGGACCATGGAGAGGAGTGGGAAATCCCTCTCTAGCAAAACTTTGAGCTACCAAGACATCACTAAAGTAGTTAATCAGCACTGTGGGCCCACTCTTCCAACACAGATTTATCTGTTAAGATGCTGTCCAGCACTATGATGACTTTTCCAAAAACATCCCCCTTATAACAGTGCTATCACTGGTAGCACGAAGTTGCTTTACCTCAACAATCCATAGCTGGTCTTCCTCTAAAGCAACACTCTGCTCAGCTTTCTGGAGAGTCAATTATACCAAAGTGTGGCCCGATCCTTCCGCTATCTACTTCAACTTCAATCAGCTGCATTCACAACAGTTAACACCATGAAGGCAAGCAGCAACTGTAGGTTGAAAATAGTGTGCACTACATCTTGAATCCCATCAAGTGATGTTCACAAGTTAGCCAAGCACATCCTGCTGCACTGACAAAAGAATAATTTCATCCTCTAAGCCACCCGCAGCAAACAAGTGTGTGGTCTCACTCAGAGAATCCTTTGCCAAAGTGTTGAGCCCAGTGCAACTCTTGGCAGGACTCATACTCTCATGTCTTCTAAGAGCACTGGGATTTTTTCCTCTTACATCCTTGGTTTGTAGACTTCTTGTCCTGTCCTTGTTGGACAGTGAGATGAATTGTCTCTGTCCTCTTTGATACGAGCCTCTGATCTCCACAGAGGAGTTCCTATATAGCATACCTCATAATCTGATGGTATGCTTTCTCCTCTTTATAATTACAGTTTAGAAAGGAGGTTATTGACCCCTGTCCCCCCACAAAGGAACCTTTTTCTGCTGTCTAGTGACAAAATAAGAGGCATGACCCATCTGCTGTAACAACTGGTAGGCCACTGAAAAAACAGATGCAGGCTTCAAGTGGGTCAGCTAAGTTCAGCATCCATCCCAGTTTTCACAGAAGCTGTTTCATTGACGTGTTCTCTCTCTCTCTCTCACACACACACACACGTTTTTGTACCTCCTAGACTTGGACTCCTGGAAGCTCCATGGGCAGCTTATGCAATAGCACCCCATCCTCCTCTATTTTATGCCCTGATTGCACAAGACCATTTCCCACTCAAAGTAGTAGCGCTGAGCTTATGGCCGCCATTCCTCCCCCAGCTTCCATCTGTATTTTTTTTTTTTTTATATCAGCTGTTGCTGGGTGATATAAATAGAAAGGGCTGTTACACTCTTAAGGGATTTATTAATTTTTCTGTTTTACAAATGATGACCAGTTTACCAGAATGACAGTCTTCCCTTGCCATGATTGTTTCACAAAGAAGTTACCAATTGGGCCTAGACTAGCAAAATTATCAAAGCTAATAATCGATAGGATTAAAACATGCCTGTAAGCAAACCAAAACTCCGGACCCGTTTTGTGTCTGCTACGCCCATGGACACATCTTCTGTTGTGGGTAAGAAATATCCAGGGCAGGAGCCAAGCTGCATCTCTCCGCTACGGCAGCCCAGCCTGAATGCTTTTAGATCCACGGGGCACAGGTTCAGCTCGCTGCTGCTGCTGACTCATGCAGGAGCATCGGACTAAAACTAGCAACACCAGCTTTTTTCTAGGAGAGGACTGAAGAAGAGCATTGATCTCGGTGAAATATTTTGAGGGCAGAAAAATTCCACCACGTAAAGAGTGCGTGACTTCTCTTTAGTTTATTTTATATTTTTGTTCCAGTTGTCATTTTGAATTCAAACTCTTTGGAAAGCAGGCATAATAGTCTTAATGATCCCATTGAGCAGTTTAAATTCAAATTGTGGAGCACTCGCAATACCATGCTGGCAGCACTTTCCATAAATTACTCTCAAATTCAATACGTTGCTTGACAAAAACAAGAATAAAGGGCTTTTTACTTTAAAAAGGAGAAAGCTTGTATCATAAAAAAAAATCTTTAAATTATAGTTTCTCTTTTCTGGTCCAATTTAAATTGTTACATGGTTGCTAAATTAGTGCTGTAATCTCTGCTTACAAATTGCAGAATTATTTTTAAAAATAGATGTAATTTTACTGCAGGGATCAACCTCACACTTTAAACCGTATGTGCTGGAGGTAGCTGCTCTTGCACAGCTTTCAACCAACCACACTCACGTGCACACACAGGGTGAGGTTTACAGTACCAGTCGCACTGAAGCTGATAGCAGTTCTACCAGAGATTCAATGAGCACAAATTGAGTTAACACCGACATTTCAGAATGATTAGCAAATTTAAGCTTTCCCAGGATGCTCCATGGCACCAGAGGCTCTAGTTGTACGATTTCCTAAAACATCAGCATTTCTCTTGTGTTCTGGCCTGAAATATATCCTCCTACTGAACTACAGCCTCTGATAGGCCAGGAAGTTAGAAGCTAGTAAGAGAGAGAAACCTTGAAGATATGTTTTGCTCACAAAACAAATAATCGTGGAAAAAAAATGGAGCACTATGAGTGTGAGTTTAAAGCCGGGGAACAGCAGCGATCAGGGCATGACTTCCATGCACAATTCTTCCCCCTTCAAGCACTTCCACAGCTTTAGCACCGTGGAAAGATGAACCTCACCCTGCAAAATCCTTGTAAGTGATCTTTGGGGTAGGGTTTACGGTCACGTCCTCAGCATCTCGTAGCACGCCGCAGAAACGGGAAACCTCGATCCCCAGGTCTGCAGAGGGCACTGCAGAGCACACCCACCATCTTCCCCCACTCCAGCTAAACAGACAGACACGAGACAGTTTCTTCCCTCTCCTGCCATTGCTCATCGTTCCTAGCTCACCACTTCTCTGAACTCTCTTTCATCTGACCCTGGCTATTTCTGCTTTGCTTGGTTAGTTATTTCTGCTTTCTTGTCCCCTTCCCCATCGCACCATAGTCCTTCCCTCAGGGCCCAGCGGTGGGTCCCATGGACTTGGACACGAAGAGAAACCCTCGGAGGCCAGCAGCATCTGCAAGATCTTGCTGCTTTCTGCACCAACTGCGGGTACTCAGCACCTCTCAGCCCTCGGTCTCGGACGGTTTATCTCCAACTGCCAACCACGGGACTGCCAGGAAAGGGGATCAAGAACGGAGGAAAATTTCCACGTCCCCGAGAAAGTCATCTGGACATCAAAGAACATCTCATTCACAAAACAGCAGCATCAGTCTTGCCAGACCGGTGTGTCTGGTTAACCTTGTGTTCAGTCCTTACGATAATACGGTATTTGGAAAGGAGACAGCTGGCACTGCTCTAACATCTTGCTCTTCAATCTTTTATAACAACGGTTCCACTGATACTACTCTTAACCTTTTCTCTGCACGGAGTCCAGTGCTAAAATCTCTTCAGCTACTTAGAGGAAGCAAACCAAATGTTTTTTGGCAGTAATTTGCCCTGTAAGGGAGGGGAAAAGTATACCAGTAACATACTGCAGACACAGCATTCATCACGTGTACAGCAGTCTGCTCGTTACACTGGAAACCCTATCATGATATTTCAGATGTTACTTGACTGTCATAATGACTAGGAGACATCTGTCTCCTGTTAACACTTTATTTTTTACAGTTGCTTTTAGTTCAGCAGAAGTGTCTTAATGGAGAAGACTGGTACTCTTTTAGAAATAACATCAATAATGAAAGAATCCTTGGATGCAGAGCAAAACCAGCAAACACATTGGCAACAGAACTCTCTGCATTCATGAGATGTAACAGGAAATGATAGTGACTGGCTTTTGGGTGGGGGTATTTTTGTGTGAAAGAAATTAACTCTGGTACTCAAATTCCCATTAGGAAAAATACTTTTTTGAAAAAACAGGTGATTGATCTCCTTAGACATTAATTCGGACTTTTGGGGAATTTCATCTTAACTGGGTCACTGATAAATAAAACCAGAAACAAAACCAAAAAAACAACCCTTCTGCAGGCTATTTAGGCTTGGTATTGACTAACCAGTAATTAAATACAGCTCTTCGCAGTAATCTTAATTATGGATTCACTCCACCACAACTAAGAAGAGTCACATAATAAACTGAGAAAATTAGCCAATTCTAACTGTTGAAAAACGTGTATTTTTCTTTTTGCGCATAGTTTTTATGCGTGTAAGGCCACAAGTCACACAAGGGAATTATTAAAAAAATAAAAATCAAAGAATTCATGAATTTATATATCACAACCAGGCAAATATCATAGTTCATTTTCTTCATATAAATGAAGCAGCTTGGCCTAATGGCTTGCATAATAGACCAAGAGTTTTGGACTTGGGGAAATGGGAATGTGTGCTAGAAATCAGTGTGAATTAGGTAGACCAGTAAACAAGCTTCATTGAATTACTCAGATTTATACCAGCTGAGAATCCTGTTTTCTCAGCTGGCCACAGCCATTGATTAGCTGTGCAATCTTGGGCTAGTCAGGCTCCACCTTTCATGACAATTCAGGTCCACAGGAATCTGAATCTGGGTTCTTCAGTTCTTCCCACTGATTTCCTACAGAACTAGGGCTCAAGTGTCCAAGATAATTTCTGATAATGGGACTTGGGGAAGCTCAAAAAAAAAAAAAAAAAATTCAGAGCCCACAATTCAGCAGAATCCTTAAGCACAGGCTGGATTTTAAGCAGGTCATTAACTCTCACTGACTTCAGTATGACCGCATCACACACCTAAAGGCAAAAGCATTCAGACTGTGCCTCAGCAATTTAAGGGCCCCCAATCCATTTGCAAGAACAACTTGCAAGCCTAGCTCAGGCCCTCGGTGTACTTAGGCACTCATCATCCTCCCGAAGCCAATGCAGACCTCATTTCATTGAAAAATCAATGAGGCATATGCTCTACGACACAAATTCCTCAGGCCTAAAGCCAACAGCGTGGCAGGTGCCTAGATCTGTTGTAGATCTGTCTTTCAGCACGGCAGAGTCCTGAGCTTTCTGAAGTGTATGGAGACTCAGGCTTCCAACATTTGTTTCTTCGACATTTAAGAGTTTAATGTGTGCTTGGGTGTTTGTTTTTGTGTTTGGTTCCACCCCCCCCTTTTTTCTTTCTTTGCTGCATCAGATTGCCAGATTCCTGCTTTCCATTTTCCACTCACAGTACCAGCTGTCCAGCTACACATATGTAGCCCCATAAGCATTGCCATCCTTTCCCCTGCATGTGCAGCAGCAGATGGATCCAGACGTGTTTTGGGTTAAGTCCATAACCAAGTTTTTGTGGACTGCATGGATAAACATTTAAAGGCCCCTTCTGGATATATAAAAGAAAGCTATTAAACGTTTACTCTTTCCTCTGTACTCAGAGCTGCAAAACCATATCACAGAACGTACAAACACAGATGCAACCAGGCAATTATCGTTCCTTTATCCCTTAAATAGATAGAAGATAAATTTGAAAGAAAACGAGGAAAAGAATCCTTCTCCCTTTCCTTTTTTATCCTTTTATCTCCCAATGTAGGAAGTTTACTGAACCCTTGCCAACAATTCACTCAGGCTAATGAAGTGTATAAGTAATGGGATTAAATAATCTTAAACCATTACTACAGTGGCTAATGCAGATGTTTTCCCAAACTAAAGCAGATGACTGGTGAAGAATGCATGCTTGATTTAAAAAAGAAGAAAAGGAAGTATCAATCTGCAAGCAGATGAAGCCAATTCCAGCCTGAAGTCAATGAAATGTTTAATTCCAGTTACATAAAGTTTCTCCCATATTATGAATGCACCTTCCTACAGTCCGCAGTGCTTTGCACATGGTCAAACTTGCCATGAAATTAACCTTAAATTTTTTATGGTGCAATCATTTCAGTGCAAACAAAAATGGAAATCATTTAAAAGGTACATATTCCATCAAAAGATCATTTAGTTTTTAACAACCAATTAACAATGCCCATATATCACTGCCATTGTAAACAAGACAGAATCCTCCCTTTTCATATTCAGTATTTTAGCAATAATCCCACTGCAAAGGCTCTGCAGAAACAGAAAGAATAATGGGATATTGTCGGCACTTTCAGAAATACATATTATTGCTTTAACTATTATTGGAATGCAAGAAATGTCAAGGAAAGCATCAATTTTTACTTTCAGAAGTGCAAATCCAATTCTGGAAGGGTCTCTGGTCCAGTGTTTATAAAAAGAACCCTGAATTGGAGGTTTAGAGAAAGACCTATCAATGCTTTCAGAATGTTTTGGTGCTTTTCTTATTCTAAATTACAAGGATTATCCCTATATACTGTATGCTAAGGTCACACCAAGGTAAGGCCTCATGCACATTATGTGATGTTTCTTTAATTTGCAACTGTGCAACCGGTTCCAACCAGCTCTTATGGGAGCCTCTTAAAAGGTGTAGCTCCTCAGAGCAACTATTAATTGTTTGCTTTAAGAGCTTGTTGAAGGCATGAAATGAAATTTTAGGGTAAGGTAAGCTTCAAAAGATATCCAGTCCAAAGACCCTTAGTTCAGTAAAAGGACTTCCATCAAGCAATGCAAAGGCCTTGATTCCAGAAGTTTTAGTGCTATCTTGCATCCCACTCCCTTAATCTTAGTGGGCACCACAGTTGGTGAGCATTTTGGTACCAGGTTTCTCGACACAGAAAGCTTCTGAGAGCAACACTAGCCCTTAAAAATCACTGCATAGTCTGCTCCTTACAGAGCTGAAATAATCACAGAAAGCACCTCTTTCCCCTGCTTTGGGCACTTCATTTCAGAGATAGGTTAGACCAGGAAACGAAATTCACCAAGGAAGCTGAAAGATCAGAGTTCTTCTGAAGACCACGGAAAAACTGGTGCCCACGGTCCTGCCATGGGATTGCCGGGTTTTAACTGTAAGGCAACTGTACAGCAATGAAAGAAACCAATGTTTCCAATGCTCGTACGTTAAAATCAGGGTGCAAACAAGAATGGGTACTTACGATATAGCAGGGTTCACAGTAGGCTTTCTTCTCCACGGCGTAGAAAGGCTGTCCCCTCAGCTTGTTGTTGCACATCATGCAGGTGAAGCACTCCACATGGAAGACCTGGTCCATGGCCGTGCAGCCGGTGCCTTCCCCAACAACATTCTCCCCACAGCGGGCACAGCGGCCTGTCACCAAAGGGCAAGAACATGAGTCAAAGCAAGCTCCTGGTCTCGACTGCAGAGAAGGTCTTCCCACATGCCTGTGCTGCGTAGTGGGTAAGGGGAACACGGCAGCTCAGTCAACGGAAGAGCAATTCATGCCACCTCTGGCAAAGATCCAGTGACACTGGAAGGCACTCCGGTGCTGGCCCATATGAAAGGATCTAGAAAGGCTTGAAACCAGCTCCCAAGACTGCTCTAGTATCAGTTCTATGGCTGCTAGCCAGTGATCATCATAAGGAGTTTGAGCCCAGATGCAAACCATTCAGCTGTCATCTAACCCGGCTATATAGTCATCCTCAGCTCCTCAGTTAGATGGGATAAACCTGTGCCTAAAGCCTTGCCTCCACATGAAAGGATTTTGTGGTAGGATGCCTCATAAAGCTGCCTGGTGGCAGTGCAATTGTTACCATTTAAAGAGTAGTCTTTGCTTGTACAGCTTAAACCAATTCCCTCAATGGAACCAATTATACCGGCAAAAGGATTTCACTTTTTATGCTTTTGTCAGTATAGCAGCATCAATCCTCACGCTCTTGCTAATGTACTGACGATGAGCTAGTTGATATTTTAAATAAAAAGTTGGTATTTTAAATAATTCATGCACAGAGTCATGGAAGGTATTTTAGGACAACCTCAGCCACCCTACACAAGAAAGCCCCACCGAAGGCAACAGAGCAACTACGGTCTGGGGCTTTGCACACTCGAAATGGTATTCTCCAGTTTGAGAATAATTGTGGTGTCCCCAGTCCTGGGACCCTGCACTTCTCCTTCAAGGCTTTATGTATGGAGTGGTGTGGTCGCTGAGGGTGGGAAGGAGGGGAAGGGAAGCGAGAGCTGAGGTGCAAGCAGGAAGGCAGACTGAGTTCCCTAATAATTAAATAATCCAGCAATGATATGATGTTCTGTCATGCCACGGTCTGTATTTACTGGCCTTTTCAAACAAATATTGCAAAACTTCCTAAAAGGACTTGGACATGCCTCGTCATCCCAACAGCAGGGCTGCTGTCCTTGCGCAGTGTAACATCAATGTCCCCGGACTCACGACTTCTTCCTTGCCTGTCCCAGACTCCAATAGGCTACATCCAGGGAACAAAGCATGTAAACTACTTTTGGATCCCTCAGAATGCAGCAGGATGATATATATACACATTTGAGATACATTGGAAAAGCTTGGAAAAGAACCCAGATCATTCTGATTTGCTACAATGGCATAACTGCAGTTGGCATTATACAGGACAGACAGTTTCCTGACTCAAACAGCTCCCAGTCTCAGCAATGTGGAGAAAGAAGTCACCAGATAAATCCGGACGAGCCTGGAAACCCCCCCAAAAGGAATTAATAATGTTGTTTTTATACTTAACTTTCTTTAGCATTTGTTATTAGCATTTTGATTGACAGTGTTGTGCTTTAATCACTCCACTGTAACGCTTCTTGTGAGGACTCCTTTTTTTACGAGCAGAGAAGGAATGCAGGGTTCCCAGCATGGTGGTGAGGCTACAGATCATGGGGGAAGAATGGAAAAAACCATGAAGACTAGGAAGAAGAAAAAAAAAAAAAAATCCCACTGGAGAGAACCACGGGAGCAGTACTGCTCTGGGAAGGAGGCAGAAGAAACCTACTGTATACACCGCAGGACTTGCACGTACAACAGGAGAACACTGCTTGCTCCTGTGTGCGGACAAGACCGAGCGTGCTCCGGGGCCTTCTCCAAACTGCTCGTGTAGCTGGGCTGTAATACGAAGAGACGTCTGGGGAGCAGTTAATATCTCTATATATAAAACATGAAATTGAAAGCCATTAGTGTATTGCTTTACACAGTGTTTTTCCAGAGGGAATATTCCGCTGAAGAATTTATTTTCCCTGGTGTGCCATTCTGTGATCATCCGGTATTATTTTTATGAGGCATTTGGACACGGAATAATGTAGAGTCTATGCAAACACTTCTCAGCTTTCTTTGTTAACATCTGAGTAGAACATGTGGGAATCTTTTCTCCCCCTGCTCCTCTTCTCACATTCATAATTTAGCCAGCTTTTGTATACTTCAACATTTATCATCCTCTTTGACCAAGGCATCTCTCCATTTGCTGGAGAAGCTGTCTATATGTAGACCATACTTCTGGCTGTACTTCTCGTGTCAGGAGACCTGGGTCTGTTTCCTAACTCAAATATATACTCCTGTAATCTCTGTCAAATCACTCGGTGCCTTTGTACATCTGTCCTCTCTTTGAGCAAAGGGCATAAAGACGTCTTCTCTGCCTCCCAAAGGTGCCCTGAGGCTACATTCCTGCATGGTTCCGAGGCATTCCCCAACTACACTGCTGGTGGCCATGTACAAACCAAAGAGCAGCACAACAGAAGCCTTGGCCAACTTCTCCCCTTGAAGTTGGTATTTCCTTAGGCTTTCCTTCCTCTTTCTGGGTTTTTCCACAGAAGATTCCCATTCAGGCAGTGACAGACTCAACCCATCTACATTTATGAGAAGTCCAGCTTCTGCTGTTATGTACACAGAAATGCTCCTGTAAACTCTGGCACAGGAAAGCTTAAGGAAAGCTTCCTTTTTCATAAGTTTATATGCAAATTGTAACACTGTGGCCTGGAGCAAACCATGTTTTTCATGAGACATGGCCACTCCAGTGAGAATCAAAACGCAAGCTCTGTGCCTAGCACCACCCCCAACTGACTCACTCACCCGAAGGGTAAAAAGCAAGTAAGCCAAAATATTCAAATTTGGGAGCTTACAGTTAGGGGGCTGGATCCACGTAAAGGCACACTGCCAAATACACAACTGATCTGGCTTGCAGTGATGCGGCCGTTAGAGGCTGAACCTCCTGCAGACTTTGGTGCAATCTCTGAACTCACAAGACTTGTGTAAAACCAGGTCACTTCCCCTGACCCCCGCGCCTTGCTGAAATTTGGTTGAAAATGGCTATTAGTTTCAAGCCTTATTGGTGAGAGAGGAACTGACAAACACAGGCACATGCACACAGGCGGTGTGATTGCACAAGCCTCATTTCCTTAGAAAACCAGAAAAACCCCACTAAAAACAATGTATCTATCATTATGTCTGATAAAAACAAAACAAAGGTCTGCTTTTCCTGTGTGCCAATTACCAACGGCGAAGGTATTTGTGGTCGGACTCACCACAATTAAGTGCCCACACATGTTCCCCATTTTAATATTTTCACACTGGTTGAAATAACCCAATCTGTTGTGTGCAGAATACCCATGAGTGAATACAGAACAAGTTGCACTGCTTATTGGGAAAGAAGTAGCAAAGGCAAAGCTTGCAAGACTCAAGAACAAACAGATTGCACAAAAAAGATTACACAAATAATCTAAGAGAAAAATAGCAGGCAGCGTATTACAGTAGAAACATAGAACAACGTGACCCATTTGCTTCCCACAGAGACAAACAGCACTTAAAAGGCAGCTTAAAGACAAAGGACAAAATTAGTACTAAACGGCATGAAGATGAAACTATGTCATTTCAACATTCTTCTTTTGCCCCTCCAGCCCTTTTTAGGTCCTTTTTCAAGATCATTTCAGCACGACTAGAAGGTGACACGTTGGCAGCAAGCCTGGAAGACTAGAGTCCTCTATTTTTTGCATGAAACAGGTTCATAACCTTGGCCGTGACCTTCCTTCAGCCTAGCCTGGCTGCCATATGTTGGTCTTACCTCGGGGCAACATATACAGAGGTGCCCACAGAGGCTTCCCTGCTGAAAATGCCATCAGTACTGAGTGGATCACAGGGAAACACTTCAGCAGCTGAAAGGAAACATCAGCTACTATACTTTATTCTGAAACCTCCTCACATATTGTCTTCTGTTGTATAAAAAATTTGAAATATTGCAAATCTGAAGGAAGAGGAGGAAGGGAGGAGAGGAGCTCATATTACACATGATGCTACGTTCCAATTTCTCATTTTATTACTATTATTACATGTATTTTTGCTTATACCACCACAGAACCTGGCTGCTCAGATTGTGGAACAGCCCTGTGTGCTGGGTATTGGACAAACACAGAATTCAAGGAAGCGCCCGACTGCAGGAGCTTACAATCTAATATAAGCAATAACAACTGGGTATAGATAGGAAGTACAAAGAAGCAATCAGACAAAACCAATCAGCAAGGAAAATTGTGGTCTTAGCACTCCAAATAGTTTACTGTTGACAAGGAGGCTGTAGACAGCCCAGCAAAGGAAAAGGTTAAGGAAAAATTTGAAAAAGTGTCCAGAGGGACTTTGAGGGAAGTTTAATGGGATGCTTCTGAGGAAAGGACAAAGACAGCACAAAAGGGAACATAAGTGCTTGAAGATTGAACACAGACACCTGCAGATGGGAAGGATGAGTTGATATGTCACTAGAGAATACTAGAGGAAAAAAGGGTGGGAATAGGTCATTACAGGCCATGCAAGTAAAGACAAGAAGCTTCTGTTTGATATGATGCAGAAACTACACTGGAGTAGAGATTAAGAGGCAGGAATGATCTGGCCTAAGTTACAAGCTAGAGAGTGATTTCTGCAGCTGCATTCTAGTTGAGCATGAACAGGGAGAAATTGCATTTTTAGAAAAGGATGCTGCCGAGATTCAAGGTCACTGGAGCTTGGACGCAGGTTTTATCTGTGAAGATGAATAGGAAAGGCCATAATTTGAGCTGTTACTCAGCAAGATTCTTAAGATTTGGCCAGTGCCTGGATGTGATCTGGAAATGAGGAATTAGATACACGGTGTCCAACCTTATCTGGGATATGATCACTTTTAAATGTCGGATTAAGAACGTGAGCCAATCAGACAAACATCCACCACTGAAGGTGGATGATGGAATAGGTACATGCCATACTAAAGCTTACTGCGTAATATTCCGATAGCAATCACACTGGAGCCAAATATAGAGCTAATGTAACTCCACCCAGCCAGCTTGAGATGCTCCTGTTTGCACATGCAAGGACTGCATTAGCCTTTTTTAGGCTACAGCATTATTTGTCTGTCATACCTACTTAGACACTAAGCCGTCAGGGGCACCCACCGCCTCTTGCTATGTGATGGACAGTGCCTAACTCAGACAATTCAGGCAATAACTAGAGATACTAAGAGTAAAGAAAGCAGAGAAAAAATGTGCAAACCTCTACAAAGGGTTTAAATTAATGAATTCAAAGCATGCATTCTATGGAGAGAGGAGATAGGGGATAATATTCTGATAAAAGCAACAAAGTAGGAAGGTTCTGCATTTGCTGAAATGTGGGGAAAGAAACGTTGATATCTAAAAAACTTCTGCATGATGGAAAAAACTGTTTCCCACCTAACTGTGCTGTGGGAATATACCACAAGGTCATATCCTCGGTGCCTATCAATTACACAATTTCCCTTGATCAGCTAAGTGTATTCCCCGGTTCTCACTGCAGCCCTGATACACTATGCAAAAAAGAACTGAAGAAATATGGCATATTGCCTTTTCAAAAGTGTACTAAGAACATTTTTAAAATACGTAAATACATTGAACAAAGTATCTCGCTAAGAGTTTCCCTGGCAGCCTCAAGACACCCAGTATTTCCGCTGCGTTATTTTTCTAATCATTTCTGTTTAGAGTTTGCCAGTGAATGCATTTTAGAGATTCATGACACATTCTGCTTTTGGATGGCTTTGAATCAGCTGGCAGTAAATGTGGAAAAATCATTATTCCTAATGAAGAAATATTGATGACAAAACAGCATTTCGAGGACAACGCTGACCATAAGTCAACAATGTAACAAGATTTTCCCCTCTCCCTCCTCTTTCCTAGTGACTTTTATCCAAGGGTTTTCAAGCATTTCCCAAGCACGTGGGATTCCTCAGGGCACCTATGTCAGACAGGCACAATTATTCTGTTTTAAAGGGATACAAGAGCAGAACTTAATCCATTAGGATAAAAGTGTAACAGCAGACCTTAACTGCCAGTACACCTTAATTGAGTTAAGTCTCAACGGTAGCGATCCTGCAACTCACAAGAACCCAGGGAACAGGTCCTGGGTTCCTTGATTTGTCCAAAGGCAATAAAATAGGAATGTCTGATCCACAAGAGAGGGTTTATTCCCTTCCTGTGGAGCATGGGAAGTATGTGTCCAACTATGATTATGTTAGGGAAAGATGCATTGATTATGTTTGTCCCAGAGTCATTCCAACACTTTGGCACTCAGGGCACTGCAATAATAATAATACAAAGGGAGACCCGAAAGTAGTTTGTGCATTTTGTAAGAAACTAGTTTGTGTATTTTTCTCATCTTATCCTTGCCCTCCTTACCTACTGGTTTTTTTGCTTTTGAACTCAGACTTCTCAATGAGTGGGAAGCCCTTGGCAATGGTTTATTGTGCCAGGATCCAAGCCTGAAGTTTTGCCATTTGACAGTAGCAGGGTGTATGTATCAGTTGTCTTACACAGCCTTTGGACATGAGACAGATCAATCTTAATTCCCTCTTCTTCAGGAGATGTCAGAAAACACAATCTTTTCACAGCAAACAGAGCTTCATGCTGCAATGTGTGCCTGTAACACTTCATAAATTAAATCCGAGGCCGTGATTTAATTACTGTGTCCTGGTTATTCTGCTTTAACTGCGTTGCACTTGCTCTCCAGATGTACAGGTCCCTGCAGCGACCTCCTTGTCATTTGTCCTGTGCTCGTCCAGGAGTAGCTGCATTCTCCTGTTGTTGCATCCCTCCCCTCCAACCACAACACAACTTCATATTCTCACTTTACTTGGCTGCAAACCTGACACATTCTCAGTATGCCCCGGAGGCCCCATTCCACTCCACAAAGCAAATGCACTGCAACTGTGCAGGCTCATGCTGCTAACACTTCACTGTACCTTTTCAAATTCTTCTCCGTGCTGTTCATCACAAGGTTACTTACTATCCCAGCCAGTCACTAGCCCTCGTGGTGAATCCTTCCAACACCTTGGGAAGGTGGAGGACTATTAGGACACCCGACAAGCAGGTGGAGACTCACAGAGGTTAAATAACTTTTCGAGGGTCACGCAAGGAGTTTGTGATGGAGCCAGGAACTGAAAACGCATATTCTCAGTCCCAGTCTCGTCTCTCGAACCGCAAGACCATCTCTGAAAAGGTTTGATGGTGAGACAGGCTTGCAGCACAAAAATTCCTCCATTTCAGAAGGAGCTCCCCTCACCAGTCCTGCTGGAATCCCCGCCCTGGCAGGAGGAATGTGCTCCCTGTGCGGGCCACACCGTCGCTCTCTGGCAGCCCGGCTGAGCCATGTAGGAACTGAGCGTGAAGAGCTTTGTGCCTCTGCTACTGTCCCCTGTTTAATGAGAGCAAAAGAAAGGCCTGTGTGTCCTTCAACATCCACGTGCTGATGGTCCCTGTCCCTTACGCATCCACATCACCCTCTCCTCAACTTCCTGGGACACAAGAGGCAATTAGCTTCTTTCTGATATGATGAATGCCTACCAGCAGGGTAGAGGTACCTTTCTAAATTACTGTAAGCACAATGCAACATTGCCACAAAATAAATGTTTGGAGAGGAGCACTCCTGATTTTCCCACAAAGCTATAAAAATTCAAGTTGAACAGGATCTTGAGAGGTCATGGAAACTACCTTACTGCCTCAAAGGCAGGATCAACTCTTTCTACAACATTCTTGACAGATACTTGTTTAACCTGTTCCTAAAAACCTCCAGCAACAGATGTTTCACCAACAACTTGGGCAAAAAATTTCAGTGAGTACTTAACCTTACCACTAGCAAGCCTTTCTTTCCATCCAACCAAAAGATCCCTCACAGAAATCTAAGTCAATGCCTTTTTACTCTACTCACGATGGACATAAAGAGCATATTACAGGTTTGGGTTGGTTTGGTCTACACCAGTTGTATGAGACCAAAGGTGCCCCCCCTCCCTCCCCAGGCAAGGCACCTCGCAGTGGAGGCAAACGTTGATCCCACTGCGTGCCCAGCACATCGATGAGGTACCAGTCCCCAACTTGGGTGATCTGCAGTGAGTGTCCCAGCCCAGTGGGGGTCAGTGATGCTCTACAATATTTAAGGTCCCAGATACTTTTTTTGCAGCATGCTCTGCTTTTTTTTGTGGTGGGGTTTTTTTGTTTGTTTGTTTGGTTTGGTTTTGTTACATTGTGTCAACTTTTTGGCACATGTTTTACCACGTGCAAACGGGTTGAAATAGAGCCTCAGTAACATCTGGAGACAAAACAAAAGGGGGTGAAAAAAAAGAGTGCAAGAGAGGGAACGTTCCTCCCTTTGCTGATCGATCAAGGAAATGCAAGGGAGAGAGTAAAATGTACTGTATTTCCTTTATAAATGTTTCCTATAACGCTGATGGAAGTTGCCAGATGACAGGGATTCCAGTTGTATTATCCACCGAAAAGCCCCAGCTCGGGAAGCAGAGGAGCGAGCCGTTCGCGTAGCTTTCCCAGGCGCTCCCAGGCAGGGCACAGGACGTTTTTTCTGGAAGCAACAGCAATTCCTCCTCCAGCCCCTGGCTCGCCAACACTGCAAACAGGCTGCCATGTCCCTCCTGGGCACTCCTTGCTACCTGCTTCCCGTAACTCCCAGCTGGGCTTAACACTAGGCATGGATAGAAGAAAGAAAAGTAGTTTTAAGTTGCAACTATAGAGTTGGATGGAAAGAAGTAACATTTCATAATTATTTCTTTTTTAAATTAGAGAGATGTTTGTGTTTGGGGGTAAGACTTTCAAAGCACTGATTTGCACCAAAAACCCCGGCTGGCAAATGCTTAACTAAATAAGGAATGAAATCACTTCATTTGGTAAAAAAAAAATAAAATTAAAAAATTCCTACATTCACAAAAGTCCCCTACCTTCCTGTACCCATCACTCCTCTCCTTCAGGGGAAACTGGTCACATACAGGAAGTTAAAAAAGTAAGAGACATAAAAAGCTGCCTCTCATTTCCCTCCTTACTTTTTTTCCAAAATAAAAATGGGGAAAAATTTGTAAATGCTGTTAGAAGGTGGGGCTTTCCCGTGCTTTCAAAAGCTGAGAAAGCTCTTTTATTTTACTTTCACAGGAAAATGAGAGTTTTTAAAACAGATTACTCTTCTCCTTGTAACACATCACTAATGTCAAAATCTTATTTTTTAGTGAGACATTACAATTACATGGCACCCAGGGAACAACCTCAGTAGCTCTTCACTAAAACCCCAGTGAGGGAGTGAAGGTAAAGGTATCAGGCAAGTCCTAGTGGGTCAGGCAGGAAACTTCTTTCTGGGCAACTCATCCCAAAGCTGATACTGTGGGCTTTTGCCCCTCCTGGGAAGGACCTTAGTGAGGGAAACTGTTGCTGGCAGAGCTGTAGATCAGACAAATTTTGGCGGTTCTGGTGATCTCGACAGCAACAACCACTGAGCCAGGTCCCTTTGCACTTACACTTCCAAAGCCACGTTGCATGACAAACCCTGGACAGTGGAAGGACCAAATATATGGCAGCACACAAGGTGAGCAACCACGCTTGTCTGAACCTCCTGCAGGGAAAGGCAGGCAGGATAGGAGGCAGAAACCAATTCTCCTCCCACCCTCATCAGGGGCGATGGGCAGGGGGGGGATTTCCTGGGCGATCCCCTGGGCCACTGGGCTCAGTCTGTAATGCCGCGCTAGATTTCAGGATCCTCTTTTGGAAAGCCACGAAAAAATACCTTGCAATTACTGGGAGGGCCCGTGGCGGAAGCCCCAGCCAGCGGCTACGTGGGGGCAGGTCTCCCTGGCCCGTCTGGGCCCCCTCGCAGGTGTCTCTCCAAGCATGCTGTCCCAGTCTGCTCGCCCACTGACTCAGGAGATTAGACTTGCTGGTAGAGCAGTGGAGGGTAGTTTCAGGGGCTGCTGCACCCGACCCCGTACGTAAGCGGTGGCTGCAAAAGAGAGCAGATCCGGAGGCCAGACGAGCTGGTCTCCTCTTCAGATGCTTGGTGCTTCTTATGCAACGGTTCGTGCATCTTCTCCCACCCACTCCTCCAGGTGGGGAGGACCAGCGACTGGCTGCCCACAGGCTTCTGCTGCTGCTCAGTGCAAGCATATCTTAAATGTAGATCAAATTCTCCTTAGCACTTGCTTTCTTCAGCAAGTTTTGCTGAACCATGGGTGTAGTGAGACGGGATCAGCTAAGACCCACACTGATACGGATTGCAGACTTTTTGTCTAGGTCAAAAAATCAGTTGCCTTTTATTGTGTTCCCAAAGGAATACAA
The DNA here is from genome assembly GCA_035590195.1 of Aviceda cuculoides. Classification (NCBI taxonomy): domain Eukaryota; kingdom Metazoa; phylum Chordata; class Aves; order Accipitriformes; family Accipitridae; genus Aviceda; species Aviceda cuculoides. The sequence goes on from JAVJGG010000085.1 coordinate 30,436,653, forward strand.
TTAGGTTTGCAGCACGAAAGCAGCCGGAGAAGCTCAAGTGATGGGTCGAGGCCCTGTGATGTTAGGTGCTAAACAAAGAGCAAACAATGTTCCCTTTCCCAAAGACTTTCACCTCCAACTGCTTCCATGTTGCGCAAGGGCACTTCAAACCACTTCTGTCGCCCAGCCTAGCCAACCCATTTCATAAGCCCAGGACAGGCGCCATCGGTATGTTCACCAGACTCAAGCCCAGCCAAAAATCACATCCGCTGCTGGGCATGAATGACTCAATTCACTCTTCCATAGCCTGGCTGTGCTCCAGCTGGTATTCGGCAGCTTGTCTCTGCCTTGCTGCATCACTGGGAGAGTGGTGGCATGAAGTGATTTTTACCAAAGGTTCTGTTCAGTGGAGAAGGTGAAAACGCCTGAGTAATGGTGAAGTTTTGAGTCAGAGATGCTTCCTGTGCCAATGGCTCTGGCCTACCAACCTGGCGTGCCTCTTGCACGCCTGCCTGGGGAAAAACGTCTGATAAAAAACAAGAAACAGGGAGGGAACCTGTCTGCTGCCTGCCAAAAGTGAAAAAAAGAAAAAAAAAAAGGGTGGAGAAAGGCTGGATCCCACAAAGCATGAAGTCCTGAACAAATGGCAGCTCTCATATTCCCAACAGCTTTGAGGCCTGGGGTTTTCAAAGGTGTCTGACTGCATTAGAAGATGTCCCACCAAATTTCAACCAGCACCTCATTTATTTAAGGCCTTTTGAAAACCCTGCCTTTCACAATCCGGCACTAGCCCAAAGCTTCCTTGCTGTTTTGAAACATGCGTTGTCTGCGCGTCGACAGCAGCCCTGCCATAAATCACATCCATCAGGCGCTGGAAACTGCCTCACCTCTACGCCGACCGTCCACCGTCCCTTGCACTGAATTCCATCACACCAAATTTCTCAGCAGCTGGAATCAACTAACTCTGTTTTTTCTCCTTAAAGCAACCTACTGGACAGAGGTTTCCTTCTTCGCCCCACAATCTGGGACTTTTCCAACCAGGTGCAAGGTCCAATATTTGTTTACTCTCTTGGACAAGTAACAGGAGCCTTACAACCTGGGGTGGAGAGGCGCTCCCATTCTGGAGGGAATGTGCAACTTTTGTTTCTAACTCAGGATGACCAGACATGTCATAACCTTAAAATGTGACATTGGTAGTGAGAGCAAAAGTCCTTTTAAAATAACAGTTGATATTGATGACAACACACTAATTATACTCATGTAATTATGCAATAATTACAATTCTGTTCATCCTTTGGGTCATGGGACCTGCTTTTACTGGCTGAGGTAGATGGAAAGTAATACTGATAACTCTCTAAACTATTTTCAAAATGACTTCCCTGTGGCACATGCTGCATATCTGGAGCATGCTCCATGACGGAGCAGTACCACATCACATATCCATAGATATTCTTAGCTGAGTGTCATGTTCTCATAGCTTGATGGAAAAGGAGACAAAAGTTTTCTTACTTGGCCTCCATTAGAAGTGAATTAGTGTAAAATATGAGATACATATTTATAAAAATTATTATTTTATTTTAAGAAAGTATGTAGAAAACCCATCTGCACAATTGCATGTGTCGCTCTCACACATCCTACAGCTTTTGATTCATAATTAGCAAGGCTTAAAAAATAGTAAGTTGTTAAAAAAACCCTCACACCATAAAGCCAAGCTCTTTCGTGGCCCTAAGACTGCTCTGAGGTGGTGGTTTAGACTCTATGACCTGTTGACTAACAGTAGTAGGTATGGGAAATGTGGGTTCTGATGCAGATTTATCATGATAAAGATTGTCCTGACATTTAACTTGAAGTCCTCCATGAGGAGGCTCTAACATTGATCTGCATCTACAAAGGCGCACTCGAAGTATTACTCATCACATTTCCAAGATGGAAGGTTCTTTCTAAATTGGCTTCCGCACGAAGGGCACCAATCCTTGTCTCCTGAATTATTCACACAATTCTTGACCTGAGAATTTTGCGCCGATGGAAACTGAAACCCCAAAAGCTTTCCATCCTTGTGACAGGGCTGAACCAATCGGAAAGCACTGATCTGATATCCAGAGGTCATGATGAGTCTTGCCAGTCCAATGTCCTTAAGTGGGCATTAGAAAAGGTTATCATCAGCGGGGATTACAAGCGTTTGCCAAAAACTTGGTGTTGAAAGACCTTCTGAACATCCTTACCCGGTGACGGCAACCTCCATATGAAGAAAGTTGGCAAATTGTTGTGCTCTGAACTTTCAGGGTGCACTTTATTGGTTTACTACATACATGGGAGTTCACTGCAAAGACGGTAAGTATATTTAATCCTCATCAAGCACTTTGTTATGACAGTAGGGGAAACTGATGGACTTGGTTACATGTGATTAACAGAATCATTTGAAATCCACTAGACCTCCAAATTTAGATCTGAGGTACGTGTAGAGACACTCATTTCAGTTTATCCCAAGCCTGATTTTAACTGATGTAAACTTAGTCAACTTCAGGTATTTCTGAATTTATATGACCAATCCCAAAAAGCCAATGCTGGTTGAAGTCAGTTGGTTTCCATTTGCACCTAAAACGATGCAACTCTGCCATGTTGACAAAGTCAGATGCGATGGGTAGATCAGGGAAGCTATTATTCACACCCCAGCATAGGAAACCGTGTGGGAGATTTTTGTCCCAGTGAAAGGCTATAACGTGCAAAAGTGAGCATCCAAAACAGAGAATTGCAGCAATGTGAAACTCAATGCAAATGTTTGAGCCTTCGAGCATTTTGGAAATATCTTTCACTGTTTTGCACTGCTGTAAGCATCCCCTTTGCAGCCTCTGCACAGATGAGGACCTGTGAAATAATATGCCTTATGCAGCTCCTGGGAAGTCTCCAGCCCATGTTCTAGACCAGATGACTCCAGAAACATCTGGGTTAAGGTTCAGATCCATGTCCAAACATTAGAACACCCAGAAAAAGTCTGAATTCCAGTAATGCTTCACAAGAAAGTCAAAGCAACCTCTCCATAACAAGAAAGAGATAGACCGGCATTTTGGAAACCACAGACTAAAGTCTTAGGAACTCCTTTTCCTGCAGATGAGCCCTGCCTGAGTTACTAAGGGTCACCATAGGATATTCCTAGCTAAGAGGGACACAAAATTAGTAAAACACTTGTCCAGGGGAAACAATACGAATATCTCATTTTATGGTGTTATTTCCATTGCATACTCTTTTCTTCTACTCCGTCCCCAGAGCACAAGCATGAAGCCACTGCACACACTGCTCTCCTGAGAGCTTAGGCTATATTTAGTCAGCCAGACCTCTAGCCAAGCTGATGTCAGTTTGAGTGTCTTCTACTCAACACACACCTACTGAGATGTGACCCACTACGCCTCAAGATTAGACCACGCTTCAAAACATCATCGTGTAAAATGTTACTTGTTCTTCCGAACAGCTGCAATTTTCCTAGGCCAGAACAGCTCTTGTAATCAGACATTTTGTGGATGCACACCATTCCTACTTGCTGCCTAACAGCTGTTACTCATAGTCTCAGGACTTCGGTCATTTACAAGAGACTCAAGGCCACAGGTCAGCCTTCTCTTCCATCCTAAATGAAAGACAGTTGTTCTGCAAAGGGCAATAGGCAGTGAGATTGTGTGTGAACACCTTGCAATTTTACAAAACACAAGGAAGTCGAGCCTGGCAGACCTGAAACAGCTTAGTTATGGCTTCTCATCCGATGCCCTGCTATAATCAGAGTGAAGAAATAACAGAAAAACTAGGAAGATCCCAAGACTAAATGCCTTTCTATGAAATATTGTTTTTGCTTAAAAGACCAAGCCACACTTAGATCAATGGGCCTTAAGAACAAAGCCCTTTACTCATGAACATGGCATGGCCAGGGCTAGCTCAGGGCACAGATCTGCAACCCCAGAACAACAATGTCCCTCCGCCCTAAGCTTAGGGGTGGCCTCTTTTCAGATACCCGTCTCTGACCCTCCTGCAGAGGCTCCTGAAATTTGTGTTATCTGTGCGGTTTTTCACCTAACCCCTCTAGACATGAAAGTATGCGTCTCTCCCGTGTGTGAACAAACAGAGCGGTTCCCATTCCTCACTCGGTATAGAGACAGCAGTGCAGAAAGAGACTGAAAGAGTTTAAATGACAAGCTTTCACTAGGAGCTGGCCTTATTACTGACACAGCCCTCCTGGCTCTCCTCAGCTGCCCTTCTGAAGGAGGGATGCCACAGAGATGGCAATGCACCAGCTGTGCACATCTGCAATGCACATGCTCCACTTTCTTCACCTTTTGAATTATGCCTCTGAAAAAAAACAGTGGAAATAATTCTGCCCATAAGCAACCTCCCTTTTTCACTCCCCTCCTCTTCTTATTGCCTTGCATGGAAATTGAGTGTACACGGAGTAAGAGGTTATGGTTGTTTCAGCATCAGTAGCGGCCTAATGGAATTACACAAGCATGGCACACTGAAGCCTGTGCTTTGCCATTTTATCTTTAGAAGAAGCCTATGTTTTTAGACATATACAGATAAATGATGGAATATTTAAACATGTCCCACTCAAACATCCACTCTTATTGTAGGTATATCCTCCCCTGTCCTGTCCTCCCTCCTCACTTTCCTCCCTCCTCTAAACATGCACAGTGGATTTGCCAGCGCTGGAGATAGTCACACTTCACAAAACCTTGTAGGCATTGAAAGCTGGATCAGTTGATGTGAGATGTTGAGATGGAGAATGGGGAAGAAGGGAACACCATTAGAATCCAGGGTCCATGCAGCATCCTGCACTATATATATATATATATGCACACACACAGATTTATATATATATGCACATGCATTTTAGGATTCTCACTAATTTCAGCGATGGGACAGAAATGAGAAGCAGCTGCCCAGCTCACGGAGATGACAATGAGACCACACGACCAGAATTAGCTCCACATTAGCAATGATGATCACTAGGACTTTCCTGTCTAGAAGAGCTGAGTCCATATGACACTCTTCTGCAGAGCATAAATGACCCACGTTAGCGTCCCTTCCAGATGTCTCCCTCCAGGAAAGCTCAGCCAGACACAATTCCTTAGCTCCTGATCACAAACAATCCCCACGCTAAAAAGAGGTGGAAAGTCAGTATTGTCATGTCCCAGCCATTCATCAACACAAGAGAAAGTCTGCTTTCTGCAGGTTTTTTGGAAGCCAGCAGCTGAACTCACTTGCCTTTCAGGGCAAGTAGATAATGAGGAAATAGTGGCACTTTAAAAGCTTGGTTTTTTCAGAGTGTAATTTTAAATGACAACAAAACCAACCAAAACCCCCACAAAAACTTTCTCTACTTCCAACCTGCCCTCACATTAAATGCTGCATATCGTCTGCCCGGTCTGTCCCTGACAGCACAGACAGGATCAGAACATGTGCTTAGTAGATAATAAGTTATTAACCTCTCATGATATTGTCTGGAACCAGAATTTGTTGAGGAAATTGTATATTAAAGTCGAACACTGCTGCTAACTGAATACAGCCTGATTCACAGCTTTAAACAAACAGTTTAGTGTGGCTGGGACAATAATTTGGAAGGATCTACAAGAGAAAAGAATTCGCACCCGAAGTCCAGCTGCCTGCCTTTAGCTGTGGACGGTGTCTTACGCTTTGGAAGATGGTTGCACCCACACCTCTGAACTCTCTACAAAGGTGTCTGTTATTGCCAGGGTGTTTTACTGAACCACTGTGCTTAACGTGGAGATTCATTTCGTCAACTGTTAAAACCCACACACCTACCTGTGCTGTCCCCTTTTGACCCTGGTGCTGTGAACGTAGTTTTTCAGGGGTTAAACTCTCACTCTTAGCTCACACTATGAGAGGTAACTATTTCCACATCTCTGTGCATGCCTTGGAAGACACACCAGAAAAAAAAAGAAAACATAAACGCAAATGAGCAAGTTCATAAATGAAAGCTGGTGACGAGGTATCAGATGTGGTCTCCGGTCTCCGGTTTGTACCCACAGTGATCCTATTGCTGTTGAAGTTTTCCATTTCCCTCAGTGGGGCTGGCTCAGGCAGGGCCACGGGACAGGCACGGTGCTTTGCCACTCTATCCTAATCAGCTGACAAAATCTGTGCTGGCACAGACCAGGCAGGTGATATCTTAACAGCAAGTTTCACAAGTCAAAACAGGTTTGCTCTTGGCTGCTGGTAGCATCCCAAATGTCTGCCAGGGCTGGCTTCTCGTGATCTGCTTGCCAGTTCAGGATGACAGTCTCCTGACTTTTGAGCACTGTTTGTGACCTTGGGCTGTAGCCAGAGACGTGAAAACTGTGTTCATGTCCGAGATGACATAATGAACAGCAAGGTGCATTTGCAGACATGAAAACAGTGCAGCTCACTAAAAGCAGCAGGAAAGTTTGGCTACTTTTGATTCTTTTCATTCTTTTAATCCTCTCCTACCTCTTTGCACCACTGAGAAACACTCTGTATTGATTATGCTGACATTGACAGCAGAACTGGAATTTTTTTTAATTTTCTTTTTGCACATCTCAGATGAGAAAGTGGGTTATGATTCATCTCACACAATCTGAGTCAAAGTGATTCCTTAAAAAAAAAAAAAAAAAGAGAAAAGAAAAGTAAAGAAAAAACCAAACAGTTTTGATGCGTTTCTGTCAGAAGAGAACAGGCTGGAGGAGAGAACACTCAGCAAATGAGACAGCCCTGTTTAATTCTTTTTTTACCATATTTCACTCTCAGATAAAATCTGGCCTTTCCCCCCAACTAAACTTCAAATGACACTCAAAATACCCCCAAAAGTTACTGGCAAGAGACAAACCACCATATCGAAAAAGCCAGCATGAGAGAAATGCCACCAGAAGAAGAAACAAATGCCACACCATGCGCCCCCCGTCTCACCCGCATGGAACAGTGATCACTAGACTGGAAAGTAAGAGATTACTACAGTGAATTATCATTTTTCCTAATAGCCTTGAACTATCTAAATGCTGAAGTGTGAGAGCATTAGTGGGTACATTATATTAACAGCCGTTAAAATTACCAAGTGCAATCCTGGAGAGCTTTTTTCCCCCTTTCGTATTTTCACAGCCACGTTATTAACCCTGGAAAATAGGGCTTGTGATCTAAATGCTGGGAAGACCCTTCAGATCAGTTGTGATTTCTCATCAGACAAGGCTCATGAGTCCATTTTGTTGATTTTCACATAAAATAAAGAGTGTGGCCATGGCTGTGGGTAAGGCACGGGACTTGAAGGAATTCTAGGCTCAATTCCTGCTTTGCTGCTGGTTCTCTGCATGACTCTGGGTAAGTCATCTAAACTCTGCCAGTCAGACCCTCGTTTGTAAATTAAGGACAATAATCATTTCCTGGTCCTTGCTGTATTTTCAGTTTGGGAGCTCTGAGGGATGCATACTGTTTCCTACTTCATGTCTAATTTGCACATGGTGCAGCGTGACTACAGTCTTGCTAGCAGGCCTTACATGTTACTGCAGTACAAATAAACCATAATAACATGGAAGCAACTGCAAATTTAGTGCAATCAGCTTCAAACAATAGGTGAGCTGTTTTCAGTTTTAAAAGAGCAAAAAATGGGTTCATTTATGCCAGGTCATGTGCATAACTAACTCGAAACAAAGAGAAATTGAATTTTTTTCATGTTACTGGGACAAAGATTTGTCCAGGACTGCACGACTGAAGCGTGATTTCTAACTCTGGCTCCAAAACTGACTGCCTCTCTACAACTTAGCCGTAAGTTATGACCAAAAAAAGGACATCTTGATGCTTAAAACACTCCAAAGCTCTATCTGAAGTGAAAATTATATCTACAAAACTACAATCCACAAAAACATTCTCACTCATTCATAGATACACATACATACACCCGCTCTTCAAATACCTGTGCGTGAGAATTTAGTGCTTATGAAATCCTGGTGGAAACTCCTGGTTTGTCTCCATAAAACAGATCTAACAGGAGGAGAGGGAGAACAAACCTTCTCCAGCCTGCAATGCCCCTAGACTAACAGTCTGCCTTCAGCTCCTGGCTTCCTCAACCCCCCCAAGCAGGGGTCCTCCACGTGCCACAATTTATCGGTTTTAGTGAGGTGATGACGTACCCACAGAGAACCCCCCTGAGACCAGCTATCTCATTTCATGTGGGGCAAGAAACAGCCATAAGGTAGGTCACACTTTTCGCTTCATAATGACCTGAGTTAGCTAGGGACTAATGGGCTTATTATCAATTCTTCAGCCACTTCAGTCCATAGAGAGTTTAGTTTGGGCATGTAAGTTTATCATGAACAAGCTGGATTCTCTTTGAACTGCTTCTCAAATAAAGGCAGAAAGATTTACTTTGTTGTCATGTAGGACTATTTATTTTGGGGGGTTTGGCTAGTAGCCTCATCGTTGTCCAAAGTCTTTTCAGAAAGAGGCTGAGCTTTGCTATCCATTTGTACAGTTCCTAGCACGCTAAGGGCCCTATCACAACATAAGAAATACCTACCACCCTCATGGATTTTTTCCATAGATATGTTAATTTTTAAACATGCTGAAGAATCCTGTAGAATATAGCCGTACTTTAGGAAGACACATCCCTGATATTTCATTATCACATTTCGCTCCTCTTAGAAGACAGCAGGGAATTGTCAGCTTTCATTTACTGACTGTTGGGACAAACCCGATTCCACTCATGGCCTGAAACCCACCTTTCTTTCACAGCACACAGGTGATCATGGAAATCCCTTTGCTAAAATGCTACCTTGATATTCTGCACTTATTCTCCTTTAAATGTCTTCTGCATCAAATCAGTTCTGTTTAAAAGCAAAAGTATGTCTAGATTGACTGCCAGCAATTCAAGCTAAACCAGGGACTTAAAACCACCAAGGAAGTATGCTGCTTGCTACCTGTTCTGGCTGGCATTTTATCACCTTCAGTAACAATGGGTAATTTTGGTTTTGATGCAAGATTTAGATCACATCTGTGAGGCAGCGGTGGTCTCTGAAGAGACTGTGCTTCAGAAACACTCATGATGCAAAGTCTGGTCCACTGTTGTGTGGATAAGGAGAGGAAAAAGGGAAGAAGATTCTCCTGCCTCCTGGCACACGTGGGTGCCAGGTGCTCAGGGCTTACAGGAGTGCAACTTGCCCTTGATCCTGGCTGCTACATCTGCTTGATCTTCATTAAGAGATGTGCACTCAAGACTTTATAAGACTGAGATCCCTGGCATAAAAAGATCTAGGTGCTTAGCTTCACAAAATATTTTTCCCACAATTACTGCAGAATAGGATGTGGATCTCCTCAACAGCTGGAAGAATCAAACTTTTGCATCCACTTACACAGCCCTTCAAATGCTGAAAAGCAACTTAAACCAGCTCACAGCCTCTTCATCCCTGTTTTCTCTTGCCTTTCTCATGGCTGGAGATAAATGCATGTAGACATGGTATATTTTGCTCTCTAGTCATTCACTGGCTTCCTCTTTTTCTCTTCCCACTTCGGAACTGTGAGCCAAAATTCACCCTGGAGGTTGCATTGAGACCATCCTTATGAATTTGCTCTCCAAACTCTACCTGCACTTGCTGTGCAAGGATGCCGGCAGTCACAAGACTCCTTGAAAGAAAGCTAGACAGAGGTGGCAAGCATTGACAGAAGTGAGACTGGAGAAACAGGCTCTGAAAGCCATTTAATAGGGTAATTAAAGCCCCTGGGGAGCAGGGGGAGGGTGACTCCCCTTGCGGCAGGCCACAAGAGGGCAGCTGGATGTTGACGGTACTGCACCATGACCTCCCTGAGTGCAGGCTGTGCGCAATGCTGGAATATGGCTTGAACATAAAAAATAATAACTTTAACTACAATGGAGAAAAGGGTCCCTGTTATATGTCCGTTATTCCTGCTTTTGTGAGCGGTTACATAACAGAAAATGACTGTCGGCTCATCCGTCGTTGAAAATCTAACCTACTATTTTCTGACCTAGATGTTGTTGAGATGAGGACGTATGCTATCTTGCACCAGAAACCCTGCCTTTAAACAAACGGCATGATGACACATCACATTACATGGCAAAATTACAATGTAATTATGCTCTTGTAATAATAATATTCATCTTTTAATGACAACCTTTTCTGAGCAGACCTAGGAATACAGGCAAGACAACTTTCATTTTCTGGTGGTAATTCAGATGAAACTAAGAGGCTACCTGAGCCTCTTAGAGGCTACGGAAATGTCTGACAAAGACTGAAATGCAATGCAGAACATGTTCAGTTTAGCGACACTAGAACCATTCAGCACACAAAGCCATGTCAAAGGAAACATTTATACCATGAACTGAAGGAAGCTGCACCTGGACAACCTAGTGTGCCTCCTCATCTCAAGCTTCTGTGACTCTACCACACTCTCTCCCATATCTTACTTGGACTGCTACCTGCTAACCCATGTCCTGCCTCTCAAGAAGTAAAATTAGGGAACACCCCTTGGACAGTGGGTCTCTGGTCCTAGTGAAAGATTTTTAGCTTATGAATGGAAGCCTAATGGAGACATAAAGGCAGTTGAGTGGAAAGGTTGACAGAGCCTTGACAGATTCAATACTGGTGCCACTTATTGTTCTTTAGCCATAACTGTGACACAGCATCTCAAAGAACCACTGGAGATGAAGGCTTCTCTGTGGGGGGGAACCATACAACTGCTGCTGTTCATCAGGTCCTGTCTGAAGGACTACGCAGATTAAGTGCCCTGCAAACAGGGTGAAAGGGGGAAAAAGGATGTTTGGAAAGGTAAAATGATCCGACACAGGTCTCATAAGAGGTCAGGATGAGAAGCAGAAAAGGAAGTCAACATGCTGCTTGTGGCCTTGCTCCTCAGCCTAACTGCACCACATCTCCCACTATCAAAGTCAGGGCATGCAACAAATACACATAAGCAAACTATGTATCCTGAATTATCAGCTCTGAGACAAATCAAGGTCCCGTTATTGAACAAACTGAATATTTGCAACAGGACCATCTTAGTACCTCTCTTCTCCCCATATGCATCCCTACAGCACACTGGAACTACAAAAGGAGACTGCTACTCGTGGTTCCTTTGGTAACTCTGAGAACTTACAGTAAAATACCAGTGAAAGTTTCTTCCCACCAGTCAGGGAAACTTCTCCGCTCTGGGGAGTGACTCAGCTGGAACACAGTCCAGAAGGCAACAGGAGATGAGGGGTCCTGATAGCACTTTTCCAGTCTTAATCAGCACTGTCTGCATGGTGACAGAGACTTATAAGCTGCCAGACGTAATTTCTTTCTATGAGACTTGAAACAGTGGTCTAGAACAGCTGTGATCTTTGTGTGTGTGGATTTTGTTGTTTTGGGGTTTTTTTTAATGCAAAATTAAGGGCTTTAATTTCCCACGGTGGCCAACAAATAATTTTGATAGTTTCATCCTAATCTCCTGTAAATATCCATTTCTCCTCCCCCAATCTTACCCAATTTCCACTCCACAAAGTATTATTTTTTATTCAACAAATCAGACATGCCTATCTACAATAGCACATTTATCAACAGGGAGGGCTGTGACAGAGAGAAACCATCCCTGCTGCACAGTGCATAACACATTTGGGAATCCTTTCTAATAAAAAGGGATTTGATTAAAGACAGCCAACTACCACAGATCAGCAACTGAATCAGCAGTAAAGAAGGAAGAGTAGCTTAGACTTAAGAGACTTCAATTTGCTGATCTGCCAAGGACTTCCCAGGAGAAGTCACTCCATAACCTACAGGAGGGTAGGAAGGGACATACGCCAAAGATCGGGGTGCTTAGACTTACTATGGTAGTGTGGCCTTTCAACAAAACTAAGTGAGGCAAAATACCCAGCATGCATGTTTAACTCCTAAAAATTCACAGTGTTTTTTGTAATTATTATGCTTAGTGATGGTATTTCAATGCTTAAGCGCTGCCTTGCCAACGGCAGCTCGAGGATTTCCCAGTGACTGGATTATGCTGCTGTGGTAAGTCTAGGCAACAAACAGCTGCAAACCGTGATGTTGCTGCTCCGAAGCGTGTCTCCAGCATGCTGCTACTGGTTCTCGCCAGGCTCCCTGGGAATGCAGTGTGAACCATGCTGTGCTGCCAGCTGCGTGTGCTTGCCTGAGTGATCACTGGCGAGAACAGTTCCCCCGACTCTGAAACCACCTTCAGTAATTTCCACCCAGGGAAGCTGCAGAGAGGCGTAGTGAGCACAGACCTGATGGAAGTGCTGGCTGTCCTACTCCTGAACTCAGCACGCTTGGTCTGCCAGCAGTACCAGCCATCAATTCCAGAGGAAAGAGACAACTTTAGTAGCTCCCACTCCTCCTCCCTCCTCAGGAACCTCCACTCTGCCCACACTGACTCCAGAATCAAGATGGCTTGACTGAAAACCAGAGATACGGCAAGTGAAATTGCAGGAGATGGTTACAGAAAGATCCCAGAATGCTGACAGGCCAAGTAAAATGACCTTTCTCCAGCCTGACAGTTCGAATGTAATTATTCCAACAAATTATTTTCATGACTTAATATAACGCCTTGCAGCTTTCTAGCAAGGTTAATTAGATTCCTCAATTCAAAACCTATCTGCTCTTAACCAACTTCTAATACGCTGAAATCCAGTTTTCTAAATTCAAACTAATAAAAGTGATTAGCTGACAGATATCTGGTATGCTACAATTACCATGGCATTTAGACCTCAGGCAGAAGATATTAAATGCAAATCAGAGTCAATGTCTCTGCCCATTTGTCCTTTTTCTGATTATTTGATCAATGTGCCATATGAATCTTGTACAATCCATGCTACCATGCTAAACAAATAAAGAACAAAGGCAGAGATATCGGTTGAGACAGTTAACCAAAGTTGAAAGACTCTTTTTTTCCTCCCACACTTAATTTGTTCTTTCCACATGAGCATGAAGTTACTGAAAGGCACTGGCTGACAGCTCAAGTAGATGGGTATTGAGCTCTGACATAGCCAGAATTAGGACAAAACTCCTGGCCTGCACTGCCATATCAAAAAGGCTCATTCACTGTGACTCCAGAGACCGTCTTCCCCTGGGAGTAGCTCGGGCAGGAACAAACCTAGGAGGATGAGGGCTGCCCAACTCTTTGATTTTATCCAACCATAAAAAGCAGTTGTGCTCCAGAGCTGCTGGTTTTGTTTTATGTTTTTCTTGGTAGGTATACAATTAGTTGTGGCTGTGTCTCCCAAATGGCTGCATGGGGCACAGCATGCCTAGAGAGCTGAGGAGGAGTTCAGCCCAACACACAGTTCTTCTGCACATCAAGAATGCCAAGGCTGGACAACCACTTCAGAGATGACCTTCAGTGGCATAGACTCAGTGCAACTATAAGATCAATCAGGTGCAGCTTGTAATTAAACATCACCTGCCCAAGGTAGGACTAGGGTGGTGGTTTGGTTTTCATCTTCCAGCTTGCATCATGCATGATTATTCCATCTTTGATGATGCTACGGCTTATATAAACAACACTGGCAAAATTTCTGAATGCTCTGTAGCGTCCTTTCCATTTTCTTGTCTCCTGCTGAATTAAGAGCTATTGGCACAGCATTGGTCTGATCTCCCATCTGATAGCCAAATTAATGACCTAACATTGAGAGACTTTATGTTCCAAATCTTTGAGCTATGCTTCCCTTCTGGATGAAAAAAACTTTGATGTACTACACTCTCAAACAGAGCAGAGCCATCTTAGTGATACAGCATTAGTCTGCAAAACCCGAGCATTAAGCTCCACTTCAGGAAGCAATTTCTGAGCTGTGAGGAAAATTAATCACTAGAACAGCTTATCAGGGTAGGTGGTTGACTCACCATTGCTTGAAGTCTTTAAGATAAGATTAGATTTTTTTTTTTTTTTTTAAGTCATGATTCAATCATGTTTCTGGGAGAAACTGAGAGTAGGACACTAGGCAGTATAATGGCAAGGTCCCTTCTGACCTTGGAGCCTGTGAATCTCCAAGTTCTTCGTTCACTTGCCTACCTTCTTGGGCTATGAAAACTGGGTGGGCTTTAGTCCATCAACCAGCTCCTGCCACTCACAGTTCTGCATTAAGAAAATGACTGTAATCAAACCTCATGCCTCAGGGCTTCAGCCATTTGCCTGAAGGGAGTGGGAAAAAAGTTTCTCCCTCTTGCCCACGCATGCTAATGGCTAAATACATGTTATGTTTGTTTGGTTGTTGCTTCGTTTTTAAAACATCAGAGAGTGAACACAAATGGATATGGGCAGAGATGAAGTCAAAGGCAGCAGCACAAAACATGCTCTCTGGTTATCCTCTCTTCAGTTAGTCATTCTTGCTCACACCTCAGATCTGTGCTAGTCATCAACTCTGATGACTATCAATGTTTATAGACAAGATATTTCGGCTGTGAGGGTGGAGACCATAGAAGGTAGAAGGTACTGACGGAGAATGGGGACTGATATCAACCCCATCTACAAGGGCAATGTTTGTTTGATGAGAACATCTTGACCTTCTCATGTAATCAGATCCTTGTCACTGCAAGATCCTTATTAGTGAAACCTTGGTCCCACCTGCTTTCCAGTTAAACCAAACCACTAAAGTTTCTTTAAGCCAGAAATGTTTTGGTCCATCCTAAATCTATAGCAAAAAGACCTGGAGGGCAATCTAAATGAAGTTTTTCAGAAATAATGAAATAAAGGAAGATAAAGAACACAAAATGAATGGCCTACTCCAGTCTTTAACTCTATGGACTACAGCAGTTTCCTAACAACACTGTCACCCAAGCCTGTGAGAAACTAAGCATACAGATGAGATGCATCAAACGTGCCCAAGGCTCTTGACTTTAATGCAGAGTTCAGAGGCCATATCACCTGTATTTTATATAAAGTCAAGATATATATTTTACACCTATAGATGCCTGAGATAATTCTGTTCTATACCACTTAAAAAGGAAATTAGCTGCTTATGTTTTTCCAGGCAAGGAAGATGACATGGTTCTGAGCCGATCAGTTCAGATTTGTCTTCCTCGTACTTGTTGGACTCAGTTCTGGGCTAACAGGTCCCCATGTAAAACCAAACCGATTGACTTAAAATGGATTTCCTTTTAACCTATGCCAGCATACAGAAAATGAAAATCCATGCCTTGGGAGCAGAACACATTTACACTGCCAGTTTTTTTGCAGCTGCAATGAAAAGGGATGGGGCAGGCAGGCGAGACAGCACACCGCACCTGAATTCAGCCTGGTAGCCTAAAAGCTGGGGACAGATGGTGTGAAAATGAACCAGACACTGAAAAATTCAACTTTATAACCAGAAAGACTATAAACGTACAGCAAGTGAGCATGAGATTTATGCTGAAATTACAGAGGAATTCCTATGGATGATTACACTTCCAGCCCAAGCACGGAAAGCAAATCCATCAATACGAATGTCACTACATTAACAGCGCAGCTGTCAGGCCTCCCCATTACCAAACCTGGTAAATACAGAAAGGGGCTATGGACACTTGTGACATGGCACTGCTCACCAAAGTAGTCATCAGAGGGAGGATTCTCCATGTCATAGAGCATCTTCTTGGTCAGATGTTCCAGCTCATCCTCAGGCCTGAAGGCAGGAGTGCTCGATGTGGGTCCAGAGCTTGGATACCCACTCTGAAAAAAAAAGGACAAACAGGCTGTGATGTGGTATAAAAGCATTCACCCATAGTAAGAAGGTCTAATGGCTATTCAGTGTTGAAATTAATTCTTTGTCTTACTTTTGGCTTTTTTTTAAAACCCAAGGGATTCATGCAAGTAAACATCTAATTTAATGTAATGAATATGGACTCCTGAAAACACCCAGTGAAGTGCTACATATCCTCCTAGAATGAGAAGTATTCTGTGCCTCATAATTAGGTGTCTGCTGGGTAGCACATAATAATAAATAAAGGAGAAAATTATTCCAAGGATAACTTGATACAAACATTTTCCAACACTGAAAAAGGCTTTGGAAGCATTTCAGTTTGGATTTGGCAAAAGCTTCCATCCCTTAATAATGCAATATAAAAGATGCTAGAACAATCATTCCTACAGTGGTGGAGTATATGGACAAAGACAGATAATCCCGAGGTGCTAGTTATGTTCTCTTCTTGTGTGTTTTGACACAAATCCTGCTGTTAACATTAGTGAGAGCAGGAGCTGGTCCACAGATTTTTAGTCCTAGGGATACAAGGGTTTTAATATGTTCTGAGAAACTGAGACCTCTTGGCCTTCATATGCTAACAGCTGGCATACAGTATTTGCAGTATGTCTCAGTGAGTCTTCTCCCTGGAAAACAGAAGTACAGGCATATTTTGAGCAGCACAGAAATAGTCTCATGCCTGGAAGTTTCTTAGAAGCTAAGTTTGGTGTCCATAATGAGAAACTCGGTCATTTCAGGATTAAAAAATGCTGACACCAGCTTTCCTTGTGTGCACTGCTTTCTTGAAAGACCTGGATGTGAAAACTAACTTATTTATGAAATGCAGCATTTCAGTAAAGGAAGCGATTTCATTGATTAATTGCTGCCTTCATCAAGGATTGGATCTTAGATATGAAACTTATGAGCCTTAGTCTACAAGGAAGCATTTTTCCATGCTCCGTACCTACTTAAATGGGAAGAAAACGTAAAATCACTGGAGGAACAATACACTGGCCACTTCTGTCTGGCTTATAGACACTACATCTGACATGATGTATCTTTATTGAGCCAGTCATGTTCAACAGAGAACAGCAGCTTTGAAGTACTGCAAGAGAATTAACTAAATGCTTTCACGCTTTTTTTCTTTCAGGCAAGAAGGAGATTTCAAATGAGACATCAATCAATGTAGAGAAGGTCTCAGAACGGCGCTTAGCAATAATACTTCAATCATGCACTCCCAGAAATCAAACGCTTGCATACTCCTGACCTTGTCATACTTATTTTCCTAGGGCCCATGCTAAGCTGTACACCTTCACCCCCCTCGCTTGGTGACCTGATCTGTCTCCCAGACACTGCACCCATGAGCGCAGCAGCATCACTGCACTCCCTGGAAGTGCTGGATTTGCCATGAACACGCTGTACACCAGTTGCACCCGCTGCCTGCCCTCCAGTTGCTCTCTAACAGAGTAGCAGCTGTGCACAAGGGAGGTGGGTGGCATGGTCTCCTGGAAGAAAGGGCACCTGGAATAAGCCCCAGGCTGGATGAATTTCCCTGGAGGGCTGTGCAAGGTCTATTTGCCGTATGTTCAGCCTCCCTGCCTGAGAATATAGACTGGACCGACCATACATTCAGGTCTTCCCAGAGATGTTTTCTTCTGCTGATGAAGGATATTTTTCTGAGCAATATTCAAGGATTTTGTACATTTGCCCAGGATTTCTAGATGCCTAGCAGTTGTTCTGAGGAAGCTGTTGAACATCTGGAAATCCTGAACGTCCACACAGAGCTCAGTATGCTCTATTGTACAAATGCAACCACTTTGATGGGTGTGCACTACCACAACTTATTTTTTCATATGAGGAGACAGGCCTGTATGGTGCACAGGACTTGCATTTGCTTTCTAAGCCATGTAAGTGCCATGTCTGTGGGATGTATCATTTTGGTGGGGATAAGGCCACTCATATGACTAGGAGTTTCAGAGCCAGGTACTTGACCCAGCACACCCAGACGCCCTTGGCCAGTGCTTTGTGGCTGGTTTTGGAAGGCTAGTCGACAACTATTTCATTAGAAATAATAAATAGCATAACCCTCAAAAAAGAGGTTTATTAATAAGCCAATTAAAGGTGCCAAATGCAAAGCAGTTAATCTTGGAACAACCTATTTTTTTCCTTTGCTCTCCTGTTCCTAAGAGCTGATCATGAATCTTGCCTGAACATATATTTTAACACAGCAAGTGCAGCCAAGGATTTATTAGCTTGAGAGATCAATCTGGCAACTGAGCCTTTTAAAATATTATTCCATCTATTGTACCTATTTCAGTTTCCATGCAGAAAGGAATGACCATTGCCACACCATCAACTGAGACTCCCTCCCTAGACTTTGCACAGAGAAGACGGTATGTCGCAAAGCTGACAACGAACCCCATCCCTGCATTTCCCCCATTAGTAATTACCAGTGTGGCACGAACGTGTGGAAGTGCCATGCTCTACCCTGTTCTCCTGGGCTCTGTCCACACGTAATCTGAAACGCTGCTTTTACCCTTGGGCCTCATAACATAAATGGACCAAAACAGAAGGCACAAGCTGCTGTCCGTTCGCAGAAAAGGGAAGTGAGATGCATGGAGCTGAAGTGATTTTCCCATCATCATGCGGGCTCTAAGGCAAAGACAAAAACCTGCAGCCAGGCTGCTGCAAGCCCACGTCTTCAGCCTCACACACAACCTGCCGGGGCTGGACTTAGCATTGCAGACCTACACCGGCCGCTCTCTGACCCACAGCTACCACGTCTGGAGGCCCCCACCAGCCAGGCTTCGGCAGGAGATCCTGGGCAGGCGCTGCGGGAAGCCTCTCCCCCTCTTCCACGCTGCCTTCCCACACTTTCCGATTGGGGGGCCTCACTCGCGCCCACTTCGGTAAGGGCTTGGGCTTTTTTCATTTTAAAAGTTTTTTTCATTTCAAAATGAAAGACCAAAATCTGCAGATCTTCAGTTCTGTCTGAGTTTCTCCGGTTTTGGAGGCCACGTTGCCTCATACGCACAAGAAATAGGCTGCTCTCGTATTTTATCTACCTTGCGCTTTTCCAAACCAGGCAGATTTCTTATCCAGTACCCAATGTCAGCAAAAATAACAAATACCAACCACAATGTTATGAGACATTTTAACTTATTTTGACTAAAATGCTATGCCTTTTTGACCAACATTTAAGCAGTGCTAGGCACATCTTTTTCCTCCTCACATGGCACATGTTGACTATGTGCCTCCAGGAAAATGCATTTCATGCATATGAATATGCTGTTGAGTTTGCTGGGACACGCGTGCACACAAATGTAGACAGAGATAAGTGTATCCTTAGTCCAATCTAAAATGCTTGTTTCAGCAAAACAGTTTCCTTCCTCCTCCTTTGTTAGGTCAGGATAAAAATATAACTCTGGCTTTCCTTACAAAACAGAGTTGTGGTGGTGTCATTTGTTAAACTTCCTCTATTTTCTCCTGATCTGTAGAATGATCAAGGCTGCCTAGAAATCCAATTTGCCATCTAAGCTACCACGGTTACTTTTATGCGTTCTCTTTTCTCCATGATGCCTCAACGCACACAAATATATGCTTCCTGAGCTAGACACAGCTCAAAGGTGGGGTCTGTGCTGAATTGCAGCACGATCTCCCAAATTCCCTGAGCACCACTCTGTCTGGCTAATCACAGCAACATCAGGGATGATAAACTGACCCATGAAAATGGAAAAAAGCCTTGCTCAGCAAAAAGCCAGCAGAAGGGACCATGCTTTGGGAGCAGGAGCACCCAACCTTTGCTACTGCCGTCAAATATTGAGCAACCTCAGGGAAGAGCATGGTGATTGCAGTTGCATGTGCAGATGCAAATGCATTCATAAACAAACACTGTCCTGCAAGCTTAGTTAATGGGATGTTTAGGAAAATGCCAGCCTTCCCAGGGTTAAACCCGGTGGCAGAAAATATCTTCATGCTACAAATGAAAGGAAGCAAGTTAATCGCTTGTGCCGCTCTCAAAGCGCTGCAACAACATCTGGCTCATCTTCCTCATTAAAGTTCAGTTCCTAAAAAGCCAGGTCAAAAGAAGCAGTCGCGTGGAATCACTGTGTAATTGTTTTGGTACACGAAGTTGATACTTGTTTCAGTGCTTCTCTGGCGTGTGTTTTCTATTCCAGACCTCACTGGTAATCTACTGTCTCTGATATAATGGCTGCCCAGAAAAGGGAGTTCTGCAGTTAGTGCAGTGCATTCGCCAGCACGAACCTTCCCCATCCACATATGAATTTTTACTCAAATGGGTAAAAACCACAGCGCAAAATCTGCAAAGACATCTGAAGATGATGCCGTGATGAAGGCAAAACCATTCAGAGTGCACTGTATGTAGTCATTTCTCTTGTCCATTTGCAAACGTTGTAGAAGAAGCTGCTTCTCTCTGAGAGAAAATAACTTCAATTATGTGTTCCCAATTACAGAAACATGGAAATTATCTTCTTTTCAGAAGGTAGAATTAGCCCAATTTGGAATTGAAAGGCAGCCAGAAACATCTTCCACCGATACTTACTTTCCCTTTCATTTTTTTTCTTTTTCATCTGCATAAAGTTAGCACTTTCCTTTCACTTCACTCACCAAAACTGATCATCAGTTAAATAAACAGTTAAATAGCATCGGAGCACATTTTTTATTCAATGGCCTGACAAAGACCATACTTTTTCATTTAAGTTATTGACTGTCCAAAACAATCGCAAACTTTCAGACCAAAAAATCCAGCATGGTGCCACATCTCTCATGAGCTGAGTTCCCAAAGAACTATCAAGATTGCCTGCAGCTGTAATTCAGTTTATAATTAAGGCCAACTGATCTCTCTTACAGAGGAGATGCACTGGAAAAAAATATTTTAATTCTTGATTTATTTTCCCAGTGAAAAGCAACAGCTGCCAGAGTACATACAGATTCCTGAAAAGATGATTCTGCCCGGATTCCCTGCGACGCGCACATGCCTGGGTTTACTCCTGGTCAGAGTAATTCGTGGAGATCCTTTGCAGGAGCTGCCCCGCACGAGGAGGTACCACTGGCAGCCAGTCACCTCCTGCCCACACCAGTAGCCTGAAAGGACAAGTCTTTGGGCAGGCAGGAGCGAGGTCTCCTCTGGGATGTGAGCCGGAGCGGGACCAGCCATCGGTTCCCTTGCTGACTACCTGCCCGGCCACCACTTCCCACAGCAAACCAGCAATCCAGAACGGGCAGTTCTCACAGCAGGGCCCTCATTTGTTAAACACTGGCTTGCTTTGAAATAGGACAGTTTTGTAACTACTTCAAAGCTCTAGAGGCTATTTTTCTTTATTTTTAAACTTCGTTATTGTAACTGTATCCTCACTTAGCTGTCCATGCACATTCCCTGTCCTGTTCTAATCCTGCTAAGCTTAGTTTCAACAATCTCTTATGACATTGTTACACAGAATTTGAGTAATAATAACAACAAAAATATTTTTTCTGTTTTAACTTTGCAGCCTGCAATTTTGCCCAAATGTCTCCTTTTCTTACAGTGTGAAACTGGGATGCAGACAGGTGGAAGGGGAGGCATCTTGTTGAGAGCTTTAAAAGCAAGACTACAACAGAGTTAAAATGCAAAATTATTAAAGAGCTGAGAAGTTCCCAGGACTTCTGAAAATCAGTCTTCTCATACAGATGCCTGCTTTGACTCTCCAGAGCACAGCTTTTAGCTTACAGTCATGAAACCAAAATCTTGGTCTCTGTGTATTGATACTGAATTCAGTAGGTTCACTGTACATGCACCCTAATTACTCTGTAGAACGCGTTTAACAATATTTCTCTCTTATTAATCAGCGCCTGCAAAGCTCTCCAAGCTTCTGCAATGTAAGTGACTACACAGAGACAGAGCATTTTATTAATCATCAAGCACGGTAATAAATGAGCATGACTGTTTTGTCCCTGGTTTGTATGCTATTATACGCAAACAGACTAAGCAGCTTTTCTTGCTATTCTTCACGTTCTCACTAATGTTTTGAATCTGGAAGGGCTGGTTATTTTTGCTACATATTATAAAAGTTGGATAATCTGTAAACACCACTGTCTGCTGCTTGTTTCTGCATTGAGCATGACTGTATGTTAAATGACAGCTTCCACTTCTATCATGGAGAATTTCTGCTGGACATTGTGGTTTGTTTATATATTCAGGGTTAACAGGAGCTAGATTTTTATGGAGCAACATTGGTCATTTCTCATTAGAAAAAGCAAACCAAACAGATCTTCAAGTAATAAATTTTTTACATGTTATCTCAGGAAACAGTAGATTTAAACTATATTTCAAATAAGAACATCTACAAAATACTACAATTTAATGTCCCTTTGGTGTTTAAATGTATATACAGAAACAAGTGCAGCAGCGCCTGATCTTGCCTGGGGCCTCTTGGCCCTATCATTACACAAATACGCTTTACTTGTCAAGGCTTATCTCACATGAAAAGGGGAGCAGGCTGTTTTGTTTTGCATTTTCCTATTACGCCATTTACTTTGGTAACAGACATTTTAGGCACTTTTTAAAAAATCCAGAAACAAAAGGCACAAGCTGGATGGTACTACTGAGAGGGAGAATGAGGCATCACCATTATACCAATATATGGATAAAGAGATTGCATCATTTTAGCCCTGTGTTTTTGGCTGGAAGAGCTTGGTCTGCTTTATAAAATTACATCAGGAGGTCCTATGCTTACTCATCTATTTGTTTGAAGATTGAAGGTTTTATTCTGCTCTAAGATGCTTGCCTTGCCACATCTCTCTGGGCTCAGAGTCAAGCACTCTCCTACTCCCATGTATCATAACCAGCAGTAAAGACCCTATAGGCTGCTTATTAACTCCCCTCCTCTTTATGTCGTAATACTGTAGGCTTCCAGGGCTGTCTTCAGAGGACTAATTAATGAAGCATTATATTTACTGCTATCAGCAGGTCAAAATCTGTGTTTCAGAATAGGAACCATAAGCATCCATAGGAGACGACAGTCTCAAAGCCTTAGTCCCAAGCTGCTGAGGGAAGAGCTGTGGAAGGGTTTGAATTCACTTCTCCTCATCTTGGCTACACATCTTGGGGTACATGGTGCCCTCTAGGGCTTCTTGCCGGGGGAGATGATGAGCCTCAAGACCTGTACAGAGGTCCCTCATGTAAATCCAAGGTAGCACTACTGAAAGACATCGAGCTGGGGGGGACTCTGGTCATAGCGAGTGGCACTCCAAAGCGGGGCTCATGGTCTCCCCACCAACTGAGCTGCGTCCTTATCTTATAGGACAAGCACGAGGGCACACCTAGTAAAAATGGGAATGCTCCAAAATTCGTACTGATGAAAAAAAGATGTGTTTGCTCACACAGTACACAACTAGCCCGGGCAACTAATTGCCACAATAAACCCACTGAAAAAAACGTACTCTCCTTCCAAAACCTACCCTTCCAGAAGCAGCCCTAAACCACAAGGAAATAACTGAGCTTTGGGGTTTTTTTAAGTTTTTCTGTTGCAAAACACCTTATAAGGGCAGAAATTAACTGTTTTCACAGACAATGAAAAATGACACTGCATGATGGGACTTACACACACCTCTGGTGCATTGTTTTCTCCGGCGGACCACCGCGACAAGGAAGCTCACTGCCATTCACCATGTGGTGCTGGGGGTTGGACTGGGTGTTTGTGCAATGAGCACCACCTGCCCTGCGGTTCAGGTTCGTCGCCTATTGAAAAAATAGGCTGTCCCAGCTGCAGTGCCTTATCAGGTAACAAAAACAGAAGTGCTGGGGCATTACTTGTTTCAAAAGAAAAATAAATCTCACAATTTTAATGGTACTAATTTTGCATGTGAAACCTGCATTCATACTGTATTAACAGTTTAAATATAGCTTTCTTGCCAGATGCCTGAATATGCTAGAAAAGGTACTTAAAATATGCAAATTGGGTTTCTGTTTTAATACACAAAGAAACTTAAAATCACATCACTTTCCATCACCAAGACAGGTTTCAATCTAAGCTTTTTTCATGTGAAAACTGTAACAGCAAACAAATGGTTAACCAAATGTGTTTAACCCACTAGCTGTAGTCTCACTTTTAGTCAACTGTGACATGGGCCATTACACTTCCCAGGACACCAGTGACTTAAATGAAGACTACACATTTTGCTTAACATTAAAAGATTATATATATATAAATTACAGTAAAAAGGGCTTCTCAGACTGGCGCGGGTGCTTGGTTCAGCATCCATAGCATTGGAGAACAGGATTCCTGAGTTTTATCCTCAGCAATATTCTTAACCAGTCTGATCCTGCACCCTGCTGTTGTAAATGGTGTTCATAATGCTTGGCTGTCTCAAGAGAGTTTGAGAGTCTCAATGAATTCTTGATTACAAAATGCTTTGAGACCCTTGAATGAAAGATGCTGCATGAGTACAAATTATGACTATTATTAATTATCTTTAGCAGCCAAAATTGTGCCTCCTTCCACTCACATGTGCCTACGTTTTGTCTTCTAAGATAACATCTTCGGAACAAACACTGAGTCTCCCAACATGCCCCTCAGTGGTCTTGTTGTATAAATAAAAGTGATAAGAATAATATTAGTGAAAACAATAGTGTGGCAAAAGCAAAGTACATTCCTGCTGGACTCAAAAATTTCTTCCTTATCTCAGGACTGGAAGACTTCCCCATTTTACTCATGTTCTGATCCTAGAATCACCTGTCCTCTTTTCCTCATGTGTAGCTGCTTTCGCTCTAAGAGCTTTGCTGTTTTTCTTTTAGCTTTGCACAGGCCACGTTTCTTGAAGTGGTTACTGGAGGGTCCCAACCCCTTTTAACAAAATGAGGTCAAGTTCTTTTGGAAAGCGGATGCGGAGCTCCGAACACGTCAGAGAGTGTATGTGCTGAGTATGATCCTTCATCTGACTTTCAGTCTCTCAGGTGACTGAGTCAGGGGAAAGGACGCAGAAACTGAACAGACAGTCCGGACATCTGGATTCTGCCCAGGCCGTATACTGTGCTCACCCCTCAGCTGAGGTGTACTTCAGGAATGACAGAAAATATTCAAAATGACACCTTTTCTAGCGATGCAAGAGAAAACAGAATTTGCAAATAATAATGAGAAGATTGCTACTCTTCAAAGTCTGAGGGAGAGCTCATTTGCTTGCACCTCAAGGATTTGTGGTGAAAGATTGTAAAGAAGAGTATTAAAAGGGTACTGCCACAGCTCAAGACAATATGCAAGCAGTAAAGATCAAAGTTCGTCCTCTAATTTCTGCCTCAATTAGAGTATCTCTGTATTTTATACCATCTATACAGATGGTTTTGTTGCTGAATTGCTTTATATACCTTTAACAGACTGATGCTTTACTGCATTTAAAACAATTAATTCTCCTCATGAAGAGCCCTCTGCAGGTATCTCTAGGTCACCTGAATCTCAGCCTAGCCATCTAACATGATGTCAAGTACCATTTGCAAGGATGCATTATTTAATTCATGAGGAGCAATCGCCTGGACCGTCAGTGGTGAGGCTCACAGCAGCTCACATGCACCACTTCTACCAGCAAGCCCTGGCCTCTCTGTTATCTCCAGCCCAAGCTAGGACAATGGCCTCTTCACAAATTTACCAGACTGGAGTTGATCATAATGACTGGTGATTAAAAACTTAAAGATCCCTCTCACCTTTTGGAAGTGTCCACCAAAAGCAGGCAGTTTGCTTGCAGACCTGATGCTACTTGCCCACATTAGAGTCTGGGAAAGTGTCTGGCAGCAAGCTCGCAGTGCAGCCTGCATCCATAAGGCATTGGCTGTACTTGCAGGTGCTACTGTGATGCTGAGCACTGTCAGGCAGAGGACACGACACATCGGCAGTAAGGAAAAATGTGGTGAAATTTAACAGTGCCAACAGGAGCAGAGGGAGTAATTCACAAGAAAAGGAGGAGGAGAGAGTGAAGGGCTGCAGCCCCCAATGAACATCGTCTTGATAGCCTAAGCACTGCTGCTTTAGAAGAGACTTGTACGTGTTTCACTATCAATTACCTCAGGATAATCAGAAATAATATTTTCAGAACAAAGGAGTGCCAAATTCTATACCGCACTTGGGGGAAAAAGGCCAGGGTAAATGTCCGTCATCTAGATTATCATTTATTTCACCCAATGTACTTATGAAAATGATCTCTCATTTGGCTCACAGCAGTAGAAATTTCTCAACAAAGTCATAATTCTCCTGTAATACAGTCCAGGGCAGTTAAGTGTTAGATAAAAGCTCCAAGTCTCCCTTGAAACACTGTCCCTGCTCAGGACTTTTCCACAATCGAAGGGAGGTGGGAGCTGAGAAAAGGGCAGCAAGAAACGAGGAATGATTTTCCCCCAGAGAGAAGCACAAGCTGAGGACCGAGCACATCCCACCTGGCAGCCAAATCGTGGCAGGGAGGCGAAGAAGCAGGGGTTATGGGCTGTCAAAAAATGCTGCAGGAATTTTCACTACGGCTATTCGATACTCAAAGGGTCTCAACCTTCTCCTTGCAACCTGCTGATACAGGAGTGAAGATCTGAGCGGACTGTGCTGCTCATGGCTGTTGCAGATACTACTCATCCTGCTTGTGGAGAGGGGAGGAGATGGCCCTTGGAGGAGAAGAGCCACATGAGCAGAGAGGTCAAGGTCAGATCTGGAATGAGGGCTCTGACAACATGGGGAAAGAGCCAGGGGAAAGAGCAAATTAGCCTTTTCCAACACAAATCTAACAATTAAAAAAGGCAGAACTACAAAGGCAAGAGAGAAGTGCTGGCAGGAAGAGGGCAAGACCAGCCAGTGTGCAGCAGGGGATTTGAGACGGAGCCCAGCATCAGAGGTGAGGGTAGGATGAGGCAGAGAGGAAGGAGAAGAAACGACAACATGGCTGCGAGCTTCCAGAGCTGGCAAGAGCCCACGGAGAGAGGACTGTGTGTACTCACTGCATGAAGGAGAGTGGCTTAGGGGAGACGAATGCGCAAAGGAGCTGGATGAAATGGAAGGATGGACTAACAGCATCCTCAGAGCAGGGAGCAAGCAGGAAAGCAAGAGCCTATAAGAGGTATCGGCATCAGTTGATTTTACTGAATCAGCTCCCTTGTACAAGAACTATCTAACACTAACTCAAACCCACCAGTTTCAGACTATGGGATTGGCCAGATGCTTCCAGACACATGTGCATGTGTGTTTTTGCTGGGGCATCAGGCAGGGCAGGCACCCAGAGCAGAGCACTACACCTTCAGCCTCACTTGACTCCCACACAGAAGGGTTCTACGGGGTTCAAACGTCACATGCTCCCCCACTCCGCTTCCCCTCCCGCATCTAGCGCGTGATCCCACGTCCGTCACAGGCACACCTTCCAGTCAAAAGGAAAACTACTTTGTGGTCATGACACTCCAGATGGTAAGCGCATAGGTGGTTGTGCTACGGGGATTATGCTGTGTACTGCAGAAGTACACCTACGGTCTCCAAGCCAGATCAGGTTAGGAATAAAGAGCAAGGAGAAGAAATTCCCTGCTCGGCACTGGAATCAGAAGGGGATGCTGGGCTCCCTGGATTCAGAGCCATTCTCCTGCTTTTCCCTGTCCTCTCCTTTGCCATCAGCCTTTTAAAAAGCCCCAAGATCTTGGCAGCCAAACCAGGCTGTGCACTAAGAAGGGAATCTGAATTCCCCCAGCTACAGCCTCTAAGGCTGCTGCCAGCCTGAGGGTGCAGCCACTGCACTGACACAGAGACCAAATGATCTGTGCTGCTCAAGGCATCAAATGCTTGAAGAAACTTGCCCTGTTCTGAAGGCCACGCTCGAGCTGTATTTCTGTGCCGTCTTTTGTGTGAGGCTGGGACTGACTTTGAGGAGGTCAGGAAGAGCCTGATGGCTCAATAAATAAGAGACGCTTGGGAGAGTTAGCAGAACTGACAGCTCAACAAGATCCATGTTTAGCTGTCAAAACATTCCTCCATGTACAGAGATGCAGCTAAGGCGGCTGTCCACATACCTCCTGGGCTAGAGACGAACTTATCTTGCTAACTGGTCAAGTGGTACTTTGTGGAGAATGGAGCGAACTGAAAAACACGGTGGCATGTGCAATTAGAGCTGAGGAGGCTGAGGCCTGTGGCAGGACATAACATCGTGCCTGGACCACTTTGATGTATTACAAAGATCACTTTGTCCGTGAAACGTTTTCGTGTCCTGTTCAACCACAACAGCAGCAGCCCCCTTCTGTTTTTTAATGATTAAGCAGCTCGCAGCTTGACTGAGCAAAGGCTGAAGGGGAAAAACAAAAAGAGATATACATAATTCTGCTTGCAGAATTTACTTGTAAAGAATGGACTAGACGATTCAGATAGTGCAAATCAGAGTCGCTCCAGGGAACTCACTGATTTACACAGCAGCAGAGGACCTAGCTCAGCGTGCCGAAGTGAGCAATGTTCTCAGGTGTGTCTTGGCCAGTTGAGAGGCACTATCTGAGTCAACAAGGGTGTCCAAGCCCAGCCCAGACTAACTGCAGCTCCCTGAGCACTCAGCTGCATTTGTCTTTCACAGGAACATATGATTTTCTCACAGGGAGAAAACCAGCTCCCACGCTGCCAGACCAAGAGTGAACACCGCAGACAAAGACCCCGCTCTCTGGGGATATGGGTGATTGAAATCTGCTTCCTTGCAGGTGACATGCTAGGGCGTACTTAGAGTCCCTGTCCCCAACTATGGGGCCCCTCTCAGTCTGGCTTTCATGGACTCCTGCTACCACCTCTCGGCTCAGACTAGCCTGTTTTTAAGGGCCTGCTCTCTCCTTGCTCCTTTTGAGGAGCTGGCTCCTTCTTGGAGAGGACCTTGGAGCAAGCATGCCTCCTCTCACCTCCGTTCTCACCTACCCTTGTTCCTAAGAGCCAAGCAAATTTCAAAAGCATACCTAGAAAAAAGTTGTGAACGTCAAATACTTAACAGACTCCTTCCTCTTCTTTCCCTCGAAACTATGTATTCTGGTCTCCATGCTCCCTTTCTGCCCCTCTGCATTAGTTTTACATTATTAAACAGGGGGGCTCAGGCCCCCTCCCTGTGTAGGACACATATCTGAAAATCACTCACACACTTTAGAGGGTTTGCAACGTGGAGGAAGAGAAACAGTGAGGCCAGCAAAGTGCTGGAAGGGATGGTCTGAGGAGAGTCTGTGATTTCCATCATCGAGGCTTTTCAGAGTAGGAACAAACAAATATTTGTGAAGAATGGCTTAGACAGAGTTGATCCTGTCTCTGAGCAGCAGACAGATCTTCAGGTCTGTTCCAGCCTTATTGTTTATGCTTCTGTGATTGTGATAGCAGTTGTGACATATTCTGCAACAGAGTTGAGCAAAGCCAGCCGAGGGCCCTATGGATCATCTTCAGGGCTGAAGCTGCTTACAGGAAAGGAAGCTCATGTGCAGTATTAAGTTACTTTATGGTTTTGTTCCAGATGCTAAATCAAAGAAACTTTGTTCAGAAATGGTATGACAAAGAAGCTGGGTCCTAATCGGGCACAGTGACTGACCTTCTTTTACCATCTCCAAGATGCTGTATCTCCAGCTTAGACTTGGGGTGCATGAGGCGGGTCACATTCAGAGCCCCCACTGTATGGGCTGTAAATATTTCTGTTAGACAAATAGAGGGCTTCTTTTGTCCTGGTCCACAGGAATGTCCATCTGGCAGTCGGTGCTGAATCCCCATTAAAACCTCCCAGAAAGCAGACAGGATGCAGTGAGCCTGGCCAGGAGCAGAGAAACGGCAGGCAAGGAAGCATTCAGAAAATCAGCACAGGTGCCCCAGACAACAAAATGCTCCACGTGTCTGTTGTGCAAAGACTCACGTGTGTCTGCAGTGGATGGAAGGAAAGAAGTTACTCCAGAAACATCCACGCAAGCCCTCCCTGCAATACCACCTTATGGGGAAAACAAATGGTACGGGAGCTATCTAATCTACTCATTGCAAAGTCTTTAAGCCACAAGACGGTATTTACTAGCTGGTACCAGACAACATTCAAGCAAGAACAGAAAATCACTTTCCCAACTCTCCTTGTGAATTGCTCCCATCTGTGCAAGAGAGCAATCCAAAGTCCTTATGCCCATGACAGCACTGCAATCACACTCTTCGGTTTTTAAACCCAAAATAGCGTGAGCCAGACCACGGCGAGGCTAGTACATCACATGCAGCTGCACTGATAAAGAGGAGACATTGGAAGCGGCTCTCCGGGGTGCGGGTTGCTAGGGAACGTTGCGAAGCCGCTGCAGGTTTCGCTGCCACTTGCTGGCTTTTTCCCCTCTTCCCACCTCGCCCGCGCTGTGCCAGCTTCTTCGCCCCAAGAGTGCTGTTCTTCCTGTCTGAAGTGTGCAAAAACAAATCTGCCAGCAACAATGGAGCACGATTGCTTGGCATGTGTTCCCAAGGAAAGCAATCTCTCTAGCCTTTGATTTTCAAAGGCAGCCAGCTGATGGGTTGGGGGAAAAAAACACTCTCGCCATTTTCTCCACGTCTGCGTATTATTTCATTCAACCTGTGCTATGATTAAAGGGTGGGTGGCAAGCCTAGGTGGTGCAACTCAATGGGTTGACTTCGTGGGAGCTGTGTTGGCTTGCGGCCGGCAAGGCATCGTGCCCTGAACGTGACCCTGTGCCCCCTGGACCCCTCCTCTTGCCCTAACGTGCTGCTCTTTGGGAGGTTGTTGAAGGAGCCAGCACAGCTCTGCGAACACGGCTGGGCACTGCACGGTGCTCCCACCGCTCCGGTGGGCGGCAGGGCTTATGAGAAAGAGCGCACGAGCAAGGGAAGGGCTGCTGGAGAACTGGGAGGGAAGAAAAAGGAAAATTCTGCCTTCTCAAGAAAGAGCTGGCGTAAGGAGAGACCAGTGACCAAGGTGGAAACAAAAGGCTTTCCAGTATTAACCAATCTTTAATCAATTTGACTGAATGATTAGGAAATGCAATGCTCCCTAGCGAGGCATTAGAGTTTTATATTTAGAGGTTGGGTGTTTTTTTCCACCCTGTGTTATTTTTAGCTACTAGTTGATGCTAGGATGGTGGTGGCTGCTGTCAGATAGATGAGGCTCTCCTGTGATGGCAGCCGGGTGAGAGATGGCAACTGGAAGTGGGATCTTGTTCGCCCTGGGTCGGTGCCTACTGCTGAAGCCCCTGGCTGTACGAGGAGCCAGCACGAGAGCAGAGCAGCGGCTAGTTCCCCAGACCTGTACTCACACACTGAGGCTGTGGGCCTGGTCAAATGCTCTTCAGGACCAACAGGGATTTACTTAAACTCTAAAAGCGGCAGAGAGGAGACACCTAACAAGCTTGTATAACTCTAGGAAATAAGAAGAGAACAGATTTGGAAGTGACTTTGAGAGACTGCTTAATAAACCTCCTTATCCCAAGAAGAAGGAAAATACAGTATGTGTTTGAGGACCCGTTAGACATGTTAATTCTGGAGACTGAGGAAGGACCATTTCATTTTCCTAGTAATAGCACAGCACAAATCTTGGGTGTCCACAGTGCTTGTACTCATAACACCCTCTAGACAAGGGAAAGCTCATGTACTCTGCAGGGCAGCCCAGATCTGCAGTTTCTACCTGCTGCAGGGTCCTGTCTTCAAAAGGGACCATCACCTGATGATGAAGTGGTAAAAAAAATACAAGAAGCATGAACCAATAAAATACTAAATAGTATGTCAAAAGACTAATTCTTCCTTGACTCCAGGTAATTTGTAATTAGACTGCTTTGAGTTAGGAGGATCTATGTTTCTGCTCAAAACCAGACTCTTACACAGTGTGACAGCTTTCTTATCTCATGACAAGCCAGGCAAGGATGGTCAAGGTCTCATCTTGAACTTCGCTCAGCAGCACAGCAGCAGCACGCCGATATGTAAATACCCTCCATGCATTCGTGTTATGTATCACATGTTAACCTCTACACAAACACAGATGATTCTCATTTTATGAGGGAATACAAAATGTTGAATGCAAGTGTATGTCAGTACATCAGCATTCCTATAGAGAACTTGCCCTGCACCACTGTGTCATCCTCCAGTAACCCTGTGGCATGACCTTAAAAATGAGAAATAGTGCCAGCATCTCCTAGAGCAATTGTGCGAACAACACTAGCCCACCTTCATTTCCCCTTTAATCTACATTTCAAAAATTATATTCATCTGCAGAGACATGCTAGGTTGATACATGCCAGGCACAATTTATTCCTCAGTTGAAGCCATATGGTTCTAATAATAGTCGCTAATGAAGGAAGAGTATGTTTTCACCTGTAATTTTTCAAATCCCATCAAGAAGTGGAGCAACACAAAACACTGCAGACTGCAGCACAGCACATGTGCTCAGTCACATTTTGCACTGCTCTGCACTTGCTCTGCTAATGGCCCTTAATTAATATGCACAACCAACTCAGCATCAAGGGCAAAGAGAAAGCGGTATAACTATGTGTTTGCAGAAATGGTACCTTAAATTAAAACAAACAAAGCAATTCCAAGTTTAACAAAAGTGTGTTTTGGGATCAGAGCCCTGTAGCAGACTTTGGAAATAACCAGGAACAGAGGACATCAAGTTATCTAATGGTTTTTTGGCAATCGTTTTACTTCAGAAATAAATTTTCCGGTAGTATGGAGACAAATGCTCAAGGCCAACCTCGACATCTTGGTCTTGGCATGTCTCAATAACTTCTGTAGTTAAAATCATCCATTGGACACTTCCATGAAAGACAGCCAGTAGATCTCTCACAGAGGAAAATCAGCAAATAGCAACCACAGCTAACTCAGTAAAGCTTAATGGAAGGGAAGCAAGGGCTATGGCTGGTATTAACACTCTGGTCCAGAGCTAGGGGATTTCTGCCTAATTTATTGTGGAAAAAAGTACCATTCACAAAGTCATCCATAGAGTACATACTGCAACACAGCGTTTAATGTAATAGCCTGGCATCATCCGACTCCAGATGAAAGGGTAAGAGGATACACTTATCCTGCACATGACTCCAGCCTCCAGGAACGCACCTCAAGGCAGTAGCGATGTGGTTTTTTACCCAACGGTGTCCTTAGCCTGCCACAACTACCACCCTAATCTGCCACAAAGGCATAGGTGTGTGCAGCCAGACTTGCTGGGTGGAGGTTGGAGTATGGTTACCAACCCAGCAAGCTTTGTTCCACCACCGAGGCACTCGCTGCCTTCCAGTTGCCTCCCACAACTCTGAATGAACCCGAGGGCCAAGCAAAATCTTCTAGGTGACTTTTTTTGCTTATGGAAGAGAAACCCAACAAGCCATAGAGAGGCTGAGCTGGCAGCCACGCAAGGAGCTGTGGCAGACGGGTGCCCTTGGAGATCCCAGCAATATGCACACAGCCAGCGAGGATGCATGGACTCAGGTTTCACAGCTCACCTCCGGGCTGAGCTAAAACAATGTTCTCTGAAACTGAAAAATCCAACAATGAAGACAGGCCTACTCCAAAGGGCTGAGGCGAGGCACAAGGCCACCTCAACAGGATAGCTTACACTTCTCAGCACAAAGAGGGGTTAGTCCAGCGTAACTCTGGGACACAAGTCTCCACTAAGGTCCATGTTATGAGTCTTGAAGTCCACTTGAAGAGGACTTCTCTTTAGGGGCTGCAGAATAAATAGGATCACACTCAAATTTCTTATTAGATACATGTTTAACTGCTCAGGGTGTCACAAACTTCAGTGAAGCACCTAAAAATTAATTCCCTCCCTTACTGCCATGTTTATTGGTTCAGCTCTTCAGGAGCCAAAGTCTATTATTTCTTATCTCATAGGTTAGGAGGCCAAAAGATAGTGGAAAGGGAAAGAATAAGATGACCACTGGAAGTTTTCTCCTACCATTCAGGGGATCCAGCTGTTTACTGTACATATATTTTCCTTTAAATCCAGAAAAGTTTCTGTCTACAGCAGGGGGATTTTGTATACAAAGTGAATGCCAGAAGCTTACATTTCTCTCTGAGGGGTCATATCTCCTGATACACATGACCCCTACTGAAAAGCATCCAACTAGGGACACTTCTTGTTAACATCACAGAAAGAATCATCATTAAAAAGCCAAGCCCTCTGGAAATGAAGGAAAAAAAATCACGTTGCTAATAATTGAGTGGCTCATTTCTAACTACGCATTTTTAGTCCAAGATGTATTTTTCTCTTCTCAGCAGCTTTTTGATTTTCAGACTAGATCCCCACCAACACCTGCCCTCTCTGCTCAGTGATTACTAGTGCTAGCATGCTAGTACTAGCTGTAGTACGGGAACTAGCTGGCGCGCAGTTCACGGCTGCCTCCACTTTGCATCCCATGCACTTTCCCAAAGCTAGCTGCTGTGTTTTCAGCGACCTGAGAAGAAATACTTGTTCCCTTCGTAATTAGATTCACAGTAAATGCGGGAAGCGAAGCAAAAAGAACACAATGTTCAAAGCTGCCACTCATGGTTAAATAATTAGTCAATATTACGCTCAAATGCTGCCTCCAGTGTTCATGCCAATCTGTACGGGGAGGCATTTGTCCTTACATTACTTTGGCGCCTCGTTTCAGTAATTTCTATAAGCTGGCAGTCTGGCCTCGGCAGAGAATGGGTCACACCACTGCTAATTCAGATAGATTACTAAATACAAATAAGAACAGAGAGAGATTAAAGGTGGTGAGGTGTTAACAAAGCTTTGGTAAGTAATATATGCAAGAAATCCTTTCACCTGATCTTTATAAAGTAGGCCTTGTCTAAAAACAAGGGGGCTAATTAGCTGATAATTAATGCAGAACCATAATCCTGTTTGGTCTACATGTCTGTTACAGTTATACACACCAAAGTGCTATTGGTTCCTGATGAGAGGGTTTTGGTTGCTTCTCCACTCTGCATAGAAGCCCCCTCCTTTTGCTCAACAGTCAATAATACTGTGGACTCTAGTAGGATCCTGAAACAATTCCCCAATCTGGAAACAGCAGTTCACTGAGGCACTGCTCCATCTAGATGTTGATGTTTATCGTGGCTGTATTTTTCCCCATAGCATTTGTGTGCGCTAGAACGGTTTCCTGACAAAAGGAGCTGTGATGGCTTATAGCTGATCTAGAGCTGAACTTGATCCTTTTGGAGTGCTAGGTGATGCCTGAATGGATGCTGTTGCTTGTCTAAATAAGCTAACTTAGAAAGAAAGCATGAAACATTTTATGAGCAATAGGAACAAGTACAGCCTAACTTCTGGAAAGTCCCTGCATCACCTGCACAGCCTTTCCAAAATGCTTCTATCAAAGGAATGGAGACTATATCAACATTTAGCTTAATCGCCTAGCAGCTGCCTAGCTCATACCTGGTTAGGCTGTGGAAGTTTCATTTCCACCTCATGCCACCCAAAGGCAGGCACACTACAGACATGAATTAAGTTACCCTGTTGTAAACCAGAAGCAGGAAGAAAAAAGCCAGCTCTGGCATACAGCACCCCTTCCAGCTCTGCTGGACTACAAAGCCCCTGCCTGGAAGCTGTCCACAAGGAACAACATTATGATCTTAGGAAAAATTTGCTTCCAATGCATTTCACCGAGACTGAACTCCAATGAAACAGCCACACACCACAGATGCGGCAACAAATAGGTGACCTGCAGCATTAAGAAGTCCAACCAAATACCAGCTCCATTTCATAATGCTGCTTGCTCCTGGACAGGAGCCACTTCTCCCTGATCTTCTCTTGGCACAGAGACTGCTCTAACTTGGGCGACTAAGAGCATCAGTAAATGAAACCAGGAGCATCACTGCTAAAACCAAGGGCATGTCTCACAAACAGGTCCTGCAAACATATCCAATCAGCTAAGTGCAATTCTAATTTACAGCACCTGTTGGATACGGAGACTAACAAGCACTGAGGTAGTGGGTGTGTGCCTGACCACCCTGCCCAACCTTTAAGCATGTGAAAGAGGGGGGAGAGGAGAAACACTGGTAAGAGAACCCTGAAATGATTCATTTTGTCTGAGTTTTACTATGCATGCCTGACAGTGACTTCATTAATCAGATAGCTCACATCTGGGTTGCCACCCTCCCCTGGCTGCTTCATCCATCCACACAGCTTGCTGGGCAAAAAGAGAGTGAGATGGGATCCGAATTAGAAACCATTTATGATTATTGAAGTAGAAAATTAATTGCTTTTCTTTCCCTTCTTCCCCCATTCTGAAACAGCCCTCCCAGGGAAATTTGTGCTGCGAAGTCCTTGCGAACAAACACATGGAGAGTAACAGAACGTGGCCCATATGTACTAGCAACCAAAAATAAACTGAAGTCTGAAATGCATACAGTCAAGTGGATTCATAATGTCTATCTCTACACCATGGTAACAGATGGTCAGTGAACTGTTACAAGACAGACCAAGACTAGTTAAACAGATGGGGAGTATTATTTTTACACTGGTTTGTAAGTGAATGTTTAAGTTTCCACTAGGTTATCTCAATTACCATCAAAGGAGCACACTCCTGAAGTCCCCATCAAGCCAAAACCAAATTCCGCGGAAGCTTTTACCCAAGGAAGCTGCTGTGATTTCTTCTCACGGCCTTCCACTGATGCTGCTAGCACCTGTGGCAAAACCCTCCCAGACGTCAGCAAGGATGGCCCAGTGCTGCACGCCTCTGGAAGTCTTGCTGCTGCCTACAGCAGCCTGGGGCATCGGCTCTCCCTCGCTGACCGCGCCGCACCACTCCGTCCAACGTTGAAAGAGCCACGGCGGCGGCGGCGTGCAAGCCACAGGGCTCCTCCGGCCGCATCCCCTCGCCTCTCTTCCTTCAGCAGGTTTTGCCCCAGTTATTAATTCAGGAAGCAGGAAGGATGCAAACAGCTGGAGCTCAGCTCAGAGGCTGAGTGGATAGTGGTGGCTAGCAAGAGCCATTACAGAGGGGGAAAGGGAAATGGGGCGTTTTAGAAAAGATACGCGTTTAAAGACTTGTCCATGTTGAAGGAATGCATGGGAAAGACGAAAGACCCAGCAGACTTCTCTCCGTTTTTACAGTTCACGTTACTTTTTTTGCAAGTCTCTCACCTACAGACACAGCAGTCGGGTTGGCTTTCCCCTTCTCAGGGTTTAAGCAGAATATCTAGCTTCACAAGAGGGCAGGACAGACTAAAAAATAAGTTAATTAACATCTCACACTACCTTAAACCACATTCAAAAACCTAAACCAACATTTGCTGAAGACACTGACACATCTCACTGCCTGACATCTTGAAGGAACTGGGTTTTTAAAAACTACTGGACACCCTTTGACTATAAGAGCAGCCCACTGTTTTCAAGGTGGGCAGAAGAATACTGGAGACAACCATATTCACTTAATTGCAAGAGGGGAAAATAAAAGTGAACCAAAAAACTTGTGTTCTGAAAGTGCCCATACACTGAAAGAATCAATCTCCTGCCTACAATACGCCTGGTTCACATCTGCTCTACACCTTTTTAGCAATTTCTGCAGTGGGCAGGTGCAGATTAGTTAACCCCCACTTTAAAACCATTTTTTTACAACCAGAGGGATGCACAAAGGCTTCA
This sequence comes from Aviceda cuculoides, assembly GCA_035590195.1. NCBI lineage: Eukaryota > Metazoa > Chordata > Aves > Accipitriformes > Accipitridae > Aviceda > Aviceda cuculoides. The sequence goes on from JAVJGG010000085.1 coordinate 30,473,842, forward strand.
AGTATGACTATGATTCAGGCCTCCCTTCAGCATGACTCTGCTGCAATTAGATGTGGTCACAATTGTTGGAACAGTGCTTGGTTTTCAAATCCCACCATCCAAATCCATTTCTTACCTTTCAGAGTGACTATTATCTTCTCCCTGTTTGAAATACTGCTGACTACTGCTATGAAGCTGCAGGGTTTTGCCTGCAAGCCTCAGAAGAGCTTGTACTTGCACTTCTTTATAAAGGAGTTCCACTTCGTGGCTGCATTATCTGTCCAGCTGCCATCAGAAAATAGTGCTAAAGAAAAATGAAACTCTCTTTGCAAGTATTTATTCCTAATTTACTAAAGGCTAACAGTATCCAGTGACAAAACCCAAAAAGTTCTCATTGAAATATTTCATTTACCTAACAGCTTGAAATCTCCAGGCTGAAGATTATATGCACACACACGTCTGTGTGCTAAGTCTTCAATTAAAGAAAATATAAAAGCTTTGCAGTTTAGCCACTGGGAGACTTTTAAGCATTCGCAGCCTCGTCTCTTCGCACATGAAATGTTAATGGGGCAACCACACACGGCTGGCTCCACAGATAATGGTTCGATTAAAAGTGGCTTTGTGATACCTATCACTGGGCTTCAGAGGTGAGGGGGCCTGCCTTGCTTCATAGCTGATGACACCTTGTCAGCATGCCACGTTCTCCAAGTCAGTTCAGGAGTTCATTACATCTAGATAACACCCTTTTTGCTCTCTGGCTCATGTTTATTAATGCCATGCACAACTCAGTGATTCATCAGAGAAGACGGAGTAGTGTTCTGCAGCAGGCAGACAGCCTCCAGTTGATCCACTGCCTTGGTTGGAGTTCACCACAGGGCTTTTAATTTCATGAATTTATTTACTGCGATTCCTGAAACTCCAGTGCTGTTACAGAACAAGCTCGTAACTGCACCTGACAAAGGTTCAGGGCTTGTCAAAATTGGTCTAATTTGTATGTTGTGTAAACAACATTAAAAGTTTGGAAGTTTAGCATTAAGCCTTCGGTTATTAAAATGGCATTTTAAAATATGCATGACTAGAGAGATATCTGCAGAACACATTATTATTGTTAGCATGGCTGATAGCCAGCACAGGCGAGCAGTCCGCGCTGTGCCACTCTGGGCGGTTCCGCAGACAGGACAGCAACCTGCTGCTGCTCTCTTAGGCCAAGTGTCACAGTTCCCTGCACTCTGCTGTGGAAATTAGTTTTCCGAGACCCTCTAGCAATTACATAGAAAAGGCTTTGTAGTTTTGCTTGATAGTTTAAAATAAATCCAACTGAGGAACTAGCAATAGCGAAAACACTTGCAAAACCTAGTAAGGGCTTTAGGCCTGATGCACAGAGGTCAATGTTTTGAAACTTTTTGCATTAAACTTGCATTATTTTTACTTCTTTTGCTTGGGCATGCTTGCAACATCCCATTTCCACTCCTTCAATCTCAGTCATTTTAACATACCCTCTCCATGCTCTGCTTTGGGTACCAGCAAAAAAGAATTGCTGGGAAAACGAGACCAAGATTTTTCAATAATATAATCACAAGTATATAGTATACATATGCATAATACATACAATATACACATATACAGAGAGTATAGCTATATAAACACACACCCACCTATAAAGCATCTAAATCATGAATCTTGGCAGCTCAATGAAGTGAGATGGAAATGCTACCAGAATAACATTTCGAAGATTGAGTCACTTGCCTTTGTACCTAATACAGATGCAGGAAATTTCACTTTGGGCCTGTGTTTCTAAACTCATCTCAGAGAACGACAGCATCCAGCCACTGGAGCTGTGATCCTCTGAGACAGTAAGGCAAAAAGGAAAGAATGGCTCTGCACTCTATACCAAGACATAAGACAATTCTGTGCTGCTAGATTTTTGATTTAATGCATGCATATTTTATAGGGGCTCTGGTTGAGTATGAGAATGTAATTTGCAGGAAGATTGAAAAATACAAGGAGACTTAAAGGGCCTTTGATGTGACTCAATTTCACTTAAATGAAAAAAATTGGTGCTTACTATAACATAGGTGAAATTTTGGCTCAGCCAGAGTCAGTGGGAGTTTAACCAGGGGCCAGGATTTCAAACTGTAACTTCTCTTCAGAGGCTAGCAGGATCTAGTTTTGGATTTATCTCACCGTCTGATTTTATCTCTGGAGAATGGGGCTTTTTTGGGGGGAAACACAAGAGTCACTGTTCCACTGAATGAATATACAAGATACACAAGATAACTATTGTTATAACAGAAGATATTACTACTACATTTAACTTTACTTTGACTGCTAAATATACTACTGCAGAACCACTGTGCCACACTTTTCAGAAACAGCAGTCAGCTGAAGCTTGGAGGATCAGCAAATCCCTGCTTTTCAAGAAAAAAGGAATGATACCTAAAATAACTTCAACAGCTAAAGCCAGCTAAAATCCATTCCTCTCTGTTAAATAGAGGTTTATTCCTGAAACACCCTTTTTAGACACTTTATTTTCAATCCAATTTGGAGTTTTATGGACCAACCTGGTGTTATGGTGGTTGCTAAAGCAGTTACATTAGCTGTTAGAATTGTGTCCTCCTTCCACCCAAAGCCATAAACCTTCCCACTTGTTGCATAATGCTGCAATTACCCCATAAACTCTGCTAGTCAGTTCATTGACTGCAAGTAAGTGTCAATGAGAGCCATTGGCCTGCACAGAGGATGAGAATGCAAATGGCAACCAGGGGATTCACCAAACAGATTTACGGAGGAGAGTTTGTTGGTCATTATCAAAATGTCCACAAGATTCAAACTTTCCTCACCAAATAAAATTTGCAGTTGTAAACCAACAATATTGCAATGGAACTTTCCACTGCAGGATGTGAAGAAGGAGAAAAAGAAACGCTGCTGCGCTCAGGGAGTTCATGCTCGCCCCCACTGCCGCCCTCCAGGCCTTAATTCCACTTCTCTAACCCCCAGGGTTAAAAACATCCCCTTGCTGTATGTGGTGGTTGGCCTCTACAGCGGCTGGAAAATGCTCAGACTCTCTCAGGGGTGTGAAGAGAAGCTCTCGTTCTGACTAGCAAGAAGGAATATGGACAAAACGCTAGCAAGTTGGTTTTTATCTTCAATTTCTTGGACTACTGCACACTATCAAAAGCCTTTTGCTTCTTCAAACCCTGCAGTTCCTCTTCAGCTGAGCTGTGAAGTTGTTTCATCAACAAACTCGATATAAACTCTCAATGACAAGCCTGGAAGATTTATGATTTTTGTCGTCTTTAAATAGCCATCATAAAAAAAAATATATATATATATATATATTGGCAAGTTGCTGAATTCATTTGCTGGGAATTGACACTTACTGACGGCTCCTGCTAAGGGATAACGTGGTGACCTGCTACAGTAATGACCAGATAAGAGCTGGCAATAAACTGAAAGGGGAAAAGGACTTTAGGTCAAACATTTTCAAATTCACGTGCCTGAAGTGAAGTTTTGATTGCATGTGTAAACACTAAATCAGAGGTCAGCTTTTCTGAACTGCTGCATCCCTGCAGCCCCTGTTGAAGTCAAATGCATTGTGCTATGGAAAATCATACCTCAGGCTGCTTCTTTAGTAGCCAAATATAGACGTATACATCTAATGCTGGGTGCCAGAGAGAAAAATTGGCCTCAAAGGAAAGAAAAATGAGAAGAGAGATTGCAATGTGTTACAGCTGCAGTATCACTCACTGCACAGTTACTTCTAATGAGAAAGATCAGCTTTCAACTTGTGTTTGCAAAACTAGAGTTCGAGGCCTTGATTTTATTTTGTAGAAAAAAATCACCATTTGGCAACAGAACTGCAGATTTCCTCCTTTTAAAAACAGAGAAGACAAGGCTGCCCATGTCCCAAACCCTCCCAAATCTACTCCTAAAAGCACCACAGCTCACCAACTCCACAGCAGGCCTGCATCTCTATTGATATCAAACTAGGCATGGAGGAAACACCTTGACAGGGCTGGCTTGACAAACATATACTGGGAGAGCCTGGGTGTCGTTGTGGCACCACACCAGCAGGAATTCAGGTCAGGAGCCCAGAAGGTATTTGGTAGCAACAGCGGGATTCCCAACCAGAAGTGGCCTTTGCCAGGAGAAGTGTCTGGGAGCTGCTCCCTGGGATACACTTAATCCTGCTTCACTGACGGGAATGGGATGAGATAGTCTCCATCCCTCCCAGCCTTTACATTTCTAAGATTCAATGAACTGAGGCATCTAGGGTGACGCCAAGGCATCTGGCTGTTCCCTCAAGAATGTACACTTTTGGCAGAGAGACGTCCAAATTGCTCCTCTCCGCCAGCAGGAAAGACTTTTAGCTTTCCCTCCTGCTCTCCATGCTGGAAATCAAGAAGGAAAGTGTAGCCAGAAAGGGGAGACAACTGCAGGGACCTAGTAGTTATATTCCACTGTCACTGGGGATTTTCCCTAGTTCCCCTCCCTACCTCTTTCCATACAGTCACTGGGTGACCCCCACTTTGCCTGTAACTGTTGGTCAGTGTCAGCCCATTTGTCCCGTGTTCCCCATTGCTGCAGGACACGGCATGTAGGAAACGATGCCCCATCCCTAATGAAGGTCACAGATGCACGGACCTGGGTACCACGACTGCCCATCTCTGAAGCACCTTTTTTTGTAATGCCACCAAAAAGCAAGCAGGGCAGAGGCTGCCTGGCTCGGCTGCTGCATTATGGAGCTGCTGTCCTGTGACGGAGCAGAGTTACGGTGGTGACCACATTGTTAAAATTTTGCTTTCAGCACACTAGCGGCACGTTGGGCGCTAAATGCTTCAGTCCGTCCCCATAATATGACTCAAAACTCAAAGAAAAACAATGGGTGTGAATCTTTCTGCTTAATTTTCTCAGCTTTGCACCAAACGCTATCAGCATGACTGTCAGTGCAGAACAGCAGCAACATGGAGGGAGTGATGGGTTCTCACCGTGGACAAAAAGGAGGCTGCAGATGTATGAGGCTGAAGACAAACACCCGGGGCCAACCGATGGCAATCATGGTCCCAGTTGTGACAGTCATGGTCCACCCAGACATCTGAACAGAGGCGGTATCAAAAAGGAGAAGAGTGAGGAACACAGCAAAGTGACTGAAGCTGCAAACAGGTGAATAAATCATGGATTCTGGGTGTGCAAGCTACAGACAGATAACCAGGAAGGAAAAGTCGGTATAAATGCAGTGAGCAAAGCCAAACCTACTCTAAACAAGTCCAAAGAAAGGCAGCATGCTTTGGATAGTCTCAGAGATAATGAATTAAGGGGAAGGAATAAAATGAACAACTTTACAGGCTAACTCAGGCATACTGGGCAACAGGCATCAGCACCAGCATGAGCTAATGGGTGAGGAAGAGCCCAGCCATGTCTAGGCTCAGGGACTGAGCAAGTGACACCCAGGAGGTTAGTGGCTCTCGCACATGGATCACAGGGCCCTGCAAAGCACAGCACTCATGTATTTCAGCATGAGCAACGTGGCCAGCTGCAAATCCTACAGGACTTAAACAAAACGTGGCTCTAAATCAACACACTGAATGCTGAGAAACCTGAGTGCGATGTGGGTGCCAGAACCCACAGCCAGTGAAAGTTGTTACGCACCAGAGGACATGGCCAGACCAGGCTTTGAGTCTGAAATGACTGTGATGGGAGCAGCATGTTTTCTCTTTTTAATGCATTGCTGTTTCCTGCACCATGTGGTTACAACAATGCAGGTGACAGTGCAGCTGAATGGTGACACCACATACCGCAAAGACTAACTACTCATAGCTATTCATGGGGCCCAAGAGGTTGGTATCTCACCATGGCTTTCATCTGATCAGTCTTAGTAAATTCAACAGGGTTGCTAAATGAGGTGCAGAAATAACAAAAGTATTGTCCCTCGCTTGAAAACGCTGCAGTCTCTTGAGCTCAGGGCTGGCCTCTAGTAACCAAAACGAAGTGCAAACCTCATGTCTGTAAAAACTGTCTCGCAGGTAATAGGAAACTATGCTTCATTAAACAGCAACTCAGCAGCTTACACATGTGCTGTGCTTTATAGTGTAACAGATGTAGGAATAGCAATGGCTCAGGTTGACATGACAGATTTGGAAAAGATAGAGACAGGAAGATTTCTCAAAGCTTTTGACAAGGGAATTTGCACTCGTTTCGCTGTGGTTTCTTTTTTCTCTCACACTTAGCAGAGGAGTCACATGCTAGAGCTCTGTCAAAACCCTTCAGAGTCACTCTAGCCTAATTCCGAGCACTGGGGAACCTCAGTGCTGTCCTATGCAACAACCATTTCAAAGCTGCTTTTGTTTGTGGTAGACATGAATCCTTAGTGTCCTGTTTTCTCTGGGTCTCCCATTCCTCAGCTTTGGTTTGCTCTGCAAGGAACAGGGCTTCCATGCTTTTTCAGTGCTTGCTCCTCAGCTTTGGTCAGAGTTTCTGCTTTTTCCTGCTGAAACTTTCTGCCTTCTCTTCTTCATATGGGAAATTTTATCAATGGCTCAGAGGGTAACATATTCACCTCTAGAACAACTGCTGAACCAAGACCTCGCTGTCCTGTTAATGTACTTATATTTTATTTCTGACTATAGCCAAGAATTACAGAAAACTGGAAATGTGCAGGCTCTTCTATATGCAAGATCTCTCTGCCTTTTATTTGTATTTTAGGTGCTGTAAGGAAATAAAGATACAGTATTTCTCTTGTTCTTCTAAATGCTGCAGGCTCTGCAGGCTCTGACTCATAGCCAATCCTACACATGGTAAAAATGCTGTTCATGTATGTAGCTAGCTCTGGAGAAACTGTGTTTAGTAATGCATCCCCGAGAGGGGATTTTTCAAAGGGAATGCAAAATAAAGTATTTGACTCCCTTATGATGCCTGCTGCCAACACATCCTACTGCTACTCTCCAGTCCAAATCACAATTGTTAACATTCATTACAGGGCACCACCTCCTAAGCTCTCGGCAAAACAGGCAAGAGCAGCTGGGTGTGCTTCTTTTGATAAACAGGTGCACAGGCACGTCTTCCGAACGCTGCAAGTATGCAAGAGAAAAATAACATTCCCTTTCTTGGAACTTATTTTCGGAGGTTGAACATTTCACAAAGAGAAACTGTTAGTGCAAACACTCAAAAGGTCAATCTCTAAATAAACAGAGAGACAGAGTGATGAAAGGGGTTAGTTGTTATTAATGAAGCCGAGATGATCACAAGTCAAAAAAAGCAAAGCAGCAGTGAAGACAGAGAGCTATGAGCATGCTAGAAGTTTTGGCAAGATGACATGTGATGATACAAAAAGTGAAAGTTACATTCCCCAGCCCCAGATGGAACATGCCCCCCAAAATCCTTCTTTACTTTTCCCTGGGTTTTTCAGCTACTTTTCAGCTTTCACTCAGTTTAGGAGGATCAACTACTTGTTTTGCACTAGAAATGAGCACCACCTATCCCCACATAAATACTATACTCATACTAAGACAAAGGATGAAAACAAACCTAATTTGCACCTACTACACAAACCTTGCTTTATCTTCATGCCTGAACAGGATTTCCCTCCAAATCAGATCCACATTTCTCCCTGACACGTAATACCAGTAAAACATGGCGTGTAGCTCACATTAAAAGAAATTTGTAGAGTCAATTAAGAAAAACAACAAACAAACAAACACACAAAAAAGACAATGACAACATTAGACAAAAGATAATAGCTGAAAATATTTAGGGGAAATCTGATGATGTAAATCCTGTCCAAAACTTTCCTATTTTATGGTGTTTACTTTTGGGACTTGCTTGTTTATCAGTCATGTGGCAGCATTACATTGACTGTAAATACGTACTTTACTGAAAATGCACAACTGTAGCATTTACAGATCAGTTCTTGCTCTGAGGTGAAATTCAAATCTGATTCTGTATCCCAGTGAAGGACAGGCCTCCTTATAATGAGCTAGGCCTCAAACATCAGCACAGTAAAAATTTGGCTCTATAGTTTGCAGCTTGACCCTAGGTAAACCTCAAACAGAACCATTTGTGGTTCAAAACAAACAAACAAAAAAAATCCCTTGATGTTTCTGAGCCATCACATTGCATTAGTACAATTTTCAAAGTTGGATTTGTCTCAGTTGGTCAGAGAGCTTTTGGTGGGATCAGTAAGTGGTTCGTGGCTCAAAGGTGATTTGACATCAAGGACATCACTTGTATGGATAGAAGACCTGTGTGAAAACAGCCAGTGTTCACATCACATTGAGCCTCATGTCCAAGGCTATGAGTGGCTATTTGCAACTGCTCAGAACCAGGCCCTAGCAAGCTGAGAACAAGGACAGCACTTTGGACATTCCTGTGAATATTAAACATTTGCTAAAAGGGCAGGATGAAGTCTTCCCTCACACATGAGTAAAACCTCTCCGTGCCATCTCATGTTGTGCTGTACGTCTTGTCCTCCTCCCGATGGCACCCATCCAGGACAGCGTAATTAGAGGACACATGGGGTGACAAGAGCAAACAATATGGCAAATACACACAGATCAACGACCCCAGCTGGACAAGTGCCAGTGTCCCAGCACAAGCAAACAAAGGTGCTCAAGAAAGCCAGCAGCTCCCCCCTAGACACTGAATGAGAATGGGAAACTCTCCAAAGCAAAGACTGGGACCAAAACAGCTCACGCACTGACAGGAAAATCAGCAAGTCTCCCAAGATGCCGATCTGTATACATGGCACCAGCAGATTTGCAAATGACCCAGATAAAGAGAGGAATGGATATATCCAATGGCCTTCCACAGCACAGGGGACTGCAGAAACTGGTGAGTCTAATAGTCTCTTGGCTTGGCAAAAAAATGTAAAAAAAGGAAGGCTGCTGGTATTACAGATCAGGGTGCTGAGAAAACAGGGAAGGAAACAGCAATGAACTATTGGAACTCACTGCTACAAGAAATAACCAGGACAAACACTGCTGGGTCAACAGAGCATCAAACATGATGGAAGCCTGGCCCTGGTCTTGACCTGTTGCCTCTAGGTTAAAACATGTTCATGTTAAAACATAAATAGCGAAGGAGGGAAATGCTGAAGGTCAACCCTGCAAGGTGCCCGATGCTTTCAACAGAAGCCAGCCAGTTGCACAGATTCCTTCTTATATGTTAGAAGATGCAAGAGAGAGATACGTAGAGTGAGGAGATGGGAATATGTACATTCATGAATCAGCAAGTACTAATGTGTGTTGCGGTGGCAAGAGAGTGAGAACAGGCAGAGATCAAACAAGCAGGGCTGACTATGTCTTGAGCTATACTCAAAGCCTTTCTTGAGGTTTGCTCTTTCAGTGCCATGCACAGGAGGAATTTGGGCTTGCTCCATTGTCAAGCTGCCCTAGCCTTTGGACTAAGACAAGGTGGGAGATAAACCTACGTGCTGTGTGGACAGTGCTATCCCCTAATAAACAATACAAGCAAATGATTAATTGAGATAACGTTTTACTAAAGGCGGCTGGAGACCGCTGGCTGTCCCCTTTCTCTTGTGCTCTGAAACAAGCAGACAAGGCAGCTGTGCTCTGATGTGCAAACACACAAACCCACCCGTGTTTGCTTTGCTCGCTGCCCGGTGCCTGCGCATCCCAGCCAGTGAGGCAATGCCGTTCTGCAGCATCACTTGAAAGGCATTCCAACCCCAGCTCCTGGCCTAGCTCACCCGTGGTGCCCAGCAGCTCCCAGGAGGACACCCAGACATGCCCTTTGCCCTAGGAGCTTCTCTGGCAACCCAGTGCAGCAGGAACAAAGGAAAACTGACTCACTGAAACTTGGATTTGGCGGTTTGGATGGCCTCACACGACAACCCTCAGACCCGACAGGTGCCATCACAACTTCTCCTTTTAAGAGGAAGCACAGACCGCTGCGTGTCAAAACCTCCGGGTTCACTTCCCCACTTCAGCACCAACTTGCTCTTTGGACTTGGGCATGTTAATTAACCCAAGCAAGGTTTGGTTTCCCCGCCGGCACGAAGAGTGCCAGCTATTCAGAGGCATTCTTATGGTCCTTTACTGCTTGCACACAGAAATCCCCAGGCTTCTTCCCTTGTGGGCATATTTAGAGATCCACCAGAGACCCTGTGAAAGAAGAATGAGCCACCTGAATCACACATGCCTGGGGCAAGCAGGCCTATGACTGAAATCAGTGTGGAACAGCTCATCCACAGTAACCCCCAGGGGATAGGAAGATAACATAGGGTCCAAGCTATCAAACCAAGCTGGCAAATCATTTGATCAGAGTGTGCTAAAGGCTGACATTTGGCCACTTAAACTAACCCACCTTTTGGTTGAAAACAACTCATTGCCCATGTTCAGCTGAAGGCCATAAGTTGCAGTCCTCAGCATTAAAGTACTTTGCATTTCTTGGATAGGAGGCACAAAAGGAGCAGCAACCATAAGTGATCACAAGCCAACACCGAGAACATGGGTAGAGCTCTAGAAGTGCAATTACCCAGATGATATTTGTCTACATATGTGCACATGCATGTAGGTGTTAATATCCCACAGCAAATCCCAGACTCAGCGTATGTCAGGCAGATGCCAGGTTGCTTCCTTTCGTCAGGTAGTTTTTTACATTCATTCCTGTAGTCTCCTGATTTATGAGTCCTCATGGTTTTCCCAGCACTCAAATCTCTTGGGCTCCTGCCAATCTAAATCTATCCAGTGGCAATCACACAGGTCTGAGAAAAGCTGCACACCTTTGCAGAGGAATCGGTCTCCTGCAATTCAAGTGAAAAATCAGTGCTGGGGAAGAAAGGCATCTGCAGAACAGCTGAGGCAGATATAAGCTGATATGAAACCATCAGCAATAAACTCTCATCAGCAAAAGCTCAGTGTAGCTGCCTTGCTCACTGTCATCACAATGCTCTGGACCTTCTATATTGAACCTCACACACAGAACTTGGATACATTCATCGCTGAGGAGAACTGTACAGCTGCCTCTTGTGCAGAGTGTAAGAGAAGCAGGAAAAAACTTCTCTCCAAGAAAAATAGGATGTGTGATACAGAGAAATCCTTCTGGCAAAAATCAGGAGTAGGAGCCTTGGAAAGAAAGCTTAGGAGGAAACACATATCTGTAAAAATGGCCCAAGTTTTCAATATTATTTCTGCTTTGTATCTGTGAGGATGCATGTTCACAACTAACCCATCCTGACACCCATCTTTGCTCTCTACCTATACTGCCAACAGTCCTTTCTGACCAGTCCCACATCACTGGTGGTGTCTGTGCACAAACAACCCCAATCAGTCACATCCCACTCTGAAAGCTACAGCAAACCTACCCAGAAATGGATGGGTATCCACTGCAGGGTGTCATTTACCTGAGCTGTTCTGTTACCACATTCCTCTTCTTGCTTCTTTACAAGAACTCACACATGAATATCTTGTTATATGGGAAGTCAAATCTCTGTTTGCTCAGAACCAATGTCTCACAAAGGAAAGTATCAAAAAATGTTAAAGCTAGTATACACCAGTCCTGGCCCTCCTACATACCAGCAAGTATAAGGTGTTGATTCCCCTAGAGCTAACCGTAAAATCACTGTAACACTAGAATTAGGTTCAATGTGTAATTGTTTTAGGCAGGTAGGGAGTAACAGAATAGAAGAGGCTACCCTGTGATTTACTCAGTCTCCTAGTTGTTGCTTGAGAACCGCAGATGACAAACACTGTATTAGTCTCTGATACATACTCCTAGCTGTTATTAAATCAACGTAGTTGCTCCAAAGTTAATACAGCTAGACCAACATCACTCTGGTCCAATACACATACCACAAAATGGTAACCTGTACATTACAACTCAAGTGCCTTCATAGCATAGATCACACTCACTGCTAAGATATTATTCTATACATATTCTGTATACGGGCTTCATATATGTGGTGTTGTACATGCTGTGGCTTTTTTGGATGTTTGCGTGTTTCCATTCCTGGCTTCTCATCTCATAAACTCACAACAGCTGGAATTACTGTACAGAGATAGCTTGACTCCAGCTGCAAAACAGCTCCTTTCATAAATGAGTTTGTTTTACAGTCTTCTAAAATCAAATGGGGCATAACGTGGCCACCAAACATCCAATGAGCCATCCCAGATTGAACACCAAAGGAAACTGGTTGAACAATCTCAAACACTGGGAAATAACATTTATCCTCTTCCTTATTTCCCACATTCTTTGCATCTGGTTCACCATAAAACATGCAGATGCTTCAGTAACAGGAAAGCCCAGGATGCTAGTAGTCATGCCTGATCTCATTGGCCTTTCCCCATGCTTGGCAACAAAATAAAACAGGGACTTATGCCATAGCGAGGCACTGTCTATTCCCACTCTAAGCACACACTCAGCGGAAGATGAGAATAGGCCACATTCATCCTAAATCCCACCAAAGCCCTTAGATCCAGACAAGGTCAGAATGCTGCATCGTTCCTCAAGGCTAGCATGTGTATACCTCACTGTCCTAAAAGCTAACTTATCCTTAAAACCATATAACTTTATTAATTCATTCTCCACCTCTGAGGCAATCTTTTTATCTCCTCAGCATAGGTACCTAGCTGTACCTCTGTCACTGCATCAAGACGCAGACCGATGGAGGAGAAAGCCATGTGCCTGCTCCCCGTGTGAGTCCGGCTGAGTTACTTTCTCCCTCTGCAAGTATGAGGAATTGACCATAAAAGCAGGATATTGCTGTACGCCTTTCAGAGGCTTTGTGAAGTATTTAGTTAAGATTCATAAAAGGGTTCTGAAAATATAAACCACTATGTAAATGCTAAAAGTTAACTGTTTTTAATAGCCACAGATTTAAGAGAGTTTTTTTCTTCATTTCCACGCAAAGGTGCAGAAATATCCTTCATTGCAAATAACCACTGTGCCTGCTGTGAGAGGCTCTGCACATGATTTCAATTGCCTTTCGCATAGAAAATAGGAATAATACTTTGCATTTATAGACTCTAAAACTACTTTGCAGACAATCAAGTCTCAAAACCCCCACTGTGATATACGAGGCAAACATTATACCTGTTTTACAGAGGAAACTAAGAGGGAAAAAGGTTAAACTACCTAGCCTAGAGCCAGAAAGGAGACATTTGAGAAATCAGGCATGTTAGCAAGGCCTATCTAGACCCACATTTGCTCACTTGCTCTTCTTAGTACACAATTAGCTCTTCTGCTCCCAAACGTCTATACACAAGGGATACATACTACATGGCAAGAGTGGCCACAGCATTTATCTCTATTACCAGCATATTTAATCTTCTATAGATACTTCTGTTGACCACAGAGAGTGCCTGGAATTGCATGAGGACACTTATTCCATTTTCTAGCATGTGTGGCAGTAGAAAAGCTGTCGACAACTAAAAGTTAACCAAACACTTATTTTTAGAATCTAAGTCCGACGATATAGCATCTGGACTCATAACTACCCATTTCTCTGACATTAAGCTGAGCTACCACATGAGAAAATTGCTAGAATGATAGTATTTCCAGGGCATACTGAGTCACTGTCCAACATCTAAAATGGGAAATAAAATAATTTCTCAGAAACTGTCAGCACAGTGGGAGGCAAAGTTTTCAGGAACTCAGCTTGTGTAGAAAAATTCAGGTTTCTACTCTAAAACAGGTCTCTTGGCACTAAGCATGCTTTTTTTTAATTTCCCGATGACAGAAAAACAATTAGGTCCCATGGTATTGATTTCTTGGCATTATCTAGTATTTAGAACAATTACTAAGCAACACTAGCAAAATTATAATGGTGATAACCAGGGAGCAGCAGCAGCAGCACTGTGTAGACTCAGAAGCACGTATCATTTTTTGCTTTGACCTGATCCATCCTAGCGATGTGCCACGGTCCCTCCCTGGAGGCTCTTTCTGTCTAGTCCCTGGAGAAAGATGCTCATGAACCTCGTCCTCACCTACAGCAGGAATTCCCAGCCCAAGTGAGGCCACCTTGGCATGCCTCCTCAATGGCCCATGGGGAATGCTAATGTGAAAGAGTAGAAAAGTCCCTAGGGCAGTGGTTTTCTGCCTCTTTTAATTTGCATATCTTTTTTTTTTTTTTTTTCCCCTCGGACATGCAGGCCCCTACATAATGAATTTAAGCTTTGCTGATGCTTGGGATTTGCAAGGTGAAAGCCACCGATCTACTGTAGGGGTAGGGGATAGCCTGTCCTGGAGAGAAGCAGCTATCTATGGTCCCACAGTCAACGATTAACTCCTCCATGGAAGCAGGAGGGTTGATGACAGTTTAGGACTGCATGTCCTTTGTATCGTTTTTAGAAGGAGAAACAGATGTTTCCAATCACCACAAACCTCCATTCTTGCTCTGGCTGTTACCTTGGGGCAGTGACTTCCAAAAGCTGAGTTAAAAAACAAACAAATAAACTGTTTTACAGGAAGGTTCAGAAAAGAGTCTGGGGCAGAGAGTCGGAGGTTGAACACGTTCCCTCACACAGCAGCACGTCTCCTGTCTGCTCAGAAGGCAGGAGACAGCATGGGAAAATCCTGTTCTAACACTGCTTTTTCTGCTGGTAATCAGCGTCTTCAAGACTGCCAGTTCAACTGGAGAAGAGCCCTGGAAAGTCTTCTGCTTTGTCAGTGACATGGTCTCAAGTATAAACCCCATCTCATCTGTCAAAGCACACAGTCTGGACACTTTCGCTAGCATTAATTTAATTTTCTAAACAAACACCAGACCCTACCAACTTATGCAATGGTAAAGAAGTTAATTTTATCTGAGATGTTTCGGGTCTGTTTGCCCCCCCCCCCCCCCCCCCCC
>JAVJGG010000085.1:30500289-30553597 GCA_035590195.1 Aviceda cuculoides
TTTAATGTTCCAACAGCACCACAGTTTTCACCAGTGAGAATATATTCTAAGGGGGAAAGGTTTTGCCTCAGCTGTAATTCTGTTTTTAATAATAAAAGAAAAACCTACCAGCATTTCTTTTCATTAAAGGAAAAGATGGAAAAGGATAAAAGGAAAAAAAAGGAAAAAAGGAAAAGAAAAGAAATAGTTTACTACTGTTAGTTACTAAATAGTTACTAAAGTTACTAAAGTTTACTACTATTAGTTACTAAATAGTTACTATTAGTTACTACTAATAGTTACTAAACTACTGCAGAGAAATATATAACTGAGGATTTTGGACTTCATTAAAATAAAGTAGTTTTTAAGATTGCAGAAAAAGCTTAAAACATGGTAAAAGCTAATCAGCCTGATGGAAAACTAAGAAGAAACTGAAATAAGGGGGTTTTTAAAGAGAAAATACAAATTATTTTAAACTGGTCCCATGATATTTTTAACAGCTGGAATTGATAATGCTGAACTCAGCCATAATTCTACTATATTTAGTTTTGTATCTATCAAAGTCCACACAACTTTCCCATGAGACAGACAGATAGATATATAGGCTGATAGACAGATGGATAGATACATAAAAAGGAAAAATATCATTAGGAAAAGGAACATTTTCTTGTCTGTTCTTTCAGTATGATTTTTTTTTTTCATTTCAATTTCTACCTTATTTCCTATAAGTAGAAACAGATTTTTCTCTCTTTCAAAAAATTCTTAAACAGAAAACCTCCTTTGACAGTTTCAGCAGCAGATTAATCACTTTTGCAACCCACAAAAAAAAAAGTTTTCTGGAAAGCATAACTGTCTGTAAATGTAAATGTCAGAATTACTCTCTCTTATGCTAAGACGCCTACACATTCTCTCACTTCCATGACTCAGCACCAGATAAAAGCTTGCGAGATAATAAGCAGCGAAGTTTACTTTAGAACAATAAAAATGGTTAAAATACAACTCTTGCTCCCCACGCCCCCCAAAATAAAAAGAAATCCCCATGATGTTAAACCAAATTCTGCCAACGGATTCCCCTCCCACTGGAATAATATATAAATATGCCAAGGACTTCAGAGAGGAGAGGGACCAGGCTCGAGTAGCATCAAAATCAAAACACATGCAAACACGAGAGGCTTTTCTTTTTCTCCAAATGAGCAAGAATGGGTCTGTTTCAACAAAGAGGAATTTTATTACTGTTCATCCCCTGCCTTGCTCTAATTTGGTAGACAAATGAGTTGAAATTTTGCTCACCTATAATGAAAATTTCCAGGCACTCTAAGGCAAAGCACTCATGCCAAAAATCACAGAAACCTGTGGGGAAGGGAGGGGAATTTCAGTGGGACTTTCCCTCCTGCGCTGTGGTCGTTGTCTGACTCGAGCTCATTAGAGCCAGAGTAACTTCTCCTTTCAGCAAACCAGGTCAGTGGCAGACCCTTCAGACCAAAATACGACTCTTATTTTGGACAAATCTTTGAAGAAAAACCCGGAAAAGGAGGGGATCGGACCTCAGCTAGGCTCTTCTGATGCCCCTGAAATGAACAGGCACGGTCTTGGCGCTGAAATGTTGCCCGTCAGCTTGTGAATGCTGGTGGAAGAGAGACAGCCACCTCCTCTTCTTACACTGTCAGCCCCAGCATGCGGCTCAAGCAAACGAAGCGTGGTAATTAAGAGAGGGCTGATTACCCACTTATTAAGCAGAGATGCCGTGGACCTGAGAAGGAAAGGGGTGACTGCCCAAGCCCTGGTACAGTCCAGAGCCCCCCTCGCTGAGCG
This sequence comes from Aviceda cuculoides, assembly GCA_035590195.1. NCBI lineage: Eukaryota > Metazoa > Chordata > Aves > Accipitriformes > Accipitridae > Aviceda > Aviceda cuculoides. The sequence continues at coordinate 30,502,081 of JAVJGG010000085.1, forward strand.
ATGGACATTTCTGTTAAGAGCTTCCATCACCTCATGTGCCGAGTGGGTCGCCATGAGCCCATGTCCCTTGGAGGCAGCTCACTCTACCAGGAGCTGAAAATTATTTAGTAAGTAAAGCAGCAAAATGCTGCTCATGCCTGTCACCTCTGGAGGAAGCCGAGTCCAGCCAAGGAGTACCACAGCTCCTCCTGAACATGCTGCTGCTGGTGGCTTTTACATTTTTTACGCTGGAAATTGTAAATTAATGGTATGAGCCATTAAAGTTTAAATTTAAAGGAAAGCCCCAGGCTAAGGCATCCCAGGCCACGGGCGCGGGACTTCTTGTCAGAGGGATGCTTTGAACTGAGCCGGAGGTAGAACCAAACCCTTCCAAACACCTTCATTAATAAAGTGCACCTGCTCCGGCAGGAGGCTGGTGAGCAGAGCCGACATCCCAGCGCGGTGCCGGCGGGGCCGCGACTGGAGCACGCGTGTGTCCCACACAGACCGAGGAGCGGGCAGGAGCACCCCCCAGCCCGGCCGCCCCCCATCGCCGCGTAGGCAGCACCGGGAGAACGCAGAAGCCTTCAGATGCTCCAGCTCAGCTGGCTGCCGGCAGCGCGAAGCGTCGCCACTGACCAGTTCGGTGCCCCCCTCGTCTTTATAGAGCCATGTCTTGAAATTTGGGGCAGGGTCCCCTTAGCGCTGGCTACGTCCCAAAGAGGGAGACCAGGGCCGGGAGAGGCGTTGGGAGAGGGCTCCCGTGCACCCAAACACCATCCCTTTTCCCCAGCGTTCCCAAGGAGAAGCCCGGTAAGCTCTAGATGAGAATTTGCAGGCCCAGGAAACGACAGCACTGGCCCGTTTGCATTTATGTCTCAAAACCCTGCTCTTTACTTCACAAATAACAGATTTCTGCGTCCAAATATGACTCCAAGCAGGTGTAGCTCCAGTTGTTTCTGTGCAGCCACATCTGCTCACACTCCAGGGCTAACGCCAAACTATTTATTGCTACTTAAAATTTATTGCATTTTTAGCCCTCCATCGCGAAACTGCTTTTGTTCAAGAATTCCTTTTAAATCCTTCTATGCTGACTGGATAAATCAAACTTGACAATTAAAATGGTAAATTGTTCAGAACCTCAAAGTTTCCACCTGAGGATCTCCAAATACTTCTGGAACGTAAATGCACATAATCACTCCCATGCCTCTTGCAGAAAGGAGGGAAAAAAAAAAAAAAAAAGCATCCCTTTTAATTCTCTTTTCACAGATGAAAAACTGAAGTCCTGGGAGCCCAAAACGGCCCGCTAGGAAGCCGCCTGCCCCAAAGACTGCTCATCCAGTAAATCAGAGGCAGGGCTGGGAAGGGAAGCCAGGAGTTTCAGCAACTCTCAGTCCTCTTGTTCTCACCACTTCATCAACCAACAGGCACAGATATGTGATCATGCAGTTGTCAGTGTTTTCCCTCAAGGGGGCTGGACAGAAGATGCTGAAAGCATTTGATCCACATGGTATTAAACGCTAGCACTGAACATTATTGTTCAACGATGAAAATTCAGACATAAATAACTGGCTTGTTTTGAATGAGTAAAAAGATGTCTGTGCTTGCAGGGAACTCACAAGAGGGAGTAAAGAACCAGGGTGTTCCTCTTCTTTTATTATTACTCTTTTTATTTCTTTTGTAGTGGTGTCTGGAAATAAACCATCAGACGGAGGAGCTGCTCCCGCACTGCTGTGGCAGATGGCAAGCAGGGCTCGAGACCGGGGCTCTGCTTCGGCAGGGCTGCGTGGGGAATTCTGCAGCGGGAGGAAACAAGGCAAAATGCGCAGGCTGCCGTCTGCATTCAGATAAAGCGCTGTCTGTTGCTAGCAGCACAAGTTGTTCTGAAAACAAGAGTCAATCATCTGTAGCCTTATTTCTGTACATTTCCTGCAGGGGTCTCATGAAATAAATGAGAATAAATGTAAGGGCGAGAGTTCCTATTAGGAGCAGCCTCGTCAGCATCACCCAGCCAAGCATTTACGTCATCAGCATGCTAATTTAATCAGACCTGAGCAGTGATGCTATAAATGGATTACCATCCCAGCTAGTGTGGTTACCGAGGTAACTCAGCCCTTTGTGCCACAGATACAATCGGCTTAATGATAATAAAAACCTCAGCACAAATGAAACAGAAGGAAAAGCCTGACAGGGCTGATGCACACACGACCCTTTCTCTCCTCTTCCCCCTCCCCTTCCCCAACCTCAGCCGCTTACTGCAATAAAATTAAGTGCTGCTGTGATCTGTATGCACAGCATTCCCACAGGGAACAGGCAAGTAAATAGAACCCACGGAAACAATTAATACGGGCCAACAACTAATGCCGTCAGCACTAGTTAGTCATTCCGCCAACCCTGAATGGGAGAGGGACACACAGACAGAAAGGCCACACGGGCAGGGCAGACTCCAAAACGCCTGCAAAGGGCTTCAGAGAAGTAGTTGCTCACCCCCATGCAGCCTTAATTATACCAACGGAGCGCTTCAGCCCAGAGCTGACTGCGACGGTGAGTTTAGTCGCTGCCCACCCCTGCCAGGAGGGAGGCATTTCCACAGCATCTCCTGCTCATCCGAAACGGGAGGTGACCTGACAGCAGGCATCATCCGAAACGGGAGGTGACCTGACAGCAGGCATCATCCGAAACGGGAGGTGACCTGACAGCAGGCAGCCCCAAGGCCAGGGAGAAACTCAACTGCAACGTCACCAACCCAGAGGCGGAGGTGACTTGGTCCTTTGTGGGGAGGGCTAAAACGGGTTCAGGCAGCTCTGCCAAACCAGCAGCCTGCTCACCTCCCAGCTTAGCCTGGGAAAGGACATCCCTTGCAAAGCGCTAGTCTTGATGGGCTAAAAGGCAGTGATATCCCTGCCTTAAAATGGATGGAAGATCATACTCTTCGGCTCCTCTAGCTCTTTGCCCGATTCAGCACAAAGCTCCCTGTGGATGCTGAACGCCACACATTTTCCTATTCGGATGCCAAAGACCAAATTTCCCATAGCTTTCAAGATCTGATTTTCTCTTCCTCCATCCCAAAATCTCAGCAACTATGAGCTCAAACACCAGCATCTAAGTGCCCAGCTGCCAGAGCAGTTCAGGCGTTTCACGTGCCCTTACTGCAAGTCACCACCTCCTCACCTACCGATGCTTCATCTGCAAAAACCAAACACTACAACCACATGGGGAGCAGGAGTGCGTACCGTAACCTCAGGCTCATCAGGCTCCTGGTGGACAGTGCTCCAGTCCAGGCAGAATCTTAAGGGATTAGCATGAGACCAATAACTTTTGATGGATTCACCAGGAGTGCAATGAACTCTCCATTGCCTGTCACGTAAACACATGCATCAGCCTTGTCGCTTTGTAAATGCCAAAACACAGCTCACGCAGCCTTTGGGAAAAATCCACAGAGACTTCCCAACATTTAAAACTGGACACGTACGGAAATGGCTGTGCCCTTGCCTTCATTTCACACACCAGAGCTCCGTGTATGTTGGTGGTGGGATTGCGTGACGGCAGCTCATTCCACCTACAGGAGACCACCTCAGCAAGCCAACCCAGCACTTTTTCACTGAGCAGAGATACCCAAGTGTTTGGACCCCAAACAAGCATTAGTGAGATCAGCTCTTCCAGAAGGAAAAGCCCTTTCTGAAGTGGCAGAACCCCAGCAAAGCCAAAGCTGCTTCTGTGCACTGTTGCGTGTCCCTGCAATGAGCAATAACAGCAGATCTGTCTATAGAATAGATGCATTCAGACTCATCTCTTGGGAAATCTCACAAAATACTTTCTCGCTCCTCCGCCACGCAGAAGAGCACCAGTCCTCCTGGGTAATTTATTACACACTTCTAGAGAAACAGTTAAATAGTTCCTTTAGGAGCCCTTTTAGATGAGATTACAGGAGTACACTTTTCCCTGGAAGGGAGAGAATCCTATGCAAATGACACCAAATTACTACGAAAAGTTACGCTCTTGGCTGGAAACACCTGACTGGCTGAAAGCACGGAGTTGTGTGTCCTGATCTATCCATGCCCTCACAGTAGCCAGGCAGGTGAGCTGTGAATAGCCCCAGGAAAGGAGGTTGGGGGGGGATAAAAATCCTCAAACCAAAAGGCAGACGGCAGAGCGCCAGGACGCACAGCTCTGGAAGTGGCGCGACTGTTGATGTGAAAAGGAAGCCATCACCTTTGCTTCAACTTAAAAGCCATCAGGACAGCTTGAGAGATTTTAACATTTAAGTGACACAGTGACAGCTTGATCCAGTCCAACAATTGCAATTTGCAGGCACGTCTAAACACAAACCCTGCTTCCCTGGGTGCAAAGCGGCTGCTCATCTGGGGAAGGCATGTGTCAAAAGCGGTGATGTAACATTAGAAATGCTCCTCCAGGATGGTCACTCGGCCAGTTATTCTGCATATACTGTGCTTGTGAGACCGGACTGGGGCTCTCTCCATCCTTGTGGCGCAGAAAGGATCTAGGCAAAGACTGATGGATGGAAAGAAAAGGGGAAGAATTGGCATCGATGTGAAGTGTTCCATTAATTTCAGCGGGAGCTACAGGTGTGCAGCACTTCAGAGAAAGCCCTTAAATAGCTTTGCTGCCACAATCAAGTGAAAACTGAACCACGCAGCCCCTCTTTTTCCCCTTAGACCTTGCTCCTCCTGCCAGCCAGGTGGGCCCTAAGGTGCTTACAGCGATGCAGGGCAATGCAGAACAGCCCCATCCAACTGCAGGTGCCCCAGCCACATTAAAAAGAGAATTAGGTGTTCATTAAAATTTACAGGATACTTCTAACCTCTTTATAGTTAGGTGCTTGTTCTCTTGACCATGAAGTTATACCTAATGGTATGCTGGGCCTAATAACGGCTCTTCTGGGTTTTTTTTTTTCACCTGCCCAATGTCTGGCTTATACAATTTAGTGCTGTGGAAAGATGCCAGAGTAACAACCCCAGGCACCAATGTCTTCCTCGGCAGATGCAGAACAGCCAGTGCTGGCGTTTCTTTCCCCAAGGTGGCTCCTTTTAGGTCCCCATAGCACATCTGGGAGGGATTGCCCTGAGCCTCTCCGAAGACGACTTCTCAACGCAATAGGATTTCTGGCCATTTGCAAGTGGCTCCTAATCCTGGGTGCCAGTTAAATCGATGAACAAAAAGGAAATACTGTAGAATTTGTCCATGAAAAAAGAGTCATTAGGCCAAATACTTATTTCACCCCTTACAACTGTAATGCTGAAGTGCTACTGTGCCCCTTCCTGCTGCCCAAAGGCCTTGTCATCCACAGGCAACATCACAAGAATGATTTTGTTATTGTCATTAAAAACATGACTTTTTCAGTGACCCGCAAAGGTAAAGCAGCACAACACACGCTTGCCAACAGTCATCACTCCACATATAGTCTAACGCTTTTAAAAAACAAGTCATCTCTCTGTAACCAAGCTTATTTCACAGTTTCAGGTTGTCTTAAAACCATATAAATAAATATAATCAGAAATATTTTTGCAGCTGTTGAGCTTCCTGAAGGCATATTATAAACTCAAGAAACATTAAGACATGACCATCATGAACAGAGAAACCAGTGGCTACAGAGCTCGCCGCCTTTGGAACATCTGCTCTGATTTGCAAGTCCCTTGGATTGCAAAGGAAGCCCGAAAACGAAACCTTCAGTAATGGCTCATTTCCAAGCCTTTATGGACAGATCAGCGGCAGGGCACCGAATTATTCTTGGCGAGAAAGTAGGGCATCCTCAGCTGTTCACTGTGCACAAAAGCAGTCAATCCCTGCAAGGCGGCCGTGGACTTGCAGGTCTCGGCTGTGTCGGGGGAGACCACGCGCCGCCCCTGCCCCAACACACCCGAGACTTCAGCTCCCGCGGGGAATGGGAGCTGGTCAAAGGAAAACCCCGATGATGTAGCATGGCCTCACTTTTCTTAAGCAAATCTTACAGGTTGAAAGGGACCTCGGGACCATCGGTTCAGTCCGGTCCTCTCCCTTAAGGTAGGACTGACCCTGCCTAAACTGTTCCTGACAGATGTTTGCACAACCTGACCTAAAGCCCCTCCAGTAATCGAGGAACTAACATTTCTCTGTGCCACCTTTTTCTGCAGTTACCTATCGCTCCTATAGCAGTTTTACCCTAATGGCTAATCTAAATCTCTTCAGCTGGATTTTACGTCCCAGACGTTGCGCTTTCCAAAGTAGATGTGCAGAACCTTTCGTTCCCCTTTTCTTTGCAGCTGGAAGCAGACAGACCCTGAACAACTAGGAGGCAAGAACACCCACAGGGAAGAGGTTATTTACATAAACAGGATCACAATGCGCGTGTGTTTATGTATTTATTACTTACAAAAAAATACCGCAATCTCTTCTCTCTTCTAATTAAAACACCCAGTTTGCCCTGCTGCACAATTGCTAAGCAGATTTAAAATGGGGACTTCAGTAGCTATTTTATGGCTAATCAAATGAGTAAATATAATGATCTGCTCCAATTCCCATTCTGATTACACAGTGTAGCTATTTCATTCCCTCGATAAGATCCTTGCACCCTAAAAGAATAGTTTAACAAGCTTAAGTGCAGAATGTTAGGCTCAATTTCTCTAAAGGGTAATAGAGTGGGAGTGTCTGTATAATTAGCTTTGTTGGGCTCCCTCCCTCACTTTACAATACTTTCTATCCAGAGCTTTCACTGTCTCTACAGGTCCCCGTGTTAAAGCAGCAAAATAATGCAGAGCACATTAGATCCATACTGGTTGCACAGAGGAGTTTTGGAAGACAGAAAAAGAGCTGGAGAAGTGCTAGTTATTTCAGCCCAAAAGCTCAAGTTTTAATTTAGCTTTAGCAATAAAAGCACACATGTTCATGTACATATCTTCTTCATCTCTAATGTATTGAACTCTTAGATGTTTCTAAAAGTTAAGATCCACCAAACTACTAACGCACTGATCAAATCATAGTATAAATCACTAAAGTGCAGTCAACATTTTCTTCTCTGCATAGGACTTGAAATTAAACTACCAGCACACAATCTATAATGCAAAACATTACCTAACACATGTGGAAGGCTCTGATGCCAAATTCCCTTATAGAAAATAAAAGTATTTCATATACTGATCTTTCATTATAAGAAACATTTTTTTACATAAGCTGGCAAAACCATAATATTTTGTGCTTGCAGAAGAATTTTCAGCTGAAGATCTGAAAATCCTTTCTGAAGTCAGACAGACAGGTTCAATATGTGATTATTAGCATCTCTGTTTTACAGATGGGAAACTTAATGCTAGAACAGTTCAAAATCTTACTGAAAATACAGGGGACGTGTCAGAGATCTGGGAGGAAAGAGAGAACAGCAGATCCCGTTTGGTTCCAAAGTACCGTGGGTGCATCGGACCTCTCCCAAACCAGTCACCTTGTATCTCTCCTATCACCTATGATCTCCTATATCTCCTATATGATGCTTTGTATTTGTGAGCATCAAAGTGCCCATGGATACTGTCTTTGGAAACTATCATGCAAAAACCCTGGCAAAGAGGTCAAAATCTAGACGAATTGTTTAATCCTGCAATGACTGAAAAAAAGAAAAATTTTGAAAAAACAGGGCACTAGGCAAGTTACTCTGAAAAGAAAGTCCCGCAGCCGAATCACAGGCTTCACCTCTAACAAAACAAAATCCACAGTTAATTCATTGTGTCAGAGTAAGTCAATAGCAAATAACAAAGGCAGTAACACAGGTCCAGGAGCCACTTCCATTTTTTTGGCATTCAAACTCACCAGTTTGTAGTTAGACAGCAATACCTGATCAGAAACAAATGGATACCGAGCTTAAATTTTTCACATTCCTCTGAAACAACTAAGCATACCAGGAGCCTTGAGCCTTGAAAAGCGACAGCTAAAACTCTGAGTGGTACCAACAGGAGGAATGACTGTTCTGTCACTTCTACTGCTAGAAAGAAGCAACATGAAACCACCTTAGTGGGAGGCAAATGGAGAACCTAAAGAAGAAGGTGGGTCTGCCCCACCTCCATGGGACTCCTTTGCCATGGAATGCTTTAAATTCCAGAGATTTATGAGTTCATAAAGCAATTGGATGATCTGATGGAGGAAAAATCCCTGACTGAGTATTATGGAAGACGTAATTTTTATCAAGCCATACTCTGTGGATAGCAAATTCTTAGATAAAGGGAAATATTCTGGGGCAGTATTGCCATGAATTTGCACTACTCTTGTCTTCTTCCTTTGGTATTTACTGCGAAGGACACTGAGCTGGAGTGACCATTAATCTGACACAGGATGGACAATCTTGGGTTCCTAATTTCAGGCTTACATACACTGACACTTGACAGAAAGATACTGAAAAGCCAAGGCTTAAATTCTGATTTCTGATCCAGGCAGGTTCTATTCCTAGAAACCAGACTTGTGCTACTTCTGTCTTTAAAAAAAAACCAAACAGACAGTGGTAGACCAACACTATAATGACAGGAGTTGGGTCAAAATGTACCTGAGTGCACTCAAGATGTGACTTCCCTCCAAGCTCAGTTGCAGACAACAAGGTCCTACGACGTTACGAAAGCATTTATCTGAGTCCAGGAAGCAGGATACCAATGCTTTCATCAAATGAGCCAAGCCAGAGCTGAAGCTGGGTCTTCACGACAGCCAGCATTTAAGATGCTCAAGAAAACTTGGCTGGTAAGAAAGATATTAAAAATTCCCCAGGGGATAGTCTTCCAACAGAGTGAAACTGCAGTCTCGTCTGCATGTGAGCAGTCCAATTAACGGAAGGCGACTCTACATCATGTGATGGAGCTTGTGCTGGATGCACTGGTACGCCTACACGCGGTGCATCTCCAAGGGAGATGGCAGTTCTGAGCACAAAGCTTTACTGCCTCCTTACACTGTACTGCACTTGTCTGCATGAAAAATTCCCAGCTGTTGGACACAACATCCCACTTGGGAAGCCAGTTCAAGCATCTCTGGAGAACAAGAGGATCTCCTTCACGTTTCCTTGAGTCGTGAGCTTACAGCTCCTCGGAGGTGTATTAGCAGATTGAGGGACCTGGTTTGGATGTATAGGGAGTTCTTAAGCTGTTCAAGCAAAGAACAGCTTGAAAATGGAGAACAGCACCTTGGTAGGTATTTCAGAGACAAACAGACACCTGCGTTGGTGTTCTCTGTGCCAGCTTAGCCACACAGAAAAGTGAAGCAGCTGCACAAATTTGCAAAGTTGTGCTCAACATAAGCTTTTGAGAGAGACAATTTATCCTAATCCACCCAGTCACAGAAGGGTGGAGAGAAGAAAGCCCCAGAGGTCCAGATGCAAATACTACAGGTCACAAACAGCACACTACCTACGCATCCTCACTGCAACAGGTTCTGAACACCCACCCAAACACCTTACACTGAGTAGGCAGGCAAAGAAATGGGTTTATCCCTATTTAACAGAAGGAAAAATGCGGCCCAGAGACAAAAGACGGCTCAGCCGAGGTTACGGAACAGCGGGTGACAGGTCTGGGAGTCTCAGGGACACATCTGCAACACAGGTCTGAGAAGAACTCACCTCCTTCTCAGGTTCGGGGTGGGACTACGTCGCGAGGAAGTCCAGGTTAGTGACAAATGCTTCAGACCAAGTATTTCTTTCCTCCCCCCTCTTTCAGTATACTCTTACTATCTTTAGTAAGTTTAGAGGAAACAATTAGAAAAGCTGATGCCAAACAGTCCAACCTGACCTTTCTCAGGGCCAAAGGCGAAGCTCTGACAGACATATCCGAGAGTCCTGCGGAGTGCAGCAAGGAAAGCCCCTTCAGGGCTCAAGTTGCTGTTTTACAACAAGAGACATTTTTAGCCTATAATTTTATCTCTTCCATCTTTCCCCATTGCTTGAAATTAAAATAAACATGGACCAGGGCCTAGGATTTTATCTGTCGCATATTGCTATCATTAAACACATTTAAAATGAGTGGGCTTAGTTCAAATAAAACTGTCTCTTCCCTCTCCCTTTCTCAGCTCAACAAACATAAAATAGGAAACTGCACTCCAATACATTCAGAGGCAATACATGTTACATCATGAGTAGACGATCCATCTGGCAGGCTGACACAGTAGTAAGTTTGCTTAATTGTCAGGTCAGGCATATTAGAGACCCAGTCTGTCAGTCCTTTCAATACAGCTTTATATTGGGGAGTTTCAACCTCCTTGTACTCTATGTATAGACGTGGTATGCATCCACATGGTAGGAGCACAGATGCGTGGACACATATATGAAGTGTCACTCAGAACAAGGAGATTAAATTAAGCAAGGAAATGCTGAAGTCAAATAGCTCTTAGCAGCTGTATATGTTTCAGTCCGTAATAATCACCCAAAGAAAGCAATGAGATATTTACATTTAATTTATTTGAAACTGGGCTGGGGAAAGCACTGATTATAGGGGATAATCCAGCACTGGCTCACAAGTGAAAGAGCCGGAGATCCTCAGATGTTCCCTCCATTTATACTTTCTAAGCAATCAGCCCATCATTTCATTTTTGGCTCCATGCAGTTCCTATCATGCAGACAGTCTCTTGAGACTATCTGTATGTCCTCCTGAGAAATCACTGAGTACACTCAGCAAATGATCGAATTCATCAAATGGTTGTTTTGCCTTTAAAAAGCCCACAAAAACAAAACAACCCCCCTCTTTCCTCCTTTGCCTTTGTACCTTACTTCATCTCCTTCTCTTCATTAATGAGCTCAATTCTGAAATTATTTTATTTACAGGAAGACTTTAAGGTGTTCTAAAATACTATTTGTAGGAAAGATGCCAAATATAAATTATATTCTCTAGACCTGCATGCATTTGTGATTCTACATGAGCATGCACACATATGTTCAATACAGAAACAGCAGGTGTTCTCTAAAGCTTTATTGCCATTAGTTAGAAATGACCACATTACTCAACAGTGTCAAAGCCAAGTCTTGTCAAAGGCAAGTCTGGCCAAAAAGCTAAAAAGCCTGATGATTTCCAGTGTTATACAGCCCTGCTTTGGGGTGCTGGCTCTTCCAGATACCTCCAAAACCTAACAATGATCTACATTTACCCTAAAGAAGCACTTGATGATTGCATCCTCTGCGCGGTACCTCCATGGATTTTCATGCGAAGCAGAGCGTGCCGACTTGAGCACGGCAGCAGCTCTCCGTCACTGGAGCTTCATAAAACACTGTGACCTTCACGGCCACGCTGTTCCACAGCCAGATCCCCTGTCTTGCACTTTGGACATTAGCTATTGTTGAGAATTTGAGTCAAAATGTTTCAAGAAAAAGATTTAAATAGAGTTCAATACAGTATTTGTACTATCTCCCTGCTGAACTATACAGTGCTCAAAAAATCCCCGCTGAACAACAGTGGCTTATCCATCACTTTTTAAGACTGCAAAACAGTCTTAACTGCACAGGTATCTCATGTAATGCGCAGCTGGTCTTTTTGCAAACCGGCACGGTAATCAAGCCTGACACCTTCTCTTCCCCTCTTGATAATCACAGCTTGAAACTGCATGGGCATCCCGGCTTTCTGCCAGATGGAAACAGAACTGTGCCCTCCATCTCTCTTGAATTCGTCTTGGATCATGAGTTAATGGGTTTGGAAGAGGGAATCAAAATTGCCCAAGCCCCCAGGATGACTGGAGTGATTGCTGGTATGCAAGACGGCAATTCTTCATGGCTCTGAGCTTCCTGCAACGGGCTTTCATCAACTTCTCACAAATCACTTCAGAGGGGGCAACATACCCAGTCTCTCGTCAACCCAAAGATAACAACAGTGCTGCTTATGACAAGATAGAAAAGTCTCTGACCTGGGTTATGCTTACAACCAGGCGAGACGATCCCAACAATCCCATCTGTCTTCAAACATAATGCCATCAAAACTGCACAACCTGCCCTTGCTCTCGCTGTATTTACGCACATGAAATGACTTCTTTCCAAGGGAAGAATTCATTGTAAGACTTTGGATATTGCTTGGGCAGGGAGGAATCAGTCTCAGACTATAAACATTGGCAGAAATATTTATGACTGCATCAAAACCTCATTTTTCTGGTCAGGTACGTTTTTTGTTTGGTTTTTTGTTTGTTTTTAAATCTGTGGGAGAAGACAGTAATACTCATTGGACCAACGCATTATTGATTTCCCACAGAAACAACCGTTAAGTTAGAGTGCTCGCTTTCAGCTGTGAAGCAGCATGCTAGGTTTATCTTGCTGTAATATTTTTTTCCATGTCATCCTCTTTTACATACTCATAGAAGTTTCCTATTCACTATTGAAACACCATATGGTGATAATATATGCTAACACAGGCACACTGACACGGTCCACAAGCCTGCTATTGAGCAAAAGTTGACAACATAAGGCTGAGAAAATCGTAAGTGCTTCCAAGCCACAAGATGTACGTCACCTAATTGCATTTTACTGTGATGCAAGGAAGTCTGAGTCAAGGAAGGAACTTCCTTACAATGAAACTCTAACAGCCTGGAGTAATTTACAGTTATTTGAAGAGCTGTAGCAAGGATCTATCAATTCGTAGCTTTCAGACACGGGCTGAGTGTGGTTTGGGTTTTTTTTTTTTTAGCCTAGGCAGCTTTAATATACAGAAAGAGACAATGCATCTCAGCATCACAGTCATTTCTCCAAAGGTTCCAGACAGGAAGGCAAAAGGCAATCAATAAGAGAAAATATAGATGCAGCCCCTTAAACCGTCCACAGATGCATCTGCCTCTTACTTTAATGGTTAATGGTTTTGAACTAGGAACATCTTGCAACAATCCCGAGGTATGTTCAGGCTATAAATGTATCATGTTTATTTATGCACTGGTAGCAGGGTCTTAATGTAGAAACTGCATGGCCAGCTCTCATTTTTCTGTAGGGCTCTAGATACTTCCAGGCAGCCCTACCTGAAACGAGGCTGGGAACAGATCAGCTCTGCCTTCAGACTGTCCAGCAAGGGCTCTAGGGAGGGGTCCTCTCTCCCCTGTAGGACAGAGCCTTGTAAAAACAGACCATCAAAGACAGGATGGACTACCAAATGACACTACGCCAGAACTTCACCGATGTGTGTCCCAAAGCCCCGTTTTACAAGGAGCTGCAGGGTCTTTTGGTGCCTCAGCTCTCCATTCGCAGAACAAAAGAATCAAACTTCTCCTTCCTCGGGGCATTACAAGGATAAACACATGAAAAGCTGCAAGTGCTCACGCAAACAGGCACCAGTAAGTAACCACGACAAACTTGTGAAGGCCACACTTGATACGCTAGGCCTCCCTAGCGTGTTTTAGCCATCACCTTTCGAAAGTATTTAGAAACTGCCACCACAGAAGTTAGTCGTCCTCCTCTTTTAAAGAGCGCAACTCAACAGTAACTCACGTCAGCAGGATCTACAACTGCCCTTCAATGGTCTCTGGATAGATTCGAGGCAATTTGAAGGCATACCAAGGCAACGCTCTCCTTGCTGTGAGTGTAATGCACAAACCACAAAGCCATCGTTCCCACTCGGGTGGAACTAGCCTGGGGAAGACATCCAGCGCAGGTCACAGCGGGAGCAAAGTCCCAAGTGCTGCATTGCCATGCAGGTGTTTCTCTAAGTTGCTGTGCTGTTCCCTTGGCTCTGAACTATTTCCTTTCCCTAACAGGGAGGGAAACGCAGCTGGTTCCTAGTGTGTGCAGAAGAGAAATAGTCAACACAAAAGGAACAGAAACCACAAAGAGCGGAGCAAAGGAAGCCTGATTTCCTATGGACTTGTGTCTTGCATCTTGAGCGGACTCTGACCCTTCCTGTCCTCCTCCGTTACCTCTCCCGACCACCCCTCCTGCTTCCCTTCCCCCCCTAGGATTAACCTTGGCATTTCTCTGTGCATGTCAGCCCAACAACCTGTGTTTCAGGTCAGAGATCCTGCTTACGGCACAGCCTGGAAGAGCAAAAGTTCGGGTTGCCCGCAAGCGGCGCGGCGGGCTCGGAGCTCGCTGTGCAGGGCTGCGGAGGGGCCGGCCCACGGGCCACAGCGAGGACAGCCAGCGCCGCACCGCCGCTCCCCGAGGGACGCGGGTCTGGGTCCCTCCTCCCCAGCCACTGAGTTCTGCACACATACAGTCCTCTCTCGGACCCACTTAAAAGCAGCCGCTGGATTCAAGCCCTAGGTGGGGAACGGCCAACCGCTGGACACCGACGGGTGCCGGGTGGGGAGAATTAAGCAACTACGCTTTCATTTCAAGATGCGCCAGCTATTTTCTCGGTGGGCGTTGTGCGGGAGAGCGGCTGCCGCGTGCGTGGGGAAATCACCACCTTGGGGCACAGGACTAAGTTCAACTTCCAGCCGTAGGCAGATGGGGAAAACAACTCCCCACTTCTAGAGAGCTGGGTAGATCAGAGCGATGATACAGGTGCAGGACACCACAACTTTCTGGGCCTGAGGGTTTGAATCCTTCAGGGTTTACTGCCAAGACATTCCATCAAGAAGTCTGCTGGCTGTCAATCACAAAACTGTAGCTGAGTTTCAAGCAACACCCTCCCACAAACAAAATGTAAGGTTTTTTATTTCCCCTGCTCGGTTCATACACTCCAAGAGAAAGGTGGATGCATTTCCCCTGAGACCTCTTCAAACCCTCTTGACAGGGGATGTTCTCATGTACGCTCTGCCCACCCATTCACATGTGCTACAAGAGGGGGAGAAGTCCATGACGGGGTGCCTGCGGTCTGGCCTCAGCTCCTCTGCTGACCCATGAACAAAGTCATGAGTTAGAGTCATCTAACCTCCCAGTGCCTCGGCTCCTCCTCGGCCATGAAATAGCAAGCATCCTTCCGTATTTCACGGGGCTGCTGTCGTGGTGGTAAATCTAATGCCGCTGAAGCACTCAGATGCATCGACCCGTGCAAGGATGGGAGCAGAGCCTGCGTCCCAACGAAACGCAGGTCTCTGCCCTAGAGGCGGCTGGACACACGGACAGCTCGGGAAGTGCGCCAGGTCCCTTCGAGACGAGTGCCAAACCACGGCGAGTGCCAAAAAACAAGGATGGGGAAATGATGACAGGCTTCCTGAGATGCTGGTATACAGCGGCTTGGTCCCATTGCGGGAAAAAAGATAGAAAACAAAACGTAACAATAGGTAGAAGGCCAGGCCTTGAACAGCTTTAGAGAGTAAAAGCCCTGCTCTCAAGCACTCACAACAAAATAATCACAACTGCAGAATGAAAAGACGACCAAATTATGAGGTACTATTTGCTTTTTATCACTGTTCCCAAAGTAAATGTTTATCTTTATCCACACACAAATTTGAGATGCTTGCACAGATTTTAAAGTCCAATATATCCAACACTAGTCGTCATCTAAAGCTGTAGCCAAGCACGTAGGCAGAAAACCCAAATGGATGCAAAAAAGAGAAAGGGGAAAGGGGAAAAGTAAACCTTACTGAGATTTCTGTGAACTTGATTATACATCAGAAAAAAGAAACAGCAGGAGTAGTGCTGCTTTATTTTCACTCTGATGATAGTATAAGAGGAAGAAATAATACCCTGCAAAGGTCACCCTTATCCTTTTCATCTGTGACAAGCTGATAATCTGGGATCTCGGAAAACTTTCTTTAAAAATCTTCACGGACATGCTCTTATCAAAAGGATTAAGGTTTAATACATACCAGCAGATGCAACCGATTCGAGCATCTGCTAATCAGAGCAGTGTCAGTTTGCTGCACGCACCGGCTGGAGCTGATGAGCGCAGGAAGGTTTCCCTTCTTGTAGAGAAAGGCCAAATCCAAACATACATGAAACCATCTCTCGGCTACGCCTTCCAACTCACAAATAGGTGGCCGAACGTATCCCCGCGCTGTGCATGCTCCTCTGCCCGCAGGTGGGTCAGGGACGGCGCGAGAGACGTGCGCTGCTCGCAGCCAGCACGCCCGCAGCGCTGCTCCTCGAAAGCTTCGACCTTGGGACCATCTCAAACACCACCCACGCAGGGTGGGAACGTCACTCTGCCTTTGGAGAGGGGAACCGCAGAAGGAAGAGTTTCCTGGACGTAGATGCTTTGCTTCTCAAGTGCTGGGAGGAACCCACTGAAATTGCTCCAGATGGGACGCTTGCTTTTCTACTTCAAGTAATCCACCCAGATTTTCCAAACGGCTCAAAGCCAGCGCGCTGGAGCCAGAAGCAGGAGCGCAGCTCTCAGAGGTGACCCCATCTTTAAAACAGCCCGTGCAATTCCTGATGTCCACGACTACAGCAAAAATGTCACAGCCTGCTGAGAACAGCCCTTGCCAGCAGCCCTGCGGTGAGCCCGCATGAGCCCTCCAGTGCTGCTACGAGCATCAGAGCTCACCAGTTCAAAGCCAGCTTGGGGACACTTCTATGAGACACTCTTGTCCCTCTGTGTCCACGCGAGCCATCCAAGTCAGCAGGGAAATGGTGGCACCTCATGGCCTTCATGAAAAGCGTTGCGTAGCGCACGTAGTTCTGGAGAAGCTGGATTGTCCTACTAAAAGGTCATCGACACTTTAGGATGGACAGGGGACGCTTCTCGGTTTCACCAGATGGGCTTATTCCCAACGAGCCTTTCTGTCCCACAACCCAAGAGATTAAAAAGCCCAGAAAAAACAAGATGCGCAGAACTCAAGTGAACAAATACAGAGAGCCCCTTGCCACGGGGAGAGCACTGCCTGGCTACCATGCTGTGCTGCCGGACTCAGAAGCCTCTTTGGCAAAGCCGCGGAGATGCCCACAGGTTAGACGTGCTCGGACCAGCAGAAAGAGGCCTGGGCGCTTTTATTTACCTCAGATATCACATCTGAAGACAGCAGAAGCTAAGCCATCCATTTCAGCCCAAATCGCGTTGAAAAAGACTCAGTACCATTCTGAACACCTGAATCCCACCGAGCCCTGTAACTGAGGAACCACAAACTCTCTGCCACATAAACACTACAGGAGGGGGGAATTAATTCTGAACCCACCAAGTTAATCTTAACCTTCTTGTACCCCCACATTTTCTTTCTTAAAAGAAAGAAAACCATTCCTGACAACAACTGGGAGGCTAGCAAACCCTCCACGGACTGCATTTGCAAAATCCTTTCAGTGCATACCAGCGTAAGGAGCCAGGCTCAGGCAAACAGCAGGAATAAGGAAACCAGACTCCGAGCCTGGACTAGCAAATTTGCACGGGCTGTTTTGAATACAGATTCAATGATCTGTTTTTCACAGAGCCCATATGTCAATCCCACAACCCAAACCAAGCGCAATCATAAAGCTCCTTTTCGATGCTGGGGGAACGCGCTGTTCTTTGCGGAGCAGGAGGCGTTATTCCTGGTTGGAGATACAGCTCCACGTAAACAAAGATAAAACACTCGAACTCTAAGCCCTGCATTCCTGGTGCAGGGGTAAGTGGGGCACTAAAATTAGAAATGCACATGGAAGAATACTACTAGGGGTCTTCAGCACTCAATATTTTCCCTTGTTTCGTGGTTTGCCATCCTACAGCTGAAACCGTTCAATCCTGCCGCATCGCTCTGCAAAACAGCACGTCCATTGCCTTTACACTGCCTTTGTTATCCCCAGCTCATTGTCAAAAGAACTGATAGGATAACAACCAACGCTGTCAAATATTTAAATCCCTTTTAAATTCCACTCATTAGAAGGCATTATTTCCCAGTATGTTTGGAACTTAGTGAAAACGTACCACTGATTTTTTAATTTAATTTTCTTCACTTTTTTATTGTTCTGCAGCTCCAGTTGAGAATGAGCTCCTTTTCCTTCAAAATATTACTCACTTAAGGTGACGGTGTTGGATAGTGGCAGATGACTAGTACTGGGGGCAATGATACAGAGGCAGGGACATAGGTGTGAATCTTCAGACACCTTGCCTAACTCTTGCCTTCATTTTCCCCATCTGTTAGATGAAAAGAATTATTTGTTTCTCTTTTTCATAATTTGTACAACCACATCCCCTAAAGGCCTTCAACCCAGACCAAGGTTTCAATTTGCTAGATGCCATATACATGGGTAGTAAGAGGCAAATCCCATTGAAGAGGTTGCCAAGTTACAAGGACAGAAGAGATTTTGAGAGGAAGCGGAGTAGAAATGCTACGTTCAAGGTCATTTAACACAGTGGTGGTAGCTGGGAATGAAACAGGTCTCCAGAGTGCCAGCCCAGTCCCCTTTGGATCAAGCTGCCTGAGAGCTGTACACAAGCAGATTTGATCTTGACCATCAAAGCATGGCTTTTTGCTATTTAAATACTCCATAAATTTTGGCCACCCAGTGTTCGCTTTTAAAAAAAGGCTAATTACCTTGGGACCAGGTACATCTTACTACCGGGTACACCTCCCACAAAGTCCTATTTTGCCAAACAGACACTCTGCTGGAAATTCAGGATAAAACTCAACAATTTCAGAAGGTAGGTGTCCAATTCTGGACAAAGCAATCAGCGTTCAATACATAATTCACAGCAGGGACAAAAAATCCAGAACTTTCGTATGCTGCTATTTCCAGTATTTCATTTTCACAACCTCTGCTGGAATCCCTCTCTCCAGAGTCACAAAGTTTTCTTGCTTTTAAAAAAATGCAAACATTTATTTTATGGACCGAATTTTGGCATGGTTTTTTTTTGCTTAGGGCCTTGCTGCACTCATCTCTTAAGCAAGGATTTAAGCAGAACAGGTAAAAATGGGGGGAAATACCCTTTAATAGCGGAGCCAGATGACCACAGCATTCACTAGCCGCCCTAGTCGGGGTTCACCCAATTTAGGAATAGCCCCTGCTCCCATGGATGGAAGTTATGCACCTAAATGCCTTGTCTATACAACCTCCTTTTACTAATGAAAGACACAGTGGGTTCTCTGCCTCTGACCTGTCCAGTGGGTTACTGCAATTTAGAAGGTGTGATAAGTCAACAGAAGACACATTGCACCGACACGAGAGGAGCTCTGTACTTTACTCATCACACTAGCATTTCTAAGCTTTACCAAACAGGGGGAAAATATTAATTAGATTTTTTCATAATGTGTCTGCACTTCTTCAAACAATACCTAAGGCAAGCTCATCTCTTAACATGCCATTGCAGTCACGGTAATTTTGAGATCATGTTGGTCTCCCTCCTCCATTTCAATTCACTGCACCAGAATGCTGGAACTGGCCATGCTCCTGAAAGTCACACAGAAACCTCTCAAGCTCAGGTGATGTTTGGTCCTTTCTAAATCTTCAGCTCCAGCCGAATTCTTGAAATATGGTCTTTCCTACACCACCTCACATGACAGAAAGCATCCTTAGATGCTGCTGTGTTGCAGCTAAACATGATGATTTAGTCTTGTAATTTTCCGCTCTTTTTGATACGTGCAATTTTGAAAGAAAAAAAACCTAGCATTTTAATCACTTTGGACTGCTTCTGTGACTCAGTCAGAGACATTTTCACTTGCAAGTCATGGGCTCAGCCCGGGGCTGAGGTGATAGTGATCAAAAGCTGCTTCTCACCCGCATGTTGCTGATGGCCAAGATGAAGTGAACTATCAATGCCCAGAAAACTTCTGCTGTAGGGGACTCTCTCCCCACACGCCTCGAGAGAGAGCCAAGAGCTCACCAGAAACGAAGCCTGAGAGAATCTTTCACTTTGAGGTTCAGCAACATCGGGGCTGACACACTGGGGCCCCAGACTCGCAGAAGGACCTCCTCCCACCAAACCTGCTGCCATGGGGAGGAAAGCTCTCTTCTGCTCCGTAAAGGATCTACGTTGAGAAAATGCTTTTGAAACCTGTCACTTCACAGGAGAAGGCAACAGAGCTCTGCAGGACAACAGCATCCCACCGCCTCCGCCTGCGGCAGGGGAAGCGGCCAGCAGGACCCGGGTGACTCCGCCACCTTCCCGTTTCAGCTCAGCTGCCTTGAATTAGGCAGGACCACCGGGAACGAGGAGGGGGCTGCTGACCACAGGCGTCAAAACTCTGTCCCTGCCCTCTATTAACGGTGGTCATTTTGAGCTCATGGCAATGCCTTTGTCACCTGCCTGGCACACCAAAAATGTCACCCGGGTGAAGCAACGCAGGGATGGTGCGGAGATTCATACTCATCCGTGACCTCAACAGCAGGTCTGCCGGCCAAGGGGAAGGGGTGGCGTTGACATTGGCCCACCCATTCTAAGCATCGTGGACTTTCCAAAGCTACGGTGGAGGGTGCAAGTCCCTCTGCTTCAGAGGCACCTCCTGGTGCAGTGTGTCTCATCGCAATCCTGACGTTGTACCAAGGATTGAAAGAGCTTCCCCCTGCGTGAATTTACGCCAATGGGTAGGGTACACTAAATAAACTGCTTGTCATTATCCTGCCATCACTCGTACTCCACTGAGAGAGGACGATGTTTCAGTTTAGTTTATGTTGCTTTAAAACTATCTTGAAGATAATATAAAAAAGAAACCTAACGATAAAATTTCTCTTATTCCAGAATAAGAGCATCCCCAAGGGCAAGGTGTATCTATAAAATTATTATAATGCTTTAACCGCATAAGCACAACTGGAAACATCTTCTCTGAAAACAAGTCATAACTCTATTTTCCTATCTGCAGCCATTATCCTAATAAATTTGGGAAGGTCAGCTAAGGTGTAATCCAATAAATGTGCTGATGTTCTGAGTAAGTACCTTACGATTTGCAGCCTAATCTATTATCCTACCATAAGACCATCAAATGACTCACCAGTTTTAATACCTAGTACAGATCAAACAAAGGAAAATATCAAAGCTTTACTTTCTAGTTCCACCTTTCAAGGACTTGTTTGAGTACTCTTTAATTACAGCAGATGATACATTCAACTCTGGCATTTTCTTTCTCTAATAGTTATAGCTAGAAGTTGCTGTAGCTGTACTTTTCACAGGACATCATTATGTTAACCAATAAATCCCGAAAAGCCTGATAAACTGAATGAAGAAAGTTGGGATTTTGTCATAGAGATGAAATCCAGCTGCTTCTGCCCACTGGACAGCATACAGTGTTTGTAACACAGCAGGGAGCAGCAGCAACCCATCGCTCCGGGGCACAGGCGACGAGTCTTCGGAGTCCCCGCCTGAACTCTGGGCCAAAAGCCGCGGGAACAAGGACGTGCACTGAGCAGCACATGTCACCTTGGAGGCTGATAAGAAGGCAAGATCAAGTCTAAAACTTGGGCTATGCCTTCTGATCCTCCAGAAACTCAAATACACCTGCAGAACCTTGAATTTGAACACGGTGATTTTTTTAAGTTGGTTTTTTTTTTTTTTTTTTTTTTAAATGATGTAGGTACAAAATAAAAGCAAAAAAGCAACCTATTCGCAGAAGACCAGATCCCAAAGGATGAAGCATCAGGAGACAGTCAGCAGTACTTTCAGCAAACTGCAAACACTCAGTGAAGTCATTACAGAATTTATATGTCTCTACAAAGATGTTGAAGCTGACCACGGGCACTGCCAAGGAAAATGGTGAGTACAAATTTCTTCCAGTTAACTCTCGCACTGTTTTGACACTATAAAGCATTTCCCAGTAACAATGTGCGTTCATATGTGTTTGGCCCACGCGAACAAAATGAACACTGATTATTCAACACAGTGCCTGCGCACTATCACGGCTAAAACTTGTCTCATTTATCGCAACAGCAAAAACCCACTGGGAAAAGGACCGAATTGTATCCAGTTTACACTGTTGTTCTTTGTGACTGACTGACCCAAATCAGACTGTTTTTCAAGGACGAGAATGTAAGTTTATGCAATAACTGTGTACATGCTGCTAGAATGAAAGAAGAGTTTATTGGGAGGTCCCTGCAGAAGGGACGGGAACCACACAGGCCACTAATGCCAGAGCTTCTGTGCGCAGATGGACGCTTTCAAAAGTGCACAAATCTGATTTAACTCTGCTTTTGCTAAGTGCACATACTTAAACAAGAGCACATCTAAACAAACTCTGATCACCTTAGTTCTGCTCCAAAGGTATCGGTTCTCAGTTACTTAAAAGAAATGCAACATTGAAAAGAACCAAAAAAGCTGCAAAGCAAAGAGAAGGCCTGTATGGATAGTGGTTGTGCATTGCTCGGCTATCCCTTTGATACTTTTGACTTTGGGGGATTTTTATTTAGGGCTGACATCGGTAAGACAAACATGGCATACGTACAGCTGCATACAAGCCTACAGATCCATATACATGTAAGAAATTAGACCAGTCGTGAGATGAGGAAGCAAAGGCACAACTGGGCACAAACACATCTGGGGAGATTTTACGAGATCTCAAGAACTGCCCTTTTTAAAGTGCCACTGGGGTGTCTCTGCTTCCTCTGATAAACAGATGACATCTCACCAGAACTTAAATAGCTCCACTCAAGCACTACCTAGATGAGTGTCAAAAATTAGCTGAGCTGCTGTCACCCCTGCAGTCCTCGTCTAGACACAGCGGAGTAAGTGCGAATTCCAGTCTGCCTTGCTGGGCTACAGCCACCCTGCCAGCTGAGCTACGATCCAAGCCACTTCGTCACCACTGATTAGACAACAAAACCAAAAGAAAACAACTTGAGACACGGATATCTGGATCCTTCTGGCAGCGCGACAGATAAAAGTTAACAAAACAGAAAAACAACAAGAAAATAAAAGCGTAAAAGTACTTGCGAACCGAGCCAGGTTTTAATTCACAAGCTATTGTCGGCGGAAAGTCAAGGCGAACGACATGCCATTTTTTAACAATCTCCGTGGCAATCTAACAATCGGGAGCCGAGGCCCTTCGCTCAGAGGTATGGCAGCTTTTGAGCCGGTGCCCCCTTCAGAGCGGCTGCGCCCTTCTCCCCATTGACAGCCACATCTGGATGCTATCAGGAGGAACCGGCACGCCTGCTCGCGACAAATACCAAGCAGTTAGTGAATTGACTCCAGCAGTCGATGCTGGCCACTTTCCCGCTCTCTCTTTATGCAACGTGCCACTAACCTGTTGAGTCCGAGGTTTGTAAGGAGAGCTGCTCTCTAGGTCGGCCAGGATGCTGGTCAGAGAGTCGATTTCTGCGTCTAAACTGGACCGCCTCTCCTCAAGCGTCTTGCCACCAGGATTCACCTTAAAGAAGAAAGAAGGGTTCCAGTTATTCGAACCACTTGGCCCGGCACATGGTTTCTTACTGTCCTCATAGAGCTGCTACCAGGCCCAGCGATAACTCTTCGGTTGCGGGGATGAACATGCTGAAATGCTACAGCTCTCTCCCAGAACCAGCAGCAAGCCTCCATCTCACAAGGATTTAGGCTGCTTTGGGGCTTTTCGTCATGTGTCTCCCACAACGGTCCCATTGTGTTAAGTTGACTTGTAGGATTATGCAACTGGGTGTGCAATCTGCTGCCGAGGTGAAGAGGCAGGACAATCCCCACTCCTGCAGATGGAGAAGATGTATTTTAGAAGGACGCCTGGCTGGGCAGCCAAAGCTGGGGACAGGCTTGGAGCACCTGGATCCTGAGAGTATCTCTTCTGCCATGTCCCCATCCCAGGCAAAGCACAAACTGAGCAGAGCTGCAAGCCACAGTGGCCAGTGACTGGCCACCTGCAGCTATTATTATTTTAAATCAATTTATGGTAGTTGTACCTGTCTGTTTCAACGCTTCTTCACAATATCCATCTGAAAAAAATATCCCCTTCAAGGAGGAGTGAAAAAGTTCAATTCATTTCTAGCAGGTTCAAGGTAAAGGGTATGATTTGCAGTAAGCGGTCACAAAATAACATAAAATAAAGTCGTGGCAAAAAGGGCTATTACGCAGGAAAGCCAATGCCCAGAGCAAATACCAACCTACAGCCAGGACCCTTTCTGATTCAATACGTCTTGCTTTCTCTCTGCTTCCAAAACAGCCCAGCTCCACTTGTACCCAAGCTGACAGGGACGCTCGCTTGGAAGAGAAGAGACACGTGTTTTCACCACCACCACCCGCCTCCAAAAGTAAAACCCAGGTCTTGGCACTGCAGGAGAGTATGTGATCCCCAAGCCATGGTTCAAGGGCTGCACTGCAAGCCCTGCTAGAATAAGCATTTTAAAAGAGGACTCATTGACACACTTTGTTTTTGAAAAATCAACTTAGTCCAAAACCTCTGGGAAGAACCTCTGTGCTGTAGAGCCCAACCCAACAGCGGCACCTCCCAGCAGTGCACAAAGGCACGTACAGGCTAGGGAACATCTTCCCTCCTCAATGTTTTCAGTGCTTTGGAAATTAGGCAGCTCTGTCGGGAATAAGAAGTTCAAGAAAACCAGCTGAGGATCCCTATCGGGTGCGACGTAGGTGCCAGGAGGTAGCCCCACTGAGCCAGCCCACATTTAGGGCACGCGCAGAAACCAAAGCTCTTGAGTCAAGTGAAATATTACACACTGAAGTCTTTTCTTAACCTGAGTCATAGTCAGTATTTTTCTTCTGTCCTTCCGTGTCTCACTTATCTGCAAATCCCCCAGACAGAGTCTCTCCACGTACGTGCAACTACAGAGCTCAGTGCAGAGGAGTTCATCTGCAGCTTGACTACTGCAATAATAAAAATACTAAAGAATTACCTAACAATTCACCTAATTCAACTGGAAAGTCTGTTCAGACCATACCAGCACTTCCCACAGACAACCCAGCTCTTTCTGCCTTCACTCTTATGAAGTTACGTCAATTTCCAAGCCAAAAATTTGCCTTTTCCTTTGGCTAACTGGCTGTTCCAGATAGTTTTTATTTAAATTTCATATCAGGAGCATTCAATCATTACGTTTTTACAGAACTCCCAACTCATCAATCCGACACATAAACGGCAAGTTGGTCAGAGAGAGACAGACTATGCAAAGCAGGCAGGCTCTGAGCTGCCAAGCTTATACGTGCTGAGGCATTCATTAGTTCCTAATGATTATTAAATCTTATTGGATTACAATAAATTTGGCTTGGCTAACAGGAAAATGGAAGCTCCAATGTGCTCTATGCAAGAACATGTCATTTAAAAGGCTGAGAGTCAGGCTAGAAACTACTTACAAACTCAATTCTTCTTGCCTATTTTTATTATAGAGCCAAAGTTTTTCCATCCGAACTATTGTCCAAAAAAAAAGAAATAATTTTCACAGGAATTACCCCAGACCATTACTCCTGGCTAGCTGTAGGCACCTGGATTTTTAAATCTGCACAAGTACAATTTCCTTTCCACTATTAGTGTACTTCACGGCTCTTATTGGGTTTTTCTCCACCCTCCAGTTGTTGGCCTATAACTACAGGGCAGCCACAGGCTTCCCAGACACAAAAACTGTGATTGCTCCACTCCAGAGAATTTTTAAGCTTAGCAGCCAAAAGCCAGCCTGGAAAGGGGGGGAGATGCGAACAGCATCCGAAGCCCCAACATTCGAGGTGATAAATCAAATCAATGGCAGACCCAGGCATAAAACTGGAGCCCACACACGGCCTGTTTGGTACCCTGACCCTGGAGAGGAGGGATGGTGACAGATGAGAAGATGAGCCGATTTCATTTCTGCTTCTTAGCATTTCTGGGCCATATTATTCCCAGGTTCTCATTCCCCAGAACAATTACGCAACAGCTGACTAGCAAATGCTGCAGAACAAGTTGTAAGGTTGTAAAAGTTAAATGTCCTTAGGAAACCTAGAAAAATAAAATAAAATAGCACAGAAACATCTCTATTGATTCTGGGCTCTGTAAAAGATTTATTTATTCAATTAAAACATAATCAACATAGATTAAGAGACCAATTCTACAAATGCTGGAGCACAATGTGGTACGACAGTGCCAACGAATAACGCTACTGATGTGTGTAAGGGCCTACTGGGACAGGACTGGACTTTAAGCACATTTAAGAAATGGTAATCCTCGCAAAGACAGGTTTCTGCTTGCTCTCTCTTCCCCATCTCCATGAATCTTGCATTTTTCTCCCCACAGCACTGCAGATGCAACTGAGGGACTTGCTGCATGTGGAAACAGGAGAAGAATTCGCACCGCTAACTTTAGCAAGAGAGGGTTAAGTTATTTCTCTTCTCATGCTCTTCGTCATGACGTTGCTATAAAAGTTTTATGATATTGCTCTGGAACAAAACCCAAGCAAGCGCCAGGTCCCAAGGCACAACAGGTTCACACAGACACGGCTCCATTCCGAGGAACCCAGACTGGTTAAGCTCACAACCTCGCAGATACAAACGCCGGAACCAGAAAGAACCGCTAACTCTATTTCTGTCTGGATTTATGGCATTGCAGCAGACATGTCGCTTGTGCGCCTGCCCTTTCAGCCAGCAGAATATGGAAAAACGGGTTTAAAAAGAAAAAGGATGCTATCTTTAGCCTGGCCAACACGAGTTCAACAAAAAAGCAAACATAAGCCAACCCAGTCCAACAAATTATTCATGCCGGAGACTATCCACTCACGTGAACTTCTGCAACGCCTACACCCCTATCCCCTGGCTCAGTCCCGGCTGCGAAGCAAAAGAGAGAAAAACAGCAGAGAGCCTCACTGTTTGGCTTGTTTGTCCGCCCCTGAACTCCTGGTGTGCAGCTCAGAGCAGCCGTGATGGGAATCCACTCCTGAGCACCGTCGACTCCCTCTGTTCCGACGAAAACTGGCTTTAATTTTGCTAATCCTACCACCCAACACCGGTCAGTGCCACAGGTCCCCCCGCCCCACCCCAAGGGATGTTCATTACAGTACATGCAGTGCAGAGGGCAACACGGGACCTCAAAGTTTGCCTCGCTGTGCTAAAAAGGCCGTAAGACTACTCACTGAGCTAGAAGACATGAAAAGCACAATGATTCCCTAGATGCCACCTTTTCTTACAACCTAGATCACTTTTATCAAAATTTGCAGGTTATAGCAGAGAAACAAGAACGCGTCTTGTTTGTGCAAGCCAGCTCCTTGCAACGGGCTCGAAGAGAAGAATCTGGCTCGCAGATGTCCTTCGTAGCTCCTGCTCCAAATTCCTTTCCCTACCCAGACCCGGCTGCCTCTCTTATTCTCTGTTTTCCCCTCTCTCCATGCCCTGTTTACCGCCATGCAGTGCTGCAGCTTGGGACAGTTACTAGCCCCTGGGCCGCGAGATGCAACGTGGGCTGCCGGGTTGGCCTCTGAGCCTCTACGGAAAACCACACTGACGCCCACTGGTGTCGCTGTGTCAGGGCAAGATGGAGGGGTGGCTTTGCGGTAGCGACCTGCTGACTTACACTGACGGCAGATTAGAAGTAACTCCAGAGTCCCAGTGTCTATTTTCTACCAACACAAGGCAACGGCCAAACTCCTGAACGCTCTCGGAGCATCAGGACGTTGCTCACTGCAGTGCCATTTTCCAGCATCGAGGTCCACCTTCTCCCCACCCACCTTAGCCTTGCTCAAGCCTCCTCTAAAGCAGATTGAGCTGAATGCATTTCATGAGCCTTACGGCCAGCTCATCTTCTGAGCTGCACAGCAGGAGCACGAGCTGTCATTATTGGGAAATGCAGTGCTGTTCTATATGTACAGACACGCCGAAGACAGCAGAGCCACAGCTAGACACGCAACCTTCCTCGTAGCGTCAACTCGCTCTGCGAGCTGTGCTATCACGAGTCACTGATAACCTCGTAACTCCCAAGTGGAAGAATGGAGATGAACACCATGGATACTAAGAAAGGTCGTAGGTAATGACGCGAAACAGGCTGGCGTCCCCCAGTGCCTTCTGCTCCTGGTACATTGGTTTTACTGGGAGCCTGAGGTGCCTGGGGAGCTCTATTTGGGCTGCGACAGGTCAACACTGTATTTACGCATCCAAGAACAGGGAAAAGCAGAGAGCAGAAAAGCCCTTCGCAGCAAAGGTAATCGTGGAAATGAAGGACTTAAGTAACAAGAGGAGCAAGGAAGAGGCAAATTTAGGCAAATCAGGGGTCGTGAGTAGGTAGATAGCAAATAAGGACTTTTGCCTTTAAAGACTTTATTCTCTTTTCCTCCGGTAAATGTGACTGAGCCACAGACGAGGTGGCAGAGCTGATAAATTCGGTGACCGCTGCCTGCTTCCAGCAGGTTGCCCCCACAGCAGCTGCCTGCCACGCTCTGCAGGCTGTCGAAATGCTCAGGTAGGCACTGGGGTGGTAGGAAGAGCAAATGAAAGAGCTCTCCATACAAGGAGTTAGCATCTTTCTACTCCACGGCCTCGGGCGCTGGGCTTGGACAGAGCTGCAGGCAGAGAAAGAAGAATGGGGCTCTTATTTCCTATTTTAGCTGGGAGCAGGCAGGGGACGGGAGGGAAAGATGTTTGATTTTGATGGCATACACTATACGTACAAGAAGAGACTGTGAGAAATGTTCATCAGGAAGAAGAAAAGAAGCCATTCAGTCTCGATAAACTTCAGGCTGGGGTTTGTGTTTAATTTTTCTTTTTTTTTTTCCTTCTTTGCACTTTCTCCAACAATACTACTGCCGGAGGCAAGATCCTTTTCAGACACAGACCCTTGCTACCCCATCTCTGTAGAATTTCCCAGTCTTCTTTCCAAGGTCACAAAAGCCATCTAAAGCCCCGAAAGACGCTGCAGTGGCAAAAAGATGCATCCTCAAGGGCATCTACCAGGAAAATGAGGCACCCTGAAGATGAGCTGCTGTGTCTATTCTCCCCTGAGCCTAAAGAGAAGTACAAACATTTTCTTTCAAATTCCCTAACGTAAGTTAAAACGGTCCCGGAGGCTGCCCCACCAAGCACGCCCATGGAGACAAGAGCTGACTGCAGCATGCGGGGCGAGGGGTGTCTAAGATGCTTGACTGATGCCTAATCGCCATTCCAGGCACCAAGGAGGGGCTGGAAAAGTAGTCGTGCCCTTTAAAAACAGAAAGATTGAGTCTTTTGAAACAAATCCGAAATGATGGAAGATTTCAGCAGATGTGACCGCAGTGATTTCACCAGACGTGATTGTATCAAGGATCTAATAGAAAAGAACTTCCCTGCTGTTCCATCAGGCTGAAGCCAGGCCTGAAATATCCTTTTTAGTCTTTTGATGACATTGAGGATAAAAGCCAAAGGGAAGTTAGGTTTCGATTTATTTTTTCCCCTGCTCCTTCTTTTTTTCAGGCATAGAATAGTTTTACCTGGTTTGTGTTGCTGGATATTAGCAGGACCAAAGGAAAACACTTCAAAAGTTTGAACTGGGCTGTTCAAAGGCATTGTTTGGTGTCTCTCAGATGCTGCTGTCATTTAACTGAGCAACATTTCTACAACTGCAGCCACTTTTGAAGATCTCCCTTGTAAGGAGGCAGGTGGGCCTACCTGGAATGGGACTTAAATGGTGTTGGGGGCGATCATCCATTAAACACCAGCCTACCTTACTGCCCAAAAAGGGCCAATAAATGTGGCAAACATCCTTCCTTGGCAAAGTTCACACCAGCAGCTGTGCTGCAGCAAACCACGGGAGACACAGCAGGGTAAATGGGGCCGCGCTCCCGAGGTCCAAGCTCAGCTCAGTCCCAGACCTACTGCATGGGTCTGGGGTAGCCACAGTCCCACAGTCAATTCTTCCATCATGGAAAACAGAAAAAGCACTGAGTATCCTGAGGATTAATTGATCTTATCTCTGAAGCAACAAGGTGTTGTAAAGGACTGCACAGGCTTACAACTGGGGCAAATGAACAAGCAGACGAAGAAAAGTTATTTGCTAAGCATTGCTAGGAGACATCTTGCAAAACCGTAACAACCAATTTATAAACTCACTGCGGTGTAGGAAGCTTATAAAAAGGACAAATAATAAAAATATTAAGACAAAAAACAAAGCAGAAAAAGCAGATAGAAGAATAAAGCATGAAACTAGAAAGCATCAGTCTCAAAACAAAGAAAAGGGGGTAGGTGTTTTGTCACACAACATGCTGCTGAGCTGCAGAGCTACTTCTGCTGCAAGACGCTGTGGTTGCTATGAGTTTACATGGATTTCAAAAGCAGCTGGAGAAACATGTGGAAGAAAACTCCACCGAAACACTTAATAAACATAAAATATTCTGCACTTCCCCTTTTATATTTTCCTCTGGATACTCACTACTGACCATTGGCGATCTGATTTGCTGCTCTATAGTAATTTACATGAATCCTCCGGTTGTGCTCTCTATCCGCCAGCTGACACCACCCAGGAGTCACTTCTGCTGGTGGGTACATGCCAGTCTCTGCAGGTTAATAACCGACCATCGCCTTTTGGACCAACACCTGGAAACCCGCTTCTTCCCTCCTTCTAGCCGAGACAACAGAAATCACAGCCAATTGCACTCAGCCTCCTGGGACATGTATATGAAAGACAGCAAAGACTTTGTTGCAGTTACGAATCTGTACGACAATAAAGGTTTATATTTCCCGAGAGATCAGCGTGACAGGCGCTGCTCACATACAACAGTTAGGAAACATCCTCGTCCTAAGGAGCTTATTGTTAACTGGATACCAGCCCTGGGAAGGGAAAGCAGGTAGAGGGGTGGGAGCAAGGAGCTGCAACTCAGAGACACAACCAAGCTCCTTCTGGCCATCAGATAAAGACACTACTCCACCGGGCCAACCCAGCTCCTTAATGGACCTTTCATTCTGCGTATTTGCTGTCCTAGCCCTGACAAAACATGCCAGAGGACAACAAACCGCTGCCCAAGCCATCCAAGCTCCAGCTGCAATTTCACTGCAGGATGGCCCCGATTTCACATGAGCAGAGGGCTGGATCCGCACGCCAAGCACTGGCTTGTGGGCCGGTCACCCTTCTTCCATCGCTGTTTTGTAAGCCATTGCCTTCTGCACACCCTGAGAGGGGCCCCGATCCCAAACCCAGCACCTTGGCTCAGCTCAGGGGCAGGATGCCACCAGTGCAGATGGGCAGCGGTAATGCCAGGGCAGAACCCCGGACTGCGTTCCCTTCCAAACAGCTCCTGCCCCTAAAACCGGAGAGAAGCTTTTGCCACAAACGCCCACAGTCTGTCCAGACTTCTCAAGACCACAGAAGAGCATTTGGCCCTGGATATTAGACGAGCGAGCAGAAACAAAAAAAGATGAAGCTGCATCACAGAAGTTTAGCCAACAGGCTCCACGGCCTGCGGCACGCTCCGCTAAAGCACTGGGTCCAAGGCCAGCAGCCGATGACCCCGGTGGCTGTGATGGGACATGGACAACAGCCCATGAGGAGATGTGCAACACCCCCTGTCCCGTTGCCCCCCCTGAGGACAACAGGAGTCAAGAGGATGCAGAAATAGGGCAAAGCACTCAACATGATCTGCCTTGTAGCCCGGGGGTGCGCTTGGAGGTGCCCTGAAGCTGGAGATGCCAACGTGGAGGTCCTGTGCTGCCAACGTGGAGGTCCTGTGCTGTCTGGTCCCCTCAGCCCCCATCTGCTCTGCCCCAGGATGGTGTTATCCAGCCCCCCTGCTCCTCGCATCACAGAATGACACCTCTACCTTGGACATTCAGACCTGCAGCCGGCTTTTTCGGGTTTCTGACTGCTGCGTTTTGCCCGTGGAAGGAAGCCCTGGAAATGTCAAGGCTGGCTAAATGCTGCTTTTAAAACTGCAGCGCTACTGAAAACCAGCAAAACAACAAATGCCGTTCAGTTGACCAGAGGATCTTTGTACCGTGGGCCAGCTAGTACATGGGGAAGAGGCACCATGATCCTCGGGCACACGAAAGCAACAGGACGGATTTGATAAGGAACAGTCGGAGGATGAAGAGAGAGGAGGAGTCCCATGAGCCAACATCTGCCAGAGCAGCAGACCTGACAGTCCCAATAGTTTACTTAACATGTCTGATCAAAAGCTTTGGAAGTCTTGTCTAAGTGCTACCAGATGCAAAATCAGCAGCAAGATGAGAAGTGTATTAATAAACTAAGGAGGCACATAAAGTTATTTGAAAACTGAACGGGGAAGATGGGGAGAGAAGGGGGAGAATAAAACCAGTTTATTTTTCCATTAAGGCAACTTAATATTCTCCGGGTGGAGTTACAATCACTCGTCCTTGGGAATTATATTGAATTAGTGAAACGTTCCTGTTCATCAGCAGAATATACAATATGAAGTGGAATATATCCATTTTTAGTTTATGCCTTCTTCAGGACAGCATTACCTCTCTGTTCAAGGAGTAAGAACAGCTGGCCATGAAATCCTTTTGACCCAGCATGACTTTCAGCTACTTTAACTGACTTTACAGCAGCAGGGAATACCTCCTTTTTTTTTTTTATAATTAATGCAATTACATTAGGACTCATTATTGATAATTACGGTGACCGTTGAAACTTTCCCCTTTGCCCACTCCCTCAACAACTTAAAAAAATGCTCCAATATTGTCACAAATTAATGTTTAATTAGCCATCAAGCAGAGCTGATGTTCCCCGCAGAGTATTGCTGCTTGCAGAAAAACTGAGAACTAAGAGGAGATATCGGATATTTCATCATCTGCCTCCAAGGGGACCCATAACCGAAGAGTAACCAATTACCCCAATATAGTTGCAAAGTTTAATCAATGTAGGAACCAAATAGCTCATTAAGTGTCTGCTGCAATAAAGGAAAACCTTCCCACCGAGTCATACAACATGAACGTCACATTTATAAAAGATCCCACAGTGAAGTCCAAGAGCAAAGACTCCCTTCACCTCCACATCCCGGCCAAGTTGTGATCTTCCTCTTTCCTCTTCTGGCGTAAGAGGGAAGAGGAGGATGCCTCCAATGGCACAGGACGCGTCTGACACGCCAGGAATTACACACACCTATGCACAGGGTAAGCTGTCACGCCCAGCCCCCCGACTCAGGATTTATATTCCACAGGGGAAAACCACACCAAACACCAGCTCCTGCCCGGTGCTGCACCATCCTGGAGCAGGGAAAGTGCGGAGCTGAAGGTGATTTTACTCCTTTCAACACTTCTGGCAAGTCTGGCGCTGAAATACCGTGTCCCGTTTGGAAGGCAGCATTTTAAAAACTTGAGACGCCCCAGAAAAGCAGAAACAGCTGGCAATGAGACACGTAGAGAGCTCGCTTGGCTTCGTTTACAAAGGAGATCGAGTAGCTCGATAACAATATCTAAACAGCTTCACAGAACAAAAACGCCAGATACCACAAGACTGTCCAATGTAGCAAAATAGAAAAACACGCTGCAGCCAGGAAGCCAAAGCCAGGGAAATTCTATTTAAAAATAACAGAGATATTCACTTATATGTAATACTGCAGGTAATTAAATGCTAGAACAAACTTCCAAGATTTGTCCATCTCTTGATGTCTGTGGATCAAGGCTGGATGCCTTTGGTCTCCCCGGGTGAAGCTTTATGATCTGCGATGCGCAGAAGGGCACGGCCGACAATTTAATGGCTCTGCCCGGCCCCCACGTCGACAGAGGTGAGAAAGCAACAGCACTGCCACGTTCATAAAGATCTACTGAAATCACTTTTTGTTTGTACCGCTGTAACTGGAAATTAAATTTACATGAACAAACTCTATCCCACACAAGACTGTATATTGTGACAGCTAAATGAAGAGCTTTTAAAAAGGGACACATCTCAGGCAATTTTAATCAAAAAAGATAGGTTTTGTTAAAGCTACCAATTTCAGAAAATTAAGGTTGACTAAAACTGTTTTTAAAAACTCCTTTTGGAATTTAATCACATGTTGGAAACCCATATGCAGCTGCTTGTGTCACCTGCAAAAAGGCTGTATAAAACGCAAGCATATGCTTAATTTTACACGTGTGCTTAAGTTCTATCAACTTTAATGAAGTTTAAGCACACAGTCAAGCTTCTCTGAATTTGAGAAAGCATTCCTGAACATGGGCTATGAAGCTATTAGGAAATCACCACTGAAAAAAAAAAAGTAAAATTAAAATTGGCCAGTCAATTTTCACTGCCTGAATAAGCTCCAAGTGCAGAAGTTAAACATATAACATACTTCTGAATTTGTTTGCTTGTTTTGCTGTAATAGGAAGGGGTGCGCGCCAAAACATTTGCAAGGATTCAAGAATCTCCCAGCAAGCCTGGCAAAATGTCAGCAAAATGGATGTATAAGACTACATGCAAGTCAATGGCTTGGGTTTGGCTTCTGCAGAAATGAGTCATGTTAAAAATCTAGTATATTTCTCTCGAAGTTGAGAGGAGGAAAATCTGGACTCTGCCTCAGTCCGCATGTTTTTCAGGCAGTTAATGGTTGCAGTCCATGGGGCAGGCAAGACTCAGCTGGGCAGACCCCACAGTTCTGATTCACAGACGAAGGTCCTCGCCTTCTAGAAGTTTGCAATCTCTTTTTCCAAACCATTAGGCCCACTTTTACCTCCCCTTCGAGGCTGCCAGATGTGTGTCTGGTATTTGACTTGGCTGGATGAACGTGGGTTTTCTTTCTTTTTTAACACCCTCCTCCTCTTGTTCGGACACCTTACCTTCCACGCATTTCCTAAGTGAGTACCTCAGCTGAAGAAAAAGGACCTGAATTTCACAGAAAGGGGAACGATTAATAACTTGCACTGCCCAGAGACCGCTGCAAAACCCTGTTGCAGAGAGGATCCCCAGTGTGCAGATCCCTCCCGGGTGAGCTCCGAGGTTTATTTTTGATACTGTCCACATGCAAATAAACCAATGTAAGTTGTTCTTTTCCAATAAGAACTCATGTATCGGAAAACGTGTCCCCAGTGCACGAGACCTCAAGAAAACATCTTTTAACTGTATTTCTGCTTGGGGCCAACACAGCCACAGAAGCCAAACGGGACTTACTTCTGCACAGAAAATATATTCCCTCCCTGAATGTCTTCGAGAGGTTCACTTGACCTTAGCAGGGACCAAACGCCGCTCCCGGAGGGCAGCCCCACCACCGCCCACGGGAAGGATGCACAGACCTCGGCAGTGGCATCTTCGGGGAACACACGGAAGGGTATTGCAGGGCAGAACCAGGGGAATTTGCAGAGCCAGAGACAGGGGGAGGAAGGGGAGAATGAGTCAGGAGCGAGCGGAGTAACAGAGCTGAAGAGGAAGGCTGGACCTGGGACGTGGCAAGACATGAGGCTGTTTCCATGGCAAAAGAGAGATGTGGAAGTGAGGAGATGGAGGGGGAAGGATCCGTAGCTCAGGACTTGAATGAGAGGAGTTTCTACGGCACCTCTGGTGGAGCTGTCACTTGCTGGCTTCAGCAACACTTTGAGTTGCTACAGCTTTCCCAAACATTTCTATTTTACTTCTCACGCCACTAAAAACAACACGAAAAACGTCGTATGATGTTTTCCAGATGCTCTTCCTTACCTGTTCTTTGTGTGTTAAAGCTAATCAACATCCTGCATTTTCACCAGCAAATCAAATCTGAAAAATACAACTGCAGGGAACGGTCCTGCAAAGATGGAGTTTAATGGCAGCAGACATTTAAAATCATGCCTGCCCTTCTGTCCTGGCACAACTTCCTCCAGCTCTGGCTACAACAACATTTCTCATTGGTATTTCTGCCACCTTTCAGCTTGCTCAGACACTATGCCGCACGTTCTTCACAGAGGCAATATTTTCTGACAACAAAACCACTCGTCATGGCAGCTGAAGCTGTTTTTCGCCAGCAATGGAAACTGAAAAACAGAGACAGGAACCTGCATCTCAGCCACTTCCATTCTTGGAAATTAGATGCTCTCACAACTTCTCCATATCCACATCTCATTCCTGCCAGGCAAAATTTGCATCAAAACTAGGATGAAGTTTGCCCTACTCCTTGAACTACTCCAGGGCTTTAAAACTGCATTTAGACAGACAAGTGGATTCTCCAATCACTATAGCTGTATTTCCTTTCATCTTGTTTGACCAAAGCTCATTTCTGTACCGCGCAGCATCATAGTACTTAAAAGCACCAAAACCAAGGTGGGAATTTGACTCTCTCTGCTCCGTCACGTTCCAGCCTACCACCACGCTCAAGCTGCACGGAGAGACTTTGACTTTCTAAACCACATCTTCCAATCCCAGCTAGCTTCATAGAAAAGGCGTAATAGTTTGTCTGCTGCAATTTTTAGAATTCCTTCTTGCTACTGACAGTCTGTCTGTCTTAGTCTTGCCACTGCATTACAGTTCCCTAACGCAACACAGGCTACCCAGGATTTGACACAGGAGCAACCGATCTTGCAAGAGATCTTTCCTAGGACCTGCTAATCCAACAGAAGATTTGAATAGTACTCAGAAACGAGAAGAATGGAAATTTCTTCAATTCTGATCATGTTACCTCACTCTCTTCCATCACTCAGCTCATCTGCTTTGATGGGAGAATTCCCACATCATCATTATCTTTTTATTTTCCTCCTGCTTAAATAATTCTACCTTGGATACGGTGATGTTTTTGCTTCCTTTTTGTCTGTCACAGGCCGATACTAGCTCTGACAGGATAAAATTGGCTGCTTTTTCTGCATGCTCTCCATGCCTCCCCTGTTACTTTCCACATTCGTGTCTCTATTATCCACGGGCGGATAACCCAGGTCCCAGATTAACCTCTCTGCAGGTGCCAGCACCGATTCCAGCACCGGCAGTGTGACAGTGTCCCACAAAGACACCCGCACAAGCCAGGAGGTGCCCACTGGGACTTGTAACCTTGGGCCCAGCACTGGGGGACCACAGCCCGCTCTTTTGACCCAAGCCAGCACATGTGCGTAACACTGCCCTGTGTCTTAACCCGGGATGGTTTTAGCTTGATGATCTCTGAACATCGTAATCAGCAACACCTCTGACCTTTCTGTTTCCTACCACAACTTCTTAGATGGCCCCATACCCTTATTTACATACGATCTGTATTAGGCTTTCGCTTTCTTCTGCTCCCTCACCTCATCACCCGCTGTATAGCAGATTATCCAAAGCCGCTCTGTTCCGTCTCCAAAAGCGTCTCCCAGCCTCAGTCCCAACCCTCCTCCCAAAGAAGGCCCAAGTGTGCACCAGTGCAGGTCCTGGCGCATCCTGCCTGCTGTGTCACTCTATTAAATAATAACGTCGCAAATACATTAAATAACACAGTAATAAGCACGATGAAAATACCGAGCACGGTTAACTGTTTGGATCCCTGCTGCCTTTGTAGCCCTTGCCGAGAGGTTTAGCTATTAAAGGCTGTATTGCATTATAACATTGCCAAGATATTAATAGCCAGGCAGAGAGGTGAACGGCAGGCTTACGCCGTACAATTAAAACTTTTCCAGCTTACCCCTTCAGTAAAATTTGTGGTTTATAATAAGCATCTTTGTCTATTCTGAAAAGAGTTAGGATTGGAAAGTTACACAGCTGGGAACAGAGGTTCATTAAAGATTTAAAATAGAATGTGGTTTGGCATTGTAAAACAAACATGCGTATAAGATGGGTTGCATCAAGAGCTGCCTGAAAGAAATGCTCAGTGTTCCTTTTTTCTTGTGATCCTGGATCTACTGGTCATGCTACCCACAGAAAGGGATAAAAAAGCAGCAGGGATAAAATGTGCATGCTTGTTCCCTAATAACATGGAGGTCTGCTCTATATCCCCACTCATTATGCATTTCTCATACACATATATAGCGTGTAATATATGCATATGAGAAAAACATGCATTTTATCTATCATGCATCCAGATATTCGTCATCATATACAGACTTCGTATTACTGATTTTTTGCACCTTAGTGCCTAGAAACCCCTATTATAGAGCAAACACGTATTGACCTGTAGAGACCCTGTGAGCATTTAAACATGCAGAGAGCATACGTGTTATTTGTTCAAGTCTAATTCAGAGCACAGCACATTCCTGTTTCTCAAACACACGAGGAAGGCAGAAGAAGGGAGACAGATCAAAAGCATTCCTGCAAAGCCGAGGTTTGAGTAAGAGGGTTAACATTACCAGGTAATTTATTTATACTGCTGGACACGGCTTCAATTTAGATAAAAGGCAGTTGCTTATCACATGGATTTTAACGAATCAGGTTAGGAGTTCCAGAAATCTGCAAAAGCTGGATCTCAAACGGCAAGGTGATACACACAGACTATAGTTTTATTTACAGAGTCACTGGGAGCTACTGCTGCTTGCCCGGAGCCAGGCAGCCCTGCCGGCAGCTAGAGCTGCCGCTGCGCTACCGATGTTCCTCACCAGCGAGCACCTACGCCCAGGCCAATAATCCTGCTGATTAACAAAATCTAGCACTAGAGGGAGGCTGAACACATGTTCTGCTCTCTTTGGCCTTTTCAGCTTCTCCAAACATTAAAAGGCAGGCGATTGATTTAAAGCAAACCCAGCACCCAGGCAGAGCCCAGCTGCCACGCCGCTGAGCGGGAGACGTGCTATTTAAGGCAGCACCCCCTGTAGGCAAAAATCACGCTCTTCCCTCCCCAACTATTTGTCAATATGTGCATCCAAAATTTAAAAAAAAAAAAAAAAATTCCTCCGTTCCGGCTGGTTTCCTTAGCCGGTGAGTCACAGCCCACGAAGAGGCACCACTGCCACCGCTCGCCAGGAGGGAGTCAGACAGCGAAATGCCTGGCAACCTCCTCCGTAACAAGGATGAGGCTCTCGCTGCTCGCGTCTATCGACACGTTCCCACCTTCTCCCAGGCGTGAGCGGTAGGTAGAAGCCAGCCGGGTCTCCTCTGAACAGCCTTGCAGAGGAAGGCGCGTACGCCTGCAGACTGCGTTTCGGCATTTCTCCTTCCAAAATCCCTTGGCAATGGGAATTTGAGCCCTTTGGCTCATTTTCTGTGTATCACGACAGGACGATACAACCATTGAGGCCGCTAGGTCTGAACGTGGGAACGCTCCTCTGCCCACGTAGCTGCAGCACTGCAGCCCGTCCATGCACAGGTGGTTATAACAAGAACTGGTATATTAAACTATTTTATATTGCACTTCATGCAACTGATCAAAGTCTGATTGTTTCTTCACTCTAACCCCCATCCTAAAGCACTTCTGCACATCCTCTTTGGTATATCCCAAATTCTTACTGTTTTCAGCCACTGATGGTGTTTCACTTATTAATTCACAGTTCTTACAGTAATGAGGCGGTGTGATGTAGCAGACAGAACTGCTCTGGGATGCAGGAGATCTAGGTCCTATTTTTAGCAAGCTGCTGGGCAGCCTGTGACCTAGGCAAAGCACTTTCCCTGCTTCAGCTTTCTTATCAGGGAGAGACTGGTATTTCTTTTGTCAAGTGTTTTGTGGCCTGTCAATAAAAACCACACTGATAACGGC
The DNA here is from genome assembly GCA_035590195.1 of Aviceda cuculoides. Classification (NCBI taxonomy): domain Eukaryota; kingdom Metazoa; phylum Chordata; class Aves; order Accipitriformes; family Accipitridae; genus Aviceda; species Aviceda cuculoides. The sequence continues at coordinate 30,541,151 of JAVJGG010000085.1, forward strand.
CAGGGGTTGTTGGGAAAGGGGCCATCTCCCAGCTGAATACAATCCTCTCCTTTCCGTGTTGCGGTAGCATCTAGGGTCCCAAACGAAAAATCAGATCCATACCGCAGCTGCAGCACCTGCAGGCAATTAGCAGCGATTCGTAAACGCATGTTTTTCCAAGGTGGCCGTCGGCAGGTCCGCACTGGAGGGTCACATCTGCTCTGAGCCACCCAGGTCCTGCCCCAACACAAAACGCCGGACTCTGAACCCCTCCTTTAAGGAGAACCGGTTATTTCAAAGCCAGTGGAAGTGCGAAGCCCCCGCAATACAGCTTATCGAGGTGTCCCCGTAGCACAGGCGGCTCCGGAGCCAGCCTTCCCGGGGACGGGATGCAGGGTAGGGACCAGCCCTTCACACTGCCGTGCACAGTCCCCATCCCTGAGCGACCCTGCCTGGCGAGGAAGGAAGAAATCGCTGGCGCCATGAGCGAGGGTCCCTCTCTGCGAGCAAACGAGGGCACTCGAGAGGTTGCTTAAGAGAGTTTTTCACTTTGCTTTCTCTGGCCTGGGCAGAAGGGCTGTTTTGAAACTAGAAGGCAAAAAAAAAAATAATAAAAATCTGCCTCCCTCCCTCCCAGATCTATCTATTTCCCTTTGACAAACAGTGATTTCATTTTTCTTCCCATCCAGGATTTTTTTTTTTTTTTTTTTTTTTCTCTTTTAAACTGAGCCCAAGCCAACGTGGCAAAAGGCTCTTTGCTCATGTCCTTATTTGTCAAACACGCCATCGCCGCGCCCTCACCACCATTCTGGGAACAAGCCCTCGCCTTCGCCGGCTCGCTTCAGCCGCAGGGGAACTTCCCAACACAACTCTCCCCCAGCCCCAACGCGCTCTTTTTTAAAATCAACATTTCCTTTTCTTTTTTTTTAAAAAGCATTACAGTTTATAAGAAAAGAGTTTAAATTTCCTTCCCTTTTCCTCCCTAGCCCCGCTGTGAATCCAAACATGACGGATCTAGACGGGAAAACAGAAATTACAAGAAAGTGCCAGATCTGTTGCAAAGGTATTTCACAACCCAATTCTCCTCTGATTGCCATGGGAGCATAAGCACCTCAAGGGAAGTCAGATACTAAAGTACCTTTTTGGATCTGATCCTAAGTGGCCAGTTCCACTGTCCAAATAGAGATCCAGAGATAAACAGGCCTATGAAAACTGGGCATTATTATTCTAACTGCTGCTCTTAAGCTACAACTCAAATTGTAATAATCTGTGCAGCTTTTACTGTCTGCTAACACTAACGCACAAAATGATAATAAACTAAACATGTATATATTCTGCTGCCCTCATCAACTTAACACCTAGTACAAAAAGCTTTACCTGGAGCCACGGCACAGATATTTCATAAGCTGTCATCAGCACTCTGCCATCCAGAGAGAAATTTCGGTTGTAAAGGGGCCGATTTGCTGGAGCAGATAAATTTCAAACTCTGGAGTAAATGTGGAGGGCTCACACCAGGCCTGCAGGAGCCAAACCGCCCCAGGCAGCCGCCTTAGATCTGGTCCTGGCTCAGGAGAGGGTCATCTGCTCCAGCACTTACATCCAGCAACGGGGAAACTGAGGCATGGAAATGAAGTTTCCCGGCATCGGAGAGCAGAATCAGGCTTGGCTTTAGTTTGGTGGAGCCCGACCCAACACATGCTCATGAGACCCCTGCCTTCAGGCAACCGTGTCCTGAGGGCTGAGAAAGGATTCACGGCAGAAGGAACGCAGCCACCGTTTGTTCTGCTCCTTCAGCACAGGAGCCCCTGCCCGGAGTTGTGAAAACGATTGTGTTCAACAATGGTTGTGCATTCAACAATGCACAAAGGCATCGAGCAGCTTTCTCCATCGCCACCCGCCCTTTTCCCTCATCTCTTGGACCTTACGTCTTGCTTCAGCGTGGCTTTTGCTGCTCCTGCAAGACAAGGAGCTGATCTTGCAGCACGAGACCCGTTGGCTCCTGACTTAGCCCTGGCTTTTGTCTGCTCCCAATCTCCTTCAGAGGATGGAAGGGAAAAGAAAGGGGGGAAAGGTGACAAGAGAGCAGAGATTAAAAGCAGGGACCCGTGTTTGCTGCACAGAGTACATTTGGGGGTCGTGACAGGCAGGAGCGCCGGGGTATGGCTGGTAGGCTTGCCTTCCTCCGAACAGGACGCCGCACGAAGGAATCTCGCTCTCCTGCCAAAACCCAATGCTGTGAATACGGCTCTAGCCCCAGCTTCCCAAAGCCAGAGAGAAAGGCTGCGACAAACAGCAATTTCATGAGCTCAACGGGGAAGAGCCACCCCGTCGGGTGGTTCTACCAAGGGGCACGTCCCAGGGACGGCCCTGAGTGGCTCGGGAACATCTTTGGACCCATCGCGGGAGGGAGGCACGAGGAGCTGAAGACACGAGCCCCTCCCAATAAACACGGTGAGGTCCCCTCCTCGGGCGACCCGCCGAGGGGGAAGCCTGACCCCTGAGAAGCAGGTGAGGTGCTGCAACCCCTTGCCGCTGCCCAGGCTCCTGCGCAGGCAGCCGTGCAGGCAGTACTCTGCCCTCGCCAGGATCCCGCTGGCACAGCCCCTTCCCAGGAAGGTCTGGAAGCTCCCCTGCTCCCATGGGGTCCGTTCTTCTCGGAGAGATAAGAGACAGAACAACACTTGCTGGGGAATTACTTCATTCCCCCAAGGCTGGGAAAAAGCCATGCTCCCCACACTTGGCGAACGTCCCTGATGGCTGCAGCCTTTCCTGGCAAGGGAGAACACAATCCTCATTAACCCCTTCCCTCTCAAAGGCTGCTTGTAATGCTGAACAGGTTGCGGGAAGACGCTGAGACTTTGTGATAGCATCCGAACATCTCGCCACAGGCGAGAGATCACAGGAAGCCCACGAGAGAGGGAAATGTTTTCTTTTTTACAGAGGCATAAAGTAGACGAACTGACTCTAGAGTTTGTGGTGGGGTCGGGAACTAAGTCAGGTCTCTTGAACCCTGCTTAACATCTGCCCACTAGCCTATTCTCAGGTTCAAATCCATTGAGGGACACGGGACTGCCACAACCTTCCAGGGTCATCAAGGGCAGCCCCATGGCTGTGGATATGTGGTTACACAACTCTCATCAGCCTCAAACCTAGATTAGGCTCGCTTTGCTCTCACTCCTCCTCCCAGAAGGCTCTTCCAGAACTTTGCAGCCTCAGTGCTTAGGAACTTTCTAAACACCAGCATGAAGGTACTTCTGCCAAGCTCACCCTCTCCTCTTCCTGCACCAACACTCATCCAGAGCTGAAACATTTCTTCTTCTCTGGTGCTTATTTCCCAAAGGTACTTCAAATTTGCAACCATACCCCCTCCTTGGCCTTCCTTTTGCTCAGCTAACAAGCCAAACTCTTCTGGTCTCCACTGCCAAGATCAGCTCCTCACTCCCTGATCACCCTGACAGCCTGTCCCTGCAGTCTGAATATACCTGTCTTGAACGTGGCTGAGCTAACGCAAGAGTACCTGGCACTCCAGGCAAGCCGGCGATGTCTGCACAAAGGTGTTCCTACCTTTCAAAGGTGTTCAAGGCATGTCCCTATCCACACAGGACATGTCATCATCACCTGATGCATCTTAGAAGTTGCACTTTAATCCAGACGGCAAATCTAGAGGATCCAAGACAGCAAAAAGGGGGTGAAAAGGGTCTCGAGTGACATCACTGGAGCCTGGGCCAGGGCTTATTTGCTCCACTTAATTTTAGGCTTCTAAACAAAGCACTTTTAGGATCAGATTACTGCCCTAAAGTCTCTCCACAGTCCATGAAAGAGATGGCCCTTCCAGAAAACAATTCATTCTGGGAAGGTTTCACTCCCATCCGCCATCACAAGGACATAAGGCAATTAGTCTTCTAATTCAAGCCGGATGGGAAAAATCCTTTAATAGCTCTGCAAATTTTGAATGGAAATATTCCCTACTTGGGCAACACAGCTTGCTAAAGCTGACTTGGTTCTTCCTGACACATGATTTCTAACCACAGCACTTTGCCACCTCATTTTATTATCATCCATTCATTTCCACAATTTTTGGATCAGTTCTGAGCGAATGACAAAATTCTTTTCTTCTTACCTGCACATTGAAAGTAACATCATCCAGAGAGGGCGGGGGGGGGAAGGCACCTTGTGATGATGTGACATTCCCGAGGTCATCCACAGGAGGGGGGGGTGGAGGAAGGAAGTCCCCTAGGAGAGAGAATGGGAGAACTTAGACTCACCAGCATTTCCCCACGTCATGACAGGGATGATCAGGATGAACCCTGCAATCTTCACAGCTCTGCCATCAGTTTTGTGGCATGGGAAGTAACACATCATTTAACCATTAAATGCTCAGCTGCACCCCTCCCTGCTTCAGGAGATGGCTACGACAGCTTGGTAACATTGACAGATCACTTCGAGGTGCTCAGACCCCACGGCAGAAGGTGACTTGCCACAAAGCCTGAAGGCACCAACAACCAGCTCCGCAGATTGAAGCTCGCAGCTCAAACCTGCTGCATGCAACTGCAAAACGTGCAGCAATGAACACCCCGTGTCCAGCCTTGCAATGGATCCCATCCAATTCACCCTCCTCGTGTGCTAAATTATGCCAGCTCTTCTTGATCACTAGAAAGACAGCACTGTCTGCTGTCTAAAAGCAGGGATTCCCTGTTGCAGAGGATACATGGAGGGCTGGAGCCCAAAATCTAGACCAACCCATCTCCTGTATCCCTGCTGCTGGCAGGCACCCACGCTCTCTGCATCTCCCTTTTCCTATAGGGACCTCACAGCTTCATATCCAGAACTGCTGGGAAGATCACAGGCTCTTCTCAGTGAAAAGAGCCACGTGATGGGCCAGTTGCAAGCTCAGAAGTATCCACCTCTTTTAACTCTGAGGAGGCTTTTTACACAGGGCTGATGTACAAAATGTCTACACTTTAACTTGCTCATCTTAAACTTCCAAAAGTGCTGATGTGAAGACAAAGCAGCATATTGGCTGTGAAGCCATCCAGCTGAGCGTAGGGATGGGAGACCTCTCCTTGAGAACTTCATGGGAGGTGGGAGCACAGAGGAGAAAACAAGGACAGAGCAGCACAGGCTCTGAAAGCACCCCCTGAGGATGGAAAAAAGGGCATTTGCCATTAGCACTGGATTTGGCTCCTGGGGAGGCAGCTGCCTGTAATTTGGACCACTTTGGTATATTTTTATTTCTTCTCCCAGAGCTTGATGCTGCAAGTAGAGCTGTTTGCTGCTGCCTCTCCTGTGTGCAGCGTCTGGGATGGAAGGTCAAGACAAGTAAAAGCGCGATATTTCACATGTATAGGAACTGTTGCTTTTGGAGGGTTTTAACCCTTTGGGGAGGAAACACGGACTCCCTACTCGAGCCTCCACATCTCCACAAAGTGCCGTACTGCGTCCCAGGCACGGGCCCTCGGCGCCATCCCCAAATACCGAGGAGCAGGCTCCAAACCGCTCAGAGAGGTGCTGAGCCAAACCCCAGGGACCCACGGTCCTCTGGCCCACTCGTGCCCAGGCACGGGCGCCAGCCGGGCAGCACGGCACCTTCATGCTATTTGCCGTGGGAAGCAAATGGGTCTGCAGCCCTGGGAAGCTTTTCTGCTTGATTTCAAATCACTCTCTAAAAGGCACAGACTCCCCCTAGGACTTTTAGGGAACTTATTTCCCGGGAAAGTAATTTCTTCCCGTTTTCCCTGAAGTGAGCACGGATAGGACTCAAAAAACCCCCTCTGAATCCCTTAGAAAGTATCATCCTAAATACAGATGCAAAAAGACAGTTCGAAAACAACACACTGAAAACTAATTTAAGACAACCATGTTGCTCCAGTACATAAAATCCTGTGAAACCTACTGGCTCATGATACTACAGAGTTCAAGACTGATTTTTTTTTCTTTAAATTATGTCCAATAACATCTGCAGTATCCTCCTCTTTACCCTATAATTAAGCCAATCTTTTATTTCAAATCATATGAAATACAATACAGAGCAAAAAGAAAAGAAGAAATATTTTGAAATTAATATCTTGGTGTTTAGTTCTAAAAAATGCTGTGATGTTTGAGGGCTAAGTAAACTTTTCTCCTTTGCTCTGAAAATGGCTCTCCAACCAACCAACGTGATTCTGCAAACACATTCAACTCCAGCAGACACATACTTCCCAAAGAATACACTTCAGATGATGTTTCTCCAGTTAGTCCCGGCTCTGAAGCCAAAGACTCATCTCCCTGCACAGCACATTGGTCAGACACTCTTGTTTTATTACAACCCTTCAAAACACCTAAGCAAAATCAAGATAGAGATTGTGTTGAAGGGGACGAGATAAGGAAAAGGACAGGGTTTGTGCATAAACAGAAGAAAAAATAACAATTGCTATAAGAGAAGGGGAAAACAACAACTGCTAGAACAAACACAAAACAAATACCATTTCGCCCCTTTGGAAGATCTGCTCCTCCCGAAAGAAAAAAACATTGGCAAGATTTTTCAGAAAAGGAGCACAGGACAGAAACATTTAGAAGAGCCTTTTTCTAGCGTTTGGAAGAAAACACTTTTCTTTGCAGCAGGAGACAGCTGGCTTTACTGCATCCCAGCCCAGCTCTGCTGACTCTGTCCTGTGTGTCAGATAAGCTGCTGGCTTCGCTATTCCCACAAATGGGAAGGCTTTTAGACTGGGAAGCAGAGAGCAGATGCCTGATGAACTGGGGGGACCTTGCAGATGTTTGGCCTTTTCCTGGTCCTCTGCAAACAGATGGACTTTTCTCCTTCACAGCTTTAGCTATTTATTCTGCCACTGCACTTTCCTCTTTCCCACACACAGCCACAGGACCCGATGCTGTTCCCACTGCACTCACGGGAGAGTATTGCCTCGGATGCAGGAGGGAAAGCTGTTACTGTATTATTATTATTGGCATTGCTGGAAGTCTCCCTCCAGCAGAGAGGGAAGCATGCTAAGACTGTAAAATCTGTGTCCTGAGCAGTGTACGGTTTTAGATGACATGTGGAAGAAACAGGTCTACGTCCGAAGGAGTAAAGGAGGAAAAAAAGCTGAAAGCAAGCCGACACTCCCTTTAAGCAGGCTCTCCCTACAATGCACATCAGGGACCTTCCCTCACCCCCGAAGCTTTGCGAGCCAGATTTCACTTGCTTAAAGCCGGGCGAGCCGTGGGAGGAAGCAGAAAAGTCCGTGTGCAGGCAGAGCGTATCGCTGCCACCCACTGCTGACCACCTCCAGCGCCAGCCAGCTTAGTGGGGAGCCATCTGGGGAAGGGACCGTCCCCTGCTCCGCATGGATGCACCGGCAACTGCGGGAGAAACGGGGCTCTGGGGTTCCCGGAGTTAACCATGGGCTGGTGGAGGACACATCCCACCCTGAGCGCTCAACCTCTCCTGACTGATTTAACCCTGCTGCTCCTCCGTGAAGAAGGGATAAGACGGGCAAAAGGCTTATCAGTATTGATTACTGCTCAGCACCGAGACCGGCAGTTTGGTTGACATTCACCTGGCATCAGCCCCAACACTTGGAGGTACTGACTGCACCGAGCTTCGTCAGCTGAGAGACATCAAGGCACCTCCAGAAGACAATTTGTACTTCAAGGCAGGCGAAAGCACCTTCCTACGGCAAGTCCCCCCGCAGACGCAGCCCGGGGGAGGCACGTTTGCAGGCAGGGGGCCGCATCCTGCCCCTCCTCACACCGTGGCGCAGCCCGCCTTCGGCTCTTGCAGTGAGAAATCTCTACCCGTTGCCATACGCTTAGAGGAGAAAATAAACGCTCCTCGCCGTGCCAGCTACTCCTTTCTTCTTCTCCCAGCTGTGAAGACCGTGAGTCAACCTACGAAGGGGCTGCGCAGCGCGACGCAGGCGCCGGCTCGGTTATTTCAGCTACGATGGCGCGCCGCGCCGTGAAACCGCAGCTCTCGGCTCCTCTCTCGGCAGCCGTGCCTGCTCCTGCACCGGAGCGTCACCCGGTACAGCCACGAGAGGTGGTACCACCAGCCCCAGTCATGCTCTCCCCGATATTTTACATGCAAGTAACTAGACAGAAATGAAGCGAGTCCGTCACGTCTATGTTGGGAAACTATAGCAGAGCCATCGGCAGAAGTGACGCCTCCCAAGTCCCAGCCGGGCTTCTGGGTCTGATCGAATCTGTGCCGTGCAGATGCGTTTGCAAGGTTTTACTCCTCTCTTCCCCCAGATTTCTCCTCTTAGGCTTTCCAAGGAGATTTAGGCTTTTCACTATTACAGTTTTCAAATGTACAAATTAAAAAATTGTTCGAAGCCTTAACAGACATCTACATCAGCTCAAGCCTGTCAGGCTGAATAGAAACTCGTAAGATTTTTGGCATTGGTTGCCTGATGCCTTCTGGGTACAAGTACAAGCTGAGAAAAACATCCTGTCTCATGCACCAAGCACCTTTCTCACTTACAGTCTAACCTTTAAATTTTTAAGTGCACTTCAGTTTTTTTGCAGGATCAGGCTCATGTCTCAAGCCTTTGTCTTCAGGGAGATCTATCTGCCAGTCAACAAACGAATTGCAGCACAGTAATTGCCTCCCCCCTTGACTGACACTGTTGTTTAGGCATGAAGATTTGCAGCTTTGAAACTTCTAGACATGAAGAAGAGCTCCTATGTTCAGTAAGAAGAGACTGTTTGGGGGAAAAACCCTCAGAAACACAAAAAAGCAAAACACCATATTTTTCCCTGAAACAATAACTTAATGAAAGCTATCAACCAACAAAACAGGGTTCACACTGGTCTTCCCAGATCTCTGGCTGACTTCTGAAGACTATATGCCCAGATGGTTTTCATTTTCCTCCTTCCAAACAAAAATAACCCCTTCTCAACATCATCTCGATAATTTCTGACTCTGAAGCTGGTTCAGAATCAGTTTTAATCACCTGAAAAACACAGCTCTCCCCTGAATCAGAGACCAGACTAAGGACAGTGATGGAGCAAACCCCCACTGACGTGTTTCCATACTGATCCAAACAGACTCCATTCGGGAAAGCACTGAGCAGATACAGGCGCTTCCCATTGCTCGGCCAAGTATTTCCCTTCTACTGCAGAAAGCCGAAATTTGCGGTTTGAGGGTGATCTACATTGAAACAATGAAGATTTACGCTTAAGCCCTAATTCGTTTAGCACTGGGCTAAAATCCTTTTGATCGAGGCTACCATGAACCTGTAGTCCACAACGACCGCTGCAAAAACCTGCAGAGTGTCGCAGTTTTACTAAGTGGTCTGGGAAACTTCATACTGCAAAAGTGACGCCACAGGATTTTTATAGAAAACTTCAGCTAGATATGACCTGGTGACTCTTAGGTGTGAACACGCGTCTTAATAAGTTTCCCAAAAAGAACATTTTCCTGTAACATCTGTATTTAACACACAACACTGGACAAGGAAAGTACACGATTAAAATCATGATTTGTGCTGGTGCACCCTTGGTCAAAACCATGTCGTGAGGGGTAACCAACACCACGTCAATGCAGGGGGAACCATCGCATGATTACACACCAGCTCCACAATCTACCTAAATAAACCACATTGGGTTGTGGTTCCTAAAATAAAGCAGCTCCACCAACCCAAAGCACTGTTTAAATTACCACTCTCTTACCAATCACTAATCCTACCATTTGAACTACTTTTGCTAATCAGCTACTGTATTAATAAGCAGGAGGGATAAAAAAAAAAAAAAAAAAAAAACAACAAAAACACACTGGCTAATTTCATCCTCAGCATTTATAAAAGGAATACTGAGACCGTCAGGTAGTTGCAGTGAAAATTTACTTCACCACCTGCTAGCTGAAATATTGCTTTTATGGATTTATATTGTATTAAAAGGTCACTGGCTGTTTAAGTCTTAAACAGTTTTAATCATTCTAAAAGTCTCTTAACAGTAAGAAAAGGAAGCTCAGAACAAACAGCAGCAGGGATTCTAATTAAAAGGGCCAATTCATCTAATTTTATTTGGGGTTAATTATTCAGGATTCACTCTCTGATGTGTAAGGAATAGCAATTAGTAATTTTAGTGATTTGAGGAACATTGGAGGTGTAATCAGTTAAAATGAGTGAATGTTTACAACACAAGATGTTGAATTAGTTTCTCCCAGCTGGAGAACAGGAACATTAGTCCCCTACAGTTCAGGACTATGAATCGCAGTCCTGCTTAAAATATTCTCTTCAAATAAGAAAAAAAACCCACATGCCAACAATTATCCAGTAATTTTGTTTACTACATGGAAAGTCAATAGGTAACGTGCACCATGGCAGCTTATGCATCCTCGCCTTCACCTTCATCCCACCATCTGACTACCCAAACCCTTGGGATTCATTGGAAACAATTCCCAGCATTTTCCTATCTGTACAACTTCAACCAGACTACCACCCTCCTGCCACACTGCCTTTTACCACAGCTAGCTGAGATAATGAAAGCAGCAGCCTGTGAAACTTTCAAATGTTAATTAACTTCGGTGGTTAAATATACAGAGGAAAAATGACCACGCGATTAAGTTAAAACCTCTAGGTACGATTCCTCCTGCAAACGCAAATCTAAAATAGCTCCATTGGAATCGCTCTGGATTTCTTCCAGCATTACTAGAGCCAGAAAAAGGTACTAAAGATTTCAGGAGTAGCAGATGAGACTCCGATGGGGACAGAGGAGCCATGTGGGAGAGCGCCAATGGGGAGATCCAACCGTGGCTGCTTTGACATTTGAGTTTGAGCTGAGGCAGCAGCTAAAAAGCCATTTTTTTTCTACCTCACAAGAGGTAACTAGGTTTTACCACCGTTTAGGCATAGCTAGGTGCTTCAGTGGGACTGGAGCTGGACCCCTTGCATTGCCTACAAGTTTGTGACTGCTAAAAGGAGCGGCATTGCCACACCGCGCCAGGCTCACTTCAAGTGATGCAGCTTTTATTGAGCAACTTGGTTTAGCACAAATGGATGCTATGTTTAGAGTCCTGTACGCAGATCTTTCACTCCAGCTTTGGTCACCAGTGGGGAAAATCCCCCCCAACTCTGGTTCATGTCAGAACTCGCTGACCTCCCTCTCAAAACACCCCAAAGGCAGTAATTAGCACGAGGGCAGAAAACAAGGGCTCGGTTCCCCAAATTATGCAAAATCTCAGCCACTTCGCCACAGTGGATGCCCCTCACTGTGAAAACAACCCTTTTTTTTTTTTTTTTTTTTTTTATGAGACTGCGTTTTTATTCAGCTTGTGTCTGCAGACACCTAGCCGTGCCATCCTTCCCAGCAAAATGCAACCGATGCTCCTGCAGCCCCCGTGGTTGCGGGGTAGGGGGAAGCAGGTATATCCACGTGCTGGGTTGTTTTCCCCCACGCACATCAGCTGAACATCCTCTACATCGTACACTTACGACACGCGCTGCTAAGTACAAAGGCATCAATAAAAGGCTGCACTTTGATTCTTCAACTTCTTTTTCCATATGACTTTGGGGCAAAGCATTCCAAGCTAACGTCCCACACCGACCTCTCTGCAATGGAGATGACTTATTTTGCTCACCTCAGAAACCCGTTTTGTAAACACGATGCAAATAAGCCAGTTCTGCTCCTGCTCAGATCACACTACATGTAACGGTTCTCTCTGTAACGCTGGTATCTGCTTAGAGGAGAGGTCTGCTAGTACCAGAACTCAGCTCTATGGAAAATAGATCGGTACTTTACTAAAGCTTAGTGAAGGACTAAAGTTGAGCCAACGCAAGAAACAGCCCATGGCATTGTAAAATTTTAATTAAAATCTGCGCTAAAATAGAAGGAGGAAAAAGAGCTGTAAGATTAACAGAAAAGCTCTAAGTACTGTTCCTTGTCACAGACTTCTTTTAGGACTTTGGGGATGTCACCTAGTCCCACTGTCCCTCTGTCCATGAGCATGTAAAGTTCCTTTGCCTTCTCTCCAGTGGTTTTTTTGTAGACATAAGGATAGAGTCCGTCTTACATGGTCTGTACAGCAATTAGTACAATGAGATCCTGCTTTCGGTTGCAGCTGCTCAGGTCCAATAATGGGAACAAAAGTAGTTCCAAATAATTTAAAAAAAAAAAAAAAGATAGCAAACAGCCTGCTGAGATGGAAAGATTTCAACACAAACAACTGGAAATACACTGGAAATGAGGGCATCTAAGTCAGAAGAGCAAACCCTGTCCTCGGAGGGGAAACATGGGCTGCATTCCGACACACCATCCCTCTCCTCTGCAGAGCTAAAGATCCATGAAACAACTCTAGAAGGGAAACGCTGCCTCGCTCAGAACAAAACCAAAACAGGTTATCTGTTTGTTTATTAGATTATGGTGTTCAACTCATTTGCTCACTGCGAAGAGCTCCTGACAAGAGTTGACATATGCATTAATTTACTAAAGAAGGCTGTTGTGAAGGAGTTGAGGGGAAAAAAAAAAAAAAAAAAAAAAAAAAAACAG
>JAVJGG010000085.1:30553607-30608060 GCA_035590195.1 Aviceda cuculoides
CCAGATCAAGACCTCGTTCTCCCTGACTGTTGTTGCATGGCACAATCAAAATGAATCTGGATTTTCGGTCAGCTTTCTCCACTGAGGAGGCAGCCAGGGAAGATGGGGACCGTGTCCTTCACATACATCCTTTCTTATCTCCAACCAAACGCTCTCTGTCCCTAGTGACGAAATACAAAACACTGCACAGATCACAAAAAAACCACCTCCCAGAGCTCTTTATTGCCAAGGGAATTCCTCAAGTTCTGGAAGCTGCAGCCAACAAGTTTTAAGCAACCCCAGACTCATCTTTGCCTATAACTCTTTTTCTGCCGTTTTCCCGCTTTGGAGGTGGATCGCCATCTGAGTGGTCAGAGGAAACCCAGTGTGCTGCAGCCTTGGCTCGAGCCTCGGAGCCAGCAGTGGCCCGTGCTGCCGAACATCTGGAAGTGCTGGATCCATTCTGCTTGCCCAGCACGCAAAGGAGAGGGGCAACAAAAACCACTGCCGTAACCAGACCATTTCCCTATGTGATGGGGTCAACCTTCCTGCAAAGTGTCCTCTTCGCAGAGTCTGCTGCTGCTGGCTTGAGAAACTGGAGAAAAAACCACCAAGTAGGAAATGCATGTGTGGCTCTCGGATGAACTGATCAAACAAACCCCCATAAACTGATTTTCAAACTGGCTCATTCGGTTCCTCCCATCGTCTCCCCCACCCCTCTCTACGTAACTCTCATAAACATCCAGACTTGGAAAGATTAAAGCAAAACATGTGTCTTTATCAGATGTGTCTTAGTTCACTGTTTTCAGCAATACAAACAGCCCTGGCGTTCCTCCTTCTATTGCAATTAGTCAGTGCTACTGGGGACCAGAAAAAGTAGCTAGATTTTCTTCCTGCTACAAAATTAATCACTTTCTTATTCACCAGTGTAACAGTTGAATAATAAATTACATCCTTAATCCCTGAAGATAATTTAAGATAAAAATTAAATGTTGGATAAATAGAATTCACCTCTATCATCTTCTTCCAAAGTAAATAACTAATGCTTTGTATCTCCATATATAAATTTATATAAATATATATTTATATGGAGTGGCGGTGGTTTTTGTGGAGGGAGTTTGGTTCCTTTCACTGGTACCTACTAGAAATGTCACACACGATCTAGCTAGATCATGGAAAAGAAATGGGATTATAACCAAAAGAAAAAAGGAAAAAAAAAAGGGGGGGAGGGGGAGGCATATCTTCCCCTGGGTAGATTCCACCTGGAGGTGCTCTATATCTTCTCTACCGTACTTCTGGATAACAGAGAAGGCAGAGGATAAAAAAAATTATGCAGGCTTTCTCTTTGAGCTGAATTTTACCTTAAAACACTGATGCATAAGCTTTCTGAACCAAGGATCACTGCCCAACACTGAAGTTACTGTACACACTTACACGCGCAGTTATTGCCGTATTTTGAGCAGAAATGCTTTAAAATTTACACTTTTGCATAGTTCAACAAAGTAACTGGTTAGGAAACAACATGCTAAACTGACTTTTTAGATAACTAACTACACTTATGTTTTCCACATTCCACAAAATCCCAGCAGCGTGGTGGGGAAAGCAAGAGGAGAGAGAGCACTTCCCATCGGGATTACCCTAAAGTGGGCGAGGAAGAAGTGAATGACAGAGGCACAGAAAGGACTTCTCCAGGATGAGAACGACATTCCCATTCACGATCCTGATGATATTAAAAGCCACTCCCTAAACTGACCCAAGCAGACTGCCTATTCTCAGAATAGAAGCAGGGATAAATGGTGGCAGCATGGTACCTGGGCTGGGTTTGGGGGACACGTGGCTCTCACCTTGCATTCCCAGCAGGAATGACCATGGCATTGTAGTTAACCAAGCACACATTCCAAGCTTCTGACCATTCTGAGAAAGCAGTCGATCAAACCAGCAGTTTTACTGTAACTCTGCTCAGGATATGGTGCCTCCCTTCCAGAGAAAAAGTATTAAGGTCTGGCAGCGGCCCAGGGTAACTGAGAGGGCACCCGTGCAGTAAAACATACCGCACCAACAGCAAGGTCAATTATTTGGTGTAGAGAAACCTGTGTGAGACAGTTTTCAGACTGAATTAAAACTTTTCTATTTAACTCACAGAAAATGAATTACTGAAATATTTGTGGACACCGTTAAAAGGAAAAATGCGGAAGAAAATTAAAATCTTCTTCAAAGACTGTGGTTTTGTTTGAAAAGGCAGAGATTTCATTCTTGAAATAAAATGTTGTGGGAAAAAATGGCAACAAACTGTAGTAACATACTGCTCCAGTTTCTAGGCTGGACTTCTGAAATCTTTACGAACCCCAAGCACAAATACAGGCTGGGCGATGAGCGGATTGAGAGCAGCCCTGTGGGGAAGGACTTGGGGGTGTTGGTTGACGAGAAGCTCAACATGACCCAGCGATGTGCGTTTGCAGCCCAGAGAGCCAGCCGCCTCCTGGGCTGCTTCAAAAGAAGCGTGACCAGCAGGTCGAGGGAGGGGATTCTCCCCCTCTACTCCACTCTGGTGAGACCCCCCCGGAGTACCGCGTTCAGCTCTGGGGCTCCCAACATAGGAAGGACCTGGACCTGTTGGAGCGAGTCCAGAGGAGGGCCATGAAGATGACCAGAGGGCTGGAGCACCTCTGCTATGAAGACAGGCTGGGAGAGTTGGGGTTGTTCAGCCTGGAGAAGAGACCTTATAGCAAGCAGCCTCCAGTACCTAAAGGGGGCCTACAGGAAAGCCGGAGAGGGACTTTTTACAAGGGGATGTAGTGATAGGGCAAGGAATAATGGCTTTAAACTGAAAGAGGGCAGATTTAGATTAGATATAAGGAAGAAGTTCTTCACTGTGAGGGTGGTGAGGCACTGGAACAGGTTGCCCAGAGTGGTTGTGGCTGCCCCATCCCTGGCAGTGTCCAAGGCCAGGCTGGATGGGGCTTTGAGCAGCCTGGTCTGGTGGAAGGTGTCCCTGCCCATGGCAGGGGGTTGGGACTAGATGATCTTTAAGGTCCCTTCCAACCCAAACCGTTCTATGATTCTATGATTCAATGATTCACTCTAAGGTTTGGGTTTCCCTCAGAGTTACTTGGACAATTTTAGGGGAAAAAAAAAAGGTTAGGTGGGGAATGCCTCTTGATTTTCTTCCGTCCTAACTTCTTTTCCAGCCTTGCTGCAGGAAAGTGCAGATCCATTCTTTTCAGATTAATGATTGATCTTCATTCTAAATCCCCACTCCAATATTAATAACCTCTCAGAAAACAATTAAAATGGATATATTGTTTGAGTGTGTGCTCAGGGAGCAAGAGAAGAGGATAAATCTTCTACGAGCACAAAAACCTCTATCATACTTTGAGGCCTGCTGATGCCTGTAGTGACATACAAAGGTTATTCACTGTAACATATGCATCTCCCCATGCTACCACAAGCACATGCCTGGAGCAGTGAATGGGAAGGACACAGTGCTTAGCAGCACAGGGGAAGAAAGGATGATCCATTTCACCTTGTAACAAAAAACCCTCCATCAGTGAGACTGAAAGAGTAGACATTTTCCTCCATCAGACAGAAGATGCTGCAGGAAGGAGAACAACTTCCAATTTGATATTACGAGCAAGTGCAAAGAGCCAGAGAGAACCCAGGCAGGTGCTTTGCTCAGAAATTGTTTTCGTGCACAGAGACGCCTGACGTACTGAGGCTTTATGATGAATCATGGAGCCCATGTCACTTGGAGTTGCTTATTAGCCCAGTCGCCCTGAGCTCTGAGAATTTTGTAGACAATGTCTCTACTTTCTTCATGAATGACAACGAGAAGTGCCTTCTGGGCCAACTGCTCGGGACTGGCTTGTCTCCACACTGCTCAAGGTCAGGGCTTTCTGTAGCAGACTGGTTGCACCCAGCCCCTGGTCTCGATCTCCACCATGACCTAAGCAGTGTCCTGGAGCTGAGGACTATCGCTACTCTCTTGCCTTTTTCCAGTCCAAATAATGAGAAGGTTGTGTTGCTGCTTGCCAACGTGGTGTTTTTACAGCGTAACAGTGAGAAAGCATGCTGTCTGCCCCAGTAAGAGTGCACGTTGAGATACTTAACGGTGCAGATTTTTCTTAGAGGACCACCTTTGGCACAGTGAGACAAACTTGAGAGTCATGGCCCTGGTGTCTGCCTAGAGAAGAGGAGAAGCATCCTCCTTTGGAGAGCACTAACCAGCTTTGCTAAATGAAACCGAGCAATAGCGGGTTTTGAAAACTCACACTGCAATTTTGCAATGCTTGACTTGTGGCATGCAGTCATCCGAGGTGACTGCTTTATGCAAAAGCAAAGCTCATTCCTAGAGGATTTAAACAATCACAGTCAGATTTCCTTGATGAAAGACACCCGAGTGAATAACAACCTTATTTAAAGAGAAAACATGGCATGTTTGGGTACCTGGGCTCTCATGAAAACAAGAAGTAATTAAGCGCACACCTGAGAATGATCTGAAATTAGCCAATGTTTATCTTTCTACACAAAGGAAGAACTTTAAATTTAAAAATACAGGCATAACCTAGCTTTAAAATCCAGTACCACATCTAGGCAAAACCTAAACGTGGATGTTGAAGATCATTTAAGGAACGGGATTCTCTGCTTTCAAGAGAATGAGAGACTTACTGTATATCCTTATCAGGCCACACATATCACATCATGTCATGGTGATTAGCATCTTGCTTGATTAAAATCTTTAATTCCACCGGATTTAAAAGGCTAGTTTGAGAGCCACTCAGACAAGAGCCCAAGGCTGGAGCTGATCACAAGCACAGGATGGCGTGCTCCGACTGCAGCACTGGTATCTGCTCCCCTGGTTCTTCAAAATGTTGCAGCTAAAATCATCTAGCCAAGATAGGTAAACAAAGGTGTGTGTCAGGTCAGCCAGCAAAATCTTTCAAGGCAATGGCTCTGCACTCATCACGAGAAAGAAGATAAAACCTACTTTGGCTCTCCTTTACTATATATTTAACATTTGCAAGAGAAAAATCAGATGACTGCCTAAAGCTTGGGATGATGCACACCATCTTCAAGCTATTCTTGAGCAAAATGTTTAATGTTTCATGTGGTTTGGAAACGGCTTAAATTCCCTGCTGAATTTTTCATGCCCATACACAATTTAGCCTTTATCAAAAAAAATCCCCTTCAATTATGTACTCTGCAGAAAATGCAGAAATTCTTCAGAAGGACTCTAGTGGCTTTTTTACCCCCTTTTTTTGTTTGTTGTTTTTCAGCTTGCTAGGGTCTGCATAAAATATCCTTGTGGACAGGCCCACTGAAGTCATCTGGACTTCGCCACTTGTGCTGGCGATAGAAAATCAACTCTGCTTTCTTTTCCTCTCTCTCGCCATGCCTTTATTTTAATCGAGGGGAACAGGAAGAGAAAAGAGCACGGGGGAAGCGCTAAAAGATCGCAAACTTTTGGACAGACCCTGCTTTTTACCCTGATACGCAACAGGGAGCTGTAAATCTGCAGCAGCGGGGCTGCCACGGGGCGAACCCGGCGGGCGGGCGGCCTTCGGGCAGCAAAGCCTGCGGAAGGCACGCCGATCCCGGCGCAGGAGATGTGGCAGGAAAACAAGCACAATTAGAGCACTGCAATGTGCCAGCTATTCCCGGAGGCAGAACAGCCCCTCGGGAGCTATTGCGGGAGAGCAAAGCGAGGACAGCCCTCGGACCGCTGTATCCCACGTCACGGGCATCCCCAGGAACGGAAAGCCGCCCTCCCACGTTCTGTCCTGCCAAGCAGCTCGGGCTAAAGATGCCGTCTCTCTGCTGCTTTCGTTCTCCGAACACCTTCATTTCGCTGAGCATGCATCCCCTAAGGTTCCGGGAATATTAACATAAGCCACACACACATACTATTTTAAAGAAGTGATTCCCATAGTTCTCCTATTTTTGGAGAGGCATCTTAAAAAAAGCTTCCCTAATGTACTGGAACAGGACCCATATTATCTCTTCATAAAATAAATCCAGCTTCTAGGCTTCTAAATTCACTGGTAAGCAGTTCAGACTTCCTTTTATACTGTAAGATTTCCTTCCCATAAGATGCAAGATATATTGCCTCAAGGGAAAAGCAGCTTTGTGAAGAGGAAGCTACGTGTGCCAGAATTGTTCTCCTCCATTATTTGCAACATCCTTTCTCCCTCCCATTGTTTTAATAGGGTTGGTCACCAGAAGAACCTGCAGCAAAAAAAACACCGAAACCCTCAGCAGAGCATCTACCTGACGAGAGCCCCAAACAACATCTGCTCTCCTGCAGGGCCTTCTCCATGTCCGGAAAACATGTTTTCTGTGCATGCCCCATATGCAGTTCTGATAGAAACGTGATTTCGTTAATAGACTTACTTTCTGCTGTTCCCACCAGAACAACTTTTAAGGACTGAATGGCTCACCAGTAGTCTCCCACCTACATGTATTTTTGTAGAACTTAGAATCATAGAATCATTTAGGTTGGAAAGGACCTACAAGATCATCGAGTCCAACTTCATTGAATAGAAGGATGAAGAAGGAAGAAAGAAAGAAAGAGAAAGAAACACATTCGGTAGTGACCAGTGCTACAGGGAGGAAAAAAAAAATATTCAAAAATCTGGTGTCGATGTTCCTACATGTGATCCAGAGAAAAATTCCCCTCGTGCATGCACGTGCTTGCATGTGGCGCAGACTCAGTTACACGCTCAAGTTCAAGTGCATGCTTAAATGTTACATCCCACAGGCCTTCAGAAAGCACGTATCAAATTAGGCATTTGTTGAAATGCTTTGCTAAGAAAAAGGATTGGTTTACGTACTTTCCCCAAAGATTCTGCTGAAATGAGGCTGAATGGTTGCAGTGGTACCTCTCAGGAGATCCCCAATTCTTCCCCGAAGCACTTACTTGCTAGGATTTGATTCTTGCACGTTCAGCTTTGGGGAATCAGTATGGGAAACTGGGACCAGGGAATTTGCAGCGTTAGAAATGACAGTATTACCACGGGTAGCTAACGTAACCACAAATCCCTCCCGCTGATCCAGATCACACACCCCACCAGGGCCACTGACGTCTCTGCAATTCCTTTTCAAGTCTCCTCTAAGGGGTATAATCTCCCCAAATCCAAGCAGACGGAAATCCAGTGTTCCCTCAAATCAGAAACTACTTGATTTGAGACAAAAGGAATCTGCTGCCACGAGGACTGAATGGAGTTGCTAAAAATAAGCAAATATTCCCCGTGTTTCTGCACTCCTCTCCCTGAAGTGAAATGATCAAGAGGATGAATTTTAGAGTATACACAGTTTTAATGTGAAAAAACCCAAGTTGCATCTTAGCTTTTAAGCAAAGACCAGATGGAAAGTCTATCATTAGAAATGCCAAAGGGAGAATACACTCAAAGTTCGCTCCGGGATGGAAAGGTCATTTCTAGTCATCCTTGTTTTAAATGCTCAGAAGCACTCAAGCCTTTTGTAATAAGATGGTTTTCTTTCAGTTTATCAACTTGATTTCCTCCAAAGTAAAATAAAAAAACTCCAAAACGAAACAAAAATCACCAAACAATACAAGACACAAACTTTAAAGGCAGGCGCCAGCTCTCTTTCTTCCTCTCCAGAGCAAAAGAGTCATTAAATTTTTAATGAATTATTGTTTAGATGACAAGAAATGCCATGAAGATGATCTGTTGATTCCACCCAGGGGTGTTTACTTAGAGCTTCATGGGGAGATTTATGAGACGACAGGCAACAGCCAATGTGTCAACGAAGTCTGAGAGGCAATGCTTCGCTTCTCAGGTACCGATGTGGACGAAGAACACGTCAAGCTGATGAGAAATGGACCAGGTTACACCACTGTGTTCAAAGCAACGTCCCAAACCCCCAGTAAAGACCACAGGGCAGCTGACCGACACAAATCCACCAGCCCATTTGCATCATACCTACCATGCTACTGGTCGTAAGATCCGAGAAGCTCAGTAAGAACCTCCTTACAGCTAAAGATGCCTTCTTAACTCTAGCAGCTCACATAGGATGACTAGGAGGAGGCGAAACTGCGATTGGTGATTTTCACCGCAGTTATTAGGGTGACCTGAAGATAACGCAGTGCTTACAGCTTTACTCCTCTTGCTAACTCACACGAGACCTGCAAACACTCAGCTTCAACTGAGATTTCATCAGCCCGAAGTCTCCATGTGCCAGCTAACTATGAGACAAACTCCCTCCCCGTTAAGATAAGCCCACAGTTGAAGTGCACGATGTGTATAAGCCTGCTGGGACACAGCTTCCAAAGCCTAACAGGAAAATATTTAATCAAAGACAGAAAAATCCATTCTCTTATTTTCCAACAAATATAAAAAAGTACAGAGATATGATGATATAAAATTGGCATTTTCACAGTAAACACATCTGTGTCCCGCAACAGATTATTCCCAATAAGAAGAGAGCTACTGGCTAGAGCTGAAAGTGCTTTTTCCTTGCAGGCTGTGCCTTTTCTCAGCTCTACTGGGCCAGCCCTGACCAAAAGGATCTGGCTTCAGGTCTTCCTTGTGCATAAATAACAAACTTATTTGCAAGGTCCAGATAGCTGCATTTATGTAAATCCACTCAGATGAGCCATCACTGACCTAACTTAGCAGCAACTGGGCTGCGCAAGTGTCGGAGGGAAATGTGACCTGTGGTACCCCTGAATGAGGGACAACCAGACAAAACCAAGATTTCATTCCCAAATGCCATGCTAAAACATTGGGATCGGCATACAAATGCTTTGTTTCTTGGCCACTTGCAAACAGTCTTTATTCCATATGAAAAAATTAACAAACAAGCACAGGCTCCTCCAAGCTCTCTTTAGCAATCTTCTTTTCAAAACACACCCACATTTTAATCATTTACCAGTGGCAATAGAGAAGGAGGAAAAACAAGAAGTTAAGAAACCTGAGATGATCAAACCTTCCCTAGTCCCCACAAATACACATTCGCTGCCTTCCAACAGCCTTGACTAACCATTTTTCCAAGTAGCCAAAAGATTTCACAGTTAAATGCTTATAAAAATAAGATGCATCTTCCTGCTCCTTCTGATGTCTCATGAGTTTTTCCAACTCCTTTCATAAGGAGCTTTCATTGCCCTGGGCATGACGGAGCAGAACTGCTACAAGAGAAAGCTCCGATTTCAGCTCCAGCCCGGTCACCAGCCGAATGCCCAGAACCTTCATCACTGCTCTTGGATCACGGGGCTAAAAAAACCAAAAAAACAAAAAGAAAAAACCAAAAACAAGAAAAGGGGATTTTGAGTCCTAACATCAGAACCGCATTTGCTGGACAGGTTTGTTAGAAAAAACAGTCTCTGGACTTTGTATAAACTAAGCATATGTGGTCAGGTACTAGGAGATCAAACAGATAGGGAGCCTCACAACTCCCCTCCTGCAGCCTCACGTTTGTGGTGACAACTGCACCTTCCACCAACGAAAGGTGACCTTTAGGCCCTGACATTTAGGCCTAGATTTTCCAACTTGCGTTACCTCCGCCTCCAGTTTCACAGGTGGAATTCATAGCACTTTAACGTTTAAATAGTTGGCAGTGTCCATCAAACATGAGCCCGTGTCTTACCCAACAGATTCTTAAAATGGAATATTCCCGCTCCAAAGACCCATACCATGCCGGATGGTCAACTTACATGAGATTCTGGACGTGCCATATCTCTCAGGAAAATCAACATGCCAAGCGAAAGCTCATCTCTCAGAATAGTTACCCTACTACCTTATTTCTCTTTTATTTGTTTCCCTACCACAGTTACACAGCACATTCTCACTGGGGCAAAAGGATTCATTAGCAAGAGCACTTTTGGACACATACAAGCAAGCAGTGCTAAATGTGCACCAGAAACAGGAAGATTAATAGTCTTCCCACATGAGAAGGCATAACAAGGCAAAGGGATCCTCCGTGAGCTTGTCTCAGTAGTATCTCAGGAAAGCACCATATACTCAGAATGAAAACATGGTGGTTCAGCAATTATTTGTTCAAAAAGTCCAACTGTGATTGCAGGGGAAGCGCTCAGCTGTGATCACGCAACATATCTCTTGTATTGGATTAGCTGCTAAATTTAAAGTATTTTCTGTCTGGCCAACAAGCACAATTGACTAGCATGGAAAAATGTTTTAAATATCAAGAGTTTTTAGGCTCAGCCAAACCAGTTGTTCCTGCAGCTCTCTCAAAGACTTCTGTCCCTAATGAGTGGAGTGCACAATTGAACAAAACCTAGAGATCCGGCAGCTGGAGATCCACCACCCTGACCTTCTCCTGCTGCCGCAAGGTCATTTCTCCCTCTTGAGGGCATATGTCCCGTTTTCACGCACACAGGCTGAGTGTCTGCTGCGCCAAGAGAAGTCGGTCAAGTATTCTCATGTCACAAACCCAGCAGCCTTTTCTGCTGTAGAGAAGGATTTACAGGCTCAAACTCTGCAGGACCACTCTTGGCAGGGATGGGTTAACAAGGAAAATTCAATTATGAATTTAATTCAAATCTAAGGCATTGAATGGACTAAGCAGAAGATGAGGAATATACTGCAACACTTCAGACATTACCCATTATAACTGTGTGGTCTCATGTCCACACTGATACTGGAGGAGATGCAGGCCAGCTATGATTTTACCCAGCTCACACTTCTTGCATATGTTGCCTCTTGTCTTTATAAATTCATTTTTATGTAAGACAGCTGTGTCAGACCTGAGCTCCCAGTGCAATTTTCTTTCTGTACTTGCAGAATGAATTCAGTCAGCCAGGTCCTATTTCTCCTTGGGTACCACACAAAGAATTACAAACGGCTCTATTTGTGCCCAGCTGGCACAAAAAGTGATGTCCAACACCTAATGGGAAGGAGGAAAAGACCCAATTACAAAAGCAAGATCTGTGAGATAATCTTGGTCCCAGGACAGTGAGGAGTGGCAATTAGGAACATCTCATCTATCTGTCAGCTGAAGCCATTTAATGAGCATGTTACCAAAAGGTGGCACCTTGAAACGCCAGTTACAACTTCCCAGACCCAAACTGTGCTTCGGCCTCCCCCTGCGCCTTCATCTCTAACACAACAGGAAGGTAAGCTTGAGCAACAGGAATTCAGTTTTCAAGAAGGCACCTAATTGTACTGCAGTTTAACAAGCAATTAATGGTTTTGCAGAAGTTGCGCACTCCACCCGGGGGGCTGCCTGGCTGCGTTGAGGAAGTGCATGGCATTGACTTCCCAAACTGAGTCACTGTCGTAAACCCTAGGGCGGTATTTATAGAGTTGGGGGAAAATTTCCAGGAAACGTCACTTACTGGCACTCACAAAAATAGCAAGGAAACTCTTTAATTACTAAACTTTTAAGGAAGAAGGTCTTTCTTCTTTATGACAAGACAGCAGATCAGTAGCCCCTACAATTTTCTTGGAAGCAGTTACAATTAATATTGTTCCTCATCTCACTTTTCCCTGACAGTAGTAGATGTTGCTTCTAAGCTATTAATTCTGTATGGCTGCAAGGTTGGGTTTTTTCTCCTTTCTCTTCTACTGATTATTTCCAGGATAAGATGCTGAAGACAGTCTTGCCTCTGAAAACTTTAGCAATTCTTTCCTGGAGCAGGTCTGCAATACCATCCATAGGTTGAACCCAAGCCCATGAACGCAGAGACTTGAGCAAACACAGGTACCAACAAGAGCTCAATCACAGCAGCCCAGAGGTCAGCCTGAACCCGTTACCCAACTGTCCAGATCCCGATTTGGGGGAATGGTTGCAGCCTTCATTAAACCACACAAATCTGCAGGTAAACCTGTTACTGGAAGTCAAGCCATCCCAATGCAGAGGTGACCTGATCCTTCTGCACAACCTAGACATGTCCTGGGATCACAGAGCAGGCAAAAGCAGAGGAAGGGCACGGATTAGTAGGTAGATCAGTCACCTCAAAGTGTCTGTTCCCCTCCACATATGCAACAGTTTTCTTACGTCTCCTCAGAGCCAGGGACTAAGCCAGGCTTTCTGAAACATTTTAGCCCCGCAATAGTTTTAAGGATGCAACTGCAAATCTAGGGCAGTCTCAGCCATCTTAGAGCGTGTGCCTTTCCATTAAACACATGTGGATTTATGCTCTTGCTTAGTGAAGGTGGGCAGACTATGCCAGACATGGTCCCCTTCCCCTAAAAAGCCACTATACTCCATCAGGAAGGATGTAGTCTAGCTGACCACAGAAGTCCAACTTGCTAGAATAAAAATAATCTTTCAAAAGCACAAGATATGAGCACACGACCTTATCCCCATCCCACACACAAAGTGCAAACACCTCATTTCTTGTCCCCATCCCACAAGCAAAGTGCAAATATCTAATTTTACTGCTATGATTTCCAGACCGTCCCCATCACCACCCTCCCCTCCGAGCCCTGGGGCCAATGTTGGCCAAACGGTCTTTGAGGCGGCCTCGGAGATGTTCCCTTACGTGTCTTACACAAACCAGTAGCTCAGAAGAGGACAGAAAACCAGGGTAACGAGGGAAAGGCTGCTGGCATGAACTCGACCAGCACCTGCCCTGTTTGACCTCTCAGTTGGGCTGTCCCGGCACGGCCCCTGGGAGGGCACGTCGGGTCCGGCTCTCTGCCAAGCCGTCAATCAGCACAACACGCGGTTCGTGACACTCATGGGACGTGACACCCCGTGCAATGCAACGGAGACCCAACAAGTTTGTTTTGTACGTGCCACCACGGCATCGGCAGATGCAGCGACGTGCTTTGGCTAGTACTGACGTGGGAAGCATTCAAAGCACTCGTGCAGAGATAAGAGGCTCCCCTCAGCTCCTGCCTGAGACACACTGACCTCCCCTCCCTCCCTCCCTTCTCCCTGGCATTGCTAAGGATAATACAAAAATCTGCCACTTATTTTTTAAAATGTCTCTGTTTCAGAGGAGTTTCCCCCCCCCGCCCCGTGTTTTTCTGAGGCCAATTAAAAATAAAAGTTTACCAGGAAGACGACAGGAAAAAAAAAGTGTCTGATATCACTGGATCCAGCGTATAAGGATCTCGCGCATAAAAGAATTATGTCCCTGAGCACTTTCCAACAGACTTTCAGAAAATTTCATCTTTCTACTTCCCTGCCTGGATAGTCTGTTTGAGTAATTTTCTCTTTCTCCTGGGGCTGGTTGCTAAGAGACGCACTATTACTTCTCCCTCTCTTATGACCCGATTACTGTGATCAGCAAAGACAGCGTGCAGACAACAGCCTGACACGGCTCATACAAGAACATGGGGCTCGTTACAAAATGATGGACTGTATTAACACTCCGCAACCCCTTCGCTCGCCGTGGCCTTTGCAGAGTCTCCTGGCACAACTGGGGGCTTTTACTTCCCCGGCTTCTGAAGTGCGTGTTCAAACATTTTAAATCGCAGGACCGGGAAGGGAGAAGAATGGACCTTTACCTCCCATGTTTCACCGCCTGCCAGCGGAGCAGTGTTAGTGGATCCCGGGATGCTTTTGGCTGGGATAGAGTTAATCTTCATAGTGGCTACTACGGGGGTATGTTTTGGATTCCTGCTAAAAACTGTTAAAAACCCAGGGATGTTTTCGTTACTGCCGAGCAGTGCTCACACAGAGCCGAGGCCTTTTCTGCTTCTCCCCCCACCCCACCAGCGAGCAGGCTGGGGGGGCACAAGGGGTTGGGAGGGGACAGGGCCGGGACAGCTGACCCCAGCTGACCCTAGGGATATTCCAGACCATGGGATGTCATGCTCAGCACATACAGCTGGGGGAGAAGGAGGAAGGGGGGGATGTTCAGAGTTACGGCGTTTGTCTTCCCAAAGTAACTGTTAGGGGTGATGGAGCCCGGCTGTCCTGGAGATGGCTGAACACCTGCCTGCCCGTGGGAAGTGCTGAATTAATTCCTTGGTTTGCTTTGCTTGTGCAGGCAGCTTTTGCTTTACCTATGAAACTGTCTTTATCTCAACCCACAAGTTTTCTGACTTCCAATTCTCTCCTCCATCCCGACGCGAGGGGAGCGAGCGAGCGGCTGTGTGGGGCTTAGTTGCTGGCCCAGCTGGGGTTAAACCACGACAGATCCTCACTGAGAAATCCTCCTTTCCTTATCCTTCCCAAGAAGTGGCCCAGGGACAATGATTATCCCTTTTCGCTATCCTGCAAAAAACTTTGCAAATACATAGCACGTTCCCTTGCAGGGTTCGACAGCACATTGTAAAGCTGATCTTGACACTTCAGGGGCCAAGAGGTGACCTGGTCCTGCAAAGAGCTGAGCTGTGTTGCTCTAGACGAGGAAGGCAGCTGGAAATGCACCCAACTGTAGGTGCACAGTGGTCCCAAGGACACCCAACATGCTCCCAGTATGTGCTGAAACAGCCACAGCCTGGCACTGTGTCCTTGGCACAGGAGCCCTAGGTGATGGGGCCAGTGGGGAAGTTGGGAAACTTGGAGCTGAGATTGTGAGCTTGCGCTGAGGGAGGGGTACATGGGGCAGAAAGTTAAGGAAAGTTGATTTTGGTGATGCTGTTAAAGAACGGGTCTGCTGCCAGCTGGTATAGCTCAGGATGGGGTCATCAACCTCAGAAACCATCAGTCTCCAATTACTAAGAATCTAACCCTCATCACATTCAGTTTTTATAAATCTCAAACTTCTGTAATTTCTTACATTAAATCTACTTTCGAAAGATTGTGTTTACTAGTACTGTTTTAGTACCACTTTCCTACTCTTGAGGGCCCCCTCTCCTCCCACCAGCTCGCTCAGGGGCAGCTCCCGCGGCAGGACCCCCGGGCAGACCCTCCAACCGCAGGTGCCTGGACCGTACAAAGCCCAGTGCCACTGCAGAATATCTAGAAAAGCCAGTTGCTAAATCTTTCCAAATGCATCTTGTAACAGAGGTGGCCCACGTGCACAGGGCCCTCCTCTCATAATTATTCCTCACCTCCACAGTGTTTCCCATAAACTCAGCGCTTGGCAAAACAAATGCCAGTTCTCATGTCAGTGTGATTTCTACCAAGCAGCCCTTCAGGTCAGGCTTTGCGTTATGGTTTGGTCATGTCTACAGTAAACCAAAATCTTTCCTTAGTCATTGTCATCACAGGAATTAAGAGTTGGAAAAGACCTGTGAGTCTTTTGCACTTCATAGCTCCTCAAATAGTTTGGGTAAATCCCCGACCAAGCTCCTAGAGCATGCCTGCACATTATTCCGTGGCTACGACTTTCCAGCGTGCATGCTAGTTAAAGACGCCGACAGAAGGGGAATTTTTAGATAGTGATGTCTGCTTATTAGGAACTAGCCCAGATCCCTGCTCATCCACTTCTGCATTA
This sequence comes from Aviceda cuculoides, assembly GCA_035590195.1. NCBI lineage: Eukaryota > Metazoa > Chordata > Aves > Accipitriformes > Accipitridae > Aviceda > Aviceda cuculoides. The sequence goes on from JAVJGG010000085.1 coordinate 30,568,900, forward strand.
CTGCCCTCTCCGGGGCAGCCAGAGCCGCAGGACCCTCAGTCCTACTCACAGACCCTCAGCCTTGTGCCCAGGCCATCTCAACACGCTTTGCTTAGCAACAAGCATTTCGGGCTTCATCTATTTAGTCCCAACTGTAATTGTGTAGTGCTCACTGCCAGAAATGCCTGCTCTCTGGCCACACGTACAGCTTCTGTGGCTTCGAGAGTTGCTCATTCATTCTTCTAACCTTTTATTAGACCAACCTGTAATATAACCCAATAGACATTTATTGGTCGCTCTGACTTAGCAGTACTCTGTCTGGCGGTGTAAAAGAGCTTTAGGCAGAGAAAAGGAAAAATACACATATAATCCTTTATTATAACAGTTAGTTTTCAGGGTAGAGAAGAGCTGCATTGTATGAACAAGGGCAAAAAAATAAAAAATATTACTTGACTGTTAACTGCCATATAACGATTGTTATTAGTTAACAGACTAGCATCTGGTGGATGTTAGAATTTCAGATTAAAATAAAAGGGACAAGTGCTGCCTGCTTGAATTCAAGCTATTTCTGCATTAACGTTGCTCTCTCACTTTGATTTGGCACCACAGCCCTTTAAAACTATACAGGGGACAAACATCATCTTTTTTAAAGTAGGTTTGATATAGTCAATGACAGATGTTTGCAATTCGAGTTATAAAAAGATGGCTTCTTTCCATTCCAGTGTATGTCAGAACCATCTTTTTTTCTCTTTTTCCCTTCCCTTTTTTGCCCTTTTTCTTTATTCTACCCAAACTACTGTGGTTCACAGAACAGGCCACTGCAAAGATGAATCACTATGCAATGTTTGAAATAATGAAGTGGAAAAATTAAATATAGTATCTTGGAAGAACAGACAGACAGGAGGAAAAGAAAATGAGAAAAAAAATAGGCATGGAAGAAAAAATTAAAAATCTACCTGCTGAGGAGTGTAATGTTTGCTTTATGATACCAAATAACAGAGAAAATACGAGCTCACCCACCAGAATGAAAAACAAGGCTAGGCACTACTTTAAGTACTTCCCAAATAAGAGGCAATGTGTTCCAGAGCCTGTGAAAGTTTAATATTTGTAATTCTAACAAAACACAGTCAGAATTGTTAATAAAACCTGGTGGCTTAACTTGACATTTTGTGAACTATGGATAAGTATATGGGTTCAATAATAGTTTTTATGCACCTGTTTTATGTTGCATTTTTCCCAGTGCCATTATCTGAGCTGGTATTTCAAAAAAGAAAATGTTCATCCTGAGAGCAAAGCCGAGAGCACAGACATACGTATTTGTCTCTAACAAAAAAAAGCAGATGCAGACACTATTATCCAGCACAAGCAGTAACAACTTTTGGGATGACCGCGATCAAAACAGAAGGACTCACACACACCCGGTTTATTTACACCGGTGAGAATCACAAGTCCCGATACTGGTCACTGTGCTGCGGATGACTGGGCAAAACGCCATGTCTCCGTAACTCCCAAGATATTGAGCAGAGGGATGCTGCCCTGGCACAAAGGCACCAGCTTGGTCTCATGCCTCTCCAACACAGCTCAGCTTGCTTGGGGCAGTTTAAATCCGCTATTATACAAATGAGAACCACCACTCATTTCCAACTGGTTTCACTTGGTTCTTAACCAACAGGGAAGAGGATGTCATTAGAGAGAAATCAATGGACACTTCCGAAAGGCTGCTCTGAACTGGTTCGCAGCTACCCTTTAATGAGGGACCCCCGCCTTCCTGCTTGTTCTGCGGGGTTCGGGGGCTTTGTTTTGCTTTAAATGCTCTTGTGTAGAAGGTAGCAAAGCCACCACAAAGAGGCCTGGAGCTTCAAGTTAATTTTCACTGGCTGTATTTTGTAAGAGCCTGTGGATGATGCAGTTCTGACACTAATGAATAAAGTATTGCTTCATCTGCTCCATTTCATTCAGCACAAGAAACACATGGAAGAACGAGAGCAAGGATTAAGAAGGACTTTGAAAGTTTATAATAGGCACTTTAAAAAAGCTTTCTCTAAAAAACAAGCAGTAACACGAGGACTGTGCTCAGGTACAGTCAGGATGATTTGCAACACCAAGGTTACCACCTCTTTATTCCCACTACATTTTTCATCTCTGTGAGCTCAATCCTGAGAGGGATGGGACCAGAAAAGGATTAGAGCACTTCTCAGCCTACTTTTTTGTCCCATCACCGAGACACTGCCTCCCAGAGCACCAGTGATTTTTTTCAGCTGGTGGCAGAGCTGAGGAGCAAGGCAGGAGGCAGACACCAGCAGATCCCACTGGAAAAACTCTGGTACTCACAGGACTCAATTCAGCATCAAACCAACCAAGTAAAAATGTATTCCCACGCCTCATCTGGGCCGCAGCAATGGTCCACAGGCATAACTCACAACACGTGCAAGACAGCAAGCCTCTGCTTCCACTGTGATGAAAGACTAAATCCCATTATCTCCCGTTAGTGTTGGACAAGGTGCACACAAACCACCAGCGGAGCGCAGCCGAGACATCCCTCTCGCTGCTCCTGCCCCCCAGCCCCCTTCCAATGATAAGCACGGCACTGCAGAAGATCACGAGAAGCACCAAGGAACAGGTACGTCGCCTCACCGCCTCTCAACCAACACAGCCCTCCCACTAGCGAAGATTCCTCTTGCTATGCTGCACACACAGCACAGACAACCAGAACAACAAAAAAAAAAAAAACCCAAACCCACAAAACCTGCAGAATCTCCCAAGTCAGCCTGAATTTATCCTTTCAGGGCTCTCATCCAAGTAATGAATAGACTCTCGACCTGGTTAGCTTCTATGAACTGTCAAAGATTGCAGAGCAGGGAACAACACAGCTAAAATACGGAGTGTCTAGTCCAATAAATCCATACTCAAGCTTCAAAAATTAGACAGAGCTACTGATAGCAGCTGCTGTAAACAAAACCCACTAGGTATATCTGCCTATTAAAAAAAAAAAAAGACAAAAACAAAACAACAAACAGCCTGATAGTTCATGCTCCCAGTCCCCTACAGACATAGCAGAATATCACTTGCCAGTGCTCAAGAGTCTCCACACACATGAAGGGGAGGAGGGCAGGGAGAGTCAAGCCCTTGGAAACCTGGATCAGCTGGATTCAAGCATACACATTGGTGTCAACCACATAACCTTGCCCTGGAGCTGGTCCTGCTGTTGTGCCTTGTCTCATAAGTCACTTGCCCTGTCCTCTGACCAAGGGAAATGGAAGGAGATCGGTTCTTTAGAAAAAAAAAAAAATTAAAACCTCAAAGACCTTCACATGAGTCTTCTTGTTCACCATATCTGAAAGTCACCCAAGGAAAGGAAGGAGAAGGAAAGAGCTTGCTTCGATTCTTATCCCTTCATTTAGTTTCCATTATTAAATCCATATTAACTGTTTCTGCAGGTATTATATTCACCAAGGGTGGCAATTACAAGGAAAAGACATCAGCACTAATAAATACTGAATTTAGAAGGACCCAGCAGCATAAACTAAAGTGGCTAATTTTGCAAAGAACGTCCTCAGAGCCTCAGAGGTTGACCGAGAAGCACATCCAAGTGCTGTGCCGCCCCATAAACCAAGCGACTGTCCTGGGAGGGATGCTCTCTACACATCCCTTTCTGGCCAGGGTTGGCACTGTGGTATCTCGGTCTGTCTTAGGCAGCTTGAGAAACCCTCATTGTCAGATTTGCACGAATGAAAGACATGGCAAGAATATGAGGAACTTGGTTTCTTGGGAGCAGAGACAGTCATCTTTGCAGGAGCAGGAGACCTCCTGGGTGCCAAGCAATGATCTGGCACTTCCCAGTAGGTGAGGATGGGCTTGTACCCTTCCCTGCCACCACCAAACTACCTTTCAAGTGACCACGCATGATGGCAGAGGAGGCGTATCCAACCCGCAGGGAGCCGTGGCAGTGCTCGTGAACGCTGGACTGGAAAGCCCAACCTTGCAACCCAACTGGGCTTGGGCAGCAGCCTCCCAGGGCTCACCGGCTGCGCTCGGCCTGCATCAGCACAGGGTGGTTCCTCATGGACTTGTACCGCTTCATGTCTGCAGAGTTTTATTTGAAGGGGATGGGGAAAGGTGAGGGGAAAAGAGCTTTTGCGCTTACGAAAACAAGCTTGAAACCAAAAGGATCGAAACTAGAAAACACACCAAACTGCAAAGCTTGCCACTCACTGTGCTCAAGCCATCCGACAGCCTGAAGAGCCCCAACTCAGGCTTTTCTGCGTGCCTCAGGCTGCCAGCAGATTTTTTTTTTCACACATTTTTGAAGCCTCACAACCCGTGGTGCCACCCGAGCGCGCCCTGACCCCCCTGCCCCAGCGGCGCTCATTTGGGAGCAGCTGCCAGCTCTCCCCCCCGTGCCACGGAGCGTGCAAGCTGATGCCACCAGGCCCGCGGCAGCGTGCACGAAGCTGGTGGATCAACCTTCACCCACCTCACTCCGCACCAGATGCCTCTTTAGTCCGCCCTGGAGGGGGAGGCCTCATTTTCTGGGACTAGGGAAAAGAGGAGAAAAGGGAATTTGCTTCATCTGCAAGCTATAAATCCTCTCCATCTTCCTGAGCCCAGCGCAGACGGGAACAGCTGTGTGGCAGTTTTGCCAAGGCCCCGGCCCTGTTGAAGATGCTGAAATACTGATTTAAGTGTAAAAGCTGGAGAGCAGGAGAGAAATAAGCAGCAGGGAAAGGAGGGAGGGCAACCACAGAATCACGGAAAGGTTTGGGTTGGAAGGGACCTTCAAAGATATTCTAGTCCAACCCCCCGCCATCGGCGGGGACATCTCTCACAGATCAGGTTGCTCAAAGCCCCATCCAACCTGACCTTGAGCACTTGCAATGAGAGAGCATCCAATGCTTTTGAAGGAAACAAAATTAATACCCTCCCTTTGGAAAAAGGCATTGTTTTGCTTAGGAGATTCTTTTGCTCAGTGAGTACAGAGGACAAGATGCACACTGTTGGACAGGGTCTGCTGAGGAACACAGGGAGGAGGCAGGTAGCGCCAAACGCATCAGCATAGGGAAAGAAGCCAAAGATAAGAAGTGCACTGTCAAGACCCATGCCTGGATGATGTCTCATCCATCTCAGGACCCATCTTCTCCCAGCAGGAAGAAAAGATGCTCTCAAACTTCAAACACGTCTAGCTCCACCCAAGGACCACCCTTGGCCCCGGTTCCACTGTTTCAGGGCCACCGCTCAAATGTCTGGACATCTAATTTTTTATTTCCAGCCTAATTCATGAGCAGCTACACTGCTGCCCCATGCACACTTGTTTATCTTGTAGAAAACCAAGCTTGAACAGCTCTCCTCCCTCCGTGGAGTAAACACAGAGGTGTGTAAGATGTCGGGCACCTCCCCAGGTGCCTGTGCCTCCCCAGGATCAGGCAAGGTCAATCCCCCGCAAACTGCTGCAGGGGGGAACCCTAGCACTAAATCCTCCAGAAATCCACACCAAACCACAGCACATGGAAGTCTGGTCCAGTGTTTCTAGGACCTATAAAAAACGCAGCTGTGCCCACCTCTTTAGCTAGCTGCACAGCAGAGACCTGTGCAGGATGTTAATTAGAGCTGTGGTCTTATTGATTATTATTACTACTACTACTACTGCAGTCATACCTGGGATCCCCCAAATGGACCCCTGTGACAGCAAGACACAGTCTCTGCTTTGATGAGTTGATAAATCGAGTTTGAAACAAGTTGCAGTGAGTCAGCATGGCAAATAGTGAGGGGGGCTGGCAGCCCTAGGAAAATTGCTCAATTAGCTGGTCTAAACCATGCACGCCTTGAGTGCTTCAAGTCACATTAAAAGCTGCTGGTTTATAAACTGTTGGCTGTTGCAATTTCACTTTTTTTCAGTCATTTAACCATTTCTAACTTCTTTTAAAATTCCATTGAGTAGCTTTTAATCAGCACCTTCTGGGTGATTTCTCGCAGGTGTTGGAGGAGGGAGGGAAAAAAAAAAAAAATCAAAGTCAAGGTGAGACCAAGGAAATGCCTTGGTAGGAGGGAGAGAGGGATACAGCTAATCCCCTCTGGGCACACAGAGCCTGCTCCACACCCTGTCGCTCCAGTGTCTTTCCCCTGCACTTTCAATGTGATCAAGAAATAAAACCACAAATGTGATCAGCTGGGCAGGCTTGCTACGTGCAAGCAACACACCTGCAAAATAACAATAAAAGAAATGCGAGGCCAGAGGATGCACCTTCCCGAATGCTAAAAGCGACGAGCTGACGAAATTACCAGGAACAGAATTTGTTGGTCTCCCAGAGAGCTTCCCGATACCGTCCCCGCGACCTCTGGCAGCAAGGAACCAACTCCAGGGACACGGCTGGGGCAGGCAGGGCTGCGCCAGGCTGCGATGTGCGCGGCCGCTTTCTGCCCCGCCGCAGCCCCGGAGCGAGGCCCGCCGCGCGCATCCATCTCCTGCGGAAGGATGCTGCGCCGCGCGCTACCCGCACGCTGGGTGGAAAGCCCGCGTGCCTCCAGCAAAGCCGCTCTGGCAGGTCAGGAGCAATGGAAAAGCGCAGGGGTGCAAGGGGATGCTGCGGCTAAGACTCACAGCTAACCAGATGGGAAAGACCTGTGGCCAACAGAGAACAAGTTTAGGCGAAATGACTCGCAACGCTCCTTTAAGCAGGGAACCGGCGGGGCACAGAGCTGTCTCTCAGGCTGAATTATTGCTGCAAAAGCAATGCAGGTCATTGAAAAAACAACCAGGGAGCCTGGAGGAGAGAAGGGAGCCATAGAAAGTGAATGAAGCATGTTGGGCTAAGTATTTTCTCACTGTCCCCCTCTCGCCTGCCAGATCCCAGAAGCCTCATGTTCTCAGGGTTATATATGGCTGGGCTAATGGCTTTGTACCGGCTGCTGGCACCAACCAGCAGCATGTCACCTTCCAAAATTGGATTAGCTTAAGCTGCAGGCACGCTGTCACATCACTAAGCCAGTCCTTGACCAGGTCTTGGCCAACCCTTAGCTCTTCCAGGCCTGTCAGATAACGATGGGATCTCCAAAAGCCCAACATCGGACAAGGCAAGGGATTGGGCACTGAAAAAGTCCCCCTGTGAGCTCCTCATGTCTCCCGGTTTCTAACAGACCTGGCGATGCTCAGCTGCTTGCAGCACCAGGTCGTCAGGGTTGCATGGGGAACGTTTGCGTGCTTCGTCTCCCCTTCTCAGCCTTCAGGACCTCCTCTGCTCTTAGGGAAAGCCTCCTCCCCCAAATGCCAAGAAACAACGGATTTTTTTAGGAGGTGATAATGTTCCTGAGTCACATATAACCGGATCTACCACCACGAAAGCACTGACAACTAAGGCATACTGACATTTTTCACAAAAAAAAAAAAAATAGTGGCTGATCAACAACAGTTTTCCTAGGAAAAAAGTGTAATTTTCCACTATTATTTTGAATTTTAAGAGAATTAGAAAAATAAGAATTTCCACTTCACTTGAAAGTGACATTTTCATTGCTCTTCAGAAATGGATTATTTTTTTACTTTTTTAATTCCAAATGTCTTTCTCTTCCTCGCTAATGTTTTGTTACTGAAGGCAACAGAACAGGTGCATATGACTTCGCTTTTCCCCTCCAACACATTTTCTTTTTTCGTTCTGAATTCTCCGAAGTTAGAGTGGCAGGGGAAAAAAACCAAAACACTTGTCAGACTTTTCCAACTTTCCTACAAAATGTCCTTAACTTTAGAGAATCACTCAAGTGCGAGATTCAATATGCTACTTTGTTTTTCTTTCTCCTTTCCATTATTCTGTAGTCTTCCTTAAAACGTGTATGCTTTCAAAAGATAGAGTAGAAAAAGGAAAAAAAGATACCGATGACATTTATCTTACTGCACTCAACACAAAGAGGGAAAAGTGGTGATGGAACAAAGTAGAGCATCCAAAACTGAAAAACAAAAGCTGGTTTGGCAAGTTTCTTGAATACAACTGAGTTTTTCTTTGGGGGGAGGATAGAGAGGAGGATAGCAAAGTTTTCCACGCATTTCTAACCACAGTAAATCACTGGGAATAGCCAAGTCACTACTCTGCCTAGACAGCTACCACTCTCAGCTACAATCCTTGGCTTCCACCTTGTTCCTGCTGCAATAAGGTTCCATCACACACTCTCCACTGCCAGCTAGGGGCATCCTGGGTGCTCCGACTGGCAGGTTTCCCATTGCAAACCCCAGAGGTGCTCCCAGCTGCACGCTCCTACTGCCGGCAACTCCCTTCCTCCATGTGTCCACAAGCCAGGAACACAACTCCCACACTCGCTGCTCAACTAGACGAAGAGAGAAGAACAAGCAAGGGAGCGGCAGAGGAAGGCCAACGCACGGTGATTGGCGGGTGTTTGTTTTGCTGTCCTAACAGCTCCAGAGGCTATTGCAATGCTTACGTAAATATCCTCAGGATTACATCTTTACATTATTTCATATTCAAAAGTGTTCCATAGTAGAGGTAAAAAGAAGAAAACTGAATCAAACCAGCAGGCTGGACAGTAAGCAATCCTAGACGCGTTCTACCAAACTTACGCTCTACCACCTCAATTCTACCCATACTCCCACAGCTCGATCCCACATTTGTAAAGGATTCCCATTGTGCTGGGATGAAAGAACCAATACTGAAAAGGATTGTTCAAGCCCCAGCTCCTTGGATCAACACATGCCAGCAGAGACCAAACAAGCAAAACCCCTTGAAAAGTACCAGTCTTGGACATAGGACATCTGCTTCTAATGAAAAACAAGAAAGATCTGCCCCCGTGTCCTCCCCCAGCCCTGCACCTCTCAGGAGGGTAGCTAGCCAAAGTGAGGGTAAGAGATACCTTCACATTCTTCTTGATTTGAATGGTCTGAAACAGGGGGGCTCCCGCAAACTCATCGACACAGAGCAAGTCAAGAACAGCCTGTGTTAACAGTCAATTCCTCTGCATTAGACGGTTGTGGTTCCTTCCTAAAAAAATAAGTACTTACCGTCACCTCCCGGTTGCTTGTATGGGTTGTACTTTGGCTTGGGGGCAACGACAGGCGCAAACTTCTTTGGCGACTGCTGAGTGGACACCGAGATGCTGGGAGTCCCAAAGGTGTGTGTGGTCTCCATCCTAGCGGTAACGTGACCAACAGGCTCGCTGGTACTCTTGGGTGGCAGCCAGGACGGGTGGGACATGGTTCAGATCTGAGAGTAGAGGTAAAGAGAGTCACACGTCCATTATGAACTTAGGCTGGGGAAGCAACAGTTGCAAACCTACTACTTTGTTGGTTTATAAAATCAAACCTACAAAACCCTTTAATATGTTTATCTTGTGCATGCTTATCTTTAACCATGTTGGTCCTAATGTATAGGACTTAAGATACAAATTAGTCTTTCTTTCCCCAGTAGGTCAGAATTACTGATCAGCTTATCACTGGTGCCTGCAAAAAGCATTGCTATTTTCCTCTTCAAACCATAGTGGAGGCAGGCTGATACTCTGGAGAAGCCCATCAATCCCACCATCCATTCGGCACAGCAGTGATATATTTCCCTTTCCCTGTTAGGCTTTTGTGAGTACATTAACATACAACAGTGCAGGTGCTCTGGGGACAAGTGTAGTCAGATGGGCAGACACACTCCCAAAATACACCTTTAGCACTTCTTCACATCATTTAGGACCCCATGTCCCAGTGATTTTCATTCAAACTTTTAAGAAAAAGGATTTCAAAAGCAGCTAATCATTCTTGATGCCTCCATTTCTGAATGCCCAGCTTAAGATATTTTAAAAGCATATCAATTTTGAAAAAATGCCAGAATCCCACAACCGCTGGCAGCCAGGCTCCTTTTAGACATCTCAACTTGTGTAACAGAAAACAGAGGCAGCCCAAATCATTACTTATTTATGAAAATCTTGGCTTTGGCCTCTTAAAAGCCTACATCACTTTTGAGAACTGGACTCAGACACTGCTGAAAATGTTGCCCATAAAAAACCTGGTTTTTGCAACGAACAACGGCTTTTCACCGCGCACGAACCACACTCACTAGGTAGCAGCGATGGTCCCACAGTACCATCAGACGGTCTTACAGCGCTGGGTTTGAGATGTAATGAAGAGACGAAGACTCCACACAAACAAAAACCAATGTTAGTTTTTGAGCTCTTGAGCACCCTGTCACTTCTGCCCACGCTGTGCTTTGGTGGTAGAACTCTTCAAGGCCACCAAAACCAGCAGGCAGCTGTGACTCAATCAGGAAAGATTTGTTTTGTTCACAGAAAAGGATCAGTGCAAGAGACAGCACCAGGCAACGGGAGACATTAGCAGACTGCCATTGCAGAAAAGCACTTCCATCTAGGAACAATGGGACAAAACAGAGAGGCTGCTGGATTTGCAAAGAGGTGGCGTCCAACTGCAGCAGCAAATGCAATCTGCCAGGGCTGAGATGCAAGACAGAGCCGTAGCTCTGCTGTGCACGGCAGCAACGGGTTGCATTAGCTGGTGTGAAGAGTCTTCTGAGCTCAGGGTGGGAAGAGGAGAGGGCACAGACGAAAGATGGCCTCTGGCAGGCGTAGACCCCCCCCGGAGTGAAATCATTACCGACGTCCACAGTGCTACAGCTCTCAACTATTCTGACACAGCTTTGTGGTCATGCACGCAGCCATCTCTTTGAATTGCTCATGAGGCAATATTTCCAAAGCTGGGAAGTGCAGCCACATACAGCTCACTGATACGGTGCAGGAATGCAGCCACGGGTCCTCTCCTAGCCTACCTGGGCATATTCTTCGTGCCTCACAGCTAAGACTTCCATGCACACATGCTTCTCAGAGAAAGAAACGCCACTGAGCTCTTCAACCAGCCCCCAGGATTATATGGGACATTTAGGCAGGAAGAAGGCATATCTGATACCATATTTAAGTCTACCTAGAGAAAACAAAGCCGAAATCACACTTCATTTCCCTTTTCTCCTAATTTGGACTCACGCATCGCTAGAAATGTCAAGACTAAGCTGTTGGGACTTAGGAGCAGAGCTATTTTGTCAACTCACCCTGGCTGGCAAGGAATCTGCATCCTACAAGCTCCATGGTGGAGCAAACTCAGTTGAGTCCTTTATCAAAAAAGCAAATGAAGACCCTTGGGTATAAGAGTTCCTGCAATTTGCTATTAGCAGTGCTGAGAGTCTGGTGGAAAGGAGTAAGGTCTCCACACGGTAGTGCAGCGACAGTTCTTCCAGCTAACACCAATGACTGTTAAACCTGATTTATATATATGTGTGCTTATTCCAGCCCAGTAATTTTACTCCAGGTAACAGGTTTCCCACTTGAGGAGTCATTTCTATTTAAGTCCCAATGTCTGACCCAACACTAGGAGACAGACAATTTGTGGTCATCTTCCACCTCCATTGCTCCTTGTGCGGGACAGGAACCGGCAAGTGCCAAACATCCGTCCCAACACTTGCGGCTCTTCCTCACCGTGCGGTCTGACAGCTCGGCGTGCACGCAGCGGTTTTGTGATCCCTACCACTACAGGATGAGCCTGTTGCACTAGACACACGATACCAGTGAAAGGAAGCCACTGGGACTGGCTAGAAACAAGGCAGACGGGAGTGCGGCAGTTGCACCCCGGAGATCAACAAGTATCCAAGGCTGAGCTGCAAGGATGTGACTTTCCCCCGGCACATGCCTGCTGTCCGACCTTAACGTTAACAGTGCAGAGCATCATTCTGAAATCAAGAAGTGAAAGGCAGGTCCTCCCCACAGGGCTGGAGAGGAAACCAGCCGCGACGGCTGGGGGCGGAGGGCACGCGAACCGCGCTCCCACCGCCTGCTACTTCCCATTGCCAGCACCAGTCCTGATAGACCCAGAAAACAACTGCCACTCAAGCAGTGAGGTTCACCTACACTGCTGCCTCCTCCTCCCACATCCTTCAAAAATGTAAAGTGCAGCAATAAAACTCAGGCAACTATCGAGATTGCAAGAGCAGAAAGCAATGAGGGCACTCAGCCTTAAGAGCTAAACAGGACAACTCTGCACTCTGCAGAGTTATTACATCCAAAGACGACCATACCTTACCCATTGCTAAAAGCATCCTGGAGTTCTGTTCTGACAGGTTTTCAGCCCCTGGTTTGACATCTCATATGAAAGAGCGTGAAGCACCCTCAGACCCTGGACATTACCTCCATACTGATTCAAAGCAAAAAAAAATATCCCAGTACTGACCAGTTTATCATCATTCCTGTTCTGGTAGCTCCCTAGTTGTTCTTGAACCACCTCCCAGGCAACACGCCTTGGTCCCACTGAGCTCCCATGGTCTGCCAGGTTGATGGTGCCAGGCTGACGGCAGAGATAAGTTGAATGATGCACAAACCAAGAATATCTACTTCAATAGCTAGGCTGCACAGTGCTGGGGATGGCTGAAGACAATGTGCATCTCAATGAACTAGCTTAAAAAGCAGACTGGTCTTATGGACAGTTTGGGAGCGTGAAGACCACACTGCTGTAACTCAATTGCTGACTGTAAGCTGGCACGCAGCTCCCTCTCAGCTACCCTCTAATGCATTTGTTTTGGCAGTGGTGGTATTTTCTAATTGTTTCCCCGTTAGCCTTTTCTCTTCCTCCTTCTCCCCCTCTCGTTTTCTGCTATGCATTTGCTGCCATTCGTTTTTGCTATCTGTGCCTTGACAATGTTTTCAGCAAGTTCCCTTTTCCTCGTCTGTTCCAGCCCCAGCTCCCTAGCCTCAATTAAATTTAGCTTAACTACTTTGTGAGAGCATAAAAAAAGAAAATTAATTAATCTCTTTTTAACAGCTGAAGCTAAACTTCTGGGTTTGCTGTTATTTTCCCCCCATTTTTTCATCTGGTAAAAGGCCAAGAGCAAGGCATAATACAAGGCAGAGTGGCTCACAGAAGGCCACAGCCCCCCACCTCTCTCTGCGGACTTCTCCATGGGGGAGCACCCTGGCTAATTCAGACAAAGCCAGCAGTGTTCCCTCACCATTCCCTGCAATACTGCCTGGTTTTCAATCAGAAGCTTTTTCGGAGCAAAACAGATGAACATTTTGTGATGTGGACAAGTAATCAAAACAGCACGGGGAAATTTGGGCTTATAACCAGTCCTCTTATTCTAAACTGACTCTCACGTATGCACCACCTCTGCATCACTGTGGTTCCTGCACTTGGATGAGAACTTCCAAACAGGTAAAGGCAGTGCTTTTCTGGCTGGTCAAACACAACTAGCAAACACGTTTCACTTTTGTCTTTGAGGTGTTTCCTTCTAAAATGCTGTTTCTGCCAGTTGTACAGTAAACGGTTTTGTTTTCAGAAGCTTCTAACTAGATGTGGGATGTCGGGGATTGCAGAAGTCAGTGGTTGCAAGAAGGCTATAGTCACTGAGAAACCCAGACAATAAAAGGAATAAACTGTATTGGATACTGCAGGCTTGAGAGAACCAAGGAACAGGTAAAACACAATGAAAGGAGCATCAAGATGGATGGGCTGCGGGAACTCAAGATGCAGGACCAGAAAAACCATCCTGGGAGCACGCACGCTGGCAGAGAACAATGTGGTGAAGTGGATCTGCCCACCTTGGCCGTCAGGGATGGAGCTGTTACAATAGCTGCATTACCCATTTCTAAGGGTGAATACAGCAAGCTCCTTCTTCAAGGGTAATAGTGGATGGAGTGAAAAACCATCAAATCCAACCTGATCACTTTGGTTCTTCAAAAACAATCCCCCCGGCCCCACACTGGAGAATAGTGAGTCTCACCAGCCTTTTGCTGGACAAGCCACCTATTGGTGCTCCTTGGATGCCAAAGGCAAAGGGCCTGATCCCTCTGCTGCTCGAGTCACTGGCTGGACCACAGACCTCTCACTGAAAAGTTAAACTGTAGGTTAAATCTCCAGTTGCCCCCCACATTTCTGCTCCAAGCAAATCATTTGTCAGGCACGGTTTGCATTCAGTGACCCCTTCCTAGCAAACCTGAATAAATCTAGCCGCCCAAAATTCAACACAGCCACGCGGGAACAACCTTTGTCATCAGAGCCCACGTCCCTGGGAACCCTCGCGGAGGGACAGAAACCTCCTGCTCCCCCGTAAGTGCCACATCTCCCTCTGTCTTGGCCGAAGGCTTCTGCATTTCTGCCTGCCGCTCACACAGCCATCTCCCTGGTCACCAGTAACTCAACAGCTCTGTTCCTGATCTGGCTGCTACAAGCTTCTCCTGCGACTCCTTACTCACCGACCACTCTGGCCATACACCTTTCCCAAATTCACGGCTCCATCCCAGACGAAAATCCCCTGAATCTTCCTCGCGTCACTACTTTGAAAGCCCTTCTCATCGGCCATCTCGTCTAGCCCTTCCGTACTATGCAGGATACTGAACTCTGCCCACGCTATCACTCCACAAAGCTTTTGTTGAGCTAAAGAATATTTGTTGCAAAGTACAAGTAGCCTCGACTGAAGGAATGCAAGTATCGGAGAATCCACCACGGCATTAGGTAAATTGTTTGGGCAAGCAATTAAGCACCACAATTAAAGCTTCTCCTTTATGTCTGCCTTTAAATTTATCTAGCTCTGCTTCCAACCATTGGATTTTGTTACGCTCCCATCATCTGCATTACAGATATGTCTCTCTTCCTTATGCAGATCCTTTCAGAACACAGCCAGGCCATTGGTTAAATCAAATCTGAACATTTAAATTAAGTATCAATTAAACTCACCGTAAAGAGCAGACTTCTCCTGATTCATTCATGTGTATTTACTATGAACTCTCTTCAATTTTTCAGCTACTTTTTATGAAATGGCGGATGCTAGCATAAGATCATTTTTTAAGAATGGTAACTTAAAATGGAAGGGGTAAAATGATGAATAATGTCAAAGACAAAAACCAGACTGAAATCAGCTGTGGCTGCCCAAGGTTCTGTTATACTTCCTTCCTTGGAAGCATTAGTCATCACCTACTTTTGGAGGCAGAGGATAAGACTGGACTAACCATGATAAATAACATTAAAAGCAAAGAGTGAAATCACACTGCATAAATAAGGAAAACAGTGTGCTCTGGTTCTATCATTAGGATGATCTTAATGCCGTAAGTTCAGAAAATCTAACCATGAAAGAATACACCACAGCAGAGGAACTGGAATCCACGAGTCCCAAGATGAGACCGCATTATCTAAAAATGTCAGACCAGGAATATCAATAGAAGATAATACCAGGCAGTAATAAAAGCCTGACAAGGTTTTTTGTTCCTTTTTTTTCTTTTTTTTTTTTTCCCCCTTTAAAGTGTGGGCATAAGTGCTTGTTTTTGCTTTTAATTACAGGATGTCATTCACCTTTGAGAAGCAAAGGTAAAACAAAGAGGGTTCCAAGTCAATTTAGCCTCACATCCGATAAGCAATGGAAGGGTACAGTATCAATTTGTCTGCTCTTGAAATTGTTAGTACATTCATCTCTGAGACAGGCTGGCTTTTCTGTGATTAGACTGTACCCAAATAAATCTTTATTCCATTTTCATATTTTTAACATGGACCAAATACTCCTTGGATGTTGATGGACTTTGCCAAGACAGAAGAGTTTGTCCCCAAGTTAATTAAGCTAATGCTTCATTGTCGGTGGCAACAGTGTTTAACAAAAAATGAGCAACAAGAGTCTGTGCTTCCAGACAGTCTGCTCTGTCTTCCATTCCACTCCTTCCTAAATCCACTGGCTTGATGTAGGTCCGTCATGTTCTGCCTCAGTATCAGCCATGCACAGTTAACTATCACTCCTAAGGCCAAGGGACTGACCAGATCCAGGGAATCAGGATCTTGTTTTCTGACAGTAGACGCAACGGAAAGCCCTATTGCAGCTTCTCCCCGATACTATTCAGGAACATGACCAAGATATCCGCCTCCCTGGATAAGCCAAGTTTGTGTCTGAGGGCATACAAGAGCCATGTGTAGAAAGGCAGACTGCATTCTCTCCACTCTCCCTTCTCTTCAGCCGTGTAAAAGTACTCAAAGAGAAAACTTTGAGTTTTCAAACTTTCAAACTTGAAGTTTTTCAAACTTCACTTCACCTTCCAGCTGAGTTTTAAAGATCAGCTCTAGCACTGAACCAAGGGGACACCCTTCATGATGCAAAACCATGCCACACATTACCCCTTTCAGTTAGAGCTACAACCTACAAGACTGGGTGCTTTAAGTTTATTTGTCTTCATTTTTTTGCTTCGCATTCGCAAAAGTACAAATCCAAATGCCCTGTTATAACACAGTTCTCTGCTTTGTCCTCATCACCTCCACTCCACTAATTAGCCAAAAGCAGTAATTGAAGCTGACCAGAGAGATTTGCTCTTTACAAACTCCCGAAGCTACTTGTTTCTCTTGGCATTGCTCCCCTTTGAATGTTAAATGAATGTATTTCTCCATTTATGGCCAATGGTCTCTAGCCATGAAACTTGCCTGCTTCTTGTGGCCTCCAAAAGAGGATATAATGTCAAAATTCTGGTCTCATTAGAGGCCTTTAAGCAAACATAAGAAGTGCCATAGGCACTCACAAACTCAGCCCAAGCTCTCCTGGGACATCTTTCCCATATGGTACTACTTATCCTCATCAATTTTACATCATATGGGAAATTATTTGATTTGGGGAACTGGGATTCCTTCTGAACTCCCTTAATCATTGCTGATCTGCACTGCATCTCGCCAAATTTAAGTCCTGTAGTATTAACCAGTCCAAAGAAGCTCCTCCCTCAGACCCTCTCCGCAGCAAATTGACTCTGGCCCTTCGTGCTCCTCAAACGTCACATCGGCAACCAGGAGGAACCACAAAGCTGCGGGAACAACTCTGAGCGCTGGGAATCCTGTGCGTGGGGCTGACGTGACCCTCATCACTGGTGAGCAGTGGAGAGCTAGCAGGAGTCAACTGAGCCACCAAATGACTCCGAGATGTGAAGAAGAAGAACGGAACATGCTGTCACCTCTAGTGACTGCCTTCTTGACCATATGCAAACTCGACGCACGTGGACTCTGACTCCTTGTGGCACATCTCTCTCTGAGATCAGGTTTCTTTGCTTGCACCCATTTTACACTGGCTATGGATATTTCCTGATGCTTTGCTTTAGTCTTTCACAGCAGGTGTCAGCCGGAGCAAGTGTAACTCTCCCTCTCCCCCCCAGATCCAGAGTTTCTTCCGATTGCCTGGACAAGGCAGGGGTTTGTATCCTCAGCTCAATCCCCTCAAAATAAATAAATAAAAATAAAATCTAAGTCACTTCTTCAGTTAAGCAGGGCTGAAAGCATTCACCAATTTCCTGCTGTGGGACATCACTAATGTAATCACAGGAATTCAAGGAGAAAGAAGCCTAGGGAGAGCACTGCTTGTGCTGAATTATTCCTCGAAGCATATAATCTAGTATCATCTCACTCTGACTTTTCCATGGGATCCTCCAGAAGACCTGATTTAAATTCAAAGTTCACCCTGCCTCGAGCAAGGGGATGGCCCAGATGACCTCCAGAGATCCCTTCCCAAATCAATTATTCTTTGACTCTAAAACTCCAGACTTCCAGCTGTGACTTTATCTGCACTCAAATGGGTTTGCAGCGGTATAGGTGTATCCCACTTAAGATATGGCAGCAATATCACCTACTGGCAATGCAACATTATATTCCTTATTCTCTAGTTGCAACAGTCCGCAAACGAACACAGCATGTGCCCATTCTTTTAACTAAATAACCAATACTTGGAAAATAACTTTCTTTTTTCCTACCATAGCTGCAACCACACTTCGGGTTTCTTTGCCAGCAGATCCACACCAGTTTGGGATGTGACTTTCAGGCCAGGTACCAACCCAATATCACATTCATTCTTACACCAAAACCCTGCTGCTGGGACAATTTTCGTATCAACCAAAAACTTACTCTTTCTTAAGTTTCCTTCTTAGCTCATTTCTCTTGTATCTGCTTCAACAGTGGAAAAGATAGAAGGGCAAACTAAACACAAAACTTTTCTTCCCCAATATAATTGCATTAATAGTTTTGGGATTAGATGCAAGCTATTTGAATTTGACTGCTGCTGCAAAAGACACATAAAAGCTGATGAATGAGATCTTCCTTTTACAGCCATGTCACGTCCTGGTGTTAGATGACAAAATAGGCTTTAAAATCCAAATAAATTGAACTTGACTGGTCCGTGTGCATTGAAACAAAGAGATAGTACTGGCTCACTGAAGATAGATAGATCTACCTATTTTAATACAACTCTAATGACCACATTACAATTTCACCAGAGAGCAGGCTGATTCTTGACTTCTGTGGTATGAGACAATCCTCAGCTACTCCAAACATAATCATATTGGACACAACACTAATCCAAGGCCTCAGCTACTTGTGGTCACAACAAACCCCAGGGGAACTGCAATGGAGGAGGTAGACCTGGTGGCCAGCCCAAAATGCTTACTTAAATACAGCAAAGTTTGTGGTTGAACCTTAAGAGCTGAGCCAGGAGGTAACTCCAAGCCAGACAATTTCTTCCAATTCTTAAAGCTTCTCTTCCTGATAACTTAACCTATAAGTTTGTGAAGGTGTTGCTACACCACAAAGAAAAGCTTGACATGGACGTTTCAGAATTTTGTGTATAAAATGAGAGAGGAAATATACTAATAGGGACAGCAAAAGAACAGGCAGAATAACGGAGAAAGGTTATTTTGGGAGTCCCAGACCACGAGCTCCCTTACGCAAATACTGTTTTCCTGCACACAATTTATTTTCAAGATCCTTCTGCCAAAAGAAAAAGCTGCCTTTATTCCTTCTGTGCCCACATTCACCGTCTTCCCTGTAGCACAGCTCAGTACTTGGCATCCTACTTCAGCAAGGCCCTGCCAAGCAACATAGGGCTTATCCATTAGATAAAATGGTTAAGGAACTGGACTTCTCAACCAATGGAGACATACTGGAAATCAGGCCTATCAAGAGAGTCCCACATAAGAGAAATCAGGACAAGAGATGGCAAGGTTAAAGCTTATTGGGCAAGTCCAGGCTGTTTGGATGCTGATGCTGGCTGTAAACAAGAAGGAACTGTGCAGAACTAATATCCAGCTCAGCAGTGAGATATCAACAAGACCCCAGTGGGACCAAATGGGACCATGGCAGCATATTGACACACAGATAATTGTATTAGCTTTGCAGAGCGCTGTGTGTATATGTCTCAGCCTGGGGAGAAACAGCAGGGATTTGAGCTTAGTGGGAAACTGATACAGAGTGAACAAGGAAACAGGGCAGAGCCCGAGGTCCTACCCAGCAAGGCTAGTATGGGTGTAGGTGCGATTTTTATTTATGATGGGTTCCTTGCACTCCACTTCTTTTCTAAAATAGCTGTGATTGCAGGAAGAGTCAGCTGCCGCCGTCCCTGGAAGAAAATGTATCTACTATTGACAGTCTGAACCCCAAGCCATTGAGAGGATTTCTGTGAATGGAAAAAAGAGCTGCAGCCCAGAATATGGGCACAGCGCGGCCCCACTCAAGAAGGATGCAAGCGCAGGGCCAATGCCACTATTACTGTCTTGCAACACCTCAAGGGGCTGGCAGCACGACCCACACTTTGAAACTGGAATGCCTAAAAAGCAAGCAATTAAATCAATTAGTGGGCAGGAACTGTGGCCAGGATCAAAATCTTTAAACCCTGATTCTTTTCCTTCCCCAGATCCCAAGCCGTCCTGGAAGTCACAGCCTTGAGTATGACGAATCCCTGGATGACTTCTCCTCCTTCTTGAGCACTGTACCAATCTGTGCCTCGTTTTTGGCAGCTCAGCCCATGGCACCTTGCAAATAATCAGGGGAAATATCCCTTTTCCTACGGAAAATCCTATATTCTAACACGTAAAAGAGTGATTGCTGCCAGATGGCTGGGAACTGATGCTGCGGAGAGTTTGCTAATGGAAGCAAGATATTTGAGTGTATGGAAACTGTAGGAAAGGAAATATACAGACCCCTTTGTATAAACAGTCAGAAAAAAGACTATATTTCTCTGAGTTTCACAAGAACAGGTGATTTGACATGATCAAGACATGAGCACCCCAATGTATTCTAGTCTCCTTTTTGCAGCACAAAGCAAAAATCAAGATTTAACTGCTTCCTCCTTTAAGAAGCGGAAAGCCTACAGTATTGTCAGGAAAGAAAGAGGATCTCTGCAGGTTACCAAGTCCTGCTTTTAGCAGGAGACTGGACTATCACCAACACCAGATAAGGCTTGCTGCAGCTTTGTCCTTGAAAACCGCCACAATGGAGAAACCTGGTGACTTTAAGTGTTGCACTATTTTCCCAAAGAAAATGTTTTTCCAACTCCCCAGCTCAATCTCCCAATCCACTATGCTCGTCCATAGCATTTTATTTTGCCATCTGGACAGAAGCATTTGGTTCTGTCATCTCCATAAGGTCCCTGGCAGTAGTCATAGGCTGCCGTTGAATCACTCGTTTGCCTCCTCTCCGTCAGAGACAGGAGGCAGAGCTCCCTCAGCCTCTTCTTGTAGGTCCTTGACTGCCCCTCTGAACACTCTCCGGCTCTTCAACATCCCACTTCAACTGGAAGACTCAAGACTGCATAACAGCTTCACCAGCAGGGAGTAAAGGTGAACAATAACTCATCTCAGCCCACCGTCCAGGCTTCTCCTGAAGCAACCCCATATCCAGTTTGCTTTATTGGCAATGACAGCACACATTGGACTCATATTTGACCTGGTGTTCATTGCCTACTCCAGGTCCTTTGGTGAAGGAATAAAGAAGAATAAAAGGCATATTTTGAGATGGTGCCTAAGCTGGAGTAGCTCCAAAATGTCCACAGCCACATGGATAGGAGAGTAAGGCATAAGGTGATATCAGCTACCCCTAGCTATTTGCAATAAACACAACACGAAGCTCATTGAGATGACAGCTGTTCAAAGAGGAGTGTTCTGGAAGCATGGGGAAATGGGTGAAGAGGAATATTAAGAGCAAAGGCAAGCATGCCGTGACGCTCTGGAGCACATCAAGATAAAGCTCTGTTTTAGTAACCATAGAACATCAGTTCTGCTCTGAATAGAAACTTGTGACTAAAGACAAGTGTTTGAGATTTGACTTTCAATTCTTCTTTGAAACTCATAAAACCACCGAACACCAGCCTAGGAAACTGTTGCTCTTCCCTTTTATCTCAGTGCCCGTTCATTCAAGAACAGTGATACTCAAAGCTCTGGGAGCTAATTCCTCAGCTGGTGCAAACCACAATGCCAGTAATGAATTTAACCCAGACAGGCATCCACACTGGCCTTGCACTTTTGCTAAATAAGCTCATCATATTAAAAAGCTAACTCCAGTTACTCCACCACTATCACATTGGTGTCTTCTGGTTTTGAACACCCAAATTAATCATTTGTTCCGCTTCCCAGAAGTCAATATGAAGTTTTGTTGTGACAAAAGAGTTTCCATACTAGACTGGCCACATTGGTTCCCTAGATGTGAAATAGCTCAAATCTGACAGTCTCCAGGAAAATATTACAGTGCTCATCTATCTCCACTGCACCTTCTCAGAAGAGAGTGTGGGGGGTGGTAGAAGAGAGGAAATAAATCAGGAGCAGAGGGAATTTTTGGAGGGAAGGAAGAACCAAACTTTCAATGTATCTAGAGATAGCGACACACTGCTGCATTTTAGCCACCGCTGGCAACCGCTTGTGTTCTGCTTTTGAACTACGCTAGGGCAGCTGGGTCCTGCAGCTGGTAAGTGCACACACAGCTCAGTTAATCAAATGCCCTCCCATAGCTGCTACCACTATCTCACAGGTCTAAGGCAAAGCATGTCCCACACACAACTAAGCGTCTGCAAGGCATTTCAGCATGCCTTTGCCGTGTAACGCACATATTTCTCTTTCAAAGTAACACAGCTGCCAACACCTTAATCATTCCATGGGGACCTTCAACCCCACCAGCCCCTTAAGTGCTTCATTACCTCCAGCACATTCCTGCAGAGCTCACGTCCCAGGTGGGCTGTATGAGCACAGCTCTCCGTCAGCGAAAGCAAGCGGACTGAACTGCAGGAGATCAGAATCTGTGCAAATCAGGTCTAACAGCCCATCTACCATCACTCTTTGTTCCCGCAAGTTTGGCCTCGTTTACTGCAAAATATCTAGGACAAAAGGCAAGACAGCAACCAGAAACCACCTTTGAGACCGAAATTATTGCATGTTTCTTTTCATGAGATCCTGTGGGAGAGAAGATGCTTGCTCCTCTGCTTGGAGTCTCTAAGGGGCTATGGAGACCAGCCAAATAACATTAACTGAGGCACCTAAGTTGCGTGTACATCCCCAAAGCTTTCTTGCTTTTAAGTTAGAAACTGCTGCCTCAAGTCATAAAAATACTATGTTTTGAAATTGTATTGATATGTTCTTGGCACAGAAAAAAAAAATAAACTGCAAATGCAACCAATACGGAAACTTGAGCTGCCCTTTGTTTCTGCTGGACTTAAAACACTAAGGGGAAAACCTAAGCAACAAATTAAATTGATCCATGGAAAGATGCAGTCTGTTAGGACTGGTACACAGATACCTATTTCGAAACGAGCTTGAGCACTCAAAGGCATAACCTGCCCTTTGAAGTTTCTAGGTTGCTCCCATCAGGTTCCTTGAGATGACACTGCTGGAGATGCCATCCTGAGGAATCACTTCCAAGGCAAGCCCGTTCTTAAAGCAAGCTACCTCAGGGCCATTTTTTGTGAAGCAACACCACTGGGGAACAGCTTCACCTGCTCGCTCCATGCCAGCTCCCTCCTCTGCAGCCCCCTCTACAATCCACCGCCCTTCCAATTGAGGTTATGATCTAACGGCTCAAGACGATAAAGGAAGGTTATTTAATCATGCAAGCAACATGAACATATGCACATAAGTATGCATACACATGTGCACCTCCCTGGTTTTTTGATTCTACATCATTTGCTCAGGAAACTGGTAGAGGGGAAGGAGAGAAACCAACAGTTGCTCACATGGATCAACACTTCCAGGCTCTCTCTTTTGCAGCTCATCTCACTCATACTTGTGGTTTAAACATGTGATTCACATTAGGCCCCTCTGTTTGCCATTTGATGGTTCTGCTAAACAGATGTGAATTTATTTAGTGGCGGAGCCTCCTCTTTACACTGCCTCTTTGTAGAGCAGATGGGCTTTCTTTCTTCCCCTGTTCTACAACATTCAGATAATGATCATACCCAGTGCACAGGTTTGCTTGATGATGTCCTATGAAAAGGAACAACACATGAACACAGACATGATCTCGCAGGAGCTCTCTTCAGCAGCTAGGACACACCGCGAGAGGTGATGGTACTCACGGAGAATGCCAAACTGCAACACCAGCAACCTCTAGAGAAGCCCAAGATCCCAGGGATCCTTGAGGCCAGCCCCATAATTTCAGGCAAATGAGTGATTCACACTGCACCTAGAAGGGTCCAGAAGACAAAATTCCACCAACCGCCCATTGCAAAGCATGTGTCCCCATGCGAAAGCTCTGGTGGAAGAGCGAGCTGAAGGGTAAGCTCCCGCAACATTCATGGGGACATGAAACCATGTGCATCTCCTGGGACTCCTCAGCATGGTGAAATAGCCTGGAAAAGTTATTCGCTCCCTGTGTGGGCATTCTTCTTTCTGCACTGAGAGTGCATTTGGCAATGGATGAAGCAGAACTGCACAAAGGCCCTCTCAGAGCAGAACAAGACTGCCCACAGGAGAAGTACGCTCGGAACAGCTATTGCACTTTAAATTCACACCCTGGCTTTGTTTCGCAATACTCTCCCTGTGCAGAAAAGCCCTAGGCTTCAGATTCAGTTTCTGCCCATATCATCAATAGCTGAGCATTGCTCCCATCCGAGGGTAGGATATGGCCTATACAAGAGGCCAAAGTACAATCTGGGAGGAGAAGGATGAGCTTCACGCTTACTTTGCGCTATCCTGTGCGTGGATGCGCCTCTATATTGCTTTAGTAACCAAACACTGATGACTTCACCCTAGCAAATGCCCCTGCTATGTTGGTAAATCATCTCTGCTTTACCACAGAAACCGAGGACAGGATGTGTATACATGGCACACACAAATGTCATGCCCACACCTGTGCAAGGATCTAATCCGTTTCCAAAAGCTGCAGCCCCGTCCCTCAGTCACAGCTTTGCCCTCCATGCATTGCCCACCTGTTACAAAGATGACCTCAGTTTCTAGGAGAATCTACTTAGGACTTTCATTAACTCACCAGAAAAAAAATAAAAATAAAAAATATATATATACACACGCACACTTTAAATGTGGTAATATCAAAATTTGGGTTATCTAGAGAATGAGACTCCAAGTTTCAGAAGGGAAGCAAAAGTGGAATTCTCTGCTTGAAAGGCCCTTGGGACGCAGCCATTAACACTCCTCCCTGGGGGCCCTAAAGCTGAACATTTACAAGAGCAGAAAAATATGTGTGGCTTTCTTTTGGGTGTATATGCATACGATTAAGCAGTACTAAAAAACTAGTAGGTTATTAGGCAGTAAAAAATGTTCAGTAAGAGAAGACTGGAACTGAAGAGGACAGCTGAGTCCTTGCAAGGCAACAGGCACTTCCAGCTACAAAGCACCTCGTGTCTTCTGAGAGTTTTTTCTTTCTTTTTTTCTTGGCAAGTTCTGAGCCACCACGGTGTAATTTTCATTCCTATTAATGACCGTGCTATCCAAATATTCTGCGTATGGACCATACACCAGCACTTCACTCGTTCGTACATCTTAAGAAGCAGCGACAAAGCAAAACACTGTGAAAGAGAGACTTTCATAAGCATCAAGCAAATTTATGTGTCCAATTCCCAGAGGCTGGTTGCCTAACCTTCAGTATGAGCCTTCAATAACTTTCTCTGAGCAGCTGAATGATGGGCTTTCTTTCCTCCACGTAAGTAAAATGAAATTCGCTCCCACTTCACCCCACCTGCTCCGCAGACCTTCTGGGGCCGGTGCTCCTGCTGGGGCAGGACTGACGACAAGGCAGAACACGGCAGCGGGGAACAGGGCTCCCCTGCCATCCCTTCGGGCCATGTAGGAAATCTTTCCAGGCATCACTCTCCACCTGCACCCTCCCTTCCCTGTCACCTCCACCCAGACCCTGGGGACAACATTTAGGCCCTTCTTTACAACACTTGGAGCTGAGAGACCGAAAGTGCTCTCTAAGGGCCGTCCCATTGCAACGTGCACAGAGCTGAAAGGCATCCGAAATGCAACGTACAGATAGACAGATTTCAGTGGAGGGTTAAAACTGAGGGAGAGTGGAGCTATCTCAGCTGGCGAAGGCTCATGATGGATAGCAGTGAGCTGTTCAGAAGAAAATTAAGAAAACATTTTGAATGCCCTTCTAAAAAGGAACAAATAGGTCCAACGCTCCAACAGAAGGGGATTTTTTGCGTCTCTGAATGATAGCGCTTCGCTTTTATGGCCTGCGGCTGCTTGGGAAATTCAAAGCTATTTCTCTGAAGAATTCACTTGGACAAGCTTTATGGCTTTGATCAGTTAACTATTTTTTAATGCTAATCCACCCCAGTGATATTTGTCCTCCTTTTCCCCATGTGCGCAGAAGCACAGACACAGACAAATACTACACAAAAGCAAACATTAGCCAGATGAACAGCCAGGAACAATGACATCCAGAGCCCATAACCAAACACCAACTTCATTCTGTTTTATTCTTTTCTCTTCTAGCGGCTCAAGATCCTTTGTCCCAGTATGACCTGCTAATGGAAATTTAGGAACCAAATTTCCGTGCCCAGCAGGTATAATGCTCACACAGTGATCTGGCCACAACTATTCTCACTCAAGTAAAAAATTTAAATGATTTACCTTAAAAGCTGCAACAAAACATGTAGCTGAAAGGCCTTACTTGAAACTTAACACAAATCCCTGCAAGTAGCCCAAGTGCTGCCCCATCCTCCAGATGAACAAATAAAGGTGCAGAAATAGTGATTTGCTTCCATTCATGGAGCAAAAATTAAAAATGAGCCAAGAACAGGACTGAAGTTACCAGACATCCATCATCTCACTGGAATTGCTCTAACCTCCCCTGCAATCTCAGGCTTACAACCTGAGCACCCTGCTAAGCAAAACTCCATTTACAATCTCAGCATATAAACTTGTCTCCTTGTTTAGGGCACCGAAGTCGTAACTGTGTACCAGGAACACACCGAGTATCTAAGCCAATACTCAATTATCTGTCATATTAGTTGCACCAATATGACATCCTATGATATATATAGCAGCCACTACACCAAAAACAAAACAAACCAAAACAAAACAACCCTGAGTAAGGGACAGTCCCTGCTCTGCAGTACCTTTGGGATTCAGGCTGCTATCTAAACTTTACTTGCTGTCTTTTGAGTAACAGATTCAGGCAGTATATCCTGTGGCAGAGAATTACACAGGCTGATTACCCTCTGCGGAAAAGTGAAGAAATCCTGGAAGCAATTTTCTGTCTCAATTGTTCCCAGAGTGCAGTAACAATCTTTTAGCCCTCTTCCTATTTTCTGCTCAATGCCATCCAGGCTCAGCAGGCAGAATCCATCACGACGACACCTCAGGTCTGGGAACTGCAAACACTCACCCAGGTGAAACTTTACACAGACTTCAACTAGCATCAGCCTTGAACTTGGCCACAAAGTTTTTAGAGGACAAGAAGAATGGAATGAGATAAGTGAGAAACTCAAAAGGACCTGGGAAACATTCAGTCCTAGGTAGGACCAGGCTTATCTCAACAGCAAAACACAGATAAACAAAGTGGTTTTGATGCACATTTTTTTAACCTAGCTCTTTCAAAATTCATTATCGGATTTTTAAAGGAAATTAGGAAAGAGCAGCTGTACCTAAGAATTGTGCATCACAGGTAGAGCTCGTAAGACAACAGATCATTTTCTCAAACTAAAAATTTCATTACCATGGAAAAAGAAAAAAAGGACTGATATTTTCTAGGGGGGGGACCCGCACCGTTTTTAAGAGAAAAATCTAAATGCTGATGGCTTTCTACCATGCAAAAATACCATCCCAGCGCTGACAGCATTTGTAGGTGTGGAAGGCTGGTTTCCAGTTTCTGAATTGCCCATGTAGACTACACAGCCCAGGAGGCACCAGCGTCCCAGGGCACAGGGGACTCCCAGGCTGCCCGGACTGAGGAGATGTGGTTTGGCTACAAGACTCACCCACAAAGAGGGGGAAAGACTGGGAATGGCATACCAGTCCACACCCCTCCTCACCCCATGCTGCAGCAGTGACTCCAAATACAAATTTTTCAGCATTTTGACAACAAATACTTTTCACCCAGCTACACGCCCACACTCAGAATTATTCAATCAGAACCTTATTTTCCACCCAAGAGAGTTTTGATAGAAAATTTTCTATTTGCCCTAATCAATGGGGCTTAAGCATCAGTCAAAATATTTTCTTGAATTGACACCATCGGTGCCAGAGTGGGAGAACAAGCTCTTTAGATAATGTGCCTCCAAAGGCAGGTACTGACCTTTCAGTTGCATTACTATTTTTTCTAATAAAGGTAACATTTAAAATACTGTTACTCTTCAGCCAACACTGCTGGGAGAGAGGGAGGGAAGGGGCGGCGTGCCTGCTGCAGAATCGCACGGCCAATCTTAGTATCGCTTCATTTTCAAATGAGGAATTTGGTAGTAAACAACCTTTTCCTTGTACACAAACATTTTTAATTTCATGCCCTGCTAATCATACATCTGTTGGAGCTCCTTTTCCATCCATTGCAGTACTGATAATAAAAGAAAAATCATCGCACTAACAATGTGGTTAGTCTAAAATGAAAATTGAATAATAATCAATTTTCCTCTGTGGGATGAGGGAACGCAGCAAGCAGCAATACTCACTCGATGAAGGTGACAAAGACACAGTTTGAGAAGTGACGCCTTCACACTGGCCCTGCCGGTGGCCCTCTTCCCCAGGCACATCTGTGGAAGAGCCTTTTGGGGACCGGCTTCACCGGACGGCTTCTCCGGGGCATCCTGGCAGACCACGCCAGGCACCACCACCACCAGCAGAGCCTCTCCTGTCCTCATCACCGCGCCCACCAGCCATCTCTTTCCCACCCTCCTTTCGCCTCTATTTTTTCCTTGGCTCCTCTATCGGCAGGATATTACTGTGAGATATGCTACAACACCACCTCCACCTTCCCAAATCTCTTTCCACTGATGAGACCCAGCAGACCTCGGGGTACCAAACTTAAGACGTGTCCAGTGTCCTTACCCGTGCCTCCCACATACGAGAGCTGGCAAACGTGTTACTCAAAAGTGCACTTAAATATGTGATTACACCCCTGAAAACCAGTTCTTATCATCTCTTCAATAACGTTAGTGAAAGAGTTGAGGTTGTTATTTAATAGACATGCCCAGCTGAAACGCCGAGTTAATAAGGCCCCAAGAAACACCCACAATCAAGAAGATCATTTGATTTAAGGAAGAAATTTTTTACTATGTGACACTGGAACAGGCTGCCCAGAGAAGTCGCAGATGTCCCATCATTGTAAATGTCCAAGGCCAGGTTGGATGGGGCTTTGAGCAAACTGGTCTAGTGGAAGGTGTCCCTGCCCATGGCAGGGGTGTTGGACTAGATGATCTTTAAAGTTCCCTTCCAACCCAAACCCTTCTATGATTTTATGAGTCTAAGATTTACTGCCTTGCATTGCCCACAATCCTCTTTTCTGGACTGCTGATACACAGCTTTTGCCTTCTTACACTCCGCCTATTCCCATAGCTGTGCTGAGCCAATTCCAAATCATAAATATTGCACTTGTAAGACCTACGCAACAGCAACTCTGTGAGTTCTAATGAACAACAGGAATCCATCTGAAGCCCCAGGCAATGTGGCACAAAGACGTTTCGGGCAGAGGAACTCCTACACCTGAGACTCCTCTCTGGCCTCCGGTCTTCATATTAGCATGCCAAACCCTCTCCTTCCAGAAGCTAGAGCACAGTTATCGACATAAGCTCTCCCTTGCCTTCATCATGAAGTGCAGTTGGTTGAGTAATCGGCTTTAAGGTGACTTGTGAGTTAACTAGTATCAATTAATTACTCCCATTTTGCAGATAAGCAGACAAAAGAACAACACAAAAGGAAGCATCCTGGTCTAAATTCACAGAGGGGAGTTCAGGGCACAAACTGGCTCCAGAGTAACCGAAGCCGCCGGGGAGAGGACCTTGGCATCCCAGCCTCCTGCCTCCTCCTCCTCCTCCAGGAACACCACCAACCCTGCCCTGCACAACAACCCCTTCGGCATATCGAGGAGGCACAGGCAGCCTTGAGATCTTTATTTTGCTTTTCCCTTCGTGCCAAAGCTACGGGGATTAGAAATGTTACTATATAAGCCAGCTTTTTATTACTCAACAGGCAGTTTTCCCCCAGCTGTCCTCAAGGCAGTTATACCTGGAGGCACCAGGGCGGCTCAGACAGGGTGTCATTTCCACCAGTGCCGCTGTCTGAGCCCCAGCACACACAGCCAGCTAGCTTTGGGGATGGCAGCACACTCCCAGTCCCACCAGAGCTGCTGTCTGAGCCCCAGCACACACAGCCAGCTAGCTTTGGGGATGGCAGCACACTCCCAGTCCCACCAGAGCTGCTATCATGCACTCAAACCAGTGAGGTCTTGCAGAGCAGCTACTCTAGGGAGCAATCCCCAGGTTGGCGTTGGGAAAGGCGTTTTTAATCCCAAAGCAAGACTTGCTCTCCTCACCCAGAGCATCCCTCCCTTTCCCTCGATAAGAGAGAGCTGCTTGCATTACAACACTCGGTAGTCCACGAAAACGCTACCAGGCTGAGTTCTCCATGACCGCACGCCCGCGTCTACATTACGGCCATATATATCAAAATCAGAGCATCCCACCTCCCAGTCACATGTGGGGGGCTTGGGGCAGACACTGGGGACAGAAGGTGAAGGTGATCCAAACCAGGCTGTACCCAAGACTGGGTGACCACGATGGGCATGAACACAGGCATTGATACCCCCATCTACCAATACCCAAAAGCATTCAGCTCCGGATTCTTCCGACCTCTAATCAAAGTGCATTCAGTCAAACAACTCTACCAGAATTAACAGTGAAAAGGGAGGGGGAAGGAATAAAAAAAGACTTTGTTGAGTAAAAGTACTCCGAGACACATTTGATGTAATAGTCATATGATTAACAAACTGTCATATCAAAGTTTTCTGCAAAGTAGGAACACTCTGACAGTTCATATTTTAAAAACTGACATTTTGATTCATTACTCTAAATAGCACTCTGTATTAAATATTGTGACAAGGCATACAGTGTATTTTTTGAGCTCTATAACATTTAGGAAGTACTGGATTTTTTTTAACTTTTTTTTAAAGAATGTATAATATCAAAAGCAGTTAAAGCAGAACTCCAAGAAAGCTTCTGGAGGAGAGAATCATTATTTCTGAAATAACCTACTTCTCTGCCGTCATCTCAAGCACTGCTGGGAACTTAGGCCCACAAGGATCTTAATGTACTGTTTGCATAATAAAATAGGGAATTGTCTCGCGGAACAAAAGAGCTATAAGGAAAGTGGCTACATTAAATAATGTAAAATTACTCACTAGCAAATCATCCTGAAGTTGGCGTAAGAGAAAGAACGCTAAAAGGTGCTGAATTACCACTCAGAATATCTGAGAGTGCAGGTTCATAACCAAGATAACCAACGTGACATCCAAATGATTGTCCAGAAGTGCATCCATCTTATCCGATCCTCGGTCTTCAGCCACACGTTTTGCCCCCTCCTCTGTCTCACCACTCACGTCTATAAAGGATAAAAGTGACTATATGGGCAGAAACGAGGGTTGGGGACACACGGACAAGCAGGACCACCTCTTCTAGCAACGGCACGAACTCAGGCTGGTTGAACCAGCTCACGGAACCACCCCCGAGTTCAGTTATTATCCATCCCCCCCGACACTCCTACGGACAGGACACGTCTGTCCCCGCGCACGCCTGCGCAGGGAGACCTCGGGACCTGCTGAAACCCGAACGGGGGCAGAGAGCTGCCACCAGCGCTGCATCCCAGCACGGCCATGCCCGCCGCAGGCAGCGCTCCCTCGCTGCCAGGAGGAGCAGGACGGGCTGCCCAGAGCCGTCGAGGATTCCCCCTCGCACAGGGGTCCACAGCAGGGCAACTCAAACTGTAGGGACGCTGTGAGCCGCCAACCAAGACCACTTAATCCCTTGACCACCGCCCACCAAGTTCCTCCCAGCTCGTGGATCCCCTTCCTTGGATCCCCAGTATCAAGGCAAACAGGACTGGACCCAGAAGCAATAAGGTAAATGTTTTGCATTTCCCCAAAAGCAGCCCACGTGACAGAGAAATTAAAAATAAAAGCTCCAGCTAACACAGAAAGAGCTTGAGAGAGCAGCAGAGGAAAACCAGAGGCTGCCTAGCCTGTTTGCAAGATGCTCGGGTGTTACTAGGACTGCAGTCAAGGGCTGTAGGAAGAAAAATGGTTACCATTATCATTACTTGCAGCCAGCTGCAAGTGGAGCTCTGGGCTCGGTCTACTGAGAGAACGGATATGCTGCCATAAACACGAGCCCAGAGCCTAGTCCAGGATATGGCGAGGCAGTCGCACGCACCAAAGATGGATCACAATGCTATTTTAACAGGGGTCTTGATCCAGCACAGCCTGCATTTGCCCAGGAGCAGCTACACACCACTCCCATGCTGGAAATCTTGTGGATGAGTTTGCATGCCAGCAAGCGCGGTAGTAGTAGCGGGCTAGCCAGACATCCAAAACGTATTGGCACCACTATAATTTGTCCATTCACCAATATGTTTTCCTAAAAACGCCCATATGCTTTTCCTGCAGTTCCCATATGCTTTTGCAAAGAGAAACAAAAACATTTTGTTAGTTGCAAGCGATTGATCGCCACATATTTCACAGAAGTCAAGTAGAAAAACAACAACAAAAAAAGCAGTCAGCTGCTTCCCCCTCCCTTTCTTCTCTGTTCATGGAGGGAACTGTGAAGAGCAGGAAAAAAATTCAGCCCACAGCAAAATACACACAGAGCTCATTTTTTGCACTGCAAGATATTCTAGGAATTACAGGAGGAATCGTCATTAAAAACAAGCTATCAAGGATCTGGCAGCCAGTGGCATACCAGGCAGTAATTCAGCGTTGGATGTTCGGCTCTGTGTTCGGTGCTAGCTTGGGTCCTCGCCGCAGGTAGTGCAGCCCACAGGAATCTGGGCTCCCGGAGAAGCACATCAAACGAGCCTGGGGGTGGGGGGACAGCGTGATAAAGAGGTTACAGCCCTTCTGATTCGCAGGACAGCTCGTTTGATGTCAAATCTATCTATACCTGAAGGCGGAAAGCCCCCTCTCGTGGGTAGGGCTTCCCAGGGAGGTACTGTGTTACTCGTGCAAATCCCAAAGCAGCGAGCGTGCGAGGGGAGCGGGCAGGCTGCTCGGTTCAACTGGGAGCAGGCACGTGGGTGTACAAGTATGCGTGTGTCAAGGCTGGAGCATGCGGGAACCGTAGCTGTTTCGTTAGAGACTCCTTCAGAAATGCGGCAGACCCAGGGCCAATCTTCAAAAAGGAGCAGTGTGAATCTCTGGAGAAAGATTAGCACGTGTTCTCCTTTACACAAATAAAATTAAAGAGGGAGTCATAATACGGACAAATCAATTAACTTCTGAAAAGCCAAGGGCGCTGCATACAAGAGCAGACGAGAGGGGAGGAGCTTTGTTGCAGGGACGCTGAAGCAGGGCATAGCCTTTCTTCCCTGGAAAAGAAGTTCAGCTATTGCTGCCTGAAGTCCTGATGTTAGCCCCACTCACAAGAACACAGCTGCATCCTTCCCAAAATGGCCATACACGGACCTGTATATCGCTACAACCCTACGCGTGAAGAGCTTGGGATCATCTTTTTTGAAGACGATGAAAAATACACAAGGGCAGACACCAAAGGACTACTTCAGTGCTTGACTTGGCAGTGCCAGCCTTAAGGTAGGAGTTTGAGGCTGACCTTCTTTATAGGACGCTCCGAACAGCATGCACCCTCCTGCCAGAACAAAGACTTCCTGTGACACAGTCCCGTGTTCTACAGTTCTCCCACAAATTTCACCAGGA
Source organism: Aviceda cuculoides (assembly GCA_035590195.1). Lineage (NCBI taxonomy): Eukaryota > Metazoa > Chordata > Aves > Accipitriformes > Accipitridae > Aviceda > Aviceda cuculoides. The sequence goes on from JAVJGG010000085.1 coordinate 30,601,988, forward strand.
GTGCTCTTTCTAAAGTTGGTGTTTTCTTATAATGATCTTATCTCACACTAAGCCTGATGAGAGGTCAGATGCAACAGGTCCAGAGCCCAATTTTCCACAGAAACAAAGCTGAAAACCCAGTCAAGAGAAAAGAAATCAATCTCTTGCACAGGACACAGTAAAAAACAACCAACCAAACAAAAAACTGTTCCAGACAGCTTGCTTGGCAAGATACATTTTATGTTATGTTTTTGTCCTGAGAAGAGTCGTAAGCACCTGAACATCTGACTTCACCACTCACAAATACATCAATGCTGTTGCTTTAGCTTTGAATGGAAAGCAAAACTAATACTGCCTGATTTAGTCAATAGTCTATAAGGATGGGCTTCTTCCTAGATTTCATATTTATAGCAACCCACTGGGACAGTTTATTAGACGTAGCCAGCAAAGCTGCCATAGAAAGAGTGAGACTAACAGAAGAGCTGCTATTAATCTTCCATAACCCAGCAACTGAGGAGACCAGGCCTTGAACCAAATTCTACTCTCCTGCTATTAATCTCCTGTCCTCTACTTATTAATCCCTGGTCTGTCTTTGACTTTCAACATTTATTAATGTCCCCAACTCTTTGAAGTAAACAGGACCCTGAAATCTCATCTCCAGCTAGCCATAATTTACACACACACAAAAAAAAAAAAAAAAAACCCAAACCCAAGAGGGTAAAGGAAGAAAGGAAGGATGCGCATTGTGTATCGAAAGGGCAGAATGAAAATGCAGTTATATTCAGTGACACAACAGGGTGAAGAAGAAGCACTCCTGAATTCGGCGTGCCGTACAGACACCTGACGATTCTCAAGTCGGGTAACATCAAGGCAAATGAAGTAGCTCCACTAGCCAAAACCACCAGGGCAGCAGAAGAACAAAACCCAGCACACGCCTTTCCACACGGCAATGGTTTGCTCTGGACCCACGCTGGCTCGCAATGCAGTCCCCGGTGCAAGCACCACGTGTGGCCTTCTGGTGCTGCCACCGGGCTCGGAGAACCATCATCACCACAGCAAAGACTGAACCACCACCACAGCAAAGACTGAACCACCACCACAGCAAAGACTGAACCACCACCACAGCAAAGACTGGCCAGAGCCACCGCGCTCTCCTAAGGCACGTCTCCTCCTGGAGAACTTCACGGCCGCTACGCAGTTACAGCCCAGCTACCAGCCATCCCTGTTCATTCGTTAGCCACTTCTCAGCAGGGCTGCTCACTGCTTTCTTCCCCCAGTTACCGTGAATGTGTAGCTCGTCTAGCACTTCTTTTGCCTCCTGGGATGGTACAACTGAGAGAGGCTTGAGGACAGACCTACTGCCCTGACACTGCTCCTTTTTTTTCAATCTTAGCCTTGCTGCAATTGAATCATCATATCACGGGGTGGGCGCAAAGCACAGTTCATGCCCTACATATAAGCTGGCAAGGGACTCCTACAAGAGTTTGGGGTAGTTTATCAGGGTGATCCTTAAGTCACAGCTAAATACCTCCAGTGAATTTGATGGAACTGGCAATTCTGAAGAATGAAGTAATTTGCTCCTCACATAAATTTCTACTCAGGTTATTCTTAAAAGGCTTATAGACTTTTCTGCTTCTGTCCACTGAAGCACGGTTAGATTAAATCTAGTAATACTGTCAGCTCTCCATCATCAGCTGGGAGCATATCCAGGCTGCAGAGAGCCACGCCATGGACAGGGAGTGAGTTCAGGTCCACAAGCAGGAAAGTCTCCTTCAAAAAGAAGTCCAAGTAATATGGCCCACAGCACCATGCAATCATTCCCATACAACACTCCCATTCCCAGGAGGGCCTGCACGTTTGCTGCTTCCAGATCTGGACCCAGAAATAGTAAAACCACTTCAAGCCTCAGGGGTTAGCCTGGCCTCCCACCACCCCGGGCTCTGAAGGAATGCCCATCATTTGCTGAACGCGGTCCCAGGGTCTTCCCACTCTCTCTAAACTCAGCAACTGGCAAAAGCCCTGGGACCTGATCCATTCCTCACCTGGAAGCAAGGCAGCCCTGTCAGGCGCTCAGACAGACGTACGGACAGGCTCTTCCAAGGGACCTCTGCAGGTGCAAACAGAAAGGTCAGAATCAATGTTTCGCTCATTGTAAAAGCAGAAAGTAAATCAAGCTGGCTGCGACACCTCGCCAAAAAACCAGCCCCAAAAGGGACTGTAATGCCAGCTGCCCTCCTGTACGAAGTGGACCACAGCTTTTTTTTCCCCTCTGATACAACTCATGTGTCAGTCTGTCCTTGTTTTGACCCATAAAAGGGTTTTTTCACATGTTGGCGGGACAGGTTGTCGAGTGTCGGAGTAACCGAGATTTATTTGGGAAAGAAGCTACTTGTTTTAAATCACTGCAGAGCTGGTGAAAGGTACTGACGTAAGGGCTGCAGGTAACAAAGTCTCTTTCAAAGCCTGACCAGACACCCTTCTGCCTCTCACGCTTAAAGGGCTTCTTCTTCTGAGCCTCTTCTGACGCTCAGGCCAATGGTGAGTCACCCCCACAGCGTTGGCTTTGCCATGTGAGCACCAAGAAGAACTGAAGCCGAGATGGGATGCTTGGACTCGATGATCTTGCAGGTCCTTTCCAACCTAAATGATTCTATGATTAAACACACAGCGATTGTGGAAAACGCGGCAGGGTGGGACAGCCCAAACCCCACCTCCACCTCCAGCCCTGGTTTCCTTTTGGGTGCCTCCAAAGACACCCGGTTAAAAAGAAAACACAGGTTTTCCGAGTTACCACAAGCTGCTTTCAACCAGCAGCCTTTCATACTTCCAGCTTGTTGATATCTGAGCCTACTCTGGTGTTTCCTATTTCCTTTCATCTCAGCCCTGGAGAAGAAATAAGTTTAAAAAATACTAGCAATGACTAGGGAAAGGTCCAGCCCTCCTCCGCCTGCCCCAGCTCTCCCAGCCCACCACACTCCTGGCTGCCCCGGGTCATCCCCAAATCCTCCTAACTGCATCCTCACCCCTATTTTCCTAAAGCCTAAATACCTCTCAACAAACATGGCTGAGATTATCCAAGGAGTTAAAAATCATTAAAGAGAGGGAGGCGAGACATATCTAGTCAGTCACATACATTATTTTTTTAAGGGAACCAGGATGAAGCCCATTATCCCCACCACCAGCTGTCTTTGCTCAGGAGAACCGGGTCTGGCAGGGTAGCAGCTTCACCCTCCTGGTCCGTGGTGGAAGAAGGGGAGCACAGGGGAAGAGGACTGCAGCAGTTGCTTCAGATCCGTACCAAAGCGCAAGAAGCACAGAGAAATTTGCTGAGAACCTGCCCACACAGACACTGGGTATTCCTTTCATATTTGCCATGACAAAAAATTCATGTTAACATTTTTGCAAGCACTGTAAGCCCATATCGAGTAACAGCAAAGAGGCAGACAGGTGTCCTGACCACAGAGAAAAGACAGCATATGCGAACCGTTTGGAACTTATTATTATCATTTTTAAAAGGGGGAAACAAATCCCAGAGATTTTTCTGTGAGTGATACATTTTCTGCTCCCTGTTTGATGTTGCTTTCAGACTGAAGACTTCAAATAGCTAACGCTAACCTATGCCTCAAGCCTGCTTTAAACTAATGCCCCTTATGTGACCAGAAATGAATGCATGGTGAATCACTTATGCCACACACAGTGGGGGTAATGAGCGGTGGCCCATGTCTCCTGACTGCTGCGTGGACACAACTATACTGGGGGAAAGGAGATCCCAGCTCTCTCTACATTATAGCCTGATAATTCAGCAGTAGCGCCTTTGCATTTTTGGAGCTGGAAAGCTCAAGCTCCAGGTCAACAGCCCAACCACGAGCAGTCAGAGAGAACAACGTAACTACTGGAATTTTCTGCAAAGTATGTAGAGAGATATATATGATCTGCACAGGCTACACTTTCACAATCTCTGCCTGCCTTTGGGAGGTGCTTAGGAGAAGTTGCATTTTAATTACTAGCCCAAAACAAGGGAATCTGATCTTGACAGCAAACCCAAAGTTACAGACTTTGGGGTATGTTGGTCCCAGCTCTTCACTTCTTTGCTGACATTACTGCTTCCAGGAATTAAATCAAAACCCCACTTAACTTCGGAGAGGTTGCAACTGGCATCTAAAGCACTGCCTAACCTAAGCCTCAGTTGTAATAAACAGATAGAGCTCCACCGAAATAGGAGTTATTCTGATTCTGTCTCGTTACAGATCTACAGAGCCATAAACATTACAGCTCACCCAACCTCCAGTTAAATATCTTCTAATAGAAAACCATTATCTTTGTCAGATTGATTGGGATAACTTGTTTAAAACACCCTTGAAGAGTCATTAGCATTGTTGGGTTTTGGTGGATGTATTTTACAAATAAACCCCAGCAGCTACTAAACACTTGAAAAAGTCTTGTTAAGAGTTTACAAACAAAGCTGGAGTGGAGTTATAACTATGTTTTTGGATTTTCATTGGGAAAATGGTAAAATGAAGACAGCAAAAAAAACAAAAATTAAACTGAGCTGTTCACATACACTGAAAAGTCACCTGTGTTATTTGACGGATAATGAATTAAAAAGAAAGGCAAGGATAAGGGAAGCAAAATCACGCTAGAAAAACCCAATCCTCTCCTCTGCTTGAGCCTTACTACATTATATTTCAGGTACAGCGGACAGATAAGATGACGCGCACCCCAGGAAATACAGATGCACTTTACTGGCCGTCACTGGTCCTAACAGTTGATCTCAGGTCAAGCTCCTCTCCCTCGAGCCTCCCTCACCCCCCTGTAATAAAGCATCCCAGTGACAAGCTTGTGCTGACCATGTTTCCCAGCAGCAGAGCAATGCTACTGACTGGTTTTACGGCTCTCCGCCCAAGGGTGGATGCTGCTGACCATCACTGCATGCACACCATGGACCCACAGCTGTCTTCTTTAAACCATCTCACCAAATGAACTGGTTCCCTTGGGCAAAAGGCCACCCCATCCGCTGTAACTGAACTCGTCTTCAGATTGTTGTGTTGCCATAGCTTTGTTGATGAAGGAGACCTTGGTTTGTTTAGTTTTTTCAGTTGTCCTGCCAAATTATACTGCCAGGCATCAATTATGACCCAAGCCTCAGACAGCAAGAGGTGGAAGAGTCTTGCCTGATATTTTGCAGAAAATCCACAAGCATCCCAGGCCCTGCCCCAGGGTTCAGGTGCTGATTAAGAAGGGCCACAAACACCTCGCCACAAAGAAGCCCTTTCCAGCAGCTCCTCGACCTGTAAGACTTCTGAAGGGCCAGTCCTGACCAGCATCACAACCTGGCTCAGCCACACAGAGGAGCGGTGGGGAAGCTTTGCGCTATTTCCTCATCTGCTTTTCATTTCTCTCATTTATCACTCAAGTCAGGGAAATACTCCCGAGATCCTCCTGTCTGGATGTCTCTCGCCTCAGAAGGAGCTTTGCAAGCCGGCGCATTAAACAAGGCAGCAGTCCCGTGCGAAGAGCCTAACAAGGGCACTGTGGTGCCAGCCACTGGGCTGCAGGGTGGCAGCAGAGGGGAGCCACGTCCCAGCTGCTCTGCTGGGCTGGCACATCACCACACTTACAGGTTCGGCTGTGACACCCACACAGGTGCCTGCACCGACCGCGGCTCTCCGCTGGCTCAAAAGGAAAAGCCCAGAGAGCAGCACAGCCACACAACAGGCGCTCACCATCAGTGTGCGCACAGGGGTGGGTGGGGGGGCGGGGACGTTTACAGCCCCCCCAAGGTGCGCTCCATCATAATTCCCTTCTGCTCTTCCAGCCCTGGATGCAACCTTAAAAATCCATAGCTCCAGACATCTAGCCCAAATGCTGCTACGCCAGCTCAATGAGGAGAGGATGAGCTTGATTTTGCCAGTCAAATGGGAAGGGACCAAAAAAAAAAAAAAAAAAAAAAATTAGTAGTAGTAGAAATAGTTAAAATCAACCACACACCCCCCTACAACTCAAAAGACAAACCTGAAGAAGGGGATACGGAGAAGCAGTCTCTGCTATCGCATCAGTGGCGGAGAGCAGCTCCCAGTTGCAATCAAAGCTCAGG
>JAVJGG010000085.1:30609456-30639513 GCA_035590195.1 Aviceda cuculoides
AAACCCTCGAACATTGGCTTTTTACGTGGAAGACCTCCACAGCAACGTCCAAGAGATCTACCCGTGTACAAAACGACTGTGGCTTTCCTTCACTGACCAAAACTCATCCACCCATGCTCAGTTCTCGCTTTTCTTTCATTAAACCGAAGTTTAAGTTGCAGGAGGAAGGCACAAGTTTCATCCAGGTATGAAAAGCAATGTAAAACAGCTCATGTCCACCTGGTGAACACTGATGTCAATGAACGGTCAGCTTTCCAATTAGTCTGAAGCTTCCCCAATGTTTTTGACAGAAACCACATCAAAGTCAAATCATCCTTAAAAATCTCCCCCAAACCGTTTCACTCCTTTGTACAGATAAAAGCTCTGTATCTCTGCTGTCAGACACTTTCATGGAAGTCATAAGGCATTGCCTAACACCCTCTCCAGGAGAGCCACAAAAGAAAATTCGATCTGGTTAGAAAACACTACTTAAGAGAAACACCACTTTCCAGGTGCCTCAAGCAATACGTTTGAGTTCGTGATATTTTCCCTGGAGCTCGCCCCCGCTCATCACCAAGATGAACAATTTCTGAATTCCAAATATGAGATTCTCGGTGATGTAAAATGAGCTTTCACGCCTGCCAATACAGTCACCGTGCGGTTCACCCTCGCGTACTGCTTCACAGCGTGGCTCGTGCACGGAGATGGGCAGTGAACATCAAAACAGAAGTAGCACCGAAGTGTTATTTCCGGGGTTTGTGTGAGAATTATTTCAAATACTACTAAGGTTAGGCACTAAAAAGGAGTCTTAGGCACAAAGAAGCCTATGTCTCAATTAAAGCCAAAGGGACTTAAAAGGCAACTGGTTTTTTACAAGTATTTGGTTACGCCCAAAGTGAAGCAGCATCAGCATTTCGTCCCTAGGTGCCTAAATAATTTTGAAACTAAGCATTACCTATAAGGAACTTCAAAGAGATTATAACCCTTCTGAAAGCTGTACCCAGAGCTTAGCTGAGCTGAAATCCCAAACAACCGCGAGCTTAAAACCATGGTCCAAAGTGCGTATTTCAATATTATATGGGTGCAAGAATCTAACTTTGGTTTTCCTGTTACTGAAAGTGCTCGCCGAGGGCACCAGGCTCTTACAGTTATGGCTTTGGGACAACTATTACGTTCTGTTCCAATAAAGTATGTGCTCTCTGGAGCAAATTCCCCAGGATGACTCCTTTGCTTTGGCACAAATGGACTCATTTGGTTGCGATAAAAGGATGTTCCCCTGCATCATTTTCATTTGATTTTTTTTTTTTTGGTAAGACAGAGAAACAGTTAATTTTGCTAAATGAGTGCTCTGTTGCCATGACTTCACTGCAGACAAACACAATGCCATCAGGCTCCTTTTCCTTGGGTGTTGTTTTTTTAAACAGGTACTTGATCATCTTGATTCTCTTGCTTCTTTTCCCAACATTTGGATTTCCAGCAATATCCCATAGTCTGACAGATACATAATGGCTACAGCTAGTCAGTAAATTAGAGAGATATTCCTGCACATATTCATCCCCTCACAGTCCACCTCTGCCAGCTGTGCCAATGCACCCTCTGTGACTCCAACAGGCAGGGCAGTGCTGCCTACTGTTGCAGGCAGCAAATCTCTTCAAAGGAAAACCCAAACTTTTCAGGGTTTAATCCCTGAAAGTCAGAGTTCCCACGCTCCCGCCAAGGACCGAAGGATAGCTCCATCCTGCTCACTGTCAAGCCAGGCTGTTCCCAGGATTTTGCTCCGGTCTAAAACCAGAAGCCTGAATTAAAGTCCTTCCCGCTGCCTCAGTTTCTCAGGCAGGCGAACAGGCTGCATGTACATGTCATCTGCCTCCGTGGGGTGTTGCGACACTGGCTGAGTTAATATTCACAGAGTACGCTGGGGATTAAGAGATTTACTGAGGTAGAGGGGGTTTTATTTTTTTTCTTTTTCAATGTTTGCATTGAATAGACAGACTGAGACGGTATTTGTAGCCTGCAGCCATTATCCTAGTAAATGGCTTATTACAGCACACAGCCTACCAGCTCACCTCCATCCTGTCTCACTTAAACGTGTGTAGGTGGAAGTGCTGCTCATTCCAGAGAACTTTCTTTTTCACTGTCTCTGTCTGATGGAGACTCTTGATAGCTGGGCTCACAAGACAGGGCTTAGGATATAAATACTTCAGGATGAGCTTGTTGTTTGGTACCTATTTATGACAATCACGGAACAATTAATTACTTCCCGTCTAAGACTAATTCCCGTCTCTTCCAAAAAGGCTGAAGGGGGGGGGGAGTTTTGTCTCAAGACTTTCAATTTCCTGATGAGTCACAGCAGATCCACTACAATAAGCTCAATACTTCAATCAGACTGTTTCTTATCCAGGTATATTCAATACATTACTAAGATGTGGAGTGTGCTATTTTAAGGGCTAATTTCAGGCACTGTATGCATAATGCCTTCTCATCTGAACACGCGCTTTCTCCTGGATGAGACAGATGCATCTCCTGCATCACCACTCCTTCTCCCCCCCCCCCCCCCAAAAAAAATCATATAGATAAATAAACACCACAAGAGCAGAAAGTGAAGAATTGTACATTTGGTACACCAATTTTCACAACACGTAGCCCTTCAATAAGTAGCCCTCTCTCCCACCTCATTAGTTCATTCCCTGCCCTTTGGCAATGAAATTACTTATGTGACAGCAGCATCTGACAAGAAGAAAACATTCACAGACTGCACGGGTTGCAACAAGTCCACAGCGTCTTGTTTTCTTCGTTCTAGGGCCAAGAATCATACATTTATTTTTCTGCCCTGAGGAGCAACTGCATCCCTGTACGAACCCTCCACTGTCCCCAGTTCCCACGCCACCCACTCAGAAGCTCCCAGGCTCCATCAAGCTGGCAGGAGACACATTGCCCAACCTGTGAGCAGCAGCACAGGTTACAGGTACCAGCAGTGCCCTCTGGTCCTCATTATTTACTTAATTTAACAAATTCTTAGGTATAATTTATTGTGTCAGTTGGGCAATTAATTCCAGATGGGTCATTTGAGCCTACAACAGGTTGCACTCTGCATCAGCCTGACCACAGCCAACTGCAGTGCAAACTGCCTCATCCAAAAAGACTACAAAGAGCACAGAAATGGTCACATCTCCCCGGACCATGCACAGACCTAGGTTCTCCCAAGCTATGCAGTTAAAAGCTCACAGACACCAAGAGTTGCCTAAAAAAAATGTGTGGCTGTGATGATAAATAGGTTAAAGACCTAAACATTTGGGTGAGAGAGACCAGGTACAGGAGACAGCCAGTCACGCTCTCGCTTTTAGAGTTGCTCGTGTCCCATCAAGGGACATCAGTTGCTGTAAAAGCAGTCACTGCCCTGCCTCAAAACCACCTCAAAACTACACTTATGCTACTTGCTAACAGCAGTTTTCCCCATGGCACAACCGGACTATGCAAACAGCAGCAGTGCCAGTTTCTGCCAAGCCCATGCTAATTGCAAGTGATTCCAGCTCAAATGCTTTTAAGTCAGAAAGTATTTACGTGATGCGTAACCAAGGTCTCACATTTGTCTCACCAGCTCTCCAGTGGTGAATGAACCTACACTCAGCTATGAAGACCTGTCAATGTCTCTTTTCTTTCTTACTCCTTGGAAAAACTTTCACATAAATTCTAATTTTATGCCAACAAAACTGCAGAACATTTTTGATCCTCGCAATGCCCTCGGCCTGTTGGCGTAATTGAACTGTCAAAGCAACACAAAGGACGTGGCCACTGATGTTCCATCAAAGTCAACAGATCCTCCAAGGCTCAGTGGCTCCTTGGGTGCTACTTTGAAAGTGTCAATGTCTCTGCATGTATCACACTAACCTAAAAGCCTTAGGGCCCCTTAGGAATATTCAACGAGTTTCACAAAGTCTGTGAGAATGAAAAGGACAAGAGGTGAAGGATCATTTCACACAGCCAAGTCCAACTTGGAAGGACCAAGGAAGCACATAGACTGAGTTGAGCTGTAAGTTTAAAACATGGCAAATCTTCTCTTGAGTGGGCTCGGTTAGTTAAGGTCACTTTAATTAAGGTGAGGATACTCACCTGGATTTTATAGATTTCCATGAAATACACTATTATCTCAGTCTGAGTGTTTATGGGACAGGCAGTAGGCTCCACAAGTTCTACAATGACATTCATTTTGAGTTGCATGTGACTGAGCAACACAGCTCTGAATACATACAAATCCCCACCTAGAATCTCAGCATCAGTTCTCTCTATTTAAGAGTACCTGTGATAAAGTTTCTTGAGCAAGTTTGGACTGGACTAGCCAGTATCCATGCCTAACAAGGTCAGAAATGTGTGCTAGACCGTGCAGCTCTCCTTTGCTGGAGGGCAACCAGCTCCTTTGCAGAAAGCATCAGGCAGCAGCAGAGATCATGAGCTGATGGCCTCGGCCGTGCTGCAGAAAGTGCCTGAGGAGTCACTGCCTCAAGACAAGTGCAGGCAACTTTCTTAAAATCTAGTGTTATGAATAAAAAGAAAATATAGCACTCCATTAATGAAGATGACAAAAAAAACCCAAACAAAAATAAACAAAAAACCTCAACTTAAAAGAGATCGTAAATTCTATTCTTTTTGGACAACGTTGATGGTAGCATATGGGTCTGCAGCCTAAACAGACAAGTGATGAGATTCAGGCTCACCTCGTGTTCTTAAAACATGCAAGACCAGCATTCTCCCATGTCAGGCAGTTCAGTCCGTGTGCCCTCCTAAAAAGCCATTTGGAAAGTTTCTAAATGCAGTAGGAGAAAAATAATCCTGCTCGGTCCACACCTGTGTCTCCCTCTCCTCTCATTAGCACACAGGGAGAAGGTTGCCTTAGAGCAATACAACATTTCAATTTGAATATGAATCACTCCTTTGGTAATAAAACAAAACAGAAGCCCATTTCACATGAGCCTTATCTGAAGATATAATGAAAGCCAACACATCTAACAGGAGCGATGGAAGTAAAGCACAGTGAAAATACTGGCTCAGACAAACAAACAACAATAGTTTCCATCCCAGAAGGTCCCAAAGTTCTTTACAAACTCACAGAGGCAGGAATCATTTCATCTGCCACTGAAACGTGGTCAGCTCTGTGTGGGTACTCAGCTCAGCACCGCGCCATACGTCATGACAGAGGGCAGAAACTGTGAGCGTTTAGGAAGGCACGATCCTTCAGTGGGAACTGGACCACTCTTCTGGAAAGTGGAAGCTGGTTTAATTGCGATTCATACGATTCAAAATGGCATTATGTGGGCTGAGCGGCTGAACACCAGCGCACATGATGTACTTAAAAAGTGACCAGGTGTAAAAAGGACGGAAATCGAATCTGCGTATGCTGGTGCTCTCCAGCTTCTGGTTCAAAAGGTTACAGAAAACAGCAGCAAGGTAGAGGATTAAAATTTCTGAACCTGCCTGGGGATTACAGATGAATTTCTTATCGTCCACTGGACTGAGGGATCAGGCTTTCCTGCCCCTGGTTCAGCTGCTATCTCCACATGGATTTTATGGTAAATCGCTTCTCCCCTCCCCAGCTCCCATCCAGCAGGCACAGTGATATTCAATCACTATTAGGAAAAGGCTGGAAGAAAGCAAAGCATTACTATTCAGCATCGCTACTGAAAGCAGGTCTTGCCTGTCACCAGCCTTGCCGTAACGTTGACAGAAGCACCATTTTCATCCCTCTCTCCTTCGCCCCTTCGCTCTTCCCACCCGCCGGCTGTGCCCGCGGTCCGTGCTGTCACCTCACTGGGGACAGTCACAGCCCGTCGTTACAGCACTGGTCAACGGAGACTCACTCCAAACTCAGGCCTTTCACATGCTGCTGAAATACCAACAAAGCAGCGTAGAAATCCTTCAAAGAAGAGGCTCTGAAAAAGTGATCTGCACATTTCCAGAGCTAAATGGGTACTTCTCCTCCTGGCGGCATCTGGAAGCTTACAGACTATTTACCTGCGTCTTGGGAACAGCTATTTAATCCTACAAACACATCAACGATTCACCTTGACTCAAAAGAATGGTTTTCTGAGCTCTGAGGAAAAAATTAACAAAACCATCATCTTTCTCTTATATTTTTGGCAAATGTCTGATAAAGCTTTTCTGAAGGGAGCTTACTTCATCTTTTCCCACACTATATTCTATATACAGCTGCCATTCCAGAAACAAAACAAAACAAAAACTTGGTGCACAAATGCAAACAAATCAGGGTTTGGCCTGATCTGCCTAAACCAAAAGCCAACTTCCTTGCCTACTGGCTCAGCAACAAAGACCCAAAGCCAGTAAGTTCCTAGCATTTCTGAGAGGATGACTTTTGGATGGGTTTGTGCAAGTTTGTCTTCAGTGCCTTGGAAGCACAAGACAATTCAAGGGAAAATGCCCTTAGAAGGAAAATGAATGGTGATATGTCGATTTGGACAACTACTACCAAGCCATTCCTCTCTGGAATTACCACTCTCCAACCACACGGTCATGTTCTTGCCAGTTGGAGACTCATCCTCACCTTGGTTTAAACAGAACTAATTAATTTGGTTTTCCTGGGGGAGGGAGAATAATCAATTAATCAAGAAAGAAAAGTTACAATGAGCTGAACATGATTTACAGGTAAAGCGAATTGCCAGGGTATTCAGGCAAAAATTCCTCGCTGATTCATCAAACAAGTGATTGAGATGTCTTAAGAACAAGCTATCAAGAGAAGTCACTCCTCCTCTCCACCTCTTATTATTAGTTACTGCTGGCAGTGACCTTTTCTGCAAATCTCTAGACCATTTTGAAGTGCTGGAAACTTTAGGCAGCGAAAATTAGTTCTCCAAATGAACTAAACTGCTTCAAAAGCATTTTATTAAAGGCTGTGTCTTGCTTCTCTCTCACCCATGGGTATTTAGGATGAACTACCCACTACAAGAAAACAGCCACCGTGCAGTTCTGAGAGTCCCACATTCGGTGATACAGGTGCTTATTAAGTTGTAGAAACCAAGGGAGAGAGAGAAGTTGCTGAAACCAAGGGAGAGAGAAGGTGCCCAAGTGCCACCGGAGCAAGCCCGTAGCCAAACCCAAGGAGAACCAAGGAGCCCCATCCCTCAGCTCTGCCCGCAGCCTCGGCACGAGCCTGGGCAGGGAGCTGGCATTGCCTGCAGCCAGCGCGGCCAGCTTGCCCCACTCCAGAATCTGCTCGGCCTGGCAGAAGAGTAGGAGGTGCGACGGCCGGCAGGAGCAGGCCGAGCAGCAAAGCTGGTGGAGATGGCAAATGGAAAAGTGGTGTAAAACACGGGAGGTGAGCACGGGCTCCCCCACAGAAAAGCACGCCTCGCTAGGCTCTCCAATCTTTGAAACGCACCCAGCCTCCTCTGGATTGATCCAGGAACCTCGTTCGTATGCTTGTTTGTTCTCGCATGCAAACATGGCAAGGTTTTAACCACACGCATTTTCCCCAAGTCCCGCAGGCCCAAACTTAGAGGTTACTCGGGAAACTCGGTCTTAAATGGGATTGTAAACCAAAGGAAAGAGATTACAGGTAAAGGCAAAGGCCACAAAGAACTGCAGAGCAGTTTGGGTTGGAAGGGACCTTTAGAGGAGCCCAACACAGAGGTTCCCCAAAACACCCAATTTTCAGAGGATTTTTTTCTTAAAACAGGACTTACTTAAAAGATTGCACGGACTGATCTTCCAAAACTGATTAGTCACAGGAAAATATGGACTAGGCTGTCTTCATTTAATATCGCTCCAGAGTGGAAAGTTCTTAGCAAAGCTATAATACATTCAGTTCCAGAAGAACAATTAGGTGACATTAGATAGGTAGTTGTAACTCTCAGAATTAAATGGCCTTGCTATTTATCAGTATGTGCTGCGCCTTTAAAAGTTTCCAAAAGTGATGGTCTTTTTTTGTGCATGCTGGAATATTCAAGAGCATTTCATATCTATTCTCATATCAAGAAAAGAGCAATTAGATCAATAATGAAACAGGAGTGCTCCCTTTTACTTTCTGTGGTTTGCAAAGAGGTTCATGTTTCTGTGTGAGTACAGCTCTTGTTTTAGTGATGTGAAAGTGTGTGGTTTGTGCGATACCCAGTTTCTTCTAATATTTAAGTTTCTGTTGTTATCTACCTACAATTTACAGTAAAGCATCTTTTATTCTCACACCTCTCAATCTCAAAATTAGACCAATTTTCCCAACAGCAAGATTTTATTACCCAGTCTAGACCTTTTACAAATACTGGAAAGCTCGCCGATGACACACTCTTCTCTAATACAGCATGAAATCACAGACGACGGCATTAGCGTTACCAAGTCTACTTCTGCATGCATCTGTGCATACAGACCCATCAAGAAGCAAACACAAGCTTTTTTGGGGGGGAAAGGACTGATTTTGTGTTTGGAAAAGCAACTAGAATTTGGCTGCAATCCATGCTGAGAGTCCCAAGGTGCTACACGCAGTAGGTAAAGATTACTGAGTAACACTTGAACCACTGTTTACACATCAGAATTGTGCTATTCATTGTGATTAGATTAGTACTATTTTCAAAAGTATTCAAAATTTAGAACTTCCCCACCACCACTGCAGAGCATGAATCTAATTCTAGCAAAAATTTCTTAAGAACCCTCCAAACGGGAAAGACACTGCCACTACTGGGGACGGGTAAGCCACTGGCTCGAACACCAAACCAAACCATGCCATTTATAGCTTTTTGGCCCTCTCCACAACAGTCGAAAGCACTGATATCTTGGCCAGAAACGTTCATTGTCCAGGTAGCTGCTTCTGGCCACGTGCTCTGCTCCAGAATCCTTGACTGTGCTGTCCCCGTGGCCCTCAGAGAAATGCATCTTTGTCAAATATAGGAAGGTCCCAAAGAGAGAATTCACCTGCTGCTACAACACAAACATCAACCCAACGATAAAAATCTCAAAACACCCAGAATACTAAATAATTCTGAAGAAGAAAAGTAAATCACCCACAGCAAAGTTTTCAACTGTGGCAAGTCATCTGATCGGCTCTGGAGTCGGAACCTACTAAGCGCCCACACTAAGGACTCTCCACTTCTCAGTGATTTCCCTGTTCTGCACCTCTCTGGACCAGCCTCGTAGTTTGCACACAAATATCCTTAATGGTCATAAAATTGTCATGCCTTATCTGGCATTAATTTAACAGCAATGGCATAACACTGCATTACCTAGTCATCCAGCTGCTTCGACTAAGATTAATTCAGGCGAGCCAGGACACAAACGTTCAAGCTCCTTGATGCATCTTGCACCCACCCAGGGAGGACTTGGCTTTCAGCCAGTCTGCATAAACTCTGGTAGGATTAGCCAACGTTCAAGAGGCTCCTTTACGGGATAAGTAAGGAGGTCAAGCACTGCAATCTAAAAAAGGACATGACGGGTGTGTATAATCCCCCACAAGGCACATCCCTCCACCCTTTACAGCCAGCAACAGGGATGACTAAGGGCACACAGCAAAAACCATTATAACCAAGGCCATGGAAATGAAAGTGGCAAATGTACCATTTAGCCTGTCACCTTAACATGAAGTGAATTTATCTGATTTTATTATCAAACATGCCAAAGAGGAAGAGATGTACAGAGAGAACCATGAGAATACTGCTTACTTGGTTCTAGCTGGAGCAGAACTGCTGAAATCTTCTAGTTTCGTTCCTTTGGATTCCCTGCAGATAGCCCCGATGCTATCATGAGATGGCAGTAGATAAATCCGGACTAACCCAAGGCACTTTAAAACATTCTTCTCAACTGTTTGGGCAATGCTCAATAAAACTAACATACAACACACTCTGCTATAAAAGCACCCCGTTAGGTGTTGCCACTGTGGGCAGCTGTAGGTCAGAAAGTGCTGTTTGACCAAATGTTTAAATCAAGGGTGGGTGCTAAACCAAAAATATTCTTTTAAATCAATGTCACAACAGATCACAGTGACCATGGAGCTCAAGTTTGCCAAATTTCAGCGGCACTTGGTTTTCCCACTGCTACCTCCACGCAGGAGACATATCTCCCCACATCCGAGCCCCTCCAGGCCCAGGTATTTCTCAAAGTTTGATGAAATTGTGGGATCTTTCTTTGGAATATAGGCAAAGACAGACTTGATACAGCAAACAGACCATGGGAACAGCTTTGTTTATTTTAACATGAACTCCTTACACACTTTAGGAAAGCCATCAGCTGGCCTGTCCCTCACCAAAACACCAGAAAGGAGCTTACGCTGCTGCTGCAGCTTAACCCAATGCTGGGAACGGCTCCAAACATCTCTCTGGAAACTAGCATGATAATAAAACTTCTGCTGAAGTCATATGGCTCTCAGGTACCTCAAGATGAGCTGTCAGGAAGTGGGACTCATCTCAAACCAACCACAAGCTCCTCACCAACAGAGATTTCCCATTGGCAACACAGCACCAGCCACTGCCCTCGGCTGGGTGCTTGGCCATTAGAAAACATTGGGAAAAGCCTCTTCCATTTTCCTCCTCCCTCAGACAAGTTTACTAACCACCACCACCGGACACCAACGTCCTTCCCTCACCAACAACCCACGCAGGATTTGGACCACCACAGATGAGGTGAAAAGTCTCCTCCCCACCCTCCAGACCAGCCTGCGCACCCTCTCCCCCGTCCCAACATTAACGGAGTTTGTCATCGGCTCTGAGTGACCTTGGCGCAAACAATAGTTCTTGCCTCTCTAAGCAAGAATTTGGAAAACCAGCTTTTACTGGGCAGATACGTCTGGCTGAGATTTGTGATCAGATGCAATGCACGGTACAGCGTGTGACCTGGAGAAATATTACCATCAGCTAACAACAGCACAGATTTCTTTCCTCCCTGTCCTTCATTAGCCTCAGAAGCTGGCCTTGCCAGCAGCAGTAATGCAAGCTGAGACAACAAAGCACATTAATGATGGGCCCCATCATGTTCCGTATTAATTACTGTAGCTAGTAGTAAACTGTTGGTTATAAATTATATTTTGATAAACTGCCCTTTCTTTGACAAACCAGCTCCAATGTTTAATGTTGCACTTAAACCTCAGATAATACCCCAGGAGTCCTCGCTGTGCCCAGCAACAAATCAAAGCAACCTTCAAAAGGCTGGCAAGGGTCGCCTTTTCCTACGCACCCCGACCTGAAACTATCCCATCGCACTAACTTCATTATAGGTCAGCTTCAAAAGCTGAGTTGCCAAAACCAGCAGCACGCAGAGTTAGTGAGGGTCCTACAGAGGTGCCCCAGCAGTTCTCTGCAGGGGGGAGCAAGGCGAAAGGCAGTGCAGATCATGTTTATATACATGAGCATGTTTCTGTACAACAGTTTTCCAGAAATGATGCAATATTACAATGTTCTGCAATGTAGAATAGCAGGGTAGTAACCCCCAGGTTATCTCGACATTCGGAAGACAGGAGGCTTTCTTCTACCTGGAACTGAAATAGTCAACTAAAATCTTTATCCGAAAACATCATATTCTTATTTTTGTTTCTTTTTAATTCAGTGACATTTAGCTAGCAGAACAGCTGTTAGCAAAGGTCTAGAAGAGGTGGAATCCCATTTTCTATATAAAGAAAAATGTTTCGGAGGAAACTGCAATTTGACAAAAATACCTGTTTAGCAAAGTACATTTTAAAAAGTGGAAAAACATGTTTTGTTTTTTCTAAGCTAGCAAAGATCCATCGCAGCTCACGAAAAGGATCCCAAGTCCTAGGAACAAAGGTATAAAATTATATTGCAACACACATCCAGGAAAATAAGGAGGACGGACAAGCCCTTTAAGAAGCAGCACGGGGAGACACCCTCCCCCATCTCGGCTAGATGTCCCCATCACCTCCCACCACCATCAAAACACATGGAAAAACCAGACATGGTCTCCCCAAAGAGTGGGTCCAGCTCTCATCCATGATAACCAGGAGTTTGCATCTGGCTTCAGACAGAGCTGGGTCAAGCCTGGCACAGTCAACACTCTCCTTTATTTTACTCTGAAGGCACAACTTACCACACTGAGCAAAGACGAGATGCTGCACGTGGGATCTACAGTGCTAAAACCCCAAAAGCTCAGGGAGAGGATCAGCAGTGGCAACTGGGAATCCTGTCCTCTCCTCTGCAGAAGGAGGTGAAGCCCTCCAGCCTCACTGCAAGTTGCAAATTACAACTGCTTACAGCAGTCCAGGGTTCAGTCTTGCTCTTCCACCACTCATGGCAGATGGTGCATGCTATTATTAAATCTTGATTTCCAGCTTATAAGAGTAATTGGATGAAAACTTCTGCCCTTGGACAACAACTCACTATCTTTATTTTGGGAAAAAGCAGAAGTCTTGCAGTTAAATAACTTTCCTATTTTAACAATTTTTTTAAAAAATCATAACATACTTCTCCTAATTGGAAACACACAAAAAGTAGAATATGGCCCTATTAGTTAAAAGTCAATGCACATTTACCAACTCTTTCGAAACTGACAGTATTCTCGTGACAGCCATAAAAGCTGCTTTGAATTTTAGTTCCCTAGAAAGTAAACATAAGGAATCCCAAAGCCATAACCACAAGTGCCACAACTCTTAACACTGATGTCATCTTCAGCTTAATGTGTGCTGCAGAAGTCAGGATGGTAAAGCTTCAAAATCATCTCATCTATGGTATACAGGAAGAAAACAGTAATTATCCCCCAGCCCATCGCCCCGGGCACGTACCACAATGCCTTCATTTGATGCAACGTTAACAGCAGGACGCGTTTTATTCCCCAGCATTTAGCGTGGGGCACTGTGGGACTGGCGGGACCATTTACAGGGCCTGTTGTAGCCAAGTATCTCATGCTACTGTAGATTTTATTTCAGTTTCCAACTGTTCCTTCCAATTCCAACTACCAAACAAACGTTCCCTTTTTTTTTTTAGGAACCGGTTTACATTCACTTGTACCAATTTGTTTCTGTATCAGCTAGCCAGGGCAAAGGGGGTTACCTTTCAGGCCATTTTCTGGTATGTTAGACATAAGGGGACAGTGTAATTAATAGATGTCAGCCACAATCCTCCTTGACGCATTGATTTCTTCCTACTTAGGAAACACTTGGGGAGAACATGATCACCCCTGGCTGTCAGGTGTCCTCATAAAATCCATAGGCCTGGATTTACAGAAACTGCTAATCATTTTGGATGCTGAGAAGGGGGAAGGCGGAGTCTGATTTTGTAAAGCAGAGGAAACCTCTTATTAACTGTAACACCTTAGTGTACTTCAAAGGGAGCTTACAGGTACGCAGAGCTGGACAGCCAAAAGACTTCCAGAGCAAGAGGCATCTAGGAAAAACCCTTTTGGTCCCAAGCTGCATCGAGGGAGAAGCAAACACTCTCCCTGAGCTCAGAGCACCATCATCTCGAGGTGCCCAGACCGGGGATTACTGCAGCTGGACCCGTTTGCTCCCTGGTTCCCCCACTGTCACACCATATCACAGTCATGACCTTTCCACCACGGACAATTTGGATTTCGCCAAGCCATCTACATATAAAGTTGCAGTTCTAGGAAAAACAACATTTTATGGCTATACACCTTGGTTATTTCCTTTTAAGGTTTAATTTTTCCATCTCTTACATAAAGTCCTCAAAAAAAAAAAAGCTCAAGGTATTTGAATATTTCCATCACCCCCTAGTTCTGCCCAGGAGTATGTAGCTAACAAACCACACAAGACCAGTATTTGTGCAAAGCTAGTTAAAATATCCTCATTCCGCAAATACTAAACCTCCCAAAACACACCACACAAATAAAAAGCACAGAAAGAAGACAGTCCGCAAGCACGTCAGACAATCTTGCTGAATATTATGCTTAGCTTTGCACAAGCGATAAAGTATTTTTCACTGTGCACAAAGGCTCAAACCCAAAAATGGCTACCGAGAACTGCTCGCTCTTACCCACCCCACAAGGCACAGCAGACCAATCCTAGTTTTAAAGAAAAATTCCCTTTCTTCGGCTTGCTGAGTGATGCTGAGTCTCTCTGGAGACATAACGGCACTCTGGCTGGGCAGCACATTTTAATACGAGATGATAGAGGGAAGAAAGGTTCTACAAGAAGGGAGATGTCAGTGCCATGCAGCCAGCACGCTGCAATCCTTGTATTTCAAACCAATATAGACGGCAAATTGTTACGTCTCTCTCTTTAGAAATCAGAAAACAGCCCTCTTTCGTGTTTACCTTAAAAACACTGCCCTACGCGGGCATCTAGACAATCCAGTGGTCTGGTCTATGACACAGAGAGATGCATGGTGGAGAAGACAAGGAAGTAACGGCTGGTCTGAAACACCACCATATGCACCTGGTCCTGCACCACCACCCACCAAAGTATCTATCTACTAGCAGCTCAACTTCTGCAGCCTGCAACTTTTCCACTGGAGACGTTTCTGCGACGATTATCTACTACAGAAGGAAAATCACTAGAGGAGGACACCCAATAGCTTCCAGCCAGAACACAACACGCCTTCAGCAAGACCTTTGATTTTCACAGGAACACACTGAAGTTGCTCTTCGCAACAAAGAACAGCCCGTCTGTTGCATAACTAACCTTAGGCTGCATTAGATAAGCCATGCCTTCTCACAGATCAACTGACCTTAAATAATGTCCCCAGTGTATTCAGAGCCAATAGGTTTCTCTTAGAGCTCAACTGACAGGTCTTCTCCTTCCAGCTATTTCTTCAGAAAGGCACACAAA
The DNA here is from genome assembly GCA_035590195.1 of Aviceda cuculoides. Taxonomy (NCBI): domain Eukaryota; kingdom Metazoa; phylum Chordata; class Aves; order Accipitriformes; family Accipitridae; genus Aviceda; species Aviceda cuculoides. The sequence goes on from JAVJGG010000085.1 coordinate 30,624,158, forward strand.
GAAGGTTTCAAGAGAAATCTCATGCTTACTGTTCCAACAGCAGCTCTCCAGCCCAAAAATGAAGCACGAGATCTCAGTTCCAGAGTCGCCTCTCCCTTTGAAAGCTTCTTCAGCACTTCATTGCAACAGAGCAAGTGAGAGCCTTTGCGGGACAGAATGGGGATTGAAGCAGATGATAACTGGAAAACCCAGTATGCCTCGGGAAAGTTTGCTGCAGTTCTGCCACTGAGTCAAGCCAGAAGGAAAACAGCCAGCCGTGCAGATGAAGCACTGCTTTGTATTCTGGATAAGGCAAAACAAAGGTCTGGTGATGAGGAGCTCTCGCGTGTCACGCAAGGGTCAGCAGCAAAGGCAAATTCCACCATGGCATTTCCGTTCTGTTGCCCAACCCGTTACTAAGGGTGGATACAGGAGGATCTTTCATTTCTTATCCAAAAATGCCATTTAACACAGCTCTGCAGCATCACCCTGCTGCCACATTCCACTCCAGAGGTGGGATATCAATCCTCGCACAGAGCTGAAGCCACAGGGCGCTGTGCAATGAGCAGATGAGCTCTTCTTACACCGTTTCTCCAGCCCCCATCCCGCGTGCGAGATGATGCAAGAGCTCTGCAGCAGCCTGAGAGGTGGAAACGCTCGGGAAGAGACAGAGATAAAGTTAGCAAGTGCCTGCACTGTTCCTGGCAGGTCGTTTCATTGTCCACGCAGATGTCTGCGTGTTCCCTGCTGGTGGGAGAACGTTTTAGAAGCAAAATGCTTTGCGAAGCAGAGCCGCATCCCTTTGGGAATGCAAGTACTAGAGCAACTGCCCAGTAAACCTGCAGCAAAGGCAGAGGCACCAAAAGCCTAGCTGTTTTCTGACACCAGCTTAGCTGTCACACAGCCTCCCCTTGAGCACCAATTTCCCTACTTAAAAATCAGGGCCAACAGGGCTTCCCTTCTTGCTCCGTGTTGCTCCACTCATGCAACTGCTGCTTGATAAGAGTTTTGATACAAGGGCAGATATAACACACACATCATCCAGCGCCTCCCTGACCTCTTCCGATGGAGCACATTAGAGCAGGAGCCCTGCCTCACTTCTTGCAATCTGCCAAACTGGGCTTCATTGATCAGGCCCTGCCCTAGAAAAAAGCCACGTTATTTTCTGTATAAGCCGTCATTGCCTCTTGCTATAACTGCACGAACCCAGACTTGAAAGGGTTGTTCGTGCCAGAGGAGCTCCACAGCCACTGAGGAGCTTTCTAGTAAACCGAGCCCTGATTGCGAAGCAAAGGGCTTGCAGAGCCGAGTTACTGGAATCTATTCCTCCCGCATTAGTCAGCATATATGAATACATCCTCTTGCTTCATTAAATTTTAACTGGAGTACATGTGAATAGGTTTTGCTGGTTACTTAATCAAAGAGAGTCTGAGTACAAGGTGTTCACATAAAAAGCTAGAAAGCAGCATCCTTTCTAGCTTTTCTTTCAGATTTTTTAAGCATCCATTATCGATTTCTTCAGGTCAGTTGACATTTGGGGGCTGCTGCAAAGAACCACGAAAAGCAGCCACAAAGTGCAAATAAAGCACTTTGGAGGAAAACCGGACACAGATCATTAACCCTGTGTTTCTCATTATTATCCAGACAAAAATTAAATGCAAAATCCCAGAGCAGCTGTTGCATTAGCTAGCTGATAGCTAGTACTAAACACAACGATTGCTTTGCTGCTGTGTGTCATGCATGTTTGGGCTGGACTGTCTAGAATGTCATTATTTTAAGTGTCCTTAGGTACTCTGAAACCACAGCAGATTTGAACCTATCAAAAAAAAAAAAACCCTCCTACTTGTAAACTTTGGGATTTCCTCAGTAATCGCCTTCTCTTGTACTGCAACACAGATGCTTATTTGTTCACACGCGCTTTCCCTAAGCTTAGAGAAACTTTGCATGTACTTTCTTGCCTGCCTTGAACAGGACAACCATCTCCCGAACTCCTTCTTTACTAAAACCGTGAGCCGTATGACTGGATTCTCAACTTCCATAAAATCCACATCGTTAGTACAGCTTGAATTGACTTACAGCAGTTTACACCAGCTGAAAATCTACCAATAAAGTAACTCCAGTCTGCAAGAGGCACAGCTGGGGACAGGAGCTCGGTGCCTGACTGCGTGACAAACAACAAGCAGCTATGTTGTTCTGCACGGCACTGTTTGCTAAGTGAATCAACAAAAAACAAACAAACAAAACAAACAAACAAAACAAGAACAAAAAACCCAACAAAAACCAAAATCACAGCCTTTTAAAGCCACAACAAAGAACTTACTGGACTGCTCCTGCACACTTGCTCAGAAATGTATATATTCTGTACAGTGATAGGTTCTGGCAGCCTGGGACTCTGACACACTTTCTATGGCAATGTCCTAACATCAGAAAAATTTGGTCGTAAGCTAAAAATGTTACAGAAATAGCATAGGATCATAAGTTACCAGCTGAGTCAGAACTCGATCTGCTACTTGACTTTTCTACTACTTTATTCTTTAAAAAAAAACCCAAAAAACCCAAGCGTATCACGCAGTGGTTTCTTTTAAACAGTTTGCTTCTGCCATCACTTACAAAGAAGAACGAGCCTTTGTAGGGGGAAAGCAAGTCACTCAAACCGGCAAAAATCGATCTGCAAAGAAACAAAGGCCGTGGATCCCCCCACACACCACCGCCACGTGTGCAGCAAGAACACCCCAGGTCCTCTGCCTGCAAACTCTGGGGCGCCGGAGGCTGCCCCTGCTCGTGCACGTACAAGGAGTCCTCCGCCAGAAACCCAGGGATGATAATGGGATTGTACCTGGTAGTACAGAGGCATAGATCCCAGGAATCCGAGGTGTGCAACGCAGTCTCCAGCATAAAAGCATTTTATTTGCGCTCTGTACTTGTAAATCTTTGGTAAATAATTAACAGACAGCGTAAGCATGTAACAGAACTGAGTCGCGGGTGTTGGCGAAGGAAAACTGCTATAAATGAGTATGTCACGGTAATAAGCTGCCTGTTCACCTGTTGGGCACTGCAGAAATTAATTAAACAGTTTCGTTTTCATAAATTAACCCCTGACACCCCGAACCTTACTAGAAAGCACAGCCGTATTCCTTCTCTGTTATTTATGACCATAATTCTTTCTCCTTTCACAGCTTGGGCAGTCTTTACATGAAGAAACTGTGAACCGCCCCAGACTCCTCTTGCTGGGGAGAGCCCAGTTCTCTCACACGAAGGCCTGTTCTCCCATCCAGCGGAGGGGAGGGGGGGTGGAAGCGAGGAGCCTCCCCCAGCATCTCACTAGCAGCTGCCGGACTGACTGGCAGCGAGAAAGGATTTCCCTGGTACGAGCACCTGAATGTGGCAGAGAAGGAGACCCCCTCGTCCCACATCTCTTCAATTCCTCCCTCTCCGCGTATCCTACAGGCTGCTTCTGCAAACACAGCCCAGGAGATCTACTTTTTTTTTTTTTTTTTTTTCTTTCCTATGTGTAGCAGGAAGGCAGAGGAGCAGAAATCCTCCTGCCAGGCGTCGCACTGCAAAGGACCCGGCTCTGCAATCAGAGCTGTCCGCACTCCTTAAAACACCGGAGACATTCAGCATCACAACATTTCAGCCCCAAACACATAGCTGCTTGAAGAGCAACAGGCAGAAGCCTGCTAAAACGATGAGGAAAGGGGAAAGGATGAGTCTTCGGAGAAGAGCAGATGACTAAAAAGTTATTCGATCCAAAGCAGTGCACCGAGGAAAGTAAATTGTCAGTGTCTCGCCGTTGTTCGCTGTGTCCTTCAGAAAACACACAGATCCCGGCTCGTCTGCAGCTCTGCCTGGAAACAAGACCCAAAAAGGCCCTTTTCTGACAACTTCAAAATGTTTAAGCTCATTTTACCATGTTTGTTTTGGTTTTGCATACAGTAATATACAAGCAATGAACTCTTGATTTCCCCCCCCCCCCAAAGTACAGCTCCCATAAGCTTAAAAGTAAATGGAAGTGCTTAGCTTCCTGGGGTATGTAACTGGAACATTTTTCTAGCACCTAATAAAACATTGTTTGGTTGATACTAACCATTAAAATATGTGTTTCAAGTCATGTAATGTTCCCTGTGAAATTTGCCTTTTTGCTCCATGAAAAAAAGGGCACTGAAAGGAATCCTGCAGCCATAAGGATCTCACTTATTTCATGGAAGTATCATTTTAAAAGCCTCACAACATGATCAAAGCACTCTTGAGAACAGATGTTCCAGGCTTTACAAATTCCAGCATAAGTATTTTTATGACATTTACAACTGCTAAATTCTTTCAGCCAATTTTTTTTTTTTTTTTTTTTTTTTTCCCCCTGCAAGAAGCTTGCAGGCACTTTCCTCCTCGAGGAAGACGTGTTCACACACGGCCTCGGCTCCAGCCACCGACCCCCTCCTCCCACCAGCCCTCCCCATCCATCACGACGGAGAGCCGGGCGGTTTCCCCAGCGGCCCTGCGGAGCTGGGCACGGTGTCCCCCACTTTCACGAGGGGACCCCGATGTAGGACGTGTGTCGCTGTAGCGCTCAGACTCTGGTTCTCAGCTGGCCGTTCATACGAACTCTCTCCCAGTAAACCGCGTTGCTCCACTACCTTGACACCAGACTACAGCCTCCAAAGCCCTCCATAAGGTTTCTTATTGACCAAGGCAGACACCATTACCATCCCTCAAGACCACACCAGACCATGACAAGCCCTGAGCCACTTCACCTGACCCTGCTTTGAGCCAGGGGCTGCACGAAAGACCTGCAAGGTCCTTCCTACCTAAACTGTTGGAGGACTATAGATCTCAGGTAGGAGCCACGTGGAAATGCCCTCAATCACATCAACACCCCAAGAAAGCACCTTCCCTGGTCCCCCAGCTCCTCCTACAGCGGTGGGAACGTTCTGCCTGTGCAGAAGACCTAGAAGGGTGCTCCCCTGGCTGTAGCAGAACACACTCACCACTACCTAGCTAAAAGACTGGATGCAAGCAGGAGATCCTCAGGTAGCTAATGTCTTGGATGCTACTAAAGCCAGATGAGCAAAGCCAGAAGGAGTAAGAATAGCGGGGATCTGCAGGACTATGCAGGAACCTGCTTGTTCTTGGGAGAGCAGCAACAAGTCCCCATTCCTGGAGTCGACCACGGAGGCAGGGAGCGCATTTTTCAACTACAGTTCAAATCACAGTCAATTTTCCACTGAGAGCAAAGTTCCCAGGACGCTTAGCTTTCCACAGTCAGTTTCTGTGTATTCACCATCAGCATCACCAAGCTCTCTGGTTGACAGAAAGTCTACACACCGTGCAGTACTCGGCAGTTTTGTGAGAGTGAGCTGTGTACCAACACAATGCTCATGACTACCCAAGAATCTGAAACATACAGTTTATCTCTGAAGAATAACATGGGTTTTTGTACCCCCAAAAAACAGGATCTGAAACAACCAGCTCCTTTCAAATTTCACATATTCGCAGAAGAGGGTGTTTGTGAAGAGGACCCCACAAGCACATCACTTCTCTATATGTGCCCAGTTTAGTTTCACCTGATTCCATACACTCCCTTCCCAATTCCTACAACCTGCTTGCACATCCTGTTTCACTATGAACACGAGCTTCTGCCCTGGGGCAGCGCTGCCTTCACTTCTCCTCATGGGGTCAGCTCAGATAGCAGTCAAAATGGGAGCAAAAAAACCAGGCAAGTTTACCCCTCTGGCTCATCCAGGCTGTCAGCCCAATCTAGGCATCGCCAGGGCTGTGGCAGCTCTTCACCATGGGCATTGGGTGCCACCAAAATGGCAGAGTGACAGGTCCACCCCGAGTCACCCATCAAGAAGATGGGAGAGCGACCTCTGAAAAAGCAGCACATGGCAAACGAGGTCCCACAGAACAAGGAAAGATGAGGAAAACACATGAGAGGAGAGAGACCCCAAGTTCCAGTGATGGGGAGCAGAGTAGGGATGCTGGAGGTGAGCACAGGGCTGAGGAACAACAAGGACAGCTGAGGGTGACAATCTGAAGAACTCCAGCAGAAGCTGAAGGGTGTTGGAGAAGCAAACTCAAGCAGTGGGTGGTCTGAAAAAAGCCTCCACCAGCAAAAGAATCGTGAGCAATCACAGCAAGCCTTCCTTACGCCAAAATGCTTCAGCTTTTCTTGATGGACCTCTTAGTCTGAGGACTTCCTGTGTTGTTCAAAACTCATTTACTTCTTCATTTATGAGGCACAACTCTGTATTTTAAATGCACATAAAATTTGCCCTCAAAATGCCTTTTGCTGAAAATTAAAATACACACATAAAATCTTGCCACGCTGGCAACAGGCACTTTCTGCGTGTACGCGCACCCACGCGTCTACGCGCACAGGCCGGTGCGTGCGCACAAACACACCCGCATTCCCGTCTACGCTACGGCTTTTCTGGAAAAAGGCCGTTCCCCAAAGCTGTCACACAGCCACGCCGTGCTCCTTCGCTCCAACCTCAGGGACAACCAGCACCGACAGCAAAGTCCCATTTCCTGCAGGTCCTGTCCGGTGCCCCCCCCTCCTCCGCGGGTGCGTCACCCCCGCGGCACGCAGCGGCGTTGCATCCCAGGCTGCAGCCACCCCCGTGCCCTTGCACTGCTCCGATGCCGGTGCCATCGGTTACGGAGGGCGAGGATGGTGTCTTCAGGGCCTGGGATGCGGCGAAGGAATCTTAAAAGGGCACTCGAGGCGGCATCGGGACTTACCGAAATGGTTCTGCTGAGTTATTAACATCACGAACCTGCGCCAGACCCGAGTTCGTTTTGTTATCTCGTCTTCCCGCCCCAAGTGAATTTGCTGAGCGATTTTAAGAAACAGAAAAAGGCTGTGAGCGATTTTCAGGCCTTCTGATTTAGCCGTTAAAAAAGAAGAAAGATCCTACAATGTCTCCCTCTTGTTTTTCTAAATAAAAATAATCTATAGCCCTAACTTGATAATAAATATGCTCAAAAGCTGTCCTTAAGTAAAAGCTTTTGATAACAAATTGCCTGTGCTAACTGCTATTTTACTGTTGAATTTTTTATTGTTGCTTAAGCACCGCAATTATGCTAATAAGCCTGAGAGGATGGTACACTAAAGCATTGAATGTGACAGATATAATACTCAATAAAATGTTAATCTTACCTGAAAATTGGAATCAAACAGCCTTATTAGTATTTATGGATATGGCATCTCCAACATGTTTCTTAAGAGGAATATATCTATGCAATAGATATTTCTAAATATACCTTGCTATTTCTCGTGCCTCCATACTGTCTAATTCAAGGTGGCTATTACCCCTGCTGCTAATTGCCAGTCCCTTTTGGAACAAGACAAAAGAGCACCGGTGCCTGGGCCATGCAAAACTCCTGCATATTGGAGGACTTTTCCCCTTGACACCTTGAGGATGGCAGCTACCCATGGCGATGGGGAGACCAATCCCCAGCTCGTGGCAAGGCCACCAGGCTTGGCAGGGTGCAGCAGGACACGACGAAGGCACTGCCCTGCCACCCTCGGTCATCTAGTTTTACCATATCTCTACTTATAAGTGCAAGGCAGGTAAATCTAGCAAAGCTTTAAATTTATTTACAGGCGCTGGAGAAGTGGCTTTTGGATTTGAAGATGGGACTAAACACTAATTTATTTATTTTATTTTTAAACTTTTCAGCTGATGCTGACAAGGAAGCAGACCCATCTGTTTCGCTGCAAGTTACGGCGTTGAGGAGTTGGACCCCGAGCCGCTGGGCTGTCACAGGGGATCTGTCACTGAGGTGCCACATGACTTTTCACAAGTTGCATTGCATTTCGCACCGTCCCAGTCCAATTTCTTAATTGATGGCATAATTTTTTCAGGGAACGAGCTGCCTTTCACCACGTGTTGCCTTTTTTTTTTTTTTCTGGCCAAACCTGTGGGTCTCAGACCCAACCTTGGGGCTCCACTGTCATGCACTTTGCTGTGGGTAAAGCAAGTGTTCTTCAACACCTTCACTTTCTCATCTATGAAAGGAGGAAAAAGTAACCTCAGAAGAGCCACATGCTTCTGACAAACTATATTTACATCCACGACCAGGCTCTATAGAGAGACAATTTCTACACAACGGACTGGTGTGGTTTTCAAACACTGCAGGTTAATGCTTAAATAGCAGCTGCTGGCTTCCAGCTTCATTCCTCATGCTGCTCTCGCCCACAGAAGTCAATTCTGCTGACAGGACAGCAGAAACATCAATAATCAGCATTATACTTTCTGATAGACAAGCAAGATTCTTGCTGCTGCATGCTGCAAGCCTCCTTGGTAGCAAACATTAGGTAGGAGACATCCCAGCATTGTTTCAATGAATAGTCACAGTGGGGAAAACCCAACCAGCTGCCCACCAAAATCTGGGATTCCCAAAGCACTCAAAGATCACAACGAGCAACCCACAGGGCGCAGCTCACAACACAGCAGGATGCACGAGGACTTTCTTCAGCAATGCTTGCAACGCATGCTGGCTTGCACTGGGAGTGCAAGGATGGAAACAGGATTGCTTTGCAGGACACAGAGCTTAGAGCAGCTCCGTAAAATGTCATTTTTGGCTGTAAGCAAGGAGCTCAGCATTAAAAAAAAAAAAAAAAAAGTCTTTTCAGTTGCAAAATCAAAGAAAACTACTAATTGACTGAGCTTGCACCTCACAGAGCCGGGAGATGCACCCAGGGCTCCTCTGCCCCAGGTTAGCCCCAGCACAAGATGCCAGACGCCAAATCTTCAGGCGCAGCCAGCAAGTTAACCAGGCACATAGCTGCACTGTGCTGCGGGACCATACGGCAGCCACTCCCATAAAGGTGGCAGGACTCATCTCTGCCATGTTAAGTGAGCCTTGTCATTATTTCCAACCCTGCAGGGAAATCTAAATTGAACTTTGGCATATTGTTTTCTTTTGCTAAGCAGCAACGCTTGAATGTTAACTCTGGTCCTGACAGGCATATTTATGGAGTATTCTTTGCAAATAATCTTACCCTGACCAGTCCGAAAGGTCAGAATCGTAAAAAATAATAACAACAATAAAAAAGCACAAGGCTGGAAAACCATCACTGCCATTGGCACAACCCCTCAACTATTAACCGTCCTTGCAATAAGGTGAACTGCAAGGTCTTGGATTTATTTGATTGATTGAGATCAAAAGATCAGGGGGCACACAGTAAATCATATCTTTCCATGAACGCATTTTGCTTTCAAGATTTAAGTAGCTAGTTGCAGGAATTGAAAAGCTCAAGAGGAAAAAAAAAAAAAAAAAGGGGAAGAAAAAAAAACATGTACAAAGGTGACTTCAGAAAGGCATCCCCTTATTTCTTTCTTGACACCATCTGCATTTCTTAGAGCTATTTGGAAGTTTCTTCCATGTTGCCATACCCCTGGGACACAACAGCTTATCTCTGCTAAGCAGAAGATGATAACAAACAATAAGACACTAGTATAACTCCAGGGAAGACACCAGTATTTGCTGAGATTAAGTATGAAAGGTAAATATTAGGGGAACCAAATGAATCCCAAACAAAGACCAACAGGAGGTTGAAGAATTTCCCACTGAATTTCAGGTGCCCTGTCTCACTGTCCTTCTTAATTGGACCAAAGAAGATGAAGCACCTTGTTCCTCTCATGATGATGGCTCAGAGGCTACCTACGCCCAGGCTACGGTTGTCATCTGCAGCTCCCAGGGGAGCAAAGGAGAAGCAAGGGAACTAAATGAGTAGCCATCTTCAGGACATAATTTCAAGACCCAGCTGGTGAGCCAGCACTTTTAAACACAGAAAAAGCCTTCTGCGTTCTCTGTCAAGACAGGACAAAGAAACACAAAGGAGAACAGGAACAGAAGAACATGAAAAGAAAAATTAAACTCGCCTCCATTTCATCAGCCCCTGGAAACAGAAAGAAAAAGTAATCATTTGGTTCCTCTCTCTGTGTTCCACATGATATTCGTTATTTTGCTCAGTATACCTGTATCTGTAGCATTGTGTTCTCATGTCACAAAAAAATAGATGAGATTACCCACCTGAGAGAAGAGAAAAGCCCTTACATGGACCACAGAAGAGACCCAAACTCCCAGGAACTTGCTACAAAGGAACCAGAATTGATACAACCTCCTGTTTTTATCACAAGTTTACATTACGTGCCAACAACAGAGGATTAAACTCCTTTTCCATGAGCTTACACTTCCCTCCAGAACATCATCATCATTCAGGTAACAAAGACACTGAGCACCACAGTTAATTGCTGTTGCATCAAAGCTCATAATCAGACCAGGCAGCAACTTCTGCACAGATACACTGGGCTTTGCTTTTACCTTATGAGTTTTGAATAAGGTTGTCAAGATAAGAATTTCACATACTCCCATTTCTAACCATCATCAGGTTAGAAGGACTCTCCAGAAGTCATCTAGTCCATTTCTCCACCACACGGAAGGATTGGTTCTCCTAAAAGCACATCTGCTAGAGCTTTTCAAACTTGTTCTTAAACCTTTCCAAAGACTGAAACTGCCTAAGCTCCTCAGGCAACACACTCCAGCGCTCAGGTATTCTTAATGCAGGAGATCATTTACTAATGCCTCATCTAAATTTCTGTTGCTGCAACTTAAGCTCATAATTTGTCTTATTTACAGTAGGCAGTTTTACAGTTTATTCCCTCTCTCCATGACAAGTTCACTATTTCCAAAATTTACAAGCTGAGGCACCAGTGTGGCTTGCCCTCTCTTTGCCATTCTGCTTCTGCTCAAAGCACGTTCTTAATCTTGTGTTTCTGTATGTGTATTTCTTTTCTTACCCCAAGAGAACAGGCAGCTGGGATATCACAAGGCTGTTTCAAGAGAAGACGCTCACATCCAAAGGCTTATGCATTCAAGCACACCCAGTCATAAAGTACTCTGAAACAAGAAAAAGAAAAGATTTGTCTTTAGGATGGTAGGCAGAGGGTCCAGTAGTATGGAAAACCCAACAACTCTGAAGTGTAATTTCTTCCACACCATTATTTAACATTCAAACAGATCTTCAAAAGCAACATCAATGGCTGTAGATACATCACACAGCGCCACTCAAACTTGGCCACATTTTCTCTGACAACCACCATAAGGGTTTGATAAACCTGTGTTCTATGAAAAAATGTGCTCACTGACTTTGCAGAAAGTTCTGCCAAGCTATAAGCAATACCCAGCACGCATCAAAATCAGATGGCTCCGACTCCAAAGCTTTATTCACTATGACAGAGGACAAATCTTAATGTTGCCTCCAGTGACTTCATTTACAGTGTCACTGAAACCAACAGAGGCAAGACTCCTAGTCTATTCCAAGATTTGAGTGTGTGTAATTATGGGATAGACCCAGAGGAGAAAAGTCAGGTCTGATGAAAGATTGAGTCACTTTCGTGTTCAAAAGAGAGTACTTACCTCCTGATCTTCAGGATGTCCTAACTAGCAAAAAGAAATCTTTCTCCTGAAACCGAGGGTTTGGTGACAATGAAGAAAGAATAAAGAAAGGATTTACGTGAGCGCTCTTTGGAAACACAGGGGAGAGCTCTGAATAACAAAAACGTCCCAAATTTCATGAAAGAGAACAAGCAACAAGGGAGAGCAGCAATAATGCATCTGCCATCCTACTTTTGGAGGCTTTCAGAAAAACAAAGCTAGATGGTAGCAGACAATTTGCCACAACAGCATCTTTCACTAGTAGATCACCTTTTGCACCCCATCTCATCTAAATCCCTGTCTCCCTGCAGCAGGGGCTGCTGCTAGCCCCAAAGGATCAAGTGGCTTTGTAACAAATATGCCTTTTCAGAGGGCTGAAGCCAAGAAACACTCAATTTGCCACCTGCTGTGAAAACAAGATGCCTGTTGCACATCTAAGGATATGCCAATGCAAGAACTCAGTGTCTTCTCTCTTGCATGCACTATCCGTCTGACTATCCCTTTCACTACTGCACTTTGTCCATCTCCAAGTTTCCACCTGGGATGGTTTGTTGTTTGGTTTTTTTGGTTTTTTTGTTTTTTTTTTTCCTTTGCAATCCTTCTCAGCTGCCCTGGGCTTTTACTTTCCTTGACCATTTCCACTTCTACCAACGCCAACACTTACAGCCAGCCCAACTGCTTCAGCACAGGAAGGTGACATGCTCCTATTTAGAACAGATTTGATAACAAAAGTGCTGTTTCCAAGGCTAAAGAGGAATACCTGCACCAATAATGACCCTACAGCAGTACACAATAGGTAAAGAGACTGAGCAATAAATGCCTGTTACTGAAGCTGAAGAGCTCAAAGTAATCTCAAAATGTATGACGGCCAACTACTAGAAGAGTTTAAATGCATGCTGAACTTTAGGGGTGAAAGTAGCTCCAAGGACTTCAGCAAGATCATCTACAGCATGGGACACATTATCTCCCAAAATACTAGGGAGATAAGGATGTTCAGCAATGGATAGAGATACGAGGAGTGCTTCCACCAAGAAAATACACACATTTCCATAGTTGAATTATGACAGCTGTTGAAAACCATGGAGTAGCATTGAATGGCAGCCCAGGACAAGGAGCCAAGACGACTACCACATGCAACTGAAACTGCCAAGGGATTAAGTTAGGTCAAATGTAATTACACAGACTGGAACCTGGCCAGGGTACTGGCTGGTTTAAGAAAATTAAAAGAGGTGTTCAAAAGTTTCAGAGATGGAGTCCTCCTCCTGTTAATTATTTGGTGAGTCAGTCACTGAAGTCTCAGTACTCTGGGAGGCTGTCTGAAAAAGGGGGAAAAATGAGGCATAAACTTGAAAGGCATTAGAAGCGATTAGCAAAAGCCTTTGTTCTCCATGGCAATCCTTGCTGCACTAGTGCGCGAAAGCCTTTCATGTTCATGCTGAAAAGTGGCCTTAGTTCCTTTGATACTTCTGGGAGGAAGCGTTTAAATTTACAAATATCCCACTGTCAGAAGTTTCAGACAACAGTCGAGGAACTAGATCGGACCTAGCTTTTAACCCAGCTCCCAGGCAGGCAGCGCTCCTGCTGAAGGGAGGAATGCAAACAAGGACACATGGAAGCTCATTGAGACCTGGAGTAACATCTACTCTACTTGCTACTGGTGTATGAAAGCCAGGTCATGGGGAAAAGGAGCTTGCAAGCGTGTGGGACAGTGGCCTCCTCACCTTCATTCAGTTTTCGGAAGATGGGGAGCATGCAAGGCAGGCAATGGTAAGGAAACCAGAAAGGATGCTTCGTGGTCTGGCAGCTGAGCGTCACTTTGAAAGATTGCATCCTGTTTATGCCTCTGCCATAAACCTCCTGAACGATAAAAGGAAAGTCACATATATCAAATTTTTTCCCAGATATTCATTGCTGTGCCTTTTCTGGCAAACTAAAGACACAGAAAGACCACGTCCGGAAGAGACAAAAACTAGCAGTCATGGATTGAGATTCTCTGTTCAATCTCTAATTGAGACTTGTACTATAACCATGTACAGTGCTAGAAAACATGAAGTATCCTGAAAAAAACAGGCCTTGTAAGTCTCAGTTTTGGCACCTGAAAGTAGAAGCCTCTGCTACCTCGGCATCTGGAAATCGTCATCAGAGATATACTCATTACTGTCTTTGAAGCAGTTGGATGCAACAGTAAAAGCAGTACAGAATTGGAGATTAACCTTTCTGGGTAGCTTAATCAGTGAAATATTCAGATGATGCACATTAAATAAACCAATTCTTTTACTGATGGGAAAAAACCAGAAAGACTAAATAACTATCTTCTCAACAAGTACCACACAGCAGGCACGTTGAGTGACATGGTTTCCTCTCAAAGCGACAGCAGGTGAACGCACAACCGAAGCCTCTGCCATATTGATTTCATGCACTTTTTTTTTTTTTTTCTTTTTCAAAAAACAAGCCAGGAAAAGGCAGACATTTCACAGCACAGATTGGTGCAATTTGTGCTAATGGCCTAAGCATAGATGCAAGCAGCAGCTCGCTTCTCTTCGTGCGGAAGAGTCAATGGAGACAAGTTCTGGTGGGACAACTGCTGCCGCAGCACACCTTGCCCCAGCCCAGCAACACCTCCTCCAACAGCTTTGGAATAAGCAGGGCAAGAACTATGAGCACAGGAGAAAGTCTGTGCTGTCTTGCAACGGTGTGGAAAAACGAGGGGCAAGCAACCATGGGAAAAGGTTGCAGTCTCTGCTGACCACGTGCAAGCTGTCGCTCCTCCCAAATGTAGTCAAATACTCTTCCAGATAGCAAAAGCACAAATGCCCTAAATCTCTTAGCCCTGGCACTCCTCTAACAAGGCAAGTCACTTCCTTGGGGTCATCAGGCACCACAAAGACAGCAAGGACACAGATTCCTTCTACAAATAGGAGCAAAACAGTACTGTAGTTCTTCCCATTCTTCCCAACCACCTTTCAACCAGACTCTTCTGAAGCAGCTCCACTGCTTTAGCTGGAAAGACCCACAAAAAGAGGTTTTGACAGAAGCAGAGACCTAGCATGGGAAACCAGAGCCACACTGGTACAAGTCACAGAAGCTTGTAAGCAGCAGTATTACAATACTTTCTGAGTTTAAAATATTCAACGAGGTCAACATGGAGCATGTAGTTATCGCTGGGCTTGTATACGCCCCAGGCTATACTCACCGACAGCATTATGCCAAAGGCACCCACCTCACCCACGCTGGGTCTCTGCAGCACAGCCACCAGCAGCTGCCAGCCCTAAACACCCTAATTAGCAAAAGGTGGAGGGTACTCTTACCAACTTAACGACAACGTCATTGCCCTGAACAGCGGCATGCCTCATCCCTCCTCCTCCCGTCGGGACGAAAAGCCGCGCGGCGCATCGCTGCTGCAAGGAGCGCTCGCCCCACTCCTCCATGCGCGCCATCGCCGGAGCCGCGTGCGGGCACCGCTGCACGTCAGGACCGATGCTACGCAGACCACAAAGAATGCGTCCTGCGGCGTGGCTGCACACGCCAGGCCAAGCCACACAGCAGAGGCTGGGGAGAACAGGGCAGCCCGAAGGGTGTCGTGCCGAAGAGGGACCTGCTGCTGAGAAGGGAAGGTGGCCACGGTGGCTGGAGCGTGCAGGGGGACGTCTCCCTGCAGAGCAGCGGTGATTAACCAATACTGATAAGGGCCTTTAGTACCTGAAACAAAGCACAAGCAAATGGCATGGAAAGGACTAATGTCAAGCAGTAATAAAGACGGAGTTAGGTCTGTTGCTCAAATAAGACATTTTTTTGCCTAGGTTACTTGTCGTTAAAATAAAAAAAAAAGTTTCCGCATGCAGGGACATCCTGTTCGCTGTATTAAATTAAAGGGATGATTCAAGAGGGAACAGCTTTTGGTAGGCGGGGGGGGGGGGGGGGGGAAAAAATTT
>JAVJGG010000085.1:30639544-30690012 GCA_035590195.1 Aviceda cuculoides
CCCCCCCCCGAATCAATTTCAGGTTGCTATGGACAACTGGGCTGTCTCCTGTAAAACTAAATTGGATTCTGCTCTACAAACCTGAACACTAAACATTCCCTGAAATACAACACACACACACACATACACTCTCTAAATAAATAAATACAATAAAATAGTCTTGTGTCATCTCACAGCTTTTTTTTTTTGCTGAACTAAGGACGTGCTCAAACCTGCTAATTACTGCAAAATACAGGACTGGAGTTTTGGCTCAGCAGTGGCTTTCTGACTGCCAGTTCAATGCCAGCCGCTGCCTTACAGGGAAAAAGATATTTAATGGCAGGGTGGCAAAACGAACCAGAGCAGCACCCAGACTCACCTCACTCGGGCCCTTTCACGTGCTCTGGGCTTGCAGCAGGTTCTAAAACAATGTTCTGCTGATCCAGGCTCCTGCAGAGTTTAGCTAGCAAGGGCCAGGGAAAGCTCAGCCTGGGGCTTTCCAGCATGTCCTAGCTGATCCCGGATGGAGGCAGTTTAACCTGCCCATGGTCTTTGAATGGCCTGAATAGAAACGACACCCTCCACTTGAGCAGTTGACCTGTGGTCACAGCAGCTGGGTAGGGACCTCGCATGGAGGGACCACTGGGGACCACACGGTGGCCATGGTCCAACAGCTGTCCTCTCCCCATACCCTGCGCTGGAATCATCTGAAACAGGCTTTAAGCACCATCCCCGCTCCCTGCGGCAAGTAAAGATGCACGGGCACAGGGCTGCATCACCTCCATGCCTGTGGGATGTTCTCCTCCAGCACACCTTCCGCCAGCAGTCCAGAGCAACGCAGCGAGACCTCCCTGCAAACCACAGCTCCCCCAGTCCTCACACCCCCCGAGGGAGGAGGGCAGGGAGCGAGGGCGGCCCTGGGAGCCTCGCCACCCCTCTGTGCCAGGCACGTTAATCCCTGCGGTCCTCGGGAACCCAGGCAAACTGGGAGCTTGGGAGAGACGTTTAAGAAAGCAGAGGCACGGTTTGGCAAAGATCAGAGCTACCGGCCAGGAGCTGCATCGGGCTTCTCGTGGGCTGGAAGGAAGAACATGAAATCGAGGGGGGGCAGAGCTGATGCCCCATGAAATAAGGGAATCGGGCAAGGGACGACTGTGCTCCATGTGTGCAGGCACCCACTGCGCCACGGCCTCCGGCACGATGCCAGGCTGGAACCACGCAGCTAGTTATGTTCCTGTAGTCACATTTTGCTCAGCACCAGCCAGGTAGCATCCTTCTGCGCCATGGATGGTCCCAGGGGATGGACACCAGGCCATCACGGCAGCCCACTGAGAAAACAAAGGGTAAGAGCTAGATGCCAAACTCCAAACCCCTGGTCAGAGAGGCTGGAGCAGAGGAGATGAGGCATCCGACTCTGTACCCTTCCCCAATAGCTGTTAATCAAATAAATCTATCCAGATCAATCTCTCCATCAAGACCACAGGAAACATTCCCATCCCACGATACTATAAGTCTTAATTTTATGGCGAAGTTGATGTTTTTCCAATGAAACGTACCATTAAAATATAAGATTTTATTAGCAAAATCAATGATGTGTGCAGAGACAGTCCCTCATGGCTTTTAAAAAAAAAATCTATGAATAATTATAAAACTAATAGCAATAGAGAACATTGTGCAATTATTACAGCTGTTTTACAGGATTCTCTAATAATGCCCCTACTTCTGGTAAGACACCTTAAGGCAGTACCACAAACAAAAATAAAGAAACAGAAGCAGAGCATTCCCCTGCACTTAGTGGGTACAAACGTGCTGCCTGCTTTGTGTTTATTGAATTACCTTTTCATTTTTTTTCCTCCCAGCAAGATAACATTCCGGAAACAAAAACACCACAACATTTACAGAAATATTTACCACTCACCCGTGTCTTTCTCCTTCCCCACCAGTTCCAGTGTTTTGTTGTATTAGAAAAGCAACTGGGGGAGATTTAGTCCCATTTAAACCAGCAGAAATGTATGCAAGAGAGAGAGACTGCGACCTTCCAGCACGCACAAAACTCATGACGGTCCTTAATCACGCACATAGGTCAGGTATCCGCAGCATCCAAAAACCCTCTGCAAGCATTATACCCACTGGGGACACAGGAGTGGAGTCCTGACACCCATCTGTCCCACCAGGCTCACTGGTTTCCCATGATGAGCAGCCACAATGCCCAACCCACAGCCAGGGCTTTGTGGCCACCTGAGCACGGCTGCCCTCCAACATTTCATCCAGCATCAGCTGTGGAGCTGGAGTGGTTGGGACAGTTGGATCTCCTCATCTTCAGAAGGAAGCCAGATGTGCACAGGAGCCCAACTGCAAGTCCAGCACCCCAAGCACTCACTATCCTCACCTCCCACGTGATGCTATGAGCTTACCCAACCCTCCCAGCTTGCCAGTCTCCTGTTCTCAACCAGTAGCCATCATCTACATCGATACCACCACAAAGAGCTCAGATAGTCAAAACATCAAGGCACCCCAAACCCAGTGCTCACCAGGCCCACTCTCTAACTTCTCAGGGAGCTCTGGCTAACACGCAAGGAGCATCATTAAGTCCCATTTATTGCAAAGCGCTCAAGAATGCGCTTATGTGAAGTGGTGCCAAAAGCCAGCACCTGCCAGTTCTACCCCAAACGTTCTCCCTAGCACCCATAGCTATCTATTCACAAGAGCCTATGGTCCACTCAGAGGAAAAAAAAATAAAGTCTCTACTCCACCTGGCTTTAAACAACCTCCGGATGTGTGTGGGGATGGATGAGGAAAGAGTAACAAGAATACTCAACAGATGTTTTCATTAGCATAAATTTGCCATTCATTTCCCTTTCTTCTACCATCAAAGTCCTCTATTATCCTCGCTGGATAATTTACAGTGCTTGTTGCAATGTACAGTCTCTGAGAACAGAGGCAGCATACACTTGGTAATGTAGAAGTTCAAAAAGCTGAGCCGCGCATGACCTACAAGCAGATTGTTGCTATTTCCTTGCACGTATAAAAGGGCTTTGCCTTCATGCAATGCTGGAACTTGTCATCATGAAACACCCTCTTATTACAACATGGCCCAGAGGAGCTACTATTTTGGGTTCCAATAACGTGCTTGGTTTTACAGGAAAGCAAGAAGGCAAGTAACATGGAACGACCCAGCTGTCAAGTAGAGAAACAGATGGGATCCTCACAAAACTACACAGATTGCCTTAGTCAAGTGCTGTCACAGCCCATCCTCGAGATGGGAAAGCAGGGTGCAGGAGCTAGATGAAAGGAGCTTGTGAAATTAAGTAGCATCATTACCTCCACAAGGCCTGTGAAGAGACAATAGAGAATTGCTTTCCAGGCACTCTGATCCCAAGGCAATAAAACATGACTCAAAGTCGTTAGGCTGTTTTTTTTCCCCCTACTAGAAATGCCTTTTGGCTGAGTGACAATTGCCTAATTCTCCCACCTTTTTGGCCCCCGTGAAACACAAAGAGCATGCCCGGAAAGACGCACCAGGAAGCACAGGTCCCATCTGTGGTCTTGGAAAAGTTCTCCCTGCAGAAGTGAGCACGAACAAGGCTGGCTGGAGGCGGCCCTGCTAGCACGGCCCCAGGTGCTGGCAGGCAGGCCGGCCGCCCATATGCAGGCAGTGCTGTGATTCACTCCGCTGTGGCTTCCAGTCCACAACCTGCTTCCAAACAGTCTAGGAAACCACAACGCCTGCCACGGCGGTTCAGCTCCCGTGTCGGTGAAGGAGATGCCTTTGCACGCCAGGAGTCAGCGGCAAATCAGGAGAGGTGATGGACTGGCCTGACCTTCCTCACTCGAACTCTCGAGAGGATGCTAAACCCAAGCTAACAAAGCAGTGCTTCAGAAACTCGGGCACGCTTGGAGATATCAGGGCGCACATCTAATAAATACAGGGCCTGTGCTTTGTACCTATAGTCTGAGCTTGGACTAGAGCAGCCCCTGAGCACAGCCGGCCATTCGTGCCCATAGATATTCAAGCAACAAAGGCTGCGTCCAGAGGGAAGGCTGAAGCCAGATTATGAATGAACCAGGATCGATTCCCTTATCTACACTCTGCCTCCCACTAACTGGAAGATGCTATTCAGGGCAAATATAATCTAGAGGCGGAGGCTAATGATGAATCAGATTGATTTTTAGGACAAGAAAATAGATGTAATTGCAGTCTACCTGCTTGCAGCTTGCCAAGTCATAGCGAGTTTCAGGACAACCTGGTCTCATCTCCCCTTCCTCATCCCAGCCCCTTTCCCTCCTCTGTCCCCCACCAAAGAAAGAAATAACCCTCACAGGAAAGAAATGCCTTTACACAAGACAATTAAGTGTTGCCTGGGGCCAGCTCAATGCTGGCTTCCCTCTCCCTACTAAACAGTACAGAGCCTGAATTAATAAATGTGCAGAAGGTCCACTTTCTGGGGAAACGCAAATTCTGAGCTTGCAGCTGGGAGGAATGCATCATATGTCTGGTATTCACACCGCATCTTCTTTTCCTCTTCCTTTTTTTGGCCGTATAAGGAGCTAAGCACAGCAGGCCGGGCCGGGGAGCGCAACGCTGTGTGCTTAGCACCATTAGACTTCCAACTTTGTTTGTCTTTACTGGAAATCCACTCAATCCATCTAGGAAAAAGGTTAGTGCATGCACCACAGAGTGTCGGGCTCAGACATCACACTCCTGAAATGCAGAATAAAAAGAGAAGCAAGCTGACCTAGACCAGCCCAGCAAGTGCTCCTGCAGAGATGCATGCACATGCACACATGCACAGGCAATAATTTTCCTAATTACACTGGAGGGAAGGGAGGTGCTAACTTAAGACACTTGCAGCTACAGTCCGAAAGGGTTATTTCCCAAGTTAGCAGCACTCAAGTCATACCTCTGCAGGAAATAAAAGGCAACCTGGCCTTCAGTGCGTGCACCTGGGGCCAGAAGCATTACATACCCTCGGCCACAGAGAAATACGTCCTCTCTAACATACACGGGTTATACACAGGAGTGTGGGACTGCACTTCAGAGATGCAAATTGCTGGGAATTTTTCCTTAAGTCCTGACAATCTCTAAATTCAAGTCTATTGCAGCAATTTCAGCAACAGACTGGGATTATAGTATCCCCAATGCAATTACAATATTACATGCTAAAAAATGGAACCTTTTTGCCATTGCTGCTTCTTCTGTAAACAACACTATTCCAGTGGGCACCCAGGACTTTGAAGGAGCAAAAAGGAGAAGAGAAAGGCACGCTCCTCTGCCGAAGGCAGGAAATCCTGGATCACAAATACCCAGGAAGAGTCTGCATCGACTCCCCTTTCTCAGCCCTGTTTGGCATTGGAAGAGCAGCTCTCACTTCATCCTGCACGGAAGCGGTGACAATAACTGCAGGGATGGGGAGACAAACAGGGGATGGATCCCCATCAGAGCATGGCAAACAGCCCCAGGAAAGAAGGAAGCCTACAGACACACTGCCAGTGTCCGGATTGTCTCCAGTTCAGTCCTGGCTTTTCCTCCCATACAGAAGACGTGAAAAGATCTGCACAACCATCTATGCTGTTCCTTACCCTCAGCTACATCAGAGCACCATACTTCTGTCTGTTCTCCTCAGTCAGGCATTGGGGTCCCATATGAGGCCACGATAGAGCTGGCCAGGCAGAAGATGGGGAACCTTAAAGAAATCAGCAATTTGGCCCGCTTACCGAAGGGTGCCGCCTTCAGCCCAGGCTGGTTCTCGATGCCTTGAAGGATGATGCAAATCCTCCATAACAAGCAGGTTCGCAGTCTCCTGCCCCAGATACCACCTCATTCCAGTGTCCAAAATATAAGATTAAACTTGCTGCCTCAGGATTAAGTTAATCTTACTCCCAATTTTATTTTGTTCTTTTGCCAGTAGTCGTTAGCACTGAAGTAGTTCTTCACACACACAGAAGCATCCAGTCTGCCTTTGGATCTTAAGTCATCAGCCTCAAGAGCCTCCTCTAGCAACAAGCCCCACGCTCTGAATTACAGGTTGGGTGACAGCTGTTTTTTTTGTTTTTTTGTTTTGTTTTGGTTTTTTACCAGCTTCAAGATTCTCATCTTTCAGCTTTGACTGACCACTGTATGTGTCTGTATATTGAGACAAGGAGAACAGACACACCAAAACTGCCTCCCCACTTACAGACATCTCTCCGTGCTTCAAAGAGGATGATCCCAATGCTTCCAGTACCTCTGCAAACACATTTAGAGGGCAGGGCACTGCCTGGGCAGAAGCAGGACGTTCCCCATCAGCACCACGCCAGCTTCCCTCTATGGAGACGGACGCGTGCTGCCGCACTGGATGACGATGCCAACCACCAGAGCCCCTCATGCTTGGCCCCAGGATCACAGCAGCGGGCAGCAGCTCACGAGCAACCCAAACCCACCCAACCGCCCTGTGCTGTCCTCCCACCTCTGCCGAGCACGTCAAGTCCCATCCCCTCCCCAGCACCAGCACCTTTGGGCTGCGGTTCCCCATCGCCACCCTCTCCTCGGAGGTCCTATCCCACCTCCCGCCGCTGCCTGCTCCCGACCCTCCACCTGCGCAGAGTTGCCTGCACCAGGGAATGGGAAGGACAGTGGCCAGAAACCTCTTCATGACATCCAAAACCAGCCTTCAACCTTCACCTGTTGTATTCACATGGAGTCAGGGATGCTCTGAAGCACCCAGTGAAGTGACTTGGATGAAGACACAGTTGAAACTCAACTGGGGGAGGGAAAGATTTCTAGCCTCATTAATAACAGCCTGAAATTAAAAGCAGAGCTTATAGTACAGCTGCAATTCCAGCTACCCCGCTGCTTGTGTTAACAGTGTGGCTTTATTATGGCCAGGGATAAAAAACAGCTCCAACAATTAAAGGAGCAAAAAAAACAAAAAAGAAACAAAAACAAAAAAAAAAAACAATAAACAAAAAACGACCAAGAGAACCACCACCACCAAAAATCAGTAAAATAAAAAATTCCTGTGGGCTGGAATGATTAGCAAAAAAAGTTGCGTGCCGTGAGGAGCAAGAGTGAATGCTTCCTTCTGCCCTGCCAACAGGCCCACACATGCCCCCTGCCAAGTGTATTTGTCCCCTACCCACGGAAAGCCACCCAGTGCCCTGTGGCTCAGACCAGCCACCAGTCCCCCGCAGGATGTCACCTCCTGCCCCAGAGTAGGTGCTCTACAACCACCCTGCTCCAAGTAGACAGCTTGGAAACCTTCCTCACTCCCTCTGCCTAAATGCTACAGCATTAAGGAAAAAAAGGAAAAGGAAAAGTCTTGCAAGAAATGACTTAATATGCCTGGAACTTCTCAGGAGGCACCAGTCCTCGCCGAGCAGCCAGAGGCGGAGGGGCAAGAGGTGGGGAGGATCAGTGGCCCCATGCAGCCACTCTCAAGAGCCAAGCAGAAGCGTGCCCACGTTTCTTGGAGGTGAGCTGGTTGCCCAATGGTTCCTGAAAAGGCAATCACCCTGCGTGCCCCAACACCTGCCCACAGCAGCCTGGCCACCAGCTGGGATGAGAAGATAGTGGGAAGCCTCAGTTTGTCATGTCTCAATACAATAGTTGTTCCTTTGAGGGCTTGGTCAATAATGCTGAGATTTGAACCTACTTTCTCCTCTTGATAGAAATTAAAAGCAATAAATTAATGAGAAAGAGGAAAACTATCTCCCTTCTCCTCTTTCCCCCACTTCCTGATACAGAACATGCCCCTCTTTCTTTTTGAGCACTGGCAGCTCACCAAGAAGGCCAAATCTCTGCAGCTGAATCAGGTTTGTCAATCCAGGCACAGGTCTAGCAATCTCTCCCAAGGGGAGAGACCCCCCAGACCTCCACAGTAACAGCTACAGGGACCAGAGGCTATGCACAGACCTCAAAAGCACTGGGAAGCAGTTTGCACAACTCTTGTGCGAGCAGGAGGGAAAATAAAAATAAATTAAAAGCAACGCACCACCTCTGTGCATGCACATGAGCCAACAAACAGAATGGGAGCAGGCAAAATAGACATTCAAAGCTGTTTCTCCAAGTCTCCAAGGATTAGTGATTCTTCACACCCCAATATCCTGCAAGGAGCAGCCCACCCTGATGCTTGTTCAGGACCTCTCACCATCTCAGTATGCACAGCAGGACTTGCTGCTCCCCTCCAGTTTTGAGGGCCACAGAGGCAGAAAGTCCATATTCAGCAAGGAAGAGATGATCTTTCACTCATTGTTTTTACCATCACTGCCATGAAAATTGCCGTGGTTTGAAGGTTGGCACCTCTCATCTCCATCAAGATGGGACAAAAACTAAAGGCGATGTTTCCAGGGAAATCACTTACGGTCACTGCAAAGCTACTGAGGACCACAAGCCCCCTGAGGGCCAAAAATATCACACGCAAGGCTCGCACTTGCTTTTTCTGAACAGCGTTTCTCCTCTCTGCCCTCACAGGTTTGTAGACCAGCTGCCCAAAAGCTTTGGAGTTTGGGATTTCTTTTACTTCTTTTATTTCACTGTTGCTTTTGCCTTTGAACAACAAAAGAAAGCGAGCACAGACGCAGCACTGTGGGAAGGCAAAACACAGCCACTCTACAGCTCCTCCACCACTGCAAAAAGCTTGGCCTTCAAAATCAACCCAAACCTGGCCCATCAACCAAAGATGCCTTCTTTCCACTATGTGGATATAAACCCAAGGACCAGAGGACATCCATAGAGATATGCTCTGGGCAACAAATTCCTGCAGCTACCACAGCGCTGCAATGCTCCAGAGCCAACCTCCCGACACGTTGGTGATCATCTGCACCCAAGACAACAGACCCAGATTCCTTCAGTGTTTGCTATGGGGACACAGAGGACAAATTTGGTCCTCGTGGCTGCAGCACCCCAGCAGTAAAAGCAACACTGGGAGCACCCAACAGATCTGAGCTCCGTTCTTGCTCTGGGATGGATGCAGAACCGTTTTCCATAAGGGATCTAAGCTCCCTTAACAGGGATGTGACTATAAGTTGACAGAAAAAGTCTTTGCCATTTTTGGAGTCAGAACAGTGGATTCAGGTAAATTCCTGCTGCTGTAATGAAGGACAATGATGCCTGACCCAAATGAAGACGACTGTCGTTAGATGACAATGCATGTGTCTAGACAGCTGCTCTCAAAAGCCTGCCAAAAACATTTTACACTGTTCATTTTCATAAGCTCAGAACTCCAAGCCAGGCTGTGCAAACCCTTCATAATTCCCTTCGCTGTAGGGCTACAAAGAGCTTCAACAGAACTGTACTTGAAGCTGTGTCTGCAAAAATATCACAGCTAAGGTGGCAAGTCCCCAGCAACCACACAGCTGTCTGCACCATGTCCAGGGTTGGTTTGATAGCATAAGAAAACCAAAACCTCCTTTCTTTTTCCCAGCAGAAGTCTCCAGTATTTCGAAAACATTTAAATTAAAACAAATAAACCTCACAATACACTTTCTCAGACACCAGACCACTTTCTAAATACCAAGGTGACTGCCACCAAAAGTCACCGTGGCTTAACAAATTAGGGTGAAGTGACTTCTCGGTGGTTTCAGCTAAAGGGCTTTGCCTCGCTTTTGCAGCAGGCTGGGAGCACAGTCACCGCAACTCAGCCAACATTCAGCTGTGATAACGAACCAGCTCCCTGCAGCCTCACAGCACCACGACGGGAAGCATTATTCCCACTTTGCGGACAGAAGAAATGGAAGCTCAAGAACAACAAACCACCACCAAAAAAAAAAAAAAAAAAAAATCAAAAATCAAAAAACCCAAACCCACCCCAGAAAGCAAAACCAAAACCCAATCCAACCCAAGAGGTGAAGCTTGGAGCTGCACTACCCCATCACACTCACTCTTGGATGGAAAAGAATCGGATGCTTGAAGGATGTGGGAAGGTGGATGCACTAGGTACAGCCTGGCAGGAGGTAAATGGGCTGGGCCTTAGGGAAAGCATGTAGGACCAGGAGAAGGCAAGCAAGTGCCAGCCAACAAGGAAGATGCTGTGGCCGTAAGGCATGTGGCAAAAAAGAGCAAAAAATTGGATGATTCAGATCCTGTCCTTACAAATATATGCTACAGTATTTACCCTACATAGGCCAACTGCACTGAGAAAGATTCCTCCTCTCGTCCCAGAATTTGTGACCCTCTACATCACTGCTTTTTTGGTATAAGTAAGTCCATTCCTGCACAGGCAGATGGGAGTCAACACTACGGCTGGTGTCAAGCCAGGCTGCTCCTTCTCTTAGAAACCTGTGCTTGCAGCTCCAGTAGAAGAATCCCCATGTGCTCAGACACCCCAAATGGCCAAAATTAGGCAAGTGCTGAACACTGCCTTCCCTTAGAGACTTTACCAACAAACATCTGAGTGAAATCATGATAGGCATATACTCCTCCAAAAATGTATTCAGTTCAAACCTACTCCTCCCTCATCTCCTCTGACATAAGCGCATGTTTCTCCATTAACAGTTGAGGTGCTGCTGACACCCTGAGCAGGAGGCTGTTCCTTTTTCAGAGCTGATCCCCTTCCAGAGCTTCCAAGTCACAGTGAAATAACCAGCTGCAGCTCAGGGTGGAAATCAACACTGGGACCAGTAGCCACATAAACTATAATAGGTCTAGAATTTCCTTTAGAGTGCTACTGGAATTTATCAGGTTAAACACGGTAACATATTGAACCCACCAAGGACTTAAACTTTGGGTACAAAAGTACAATACACAATGCAAGAACACGCTCATTACAAATGTTGTAACACACCTACAATAAACTATTACTGCATTTCCAGAGAAGGAAATCTAGGCACCTGTAGCAGCAGTGGGTTGTCAGAGAGATGAAGTACTACGGTCAAGGAAAGAACTCAGGTTTGCCCCATTTTCCAGCCTATCACAGACACATGCTCCCAAGAACCCAAGTCTTTCTTCATTAATTGAGGAATCAACCAACCTTCTGGGGTGACACCTCAAGCTTTGGTTTTTGTTCACATTTTAGCATGTGCAAGCCATGAGGAGCTAAGGGCACCTGTGAGCTGCTGCTTCTTAGAGACACCAGACACTCCTGAACAACAGCTCCTGGTAGTTCAAAGCTGGCACCTTCCAGTTTCTGCCAACTTCCTTGGTTCCCAAAAGATAGTCTATGGTCCTCCTCCGAGATTGACAAGTCCACTTTTGCACCAGTCCTCTGACAAAAACAAACGGACATTTAATGCAAAGAAACATCAGTACAGCTAGGAGATGTCAGCATTGTGCAACCAAGCCTTCAGCACCACATCATATGTGGAGATGAAAGCCCTGAGAACCTGTCCTCCTCTTGCTAAAGTACCATTTGTATTAGTGAGACTGGCAATGGTTTTTAAACATTAGCTGAGAACTTTCCTCTGTAAAGGGGGTCATCCAGGCACCTTCGCAGGAGCAAACCTCCTCCTTAGGGTGACCTGAAGGTGGAAGGTTTTGCTCAGGCCAACACTGGAGAGAAGACTTGATCAGCAAAGCACCCAACATCACTGCTGGTCTTGGCAAGGTTGGATTTACTACAGCGAGGATTAGAAAGAGGATCTGCCTAGTCTGGAGGCCAGAGGTCCAAAAGGCAAGCCAAAAAGTAACTCATTCCCTTTCCTAACAAACTGTGTTTTCAGCTGGAAGTCGCCTGGCAGCCTTCCTACCAGAGGATGCAACAGGTCAAGACAAGGGTTCATTCCCGGCCAGGCTGAGCGGGGACACGAAACACAAGAACAGACAGCGCTTTGCAAACGCGGACTGAAACACCCGGAGGACTGCATCTGCTGGGCTGTCCTTGGACAGCAAGGGACGCTGCTGGCCAGAGTTGCCAGGCTCCGGGAAGCACCGACCTGCAGTAGAGCAAGGACGGAATAAGTACCGAGGCACGCAGAAAAGTAGCCAAAGCAAGTCTTCAGGCACTCAGCTGCACCGCGCCTGCCTCAGGAACACCTTTGGTTTCGTGTTTCTGTGAAAATCAAACACGGTGGCATTCTATAAGAAAAAATGTCACTTAAACTCCTTATTAAAGGTAATTTCCTCTCCCACCCCTTTTCATTAGCAACACTCAAGTATTCATCAAATGATCCTGTTATTTCCAGGCAAAACATTAGTCTTCTTATGAAGAACCTATATATTAGCACCGTCTATTGTTATAAATGTAAAAGTTCTACCGAAAAATCAATTCAGAAGCAGAGTGTCCCATCCACCTGAATAAGAATTTACCTTAAATAACTTCATGCACAGGGAAACCCGTAAGTGCTTGGGGAACAATGCTCATATGGGGAAAAGATGCAGCAGTAACCACATTACTTTTCCCTTCTAGGCAGTAGCTTTCCACTTAAATATTATATAATGCACCTGCTTATTATTCTTATTACACAATATTGCATTCAAATCCATGCTGCAAGCATCCCACTCATCACAAAAAGACTTCAGGAAGGAGAAAAAAAAATTACATTAAAGGAAAGTAATCTATAGTAGCACATTGCACTGCACCAATTTCAAGCAGGCTGTCATTCTGATCACACCAGACGGCATTTAGACTCCAACAGTATCCTTCAGTGAAACATCCTTGTTACAGCATTATTCTTGCTATGCGGAGCTCTTTTGAAATGAATGGTATGAATTCACTTAGTCATTTCAAAAGGACTGTGTTGCTCAGAGAGCTTTAACTTTTCACATCATCTTTTCCAATAACTTGCAAGGCAATAAGGCCAAAACAGGCCATCTTTAAGGAAAGAATTAAAAAAAAATAAATCAGCACCTGCCTTGGGAAGGAACTACAGAACAGGGCTGTGAATCCCAACTCAAGGGAGCCTTATGTGCTCTTCCGGATCCAGGCCAATTCAGAAAATCACTTAAGTACATGATTAACTTTAATATGAGCTTAAGTTGCTTTGACTTCCGTAGGACTTAAGCATATCCTTACGTGCTTTCCGGCACAGAAATACTCTCTTAAACCAGATCCTGTTTTGTAGGGACGCTGCAGACCCACACATGCACGTGCAGCTCATGTCCTCAGGAAAGCTCCGACCCCCCAGCCTAGCTGCAAACCAGACTGCCTTAATTTCATGCCCACCAATGGACCAAAATGTTTCACCCAGAGCTTTAGATAGCCACCCTGAGGTTTGAAAGTGCTTTATCTGGGACAGGGACTTTATGAAGGGTCGGCTCTAGGTTTTAGACTTGCTAAGCGATGCAAAGGTTGATGAGAGACCCTACAACACACTGGAGCTGCAGATCTGTCCAAGAAGAGATGGTCTCCCTGGGCCCAGTTGCGTCTGCCCTGGACCACGCTTTGGACCAGCCCTGGGCTGGGCACACACAGCAGGAACCGGGAGGACCTTCCACTGGCGCCTTCTGAGCCACCACTTTGCCTGGTGAGGTACGGGTTACGGCTCAAAATGCCACAGGGTTTTGTCCACATGTACAAAGATGTACAGGCCCACAACCAAGAAGCCTCTCAGCTTCATATGGGACACCACGTTTCAATGCCTCTCCACGCTGCCCATGAAGAAGACAGAGATTTCCTCCCAGTCTTCCACCACACTTCTTTACTGGGCATCTGCAACTGCTAAACTTCCATGTCATTTCTGGTCTCTCAGATGCCTGGGGTCTTCTGTGGCCCAGGAGAGCAATATAAAGTAGACACCGGAATAACAGGTGTATCGGGACTCCACTGGCATCCCTTTCCTCCCAGGATGCTCCGTGCCAAACCCAGCGAGGTCTTGGATTCCCAGGACAGATGTTCCCAGTTCACTGTGCCACAAAGGAGAAGAGTTACGGCGTGGTGCTGCAGCTGACCGCTCGCAGAGGACCATGGTTACTGGCCCACATCACGCTTGCAGCCACCACATCCCCCACCATGGCAGCTAGCGCCACGTTGTCTCACACAGGCAACTGCAGAGCCAAGAGCAAAGAAGAATGCAAAAAGTGGCAGAAAGCATTCTTTAGTCCTGCCCAGCAAGGTGGGCTGAAGGACTACAGCAATGACCAAAAGGCATCCGAAATACCCCTATCATCAAGGAGCTCTCGTGTTTCAAAATAGAACCTCAGCCAAAAAAAGCCCCTTTGCGCAACCCCTCCCCTCACCAGCTACTCTCTTGCTATTACAGTTAATTGCAAGCACATCGTTCCTACAGCTTGTCTGATAGAAAAGAACTCCTACTGCATAAAAGCTTGGTTTTCCCATTTTGCCCATTCTCAAGGCAATGCAATAAATTATTATTATATATGTTGGCTTTGCCAACAACTAAAGCATCCATGCTGAGTGCCTGCGCAGGGGCATGCTGTTTCTCAGTGTGATCCGAAATAGCCAAGATATTAAAATCCCACAAAGAACCGAGTTTCTAATGGAAAAATTGATGGGCCAGATGTTGACACTGATGATTATTTTGCTAGCCTGGGGCAGAGCCCAAACCTCTCTAGCTTAGAGGGCCTCACCCTTTCCCATTCCTCAATGACCCACATTACAGCGTAGCTGCTCCCACATCCACACACCCCTTGGTTTACTTGCACAGAAGAGTAATGCACACTATCCTTTCCAAGCCCCAGCCCTTCCCCTGCACTAATCATCACTCCCAAAGCACCTGGATAAGGGATCAACAAGCTCTTCAGCACTCGAGTTGGCAGGGGAGAAGAAACACTTCACAGTAAGACATCAAATGCTGCATCCAGGTTTTGGATTCCACCAGCTCAATGGCTCCACACAACTCTCCATTTGGGGAAGCCCCAACCGAACAAAACCCAACTCTGCTTCAACATTCTGTTCAGCAGTGCAAGATGACTTTATTCTACCTCTTGATATCCCTCTCTTTCTTTTGGATGCTAGCCAGTGAAAACATGATGAGAAATCTCTGCAGATTCAAGATCTCAAGGTCTTAAGATCAAGCGCTTTGCCAGGCAGCAGGAAAGGATCAGGACATCAAAATGCACGTTCCCACTGCACCTACAACTTCTCTGTGCCTGTGATTGTTGTCCGATTCAAACCCACACCACCCTTGTTAAACTACTTCTCCCCACCATGGCGAAACAGGCTCCAGGAGCAACGGAGCCGCCTGACCCATCAGCTTTGTGCCCGAAGCCAAGACCAAAGTTGCTGCTTACCAGGGCTGCTGCACGGAAGAGCACCAAGCGACATCGTTCCCTGCTGCAACACAACTTCAGGGCTTTTCCCCGCAACTCTGGGACCTCCTGTACCCTGCGCAATGGAAACCTGCATCTCCAGTAGCAGAGGGGCTCACAGAGCCGGGGAGAAGTCTCAACCTGCACTCCCACAGCGGGGCTAGGGGGCTTGAACTGCAGGGTCTCTGTGCAAGCCTTGCCTTGAATACGAGATGTTCAGTGATGTCAAGCCTTGCCCCAGCTGAAGGCTAAATGCCTGCTTTTCCCCCTCAAAACACAGGTGTTGAAATATCTGCTGATCAGACAAATTACAGAAACAATTAGAGACCACACAGTGACTGCAGGGAGAAGGACAACCATTGCTGGAAGCCTGCCCTGGGGAAGCGCAGCATCCCAGCGTGCCTCCCACACGAATAAAACCAAGCACCATCCAAAAGTGAAAAGAAAATAAAAAAGTTTACCGCCTGTGTCATTTAAACATGGATTTCTATTACAGAAACACACCAGGAGCCTGCCTCCCTCCCTCAGCCCCTGCACAGAAACGCATCATCTTCCTCCAAAGGTGACAACAGAGCAAATAAGATCAGGAGTCAAAGGTGACAACAGAGCAAATAAGATCAGGAGTGACAAAGAGGCAGGAGTAGGAGAGCTGCAGGGTGCTGTGACTTGCCGTTTCAAAGCAACAAACTTTTTCTACCATCAAGTTCAGTTGAGTATCAATAAAGAGTAAGATTTCAGAAAAATACAGGTAGTTTCTGTAGGTAAGGTAGGACGTACACTTGTGCTGAGTCCCTTGCCCACCTTTTCAGTATGTAAAAAATAAATAAATAAATCAGTGGGTTTCAGTAGTTTCTTTCTCTCCTGGTTGCTGTGGGAAAGTCTTACATAAACCATGGTAGAAACTTAACTACTTTGAAACATAAACATGACTGCACACACCTGTTTAATATGAAGCAAAACTGAAAAACGTGGTTTTCCCCAAATTATAGCGTGAAATTTCGATAGAAGGGAATGTATTTTCTTTGAAGCCACCGCTGTCCTTTCAAGCCGTGCTTCAGTCGCCTGAATCACATGCCCAAGACCACCAACGTGACGCAATTTCCATCTCCAAAGCTTTGGTCTTGTAGGATTTACTCATTTAAGCTGCGAGAGAGGGAAGCACATTACATACTGCTGACAGCGTGCATTTGCGCATGTGAACACAGATGAGGATGAGGTGAGATTAGCACAAGCTTGCAGGGAATTAGCCCAGTAGGTTATTTATTCCACGACAGCACAGATTAAAAGGGCTGACTTTGGCCTTATGAGCATTCACGTGAGTTACCAAGCACATTTTATTTTGGAAGGAAGGGAAGGAGATGTTATCATCCGGGTAAGTATCTCAATAAATAAGCAGTTTGCGCATTCAATGAACAGCACTTTGCATGTGATTAGCATGACACCTCCCAGGATCCCAAAACATCTTACAAAGAAATGCTCTTTTTAAGCCTCCCTGGGGTGTGCGTGCTGGATCAGTCCCAGCTGACAGGCAGATATGTTGAGTCAGAGGGACCGACTCCTCAGCCCACAATTTCAGGGTCCTCAGGCAGGACCAGCCTTGCCCAGTATGCTCCAGTTCAGCAGCATCGCCTGCAATTGAAGCCTCCCAGTCCCACCCCGGCACAGACAAGCGCCTTGCTTGTGCCCTGTCCTACTGGACCAGGCTTCACCGAGGCTCTCGAGGGATTTAGCAGCAGGAACCAGGCAGCCTCATTCCTACGGACCCGTTCTCACTGTAACATATTTCCCATTTCTGAGCAACTGGCTGGTCTCTCTCGATTCTGGTTAATATTATTTGTGGTTTAAAGCTTTCTAGGAACCGTTCCAGCTTTACATCACAACAAATACCACTGGGTAGGGGAAACACTTAATCTGCCTGGCCGTGCTTTGGGTACTTTGCTTTAGGAACTGGTCCAGGCAGTCAGATAAACAGCAGTGCCTGCCCCGTGGCCAGAGCTCTCCCCACACACACTCAGCCCCACTGGGGACATGGCCCATAGGTCTGAAGGTGGCTTTCAGCAAGGTTGAATTCTGGAGCTCCTCCAGAAATCCTCCAAGGAGCGTGAGCAAGCAAAATAAAGGGAAACCCACAAAAGCTTGAGATCAAAGGACTCTCTGGGTTCCTTTTCTTTGCAGACACATTGGGTATTTCCCATTTTCTTCCTCCAGGTCTCACCAGCAGCAGGTCTTTCCACAGCCATCATTGCAGTACATGTCTGACTGAGGCTGAGCTAGTGTTGTACAACACCCAGGAGGAAGTTTCCACAGCACCACTTACCAGAAGGGTAAGCTGAGACATAGAGAAGCGTAAGAGGTGCTTTTCCAAATTCAAGAATCAATTTACTTGAGACTATTGATTCTGGTACTAACCTTGAGCCTGGCCTTTTTAACTTACAAAATTTCCACACGAACCCCACCAAAGCATAACAACAGTCACACTGGCCTTCTGGGAAGCACTGAAGGGGCCCAAAATTACACAAGGAATCTGTGACAGAGCTGAAAACAGCAATATTGGATTTTGTGGGTTCACAACCCAACTTACCCTATAAAATATTTCTGCATCTCTCAAGGGCACCTGTTTTACAGGATTTCTAGGATTTTACACACAAAGTGGCACCCAGGATAAACAAAACAGAAAAAAACGCTTGGCTGGAGCCAGGTGGACTCTCGCAAGGACAGGTACCAATGGTTTGGTGCCCCAGGAGGGACAGCACAGAGCACAAGGTTTGGTCCCATTAAAACATACGAATTGTCATCCCTTCTCCTCTCCTTCCACCTGTCTCAAAAGAGGGCAGGAAAGATAGCAAGTAAGAGGCCCACTTTTGTAGGAAGACAGCAGGCCCCTGGGTAGGAGAGGTTCTGGGCAGGATGGACCGAGCTCTGCACGGAGCGTGCTCCATGTCCAGCTCCTACCCTGGGACCACACAGAACCCCAGCAATGCTGCAGGAGCACCACATCTCCTCACTTCCCCGGAGCCCCAGCACACAGACTGACCTGTGCAGGCACTGCACAGCCTGACGGCACGCCTAAAACCAGAGCATGGGCAGAGTCATTGCTCCAGCACATAATATACCTTTGGTTTTAAATCAGCCCAGAGCAGTGGCACTTCAGGGTGACATCCAAACCAGCTGGCAGTGTCCCAGGTCCCTAGGGAGCAAGTGGGGCTGACGCAGTTGCACATGGCAGGGATTTGGTGTACAGACAAAATGCCCAAAGGAGCTGGAACTTCTTGCTGTTTCACGAGGGCTTTCGGACAAATAGCAAAAAAAATGGGATAAACCCAAAGTTTCCACGACAGCAAGCAACTATGTTCACAGTCTAACCCATACCTACTGCCCCGGGTGTTGGGGAAGCCACACTGCTTCTGACAATCTCAACACGGCAGTTCCCAACCAACATACTTGCCCTGAACTTCTTTGTTACCATAAGCATGGCTTTTATTCATAGCGCAACTCGGGCGTCTTCCCATGAAGAATACAACACAGAGACCAGTTGCACTTCACACTTTGCTGCAGCTTTCAAGCGTGTGGCCTCTAATCAATGCAACCAGGACTGTTGTCCCCTGCCCTGATCCGGAGGCTTAGGGGAAAGGATTTCAGATATCACTGCCCTCTACTCCCTCACCTCCTGGAGAGCTACCACCACTTGCCCTTTAGAGATGGTATCACAAGCAGGAAGGGATAGTGCAGACTCTTCCACTGCCATTCCCCACACCCTCCATCCCCACCATACTGAAGCACTTTCTGAGGATGGCAGGACAGCTCACATCCCTCGCTTGTCATCCATGGAGTCACAAACCCATGAGGAACCATCACACTGGCGCATGCACAGCCCAAGTCAGCAGACATCACCTACCCAGACTCAGCCAAACAGGACACAACATTTCACTCATTTTCATACGAATATCATATGAAGAGAGTCAATCCTTGGTCAATCCAACTACCCTGCTGCAGAAGCACTGACCGCTCCAGACCCTTTTTGCCATCACGTCATGCTAGGCGCTTGCACTGAACTGCTCACTGACACACCTCAAAACTCCTTTTCAGAGCCACTTCTTTACAGGCCACAACTCCCACCAAGGTTTTAACTCCCACTCGTCGTCCCTTCCTTTCCATCTGCATGTCCAGCTCACGAAAATCACGCTTTATAGCAGCCAGAATGACCTTCAGGTCTGCCTCCTGCCAGAGAAAAGAGCTGTTCACCCAGAGGAACCTCTCGTTCCAGCCCAGGTTGGTTATGGAAGGCTTTTTGGAGTGATGGTTCTCTTTGCAGCACACACCCCGCTCAGGTCAGGAGGAAGCAGGTAGTAGAGGGGAGCACACATTGGGCCCATCCACCATGGAGGTCTGAGAGCTGCTGCTTCCTGACACCAGTTTGCTCTGGAAGCTCACACCAGACCCTAGCCAAGTGCAGCTGTTTGCACGGAGTGGCTTTATCTTTGCGCCAGTTCGAGCCGAAAGAACTCGCTTTACCTTCTTTCAAGCGAGAAGCTGTTTTCTCCACCGAGCAGGGATGTAACCAGATCAACAAAGACTTATAGCTCAGCTCCTCATCTGCAATTCCACCTCTCATTTGCAGCTTGTGCATTATTTACTCTCACAAAGAGGATGCAAAAGAAAATTAAAAAAGAAAGAGAGAACCCAGTCAAGGAGATCTGCTCTTTGGGACAGGCAGGACAAGCTCAAAAGAGGAATATTCACTGTCACCAGTCAGCCCCAGGGAGGGGAGAGGAGAGGGAGAGCTCAGTGTTACACCACGTTAATTATTTACCCATAGATTTTCTCAGGAACTTGTAACCCACACCCAGCGTCTCAGGAGCACGTCTTCAGGGTGTAGGCCATGAGGAAATCAGGGAGAGAAAAGAGGAGGAGATACCTTAAATGAGCAGGAAAGCATTAAGAGTTTGAGGCCAAGGATTATCAACCAGACAGAATCACCCAGTTGCACAGCTGAGAGGAGCAGGAGGGTAAAAACCCCAAGGAGGGCTGAGCACTGTTAGGTTCCCAAAATACACAAAGCACAGACAACAGGCACAACCAACCGAGAGCATTACATTAAAATACAGATTACACAGCATCAACCAGCATTTAAAAAATCCTCAAGAAACTTTTATCTACCTCTTTCCAGCAAACCCACACAGTGCCATGGAGCAGCAGAGAGCCTCTGAACTCCGGGCAGCACCTGGAGGTCTCCCATCAATTTATTCTCCAGGAGAACTCTGTTACTACCAAGTAACAACACTTGTGCATCGTTTTTAGTCAGTATTTCAGTGTTTCGGAGGAGAGGGAGCTTTGCGTTGTACTGTTTTTCTTAAACCAAAGAGGAACTAAAAATCTTGAAAATTCAGATTATGGAGAGGTCTGTGGGTTTAACCACTGACTGTGCCACATCCAGCCCCAGCACATCACTCCCTTCCCCTCCTTCCTGGGCCAGTCCAGCTCCCAAGCACTGTTTTTGTGTAGGTCCTATAATCTCACCCACCACACAACATAGTAAATGCTTGCTTAGCCTTTTTGGTTGGTTGGTTTTTTTTCTTTAACCAAGTGACATTTTTCAAACCAGACGACTTTTTCCACTTTAAATGTTAACAAGAGAGTGTAGGGGGGGAAATGGTGAAGAAACTAATCAGTTTATCTTTCTTCTCTGGTTTGATGCAACACTGCCCTTACTCTCTTACGCAGTTGGCAGCACTTTTGAAATATATTTCTTTCACCAAAATGTTTAAATACTGCAGAGAAATTATCTACTAGGATGATTGTCCCATACATTCTCTCTTTTCTACCACTTTTCAATCAGCATTGCTGAATGCATTAGAAACAGCTGTTCTCTTGTGTCCTCTACCAAGCTTCTTCAAACTGTATACAATGTGCCTCCTGCTTTTAAATGCCACAAGGTTGAGAGCAGCTCAGGCATCAGGAACACAGCCCAGATGAATCCTCTAAATCCACTCCAGGCTAATACACAGGAATCAGGAGTGCAAGGTCTAGGACTAAAGTTTTTAACAATGAAGGTAGCAGCACTTAAGAGATTATCATGCCACATCTCCTCAACCTACTGGAGCATCAGCAAATGTTTGACACAAGACAAAGGCAATTTTTGTCCCCTCCCAGGCACGCCAGTGCCAACAGTTATCATTTTTAGCCCAGTTCATCTTCCTGCTCGAGCAGGAACCATGCACTGGTTGGTCCTGTCAGATGAGAGCACCTCATGTTTGCCAAGCTGAGCGATGGGGAAGAAAAGCTTCTCTACACGATACAAGAAAAGCTTCTCTACACGATGCAGTTCTTGACCTTGATGCATGGAGCAGCTTTAACCATGGAGACTGCTTCAAGAGATGGCCAGGACAGCAAGGAACAGCTTGGGCACAGGGAGAATGGGGAGGAGAACCACCTTATATCCAGAGTGACTTCTGGCACGGAGAAGTGAAGGAGTTGTTCTAACATCCATCTCTTATGCACGGATGCAATATTTTTTGTTTTCCTCCTTCTTCAGATGCTCTCCTCCCAGTCTCAGAAGTTTCTAAAGAGACACTGCTTTCTCTCCTACAGCACATATCAATATTTTGAGTGCTCACCAGCAAGTCCAGTCTCCTCCTGATCCTGATAAACTGGATGGTGAGCCTCTCTGGTGTGCTCCGCACACCACTCCTAAAGCAGCTGAGGTTATCAGAGCAACCTCAGGAAAACAAAGGTAGGTCCTCCCACACCCCCAGCCTAAAAGCTGTTCCTTGTGATTACTTTAGCTCAAGTCTGTAAAATACAAGACTTAGAATAAGAATAGAACATGGCAGGATTAGACCACAGCAGTCACCAGTATACTCCAAGAGCCTCACCAATTTCCACTCCAACTTTCTTTTCCTCTAAACCCTTCCCCAACACACTTTCCATCCCCCTTCCCACCTCAAAAAAAAAACACCAAAAAAAACAAAACAAAAAAAAAAAAAATCAAGCTGGGACCCAGCCTAGATGTTCTCCCCATATAACCTGTCCAAAGTCTACAACCTACTGACTTGTGGTCACAAATTGCATAAAGAGGTGAGGAGTAAAACCTCATCTGTTTTATATACCCCCATGGCAATTTGCTGTCAGCCACTGGCGTGTCCGTCTGTCGGCTGCCAAGAGCATCCCAGCTCCTCGGCGCTGCCCTCCTTCCAGTGGGAAGGCATGGAGCAGGCACCATCCTTGATGGTCAATCTAAGTGAAAACCCAGCCTGCACGTTTCTGTTACTGTTTAACCAGCACCTTGCCTCCTGGACCAAGGTCCAATACCCAAAAGCAAGAATTTGCCATCACTTTGGCTCCAGCAAATGCTTTTTCATAAAGGAAAGGAACGAGGAGAAAAGGATCCCCCATCGCTAGTAAGGAAAGCCACTGGCTCTCCATCAGTGCACCTACCGTGGTCACTGGGCTTGCAGGGACAGGAGGTGGGGACAAGCAGTTTGACTGTTGACACTGGGCACCCATAGGAATTCAGCTTTACCTTTCCCCTTCAGTCCTGCTCTGTCCTTTTCCAGAAGAAAAAAAAAAAAATTAAAAAAAGGGAACCACACTGGAGGTGCCACACTGCCTGTGCAAGATGAGCGATAAGCCCTGCCGCAGCCCCCAGGTGTGGCAGAGAGCAGAGGAAGTTTTGCCACTGATCTAACCCATCCCTCTGAGCCGAACGCCAAGACGCGAGTGGGCAACTAGCCCAGCTACGGATCACACCGTTCAGCTCTGCTTTCTCCTGGGAAAGCCGAGACGGGGAGGGATGCAAGCGTGCTACCAGAGAAGAATGGCGGTTGGGTAACGCCACACTCAGCCGGAGGCAGGAGGGGTTACACAGCACTGGGGGAAAACAAACCCCAAATCTCAGCATCCCCCGCTGCCCCGGCGGTCTGTAGGGACAGGCCATTCCATAAGCCCAGGCTCTGCTGCAGAGCATCTGCCATCCCTCCAGCACCGCCTGCTCCCCCCGGCCACCAGCTCCACGAGGATTTTTCACCGGGAAAGAGGCCCATGACCGCTCGCAATGTCACACTGCCTGCCCAGAAAGGCAATGCTGAAATCTACTCCTGTTTTCCATGAGCTAAGCAAAACAGTTTAAATATTACTCAGCGCTGCCAGCCCTTATGATGGTTAAATGCTTTCAGGATCAGGGGACATCTTTATTTAAATGGCATCTGTATGGCAGGTGGAACACCAGCTTGATCACCCAATTCATTTGTGTTAACCCCTTACGCAACCAGGTGCAAGTATGTCCTGTCACTCACCCAGCCTGCTCATACAAAAGGACGATGTGTCAAGCCAGGGCACGGAAGACAAGCACCCGGACCCCTCTGTTAAAATCAGCTTCGGCCAGCTTTTTATAGAAAACAGCTGACCTCCTAAGGACTCCCTGTTACCACAAAATGAATTACAAAAATTTCAGGGCTAGCCATACGGTTTGGGATGTGCCCACCCAGGTAGGTAGCGACTTCAAAACACAAAAAGCTCACAGAAAAGATGCCCAATGGAGATCACCTTATTTTGGGAAGAACAGAGCTTTTTTCCTCCATGTGTTAGCTTACACCACCTTCCAAAATAGCCTGAACTAAGTCAAAAAGGCATGTTCACTTTGGAATGAAGCAGCATGCATATGAAGCGCTTGCAAAAGAGCTGTGGCAGAACAACTTGTTCCTCAATAGCTATTCTGAACCACGGCTCAGTAACAGATCCAGAGTACGTCTCCGTAAACGAGACGTCGTGTTGATCTGACAACCCAGTTACGGTGGTGGGTAGAAGCTTAAAACCTTTACAAAAGCATAAGCTCTTGCTGACAATTCCCTTGAACTAAGGACACATCAACCCATGAAAAATCAGACATCATTCACTTCTTTTCTAGAGACCTGCTTTCCAACCTCAAGTGTTCAAAAATCATCATCAGTTCAGCCTCAAAGTTGGTAAGACTGGTTTAAAACCTACACAATAAAAATAATTTTTTTTTTTTAAGTTTTCCCCCTATTGGCACTCTGTATAAAGAGCCCTTTTCCCAAAGCTCTCCTACACAACCATGAGGCCCAGAACCTTAAGTTTATTTTAAATGAAAGATTATCTATTAAAGGAAACTACAGATTTAAATGAGCAGGGGTTGTAAAAGATTTGATATAGGGCAGAGCTTACAACGAGATCACAATCAATAGAAATCACTGAACATCTTGAACGTTAAAGCTAAGACATTGAACATTTCAATTAAAACTCCGTTTTGGTCATTACTATTATTTGTGATTGCAAGGTCCCAGATCAAAAAGTACTTCAAAAGAATGACCTTTATCCTCGCTGCTTTCACACAGGCTGAACACTGCCTTCCTGAAGGGAGACGATTTCTTGAAACTTCTTGAAGTGTTAGTATTTTTCTTATTCCCCACACACACACACTTCAAAATTTCACTCAGCATTACAAACACTAGTTAATGCAATGCCTCTCCACATGCTCTGTTTCACTGTCAGGCTCTCGGTATCCATGTGTCCAGGATAGCGGGAAAATCCTTAGGAAGTGACATTTTAACAAAATAAACTGCAGAATTTTTTCCCCCAAAACGTTCCACAGGCACAGGGTTTTATACAATAGCCTGTTTTTACAAAATGTAAATTCAGGATCCAGTTTAAATCGGTGCCTTGTTACAGCCACCCTGCCTAAAACATGCACTTACTTCCTTTTCAGCAACGTGAGTTTGTTCACCATGGCCAACTCATACCACATCCATATACTAGATAAATATGCATATATATATATATATATATGCGCATGCTGTCTCATCTGGAGCTAGCTACGACCGACACAAGGCTCATTCAGCCGGGAGGAGGGTTACTAAGCTGTTATCTGCACTTGAAGCGGTTTAGTGTTACTGGGCTGAAAGGAAACAGAGAGACATCCTGTTTATAGGCTGTAGAGCCCCGATGGATAAACAAGTGCACCTCGGTTAAAAGTTGGGGGGGGCCGCGAAGCAGAAAGAGAGAGACTTAGCGGCTATCAGGATAACGAAATACCAGCTAAGCGGCATGCCTGGCAGCACGACCCAAGGCTGCTGGGCTGCAGAATGTACAGAATGTGCCGCCACGCCGGGGCTGCCGGCTCCTCCGGCCCCGCTGCAGCCGGACCCCGCTCATCTTTCACCCCAATGCCGGGCCGCTTCCTGGCACCCGGTGAGGTGACACCGGAGCTATTTTTCCACCCCCCTCCTCTCTGTTCTCCCAACGCAAGCCCACGCTGCCGAAGCTTTCTATGTATTTTGGTTTTCATCCGCCGGCGGGGCCGCGCCGTGCACGCTCCGGGGTTTCGCAAGGTCGGAGCGGGAAGGGCGTCGTGCAAGGTCAGGGCTCGCTGCAGCCATGCCTCTGTGCTGGCAGTGCAGGGAAGCTGACGGTCTTCCCTTGGCATCCGCTGCTGGCCACGGGCTGGACGGACGTGGTCTGAACCGACCCGGTGTCGCTGCTCTAAGACCAACCCCCAGCTACAGCAGGGAGCGGACAGCCCCAAGATGGGTCCCTCCCATTCCTCTCCTGTCAGGAAAACACTGAAGGTCCATCTCCAGGTTAGCAGGAGGCATCAGGCTTAATTTCATTTGAATTATCACTTGCATACATTGCCCTGGCAAGAATGAGTGGGTCTGGGCCAGAATTGCGGAGTGGCTGCAAGAAACAAGAGATCTACAGAAGAACCCTACGAACATCCCTCTGCTTCTGACATTAATGATGGACCGAACAAAGTGATAGAAAAAGTTGAGGGTCTACCTTGGTCCAGATCCAACAGCCCGTTGTGCCTCCAGTGAGCATAAACCCACAATACACCCCTGCTCTTGGGCTGCCCTTGAATGGGAAGCAGAAACCTTCTGGCCGTGCAACACCTCACCAAGCACCAATGTCATGGCAACGGCGACTCACTAGGCCTGTTCCATGGAGCTACGGGCTACCTCCAGCCTCGACGGCAAACCTTCCCCCACCACCACCATAATTCTGCAAAGAGCTGGCAGACAAGGATGCCTGGCCAGTGTTGACAACACCCTACCAAGCCACGGGCAAACTGGGCAGGGAACACGGCACATCTGCCAGGCTCAGACAAGTAACAAGCCCTACAGGGAATCTTCCTACCTGGTCAATCTTCGTAAGAAGAGCTGACTGTTTCTAATCCCACTTTGCACACTTTGCTGCTCCGCTGACTTTTTTTTTCCCCCTCACCAGTGAGCGTGGGAGATGGACCCATA
The DNA here is from genome assembly GCA_035590195.1 of Aviceda cuculoides. Taxonomy (NCBI): domain Eukaryota; kingdom Metazoa; phylum Chordata; class Aves; order Accipitriformes; family Accipitridae; genus Aviceda; species Aviceda cuculoides. The sequence goes on from JAVJGG010000085.1 coordinate 30,665,906, forward strand.
TCCAAAGCCTCCATCCTCACCCACCAACACAGAAGGGAAAGGTTTGGCTCCCCTGCTTTCGGTTACAGGACAAGCAGCCCACCCCAGCATGCGGAGGAGGATTTGAACAGAGCACTGATACCTCACAGGATAACCCGAAACGAGAGACCAAGGTCAAGGTTCAAGCGTGACTTCTCACGTCTCCGTTGCCTTTTTGTTTTTCACTGCCTTACTTTCTTTACAGGCCCAGGAACTCTCTGCAATGGAGGTACAACCCCCAACACATTCTCCAGCCTTTCCAGTCTGAAAGACTCCACTCAAACCTGGTCCAAAACATGAGCAATGGAGAATTACCCCTGCGTGTAACACCACCAGTCTTCACCCTCTGAGCACTTCCATCAGAACATGGCTGGCACAGCCAACGCTTCACAACCACCAGAAAAACCCCACAGCTCTGCAAGGACACACAAAAATGGGATTTGCCCACACTCTGACAGGTCCTGGAGATGAGACAGCACTGCCAGGTCCACAGCCGATGAGGCCCAGGGAACCTGAGAGCTACTCCCAAAAGAAAGTCCCGAGCAAGTCATTTCTCATTTGTTTCCTATCCTACTTTTTGTCTCATGCAACCAAGATGGGTCTGACTCATACCAGGTTTCTGCAGGGCCTGACACAACAGGTCGACAGATTCGCCTTGAAATAAAACAACAGCAAGCATGAGATGACTGTGTCTTGGCCAAGAAGGACCCAAATTCAAGACAGCCCTCAGAGGCACAACTCCAAGGTAAATAATTGTTAATGAACTCCTTGCTCATCAGCTCTGTGTAGTCCTGAAGCCTTTATTTTGCCTGCCTTCCAGCTGGAAAGAAAGTTCATTGAGAATGAAAGCTAGCAACTCGCAGGGAGGAGTGACAGATGCTGCCTGCCTGCATGTGTGAAAAAACTCTTGACAGGCAGAAATAACGCATCTCACATGTCTTATGGTGACAGCGAAGCAATAAATAATCTAATAGGCTACTAAGGCTCATAGTAATAACGTTGTGCTCCCTTTTCAGAAGCCACTCCCCACGCCGGAGGACATCTGCCATGGTATAGGTGTTCCTGGAACAGTGAGATATTTTTAAATCTCTCAATGTGGCACAAAACTGTGAGTGTATCAGCCAAAATACCAGCCACCATAGCATTTATATATAGCCTTGCACATACTGTCTGTAGATGGGAACATAGACAGATACTTGGTATCTAGCAGCATTACAAACAGACATTCTTCTGCTGGTCTTGAAGCACTTGAGAATAAACTTCCCAGCCAGCAGCTCTGCCCATGTTGCCCTGCCCTGTGCATCGCTCCACCAGCTCCTGCTCCTCAAGTGTGTTAAGTGCCATGTCTCAACTCTCAAGGATCATCAAAAGCCTGTCCCTCCACCTCCCCATGTGTACCCTCTACTACAGGGCACTGCAGTGCCAGTGATAGGGTTTCCCCACACCCCTGAGCACCCCTCTGTACACACACCTTCCAAACCAGAACCCATGGGCCCCAAAACATCCTCCCTGCTTGCTGAGATAGGTCCTTAGAAGGGGTGAGAAGATCTTCAAGGCAGCCCGGTTCACCTCCTTCTGACACGTGAAAACTCTAGGTATGGTTCCTATTAGAGGCAAGAACAAAGAGCTGCTCATAAGAACAGAAAAGGATTTGCAAGCTCAAAACTAGCAATAGCTCCCCATGGATCACCTATAATTGCTTCCCAGGAACTCTACTGCACCCAAGTTATTTGCAGAGGAAAAAAGAAAAAAAAAAAAAAAAACAGTGGCTTGAGATAGTGCAATACATTTTCTCACAAGCATCGAACATGCATCAGCATTTCAAACAGAACGCCGCAGCCTTCAGAACCAGGTTGATGTTTAAGCTCTTGATACAGTTATCTGCCTAATAATAACCCCATAGAGCACACTTCGCCTGGCTGCCTGCCAGACCACATGCAGCCTCTCTGCCCTTTTTTTTCTTAACTTTTTTAAACTTTGTCAGACATGGAAATGTTGACTCTAAGAAATTCAGCCTCTTCCGTGAAACAGACTGGCTGAGACTTCTTTTTTGTTGTTGAGGAAACCATGATTTGGCAGCCAGGGAGGGGAGACAAAGGGGAAAACTCATGTATTTTGTGTTCACGTATGCTTTATTTTCTCCTCTGGCAGGCCACAGTGAGAAAGGATCTGACCAGTTGCCGTCAGCTGTGTTGGAAGTGATTGTATCAGCTCCACCTGCTTAATGTGCTTATTATTCAAGACTGCAAGGACAATGATTTGGAGACAAATCAGCAGTGGCTGGTGCGTTCTCAAGGGACAAATGCAACACACTTGTGCATGACACAAGCAATCCACAATAGTGGGACAGTCTCAAGGTTGGGTGGAGGAAGGAAAGCAGGGAGTGAGGGCTGAACATCTCCGCTTGTTTGTCTTGGGGAAAAAAAAGAGATATTACAGGGAGAGTGCAGCTTGTTCAAACATTTCAGCGTTTGCTCCACATTAATTCCAGCACTTGGAAGCAACAAAAGACCTGTGCCGAGAGATCCAGCAGCTTCGGCTTGGGGAGGAACATCGTGTCTGTGTCAGGCTTTCAAAGCCTTATAAACTGTGAGTTCAGCGTGGTTCCTTTATACTCAGAGAACAGCCTTGACGGAGCAGGCTGTGAGGTACCACGCTTTGCCATTCACACCTACTATGGATCTGGCCACGTGCACCACTGAGCTCGGGTATGGTGAAGCAGGTCCTACAGACCATTCGTTATAGCTAGTCTACTTGTGAAAGTGGTACCAAAATAACAGAGGAGCCTCCAACCAGCACGTGGACAACAGTACGGGGTGAAGCAAGTGCTGCCGACGCACCACAGAGGCACTTAAATGGTGTTTTTAAAGGAAAAGATAAGAGGAAAAAGGGAAAAAGTGTACCTTTGCGCGTGCCAGCACAAGCAGAAAGCCCCAGGTCACTGCTGTAGCAAACCAGGAGGGTGACAGTAGCGGTTGCTGCACTCTTTTAAGCTCAATGAGGCTGTTCTGAGCAGGTGCCCCACTGTCACCACTCAGCACAGTGCTATGAAACATCCTCATGCCTTTTTTTTTTTTTTAATCAAATTAACTATACACAAACAACATCATGTCCATAGCAGGCTGCTGATACAACATCCATATTGCACCAGTAAGACCCTGTGAAGTTTTAATGGGCAGGTCATGCCCGCAAAGATTTTGTCACCCCCTGTTCTGGCAGCACCACATACCCCATTCCCAGCGGTTTTACTCCCAACAACTTCATGGGCTTTCACCAGAACAGCTGCTCAGAGACAGCAGCCTGGGCACAGACACAGCACATACAGCTCAAGTGGAAGAAAAGCCCTTTAGCCCATCCTGCACCTTAGTCCTGCGGGATTAGAGTAAATAATAACATCTTCATATCTTGTCCAAAGCCCTGAGAAATGCCAGTGTGCTTGCTGTATATACTTAACTGTGTGTACTTAAACATATGTCCCCATATACACACACAATGGTGCCAAATGACACTCCACCAAAACACGTGCCATCAGACATCAGACCCTCATAACCCAAATGGGTGGCTTTTCATATGAATTTACCACTTTTGCCCCTACACAATCAGGGAGGTGGAAGCAAGCCGGGAACGAAGGCAGGCATCGCCCTTTGCAAACACCTAACAAGCCTAACCAAAAGCACCAAGTGCAGTGCCTTCGGAGACATCCCCTGCACACCCCAGTGGGGCAGGCGGTTAGAGATGAAAAGGACCCACCGGGAAAGCTCTTCCATAGAAGCTGATATTTCAGCTATTAAAGAAGTTTCTGTTTAAACAGACATTAATTGCATACACTCAGGAATTTCTCAGTTTTACCACTTAAAAAACACCCAAAGCCACTTTGAGGCTTTTCCTTTTTTTCTCTCCCGCCTTTATTTGCTCTGTAAACACATTTGTGTGCGCCCTGGATCGTGTAACATTCAATTTCTGTGACAGCAGCTTCGAAGCAGAGCAGCAGCTACCTAGAGAGCTCACCAGGGACTGCCAAGCATCCTGGATCCTGCCCCTGCCATCATGGCACACCATCACGCAGATCCTCACATCCCGACTCCTTGCAAGACCTTCTCCCAGTGCAGGATGAAGCGGAAAATGTCGTTGGTGCTGTTTGTACTAACAGATAACATCATCAGGAGTGCATACTCGTGAATTCAGCCACCTCCCTCACAGGTTGAATTTCTCCCAACAAAACCCTATCTGTTAGCGGTGGGGTTTGTTTATTAAAGCAGTGTTGCAAGTTTACCAGCAGATCAAGGCCTCAACTGCAGCAGGTGGAAGATGTGCTATAACCACAAATACTCTGCAGCCTTTTGAAGAGGCCATTGAGGTCAGCCCAGGGATGTTTCCCATCCCATTCGCAGGCACGTGGCACTTGCTGTGCCAGCAGCAGATGGGTCCCACCTGATGGGAACAGCCCCAGAGGAGAGCACCCTCCTGTGCGCCGATACAGTTATGGCTAGCTGCTACTACAGTAGGGCTGCCCATCAAGGTACACCTGAAGATCCCAGGAAGAAGGCCAGGACAAAGGGAGTCAGGACACTTGGATCGATTCTTGGCCTTGCCATATATGTACAAACCCATGCATACATACAAATGCTTCTATACATCTGTGCACATCTGTGTAGCTTTGGGCAAGTCCCTTAGCCTTCTCCCCTTACTGGTCAGTAAATGGAGGGTAATATCATGCTCTAAAACCTAAACCATACTTTAAAACCCAAGGACTGTGTAAACACCTGCAGGCAAGAGAAATCCCAACATCTCCATCTCCACCCCATCGCTGCAAACAGCAAGAAACTTCAGCATGGACACACCACTGAAACTTCTCATCAGCCCAAGGGAGTGATCAGTAGCACCAGCCCAAAGGGGTTGCTGGCAGATATCCCATGATACTTTCTACTACGTCCCTTTATAATGCCTTATGCCTTGCACATCTGTTGGTCCCCACGCCAAACAGGAAGGCCGGGAGTGACTCCTCTCGCCAAACCTATCTGCTCCATGCCTTGAGCGACGTGAAATCCCCTGAGAGCAGCCAGGAATCTCTCTCCCTTCTGAAAGTAGGTTCTCTCCACCGTGCTCAACCTCAGCCCAACCCAAAAGTAAGGTCTGAACCGAAACTCAAGACACCCTTTTGCTGGGCTGGCTATGTCACTGACCTACATGCACCAAGAGACACCACCACAAGGTCTAGCAAAGCAGCCTCTGCAGCATCTCACAGAAGTGGGGGTGGGAAAGGGGAGTCATTTTTGGCAATGAAAATGTAATGGAACATTTTGTATCGATCTATTGTGGAATGAGTCATTTTTAGAGTGACTCGCCTCCTCTTCACCTCACTTCCCCACCCCCAAATTATGGACTGCAAGAAATGAGCCGAGATAATGGGCCATTTCGAATGTTCTAAACTCAGGTTTTTCTCCTGCTGGAACAGCATGCCACAACAGTAGATGGACTCAGCTCCAGAGGAGATGCGTTTCGTGTTCCCACGCCTTTTACCGGCTACAAAGAAGTTGTGTCCAACTAATGGGTAATTAGGAAAGGACTAGAAGGATGAGGGACTACTTTGGAGAGGAAAGGAAGAATCAGAAGGAAGATCTGGAAAGCATCAACAGTGAAAGGAGACCCAAAAAACAGATGGGGAACAGACACAAGCCACCCAGAAAAGATAAGCAAGCTGGAGGGGCATCAAATTGGGGAGAGAGAGGGTCTAGGTGAAGCTACTACTGCTGCTGCAGGAGAACTCCTCTGTGGACTTTCCAGTGTACAGGCCCTTGCCGGCATATAAATGCCAAATATTAAGGATAACCACTTCCAAAAAGACAGGAAAGAAAAAAAAAAAAAATCAGAGAAAGGGAAATAAGCCTGGTGACAGTAAATTCTTCCTTGACTCCTTCAGTCCTTGAGGATGAAACAAAACCCATAAGGAAGCTGTGGAAGCCCCAAGGTCTTTTTAGGGAACTGAAAGTTGCATATGTAGCAACCAGGTGACCTGGGAGTTTTCCCAGCTCAGTTCCAAGCACAGGGACCTTTATGCAAAGATTACTGCTCTTTCACTGGAGAGTGGGTATGGTACAACATAAACCACTGATCCCACCCATATCCCATCAGATGTCACTGAAGTGCAGCCTGCTGCACTTGAAAACCTACCCATACCATATACATCAATATTGAATATATATATATACACACACACAAGCCAATCTCTGATATGTTGTCTAAGTCTCCAGAAGACTAACTTTGATGGCATTCAGCAGAAGGTGGCAAATTACTTACGTGCTTGCCTATTAAGGTTTGGCAATGGTGCACACACAGGATTGCGTGGCGTGTAACCACCCAGCACCCCACCAGCCGCATGGGGCATTTGAGCCCGGGCAAGAGATCTTCCAGCGCTGGACTTCAGCCAGAACCAGTACTCTCCATTCAGAGAAGAAACTGGTACTTCATACGCTGGGAGGTGACTCATCACAGTAGCTGAGTTATGGCATAGCTTTTAACACATGACAAAGAGACATTAAGGTCATCTCGACTCTCATCTACAGCATCCCCTCCCACAGCTGACTCGCTGCTCTTTTTTTCCTCCTACTTCTTTTCTCGCTTTCTACCCCCCCATTCAACCTTCTTTCCTTTCAGGTCTTCTCACCTCCTTCCATAACCATTTACGTTCCTGTGTCTATCCACTCCTCCAGCACCTTAAACACCCTTCTCATCACCCAAAACTCCCACCTCAGGAGTCCTCTTCTAGGAATCCACTTTATCTGTATTTCGATCTCCAGCAATCACCCATGCTGTCCCTTCCCCAGCCTTCAAGTGCATATTTGTCTGCCTTGGATTGCGGGCTCTTTAGGACAAGGATTGTCTTCTTCCCCACTTGTAAAGCACAGTATACATTTACGGGGCAGGTAAATGATAAATAAGCAGTCTCAGCATTTCAGGGTAGCTCAGTGTGGGCTCCCTCAGTGTTTGTCTTCCCCCCACTCCAAACTAATCTACCCATAAGACTTCTTCTTCCTTATCTCTCAGTTACAAGGTTATCACTTAAATTTATCAGCATTCTTCAAAAAATAGTTGAGAAAGGGAGGTGGAGAAACAAAGGGCCTTTACCAGCCCTGCTCACCCATAAGCTCAAACCCCAAGACGTAGAGGCGCTTGTGGGAGCACTGCGAGGGGAGAACACGTCCAGAAATAACTCACTGGGATTATTTCAAACCCCACATACCTCATTTCTATTCAGTTTTCAGTGGGTTTCTGGATGAGCAGACACACATGGCTGTTTGCTGGGGGAGTATCTATCAAATCTACATCGACTTCCACCAGCTGAGTGTGTCTGCCTTTGCAAAGAGATTGGAAAAGACACAAGCGGGCTGTTGAAATGGAAAGCTGGGGTAAGGAAAAAAAGTTATGAAGAAAAGATTACCCACAACCCATAGGGTATCAAGAGGTGACTAAGAGGCAGCCCATGCTACAAGGGAAAAAAAAAAAAAAAAAAAAGGTCAGTGAAGGCAAAACTCCCCCCGGCCCCGTCCATGTCAGGGCTGAGCCAATGCATCATACCGGCTGGCTGTTTGGCAACAACACCCATGCATCATGAGGGATTTGCATAGCAGGAGTAGCACTTCTCAGGAATCAATGTGATAAAATGCTCATCCAACCAAAAAAAATAAAAGGCAGGCATCAAGAGTACTTGCTAGACAGTTCACAGAGTTGACGCTATCAGCTGGTTCCTTATCTCATGAGAACTTGAGCTGTCGGGGGTTTCCTAAGGTCCCAAGTTGCTGCTGTCTGGCCCCCTGCACTCCTCCACCACGTGGACTTCACCCCCTGCCTCCCCCTCCACACCAGCCCCCCGCCTACACGAGGACATCACCTCGGACACTTTGAAACACCCATCTCCAGTGCCCTCCCAGCTTTCAGGAATTCTTCACTGGGAGAAGGATGTGGCTTTTGAGCCTCCTCTGTCCCTACAGTCTTATCAGCCTCTACAAGACTATCTGATGTAGCTTTCTTACACTTGTACATCTTGGCAGAAAATTAGCTGATAACTAACAAAGCACTGCGGGTAGCGTGTGCATCAGGAAGTATAAGCGATAACGCCATTATGCTGTGAGAAACCTCATCCAGCCCCTTAGGAAAAATTACAATTTTTGTTATTTGTTTCATCTGAACTTACCAGCTACACTCAGACTACACAGCAAACAGGAATGCCTTCAAGTAAATAATCTGGGGGGGGAGCATTCAAACCACCCTGTGACTAAAGGAGACGGTCACTGAGTCAGCAACAAGAAAGACGCAATGAAAATTAAGAACGAAAGTCGAGGACAAAGCAATCACCTAGAAAACAACAGGAGATCGCCCAAGAACAAATCAAACCGACAAGCACCCCTTGCTTCCCACTGAATGCACTTTTCTGCATAGCAGCATTTCACGAGATAGAGAGACTGAAGAGCTGGTGCTTAACACCGTCCCTGGAGACTTGCCCAGAAGTTTTCACATTGCTCAGCACCCAGTGCATAAAAGGGCAGCAGCGAGGACACTCCCGGTGAACTCCCGCTGGCCAAGCTGTCTGGCAGGTACAGCTAAAAAAGCCATTTTTGGAAAATATTGCCTTTTTATAGCTTATCTCGGTGCAGACAGCTGCCTCGCGTCTCTAGAAATAGCAGGATTTAACAGCCATGTTTGCAGGGACAGATTTTTAAAGGTTCCATCTTCTAAGAAACAACCTACACATCCAGAAACAGGAGGCCAGATTTGTTTTGATACTGGAACCCCCTTCCATATGCTAAGCGTGCCCACGGATTTGCAAAAACCCCGCTCTGAAAATGGGATGTTCATTCAGCAACAGGCAACAAGTAACTTGTGCTTGCCTTGCTATAGAGTCTGTTCCCAGCACAGTCAGCAGCAAAACAGCACACCACTAGGCTGATATTGCCTTTTGCCGAAAATCACTGGCATTTTATAAGTAAAATAGTGGTGGAGGAGAGCATTAAACACTGGAAAAACAAGACTAATAAGCTAAGTAAAAAAACACCCTGCAGCTACAGCTGATCAGCACCTCTCTGTTGTTCCTCTTCAGATGGAGCGAGCCAGGATCAGATCCCAAACAGGATCAGATCCCAAACATCGTTATGATTCGTTGAAGGTGATAAAGACAGAGCCGCAGGCTGCAAACCCCAACCCCGTGAGCCTGGAGGAGCCTCTTCAGCCACCTCGCCTCCATCATGTTTGTGAGTGCGACGGGGATAACGTTATTTTCCTACCTTTTAGCAATAACAAGCATTTTTAGATAAAAAGCACCAAATTCCCATGACTTTAACACTGGAAGAGCTGATGCTAAGGATGTAAATGGCTCTGAATGTAAAAGGGCCTTGCAAAATTTCCACGGTACCACCTTTTACTAGCAACAGTTGGACAAGATGTCTACACCATCTTCCTCGCTATGTGATTTTTTTTTTTTTTTTTAATAACTGAATGAAGGGGTACTAAAGACAACGACCTGCTGTGAAATGACCAAAATTCCCATGCAAACAACCCATTAGCAGTGTTCAAATGCAATTTAAATTACTAGTTGTTAAAGTGCTCCTCAATTTCATGGTAAGTTTCCAAGGAAAATTACATGCTATGTACTATTTAATTGATTGTTTTCTACTTCTTAACATCCATTTATTCCCTCCTCCTGTCTCTTCCTTAATTTCAAGGGATGATAATGACTTTTCAGGGAGGAAAGGGGAACAGCTAAGCACAGTTAAAGAGGGATTTACCTGAAGAACAAGGATGTAGGAAGGAAGTGGCTGCCAAAAATGGGGAGCTTCACTGGAACTTGTCCCTGTGATATTTTCACAGTAGGAGTGTGAGACAGCACAGCACAAGGACTCCTTTCCTTGAACCACAGGCAGCCAGGCTTTCGAAACCTGATGTTTCTTTAAAACCTAGTCACACACCCCCCCCGCATGTCAAGCAACAGACACAGTTAACTATTAGAAGACAGTAGTAAAACAACAAGAGCAACTTGTTTCCTCCTCCTGGGCATGCTAGTCCTTGAACCAACATGCTCACTAGAGGCAAACAAGTTTCTCATTTGGGAGACCTCATCCCGAATGCAAATACCTAGCTCACAGGAACAAATTCCTCCCCTAAATTTGACTGAAGGATTAGGCTGCGAGTGAGACCTCCTGCCGCTTGCAACAGCTGGTACAGGAGAACGTGTATTATAAATCTAATAACAACAGACATTTCTTAAAAGCCTGCATTCTGCTCAGATCCTAGGAAGGAGCAGCAGTACGGTTAGGTAAGGTGCCATCTGGAAATTCCTGAAGTAACGATACATGTTGGGATTGTGTCACACGCTAGCAACATATATCAACTTTATGAAATACTCGCTATGACTTGGTTTACCTTTAAGCAACTGATACAGAAATATTTTGTGCTCAGAAAGGTATGACTTTATTAGAGTAAGAGAGATGGGTTTACAAGTACCACTCAGCATGAGGCTGTGAAGCACTCGCCTGACTGCAGGAGCCGAGCATGAACCATCACATGGAACCTGGAGATTCGCACTTTTCCCAAATTTGCCACATGGTGCCTCAGTTTCTATGCCAGCACACCAAGATAATTCAGCTTTCCTCAGCCTGTGGGCACGACTCAGTCTTTAAGGACTCTGAAGCCTTTGCCTACGGAAATGCAAAATATCAGATGCGTAGAGCCACCTAGGCTTTAACTTTGACTCGCCTTCATCCGTTCCATGCCCACGTGTGCTAGCCCCGTGCTATCTGGGGCAGCTTCTCTTACCCGCTGCGGGGCACGTACACCCAGCCCCTAGTGCACACTAAATCATTCACAGCACCCGGGTGACACAGTGACAGTGTCACCGCTTCACCGCGTCCTCTGCACTGCCAGCCCTGGATCGATGGCTGCAACAGCTGGGATGCAGGATGGGGTGCAAACCAATCCTCCTTACATGGGAGCTAAACCAAATCCTCTGTGTTTAATACATCGTTAGAAGTGATTGAGGGAAGCTTAAGGCAGGCAGGCATGGAGCGCTCTGAGCATGCTCACGGCCCAGTGCCATGGAAGGCTTCTCAGACTTGAGTGTTTACCAGGTGCGAGGCTGCAGGAGGAAAAAAAAAAAAAAAATCTTTTACAGGTCAGCCCTTAACGGCTCTGTTCCTGGAGCAGAAGAAAATCCAGCATGGATCCTGGTGAGCATCAGTGATCACGGGATCTGCCCGGGTCCTGAAGAAATACCAGATGGAGACCCCTGGCAACCTGCGGTCATGGCAGTGGGCATCCTCCAGAGCTCCCCCAGCCCTGCCAGCCATCCGGGGGGGGGGGGGGGGGGGGGGGCNNNNTCCATCCAGCTCTCCCGTCACGTCCTCGCGGCGACGAGATGTTGCCGAGAGAAGGATCGGCACGTGAAGATTAACAGCCCCCAGCGTGCCAGACTAGCGCTGGCTGGAGCCCCGGGTTACAGCACCCAGGCGCTGCTCGACCTTGTCTTCCAACAAGCAGCCTGTCCTGGCGAGCAGGAAAGGGGGGGGGGGCCCAAACTGCGAGGGGAACAGAACATCATCATTTACGGTCCCGCCGTGCCGTCCCCAAAAAACACCAAGCTTGGCCACAAGCAGCTGGTGAAGCCTGGGCACGCCGCGTCCACATGCCACCAGAAGCAGGGGCTGCCCAGGGCAAGCGCTGCCTGGGGAGGAGGTACCGCTCGTCGCACGAGGCCGCGGGCGCAGAGGCAAAGGCAAAGCGAGGAGCGTGAGGAGTGACACGGCCGGCCGGCTCGCTGCCTTCCACAGCTTTCTGCCGCCGCCGGGGCGGGTGGCTCCTTGGCGAGTCGCTGGGCTGAGGCTTCAGGTGCTGCAACAGCTCCACCCGTCTCCCCAGCGCCTTGGTTTTTCCAACCCATCGCCTACGCCGTCCGTCCAGGCTGTACGCTCCGTAGGACAGCAGTTCTTTCCTTTGCACCGGTAGCAAGCCCAGCCCACCGGGGCCCTAACCCCAAAAGCTGCAGTAATCCAAGTAGCTTGTGGAAAGGACGAGGACTAAAAATGCCGCTAAAGTCTGCAAACTCTCAACACGTCCCACCTGCACGAACAGGCTCCAGCAGTCCCTTCACCACCTTTTGGGGCCAAGTGCTTTTCAGCTCACATCCCGTCCTCGTGCAAACTAAGCCAACATCTTCCCCTGCCCAGAACAATCAAGCCAGTTTCGCACCTCAAGGACCTGCAGCAAATCCGTATCTCTGGAAAAAACAAACCTCGCACTGAGTATCAATCCCTATTTAAAAGGGCAAAAGAAAACTAAGAGAAGATTTAACTTTCTAACAAAGGTCTGAAATTTAAAACAGGAAGAGTATAATAACAACAGGTTTGAATCAGCCTAAAAATACCAGTTAGTCGAGAAGATAATAAGCATCGCTAACCAGCAGCAGGAACTATAAAGGGTTTTTCACCAACACCCCTTTCTCAAGTAAAAGGACAAAGTGCAGTGCTTTCTGTCCGAGGTATGGGACCGGCTGCTATGCAACCCCTGGAGCAGCATTAAAAGCACTCTATACATGTTACATGCTCCAAATGACAAGAGGAATGTGGGACGGTGGATCTCTGTTCCAGATTCCCCAGGATGGTTTTAGCTGCCATGAATAAAACAGGAAGCAGAGCATCTTCCAGGTTCCCCCCACACCCCTGACTGCCTGGATGAACTCTAGTTTCCTTTCAGGAAAGAGAAAGGAAAGAGGGGAAAAAGAAAAAAAGAGAAACAGCCAGCTGCAATACCAGACAGATTAAAAAGTTCAAACTAAGGAAAAATAAAGAATAACAGGAAAAAACAGACACTGAACCTTCATCCAGTTACAGCAGCTAAACAACTTCAGGTCCCTAACAAAACAGGGTTAAATATTAACATCCGAGAGAAATATATCCATACGTTAAGCAGCCTTTTTAACATCACTCTTGCTTAGGAGACATAAATCATACTTAAGCTATATTTTACTTGCTGACCACATGCATATATACTCATTTAACTCTACAAAGCTCTACTGCCCTGCTGCATCAACCAGCGAAACTAAAAGGAAGAACGTGACTGAATGGGAGTTAGCTAAAATTATCTTTATATCTAGGCCTGAAGAAACATTTTGCCTTTGAGACCAATCCACTAAGCCAACTTTCCCTGCTACAGACGGTTTCATTGGGTCCCTTGCTGCTGACTGGCGATCCACATGCCTGCCTTCACCCGCAACGCACAACACTTTGATGCAATCCATCTGACAAAACAAAACAGAACAAAAAATACCCCAGGTTGCTTGCTAAAGCAGCAATGATGCACTTACCAGCATCCAGGCAAGCTCCTTTGCTAACACGCACCGCTCTCGAGCAGATCAAATTTGGAACAAGGTCCAGGAGCAAGAGAGAACCGAAAACTGACCAAAACAACCTTTAAAAACAAGAAAGGGGGGAAAAAAAAAAAAAAAAAAAAAAAACCTTACTACAGGAATTCAAATCCTGCTTCCACCAGACCCTGAGTCACCTCCCCTCCCTTGCAATAGATCAGAGCAATGGGTAAACATTTCCAAATATGGAGATCAAAACTCCAAAGGATGTCAAAAAAAAAAAATCACCCTTCTCTCCCTGGCTTTGGCACAGGGATGACTTGCCCCTCTGGAGCCCGAGCTGAGCACATCACTGTGGCTGACCTACACACACCCTGGACACGGGGCCACACGTCTCCGTCTTGACCTGCACTTTGGAGGCTCCTGGCTTAATGGGCGACACGGCATCCCTGTCCCTTCCCAAGGATGCACAGGAAGATGCAATGCGGGCAGCTCCAGGAGCTGTCGCCCCTCACCCCCTACAGCAAACCTCCTCCTCATCCCTCAACTCATCAAGAGAAAACCTCCTAGAACTAATTTTTTGAGCGCTCTTTGAAGGCAAATAGGCAAATTCAGGCTGTGTTTATAGTGACACCAGCTCACTACCAGAAAAGGCAAGGCTCAGCCATCAGTCCAGCTAGAGAGGTCCTGCTGCCAGGTCCCACACCAGCTGCTCACTGGGGCAGGGAAATCTCCCCTGACCTGGCTCATCTAGCTGCTGCTTTGCAAAAAGCATGTATTTGATTTCGCATTATGAAAAAAAACCCCACAGCTCTGAGGAAAGGAACATGCTGCTTGGACACGGCATCACCCCTCGATCCCCGGCACAGGACGACAGCCTCCTGGTAGCTGCAGCCATCGGCTAGAGGAGCAGGCAGCCTCTCAGGAATGTGCAAATCAGGATGTTTTCAAGGGAAACAGGCTGCCAAGGCGATCCGACCAGACCAGAGTGATTCCCCAGCACCACCCACAAGATGCTATTGAATTTATAGGGAAGGAATTCCAGAGCCGACTCTGCCCATGTATGGCCAAAACAAACTGGAAAAAAGCAACATTATAGTACATCTGGCTCTCACTGGTACTGAAGCACAGGCCTCAAGAGGAGCTGAAATCCTGCAGTGACAGGGGCTGTACAATTACCTCCAGTAACTAGGCAGAGGTCAGGGGTCCATGGCAGCATGAATTTAGCCCCCGATAGCACAGGTGACGGAAAACGTGCAAACCTTTCCTTCAGAGGAAAACAAAGCTTTCTGCCTTTTAGAATAAGAAGCACATTTAACTTAGTGATCCATCACTACCACTGCAAAAAATAAACCTTGCCAGGCAGCACCAGCACATGTCCATTACACCGGTACTTACAAAGGCAGGTTTATAGAGCGAGCAGTCCAAACGGCACTAAGTCATACACCAGGGCAATGCCGACACAATGCAGTTTGGGACTAGCTCTTGATAGGCAGCTGATCAATTACTTTTCTAAAATCCCGCTAGAACCTCCCCTAGAGCCATGCACCCCAGCCAGCAGCTGGGCCACCAGGAGCATTCTCCCTGGTCAGAAATGGAGATGTTCTGAGCACAGTGGTAGAAGGTGCTCCAAAACCAAGGTAAGAAGGGTCAAGTTTTACAAACTCTGACTCAGTTTTCCAGCACCTTGCAGAAAACAATTCCCAGGGCATTGCTTTTTGCAAGGACAAAGAGCAGGGTATAGCAGAGAATTAGGGTAAGTCAAGACAGGGAACAAAAGCAGGGTGGAGGAGAAGTGGAATAGCAGAAACCCCATCCCAGGCACGTACCAGCCCTTATTGCTCTGGGCTCCTGCAGCAAGAACAGATCGAGGTTCTCCTTAACAGATAAATGCCACTACCTCGCCTCCCTCTCGCCAGTGGGGGAAACATTAGCTGTGCCAGCTTGAGAAGCAAAAGGCTTACCGAACCAGAGAGGAATGCAGGCTGCAGTGGCACACGCGATGGGGACAGGTAAATGAAACCCAGGGGAACACGGGCTGCTAGTGCTGCCTCTGCCTTTGCACCGGCGTCAGGCAGGGGATGTTTTTTTTACAGCTCCTGGGGTTGAAACCTGGGACTAATGGCTTCGTGACCATTCTCATACCAGAAACGAATACAGCTGTTAGAGGGGCTGGGAGCTCAGGGGTCTGAGCACAGGAGGACAAGTCAGTTCCTGGCTCCTGGCAGGCAGCCCAGCACTGCTTTTCAATAAGCACAAGTCGTAACCCATGGGACTGGGAACAAGTGCGCATCTGAGCAGCATTTCCTGATGGGAGACCCACCATGCAGCTATTCCCCCACCTTCACATTCCCAGGGATTAGGATCTCCCCTTAGTTTCCCATTCCTATTCCCTAAAATAGCATTATACCCTCTCTCTGACTACTGCTCTCACTTTAAACAGCAGTACCTAAGCATGAACTGGGGTTCAATGCCTCTGCTTTAGAGCACCTCCCACCCCAAACGACACAGAGAAACCAGAGAGATGGACACAGCCCTGTCTAACCACAGCCTAACAAGTTGCTCCCTGCTAAAGTCCTCTCCTTGCCACAGTCCTAACCCTGGAAAGCAAAAGATTGAGGGCCTGGGAATAAAAATCCAACTCGAGCCTCCCACACAGCAGTACAGCTCATTATTAATCGGCCACCGGGTCAGGTGTGGCTAATTTAATTTAAATGACATTACATAAGCAGGACAACTGAGAACTTTTGATTCATAAAAACGCCTTGAAGGGGCAGAGCACAACTTGCATGGCATACATAACGCAGGGACTGCTGCAGCATCACAGGAACACAGACCACGTAACGCACACAACAAGGACCAGGGATGCTCGTATGTACACATCCACAACTATGCACACATACACCTCCTTCCCCAACATGCGTAAAAGCAGCCTTAGGACTTGCAAGCTGAAGTCCTGTGCAGCCAAAAGTTAGCAGAAATGTTTGTGACAGTTCCACTTTGCAGGCAAAGGCAAAAAAAGGGTGCAGAGGAATAAATATAGAAAAAAGTCAGGCAGGCAAAGCAGGTGCTGGCTTGTAAAACCTTGGCCAGAATGGCTCCCCAGGAGGTTGAATCTGGTAGTTTTGCAACAGCTCCACAGAGAGACAGAAGAGACAGAAAAAGAAAAAAAGAGAACATGAATGCATATGCATTCTTTTATCACCATATATAGTACATACAGACATTTGGTATATACACCCCCAAGCTCTCAAACCACCATATAGTATATACTATATATGCATTGCACATCTTTGTTTCCCTGTGCCTAGATTTGTACAGAGTGTGTGTGTGTATATATACATATAAGTATGTATGTGCATTTCTCATGCGTGCATTTGTCTTTACCCCCACAGCACCTATCTGTGCGTGCTGTCACACAACGCACCACTCGACAGAGCATGTCTAAAGCCTCAGCACCATAGTCTGGGATGACTTGTGAACACTCGCACGCTGCATTGATCTCTCTGCTGAGCCCTTCCCCACCAACGCCTCTGGGTGCAAGTACCACTAGGGAACCACCAGTTTGTCTTGTGTTTTCCAATGATCCCACCCCACCTCCACATTCCGTTAGGAAAGGAATTAATTTTTTACTTTTTTTTTTTTTTTTGCAGAGAACCACAAACAAGGTGCCACTGTCAGAAAAGCCACAGATCCTTCCAAGAAGCTTTCCCTCACGCTGGCGAAACATGTTTACGTACCAGTTCTCACGCTGCACAGCCTTGATGGTGGGATGAACTCAGAGCAGGGCTTTTGGAGACACGCAGGGCTCTGGCAGAGTCACGACTTTGGGTTTCTTTCCCAGCCCTGCGGAGAAAGAGAGAGAGAGATACCCGTGTGATGCATGCCGGATGGGCCTCCTGACGGCTCGTCTCTAAAACTTGCAGTTTAACCCACACAACTTCTGGGAAATGCAGCATTTTCCTCCCCAGCTTTCTTAGGCAGAAGCCTCCATACTCCTGGACTCCTTTTGGCACCCCCCAAAAGCGAGCATCACCACCTCAAACTGGGCCAACGACCAGGACCTGCTGTCAGCTGCCACAGCCAGGCCAACAACTTGCACCTTCTCAAGCCACAGCTCCTTTACTGCTCTTAATGCCCCTGAGAAGGGGGAGGTAAAAGGAGGGGTAAAATGAGGCATAAAATAAGAGAACGGGGTGAATCGATCACTCATCTCTGACGTCAGGCACAGCAAGGGAGCTGGGAGGCATCATTTAGTTTGGTTTGAAGCTCATGGGGCCTACCACTACTGCGAACGGAGCTACACCACCACCCAGTTCACCAGCCCTCCACCTCGGCACAGCCTTTTCTCTGAGGAGCTCTGCCCAATTCCCATCAGGGACTGCCTCACCCTTTCCTGCAGCTTTCTTAAAGTGACCCAACTCGGTGTCGCTTTTCCCCTCTGCAGAAGGCAAAGGTAGAGCAGAGGGGACAGCCAGGCCGCGCGACCGCCATCTTGCGTGTGGCACACCGGGAGGCATGGCGGGTTGCATCCCGTGGAGATAGGCAGCATCTGAATTGCACATTCCTTCCTGCCCCCCGCCAGCCCACGGCCAGCATCCCATCCCAGCCACATCCTGATGGTTCTGATGGCCCTATCTCTGCTCATGACAAGCACAGGCTTGCCTTGTCATCGCGGCTCAGCAGAGAAAGTTACTGCTCTTTGCTGCTGTAACAATGGAGATGCTCGGTCCGGGCTTGCGTTTGTTGTATCTGTGCTGCTCACGAGCTGCATGTGAGCCCACAAGTCTACAACCAACATGCCCCAAAACGCAAGAGTGCTGGTGGCTCACAGTCCAGGTCCCTCGTCCCTGTCACACGGCGAGATGGTTCCCTGCCCCTGCCAGCATCCCTTGTCCCCCACGCCATGCCTGATGCGACAAGCAGCCAGCAGAGCGAGACGGCTCTCGCCTCTCCCAAGCAGTGGCAGATCTCCAGTACGCCGACACCACAAGAGCACGCCGAGGTTCGCCCCGACCCGGGCAGCACCCTCCCAGCTCAGTCCCATGGTCCCTGTGGTGGCACCCAGCCCTACCACCCCACAGGGCTGGGCAGGTATAAAAGTCCCCAGGACCCTCAACGCTCCCCTCAGGTGTGATGAGGACAAATTCATATGGAGATTGCAATGGCCTCTCCCACTCACTGCAGGCTTGGGATGAAGATGAGTAACTGCAGGGTTTTATTGCTGGTGAACTCAGCCAAAGAGCAATTTCTCTCCATCCATCAAGGAGGAGACAAGTACAAGCAAATATTATGGTTGTGCATATTTACTTTTCATTTTAAAATGATGTAGAGTTATATACAATTTAGGTCCTCCCCACAGGCTCCTGGCAAAATGCCCTTCAGTCTTATCTGCAAAGGCAGAAGACAACAACATTCCCCTCTGGTTCCAACACCGTTTTGATTCGACTCACAACAGCACCTCCGGGAGCTCCAGGTAAGACAGTATTCCTTGGGACCCAGCCTGCGTTTAAAATATCTTGGCTCAGGCTTGTCTTTCACCAGGTTTAACTCAAGAAATGTTTACAAGATCAGCTATAGGACTCAGCAGGCTTGGCTAGTTGAACTGCATCCTCCTGGCTTTACTTTCCAGGCCGACTATCCCCGTCACCTTGTGACTGGGGTTCCTGCAGCAAGGTGAGCCACCCTTCCCAGCAGCAAGTGGGGCCCAGCATGGTCCCAGAGGGGCAGCAACCCACTGACACACAGGCAATGCACTCCCCTCCTGGCCACACATCCACAGCTGGGCAGGACAGGGACAGCCCGACTGGTCATAGCAACACCCACCTGAGCCGGTCCGTCAAACTACTCCGTTTGTGACCCCATTTCTTTAGCAGAAGGCTGAAAAAGTCAGTCTGGGTATTTCTGCAGTGAAAGACACAGAAGACAGACCTTGAGGACAGGCCCAAGGTACCAGAAGAACTGCACGTCTGCTGCATCACAAGCCATCAAGCCATGATGCCACCACCAAATCAGACCTCTTCAAGACACTCCCAACGAGCATTTCCCACTGAGGAGCTCTGCTTGAGACTCGAGACCCCCGGACTCCAAGATAGCAGAGCTCCTCTCCCCAAAGTCCCTCTTCTCAGCTGCCTGTACACATCCCTCAGCAAGGAGCACCCGAGAGCCTCACACAAGAGAGGACTACACAGCGGGTTAGCAAAGCAATGCCTTAACCACGCCAGCTCTGCTGGGGAAGCAGGCAAGAGATACAGACCTTGAGAGACAACAAGAAGGCCCAAAAAAGGGTCTGCCCCTCAGTCATGCTCATTCCTGCTTTGGCTCAGGCGGGGAAAGACAAAGGAGTGCACGGTACAGACATACCCAAACCGCTGCCATTGATTCCAGCACAAGTCTTCTCCCCATGGAAGTCCCTGGAGAAATACATGCAAAGCCAGTCCCTAAAGAGCCACCTCTGGGTTTCATACATCCCCCAACAACCATTATGGGGAATATCCAGGTGCTTTTACAGCAGAAATAGTAACAACAGCCAGGCCTTTAGCTCTATGAAACTGAGGTCCTCCTAGTTCAGAGCCACCGCAACAGATGCTTAGTGGTCTGTGCACTGCTAATTCTGATTTTCATCTTGCAACAAGAAATCCCAGCTTTCTATCACAGTCCTGCAGGAGATAACAGCAGGAAAGTTTCTCTGGTAACACAGCTTTACACTGTCAAGCTCCCATCTGGCATAACTCAGTAAGACTCTTGTGCCTCCAGATCACCAACTACAGCGGCCGAGACTTTGGAGTCTATATACACCCACGTGTGCACATCTGCATCTTCATTTTTATGCCTAGCACAATACAGACCACTTATTTTAATGCATCATTTCAGCAGGCAATTTATCATTTGAAAGTAATTTAAAGCAAATGCCCGAACAGCAGGAATCAGCTATCACAGTCAAAGCACTAAGAGTCTCTGAACAAACTACCAGAACCAGAATTTACCAAAAGAGCACATCTTTTACAAAAGATTGTTTTCTTCGTTTGTTTCTTCCAACTAGATAAATCTAAGGTACAGCTCATAAAAAGCTGAGAAAGTGACTAGAAGTTATAAAAAGCCATCTCAAGCTGAAAGGAAAATAAGGTGAGAGGCTGAGATCTACAAACTCTAAAATCCTTAAAGACGTGATGATCTGAAACAGTCTGTTCACTCACTGGCTGATGCTGTATTATCAACAGTAAGAATCAACATTTCTCAAGAAAAAATAACAAATACAAATTTAATATACAAGTACAGAAAGCAAGGTTTCCTGTTTGCAGATTTAAATCTATAAGCAGTAGTTTACAATGCCTGAATTTAAACTTCAGTCCTCTGTTACGGTTTGAGTTTTCTTATATTGTTCAAATTTTTCAGAAACGGACAGTTTAAAACCTCAGCAAGAATTCCAAGTTTCAAAGAAGTGCAGTCAGTACTTTCAGAAAAACGTGCGTCCCTAGCACAACTTTACAGTGGTCACTTAGAAATTGAAGTAAACAGACTCCCCAACCCCTTTAAAAGAAAACCTTACGCGTGAAAATAATTTCAGCAAGTGCTAATTACACTTCTCACATAACAGCCTGGCTGAATGTCATCTGTTTTTCTGACTATTCAAAAATTGCATTTACATTTAAATCTCCTTTACACTTGCAAGTGTTACCAATACTCAGAGCTTAATTTTTATTTTATTATTTTTATCAGTATGGCTATACTGGCGGAAGCCCAAGCGTAAACATCAGTTAAACTGGGATAAAGTAGCCTCGCGCTGGGGTCCTTCGTTCCTGTTCCTCTGTAGAGCAGATGGCTCAGCCTGACTGCCACAAGGAAAATTGTCGTTTTAACCATCCCAGTCACCAATTTTTAAGCGCAGACAAGCTCCCAGCAAGTCGGCCATCAGCATGAACTGACACGGGTCCCCCCGTATGATTGGCAGGTGCACATACAGGTCCCCAGACAACAACCCCATTCAATCTGACCTTTTCATTTTAAATGAAAAACACTTAAAAGCCTGCCCTGTTCTGACATATGCGTTTTTATGTCTTTCTCACGCTGTGCCAATACATTTGTTATTTACTGGCCAAAGTCCCCAAACTCAGCAATCCCATGTTATCTGCTCTGCTGCCGGAGCCCTGATCCTCAGCCATTCTGGCCACCGCCAGTGCCAAGGGAGCCGTCTGAGGTCTCCACGTCCTCACACATTGGAAAATCAGACCCCCTATACGCGAAGCTCAATTCAGAGTCCAATCCTGTCTTAAAATTCAACTCCTATGCATGGGTACCCTTACACTTGAGCACAGCTGCCTGCAGACATGGACTGATCTTGCTACCCCAGGACACTGATGCCTGCAGGATTTGGCCCTGACTAACAGCTTTCTGTGTTTGCTTCCGTGCTTCTCAGGTTTCATTTATTAAAATTAAACTGCTCGATTCAAAAGAACGCTGCTGAAGTTATCTAATAAAAAGATCACGCGAGATAACAAAAGCGGGAGACGCGTTTCCTCCGCTCCGCTGCCAGCAGCGGCACCTGCTCAGAGAGTCGTCAATACAAACAGCAACGGCTAGCATGCCCGGCTGCTGCCTTTTGGGAGGCCAAATCCTGTGTCGGTGTAAAGCAGCAACCATGCAAATGGCAAGTTTCGACCTGCAAGGAAGCACACACCCCTCTATCTCGTACTCGGCACGGAGCTGCTTTCGAATCCGCCGCAAACCCACGCGTCAAAATTAGCCATAATGGGACTTATCGCTTCCGAACTCCTGGTCCGGCCCTCACGCTGGAGGAAGGCTGATGCCGGCCACAGCACAGACCGTCAGCTCCGACGGGGAAAATTAGCTTCCATAAAAGAGCAAACCGACTGGCAGCCCCTGCACGCTGCAGGGCGCAGAGCCTGGCATTAAAGCACTGACCTGCGGGAGCCGCCGGGTCCTGCAGCAGTAGCACACCTGGCTTCAGGGTCAGGGGACTCCTTTTTATCTTTGCTGTCACATTCGATTTTCAGGTTTGTCCTGGGGTTCACAAAATGAGACTAAAACAAGACGGAAAAAAAGGAGCAGGAGAGTAGGGGTAAGAACGAGGAAAGACCACTCCAGCGGCACGGCAGCACCAAAGGGATGGCATCAACCTTTCCCAGATGGAGACTGCTGTATTGTAACAAACAAAAAAAAAAAAATCATTTGGAGCAGAACAGACTTAAGCAGCGGCCGAGGAAGCTGCGAGACAGCCCTACCTAGAGCATCCCGGTGGCCAGGAGCCACCCCACTGACTCTCAGCTGGAGCCACTGGGCGATGGTTGGGGACCAACCCATCAGCAAGACCAGCCATGTCACAACCCTGTTATTTTACATGCACAAGGACGGCTAGAAAAGAAGGGTGGCTAAGGAACAAGAGGAATCAGCACGTCTGTGCCAGAAAGCCTGCAGGTCCCATGCTGGAGCGACCTTTCAGCAGCTCCCTGTCGCTGCCAGCAGCGCTGCCTGTGATTTACGTGTCTGTAAACGACACCAGGATCGGACTCTGTATTTCAAGCACAGACTACCAACCTCACGCTGTTTGCACTCCCTCGGTCTACTGGGAGTGGAAGATTTTCAAAACAGCCTCACTGATTTTCATTTCTTTTTTCTTTCCCCCCCCACCGTTTGCTGTCAGCATTTCACTAAGCCTGGCCAGAAAGACCCTTAGCAAGAGGGGGGTAGTTTCACTTTCTCACTCAAATGCATCCCAGCTTCTTGATCAAAGAAGGATAATTGATTTTGCTTTCAACTTCTCATGCAGTATCAGAACACCACAGAGCCTGGGTTTCAAACAAAGGATAATGTTTTGCAATCCAAAAACAAAAATATGTCATTTTTTCCCCACCGAGGAATGGCCATCCTCACCAGGCAGCACCAGCAGACCTAACACACCTCCTGCATCTTAAGATGCTCAGTCAAGAAAAACAGACCAACAGCACAAGGGAGCAGAGAAGTGCTGTGTCCCAAGGCACGGAGGTCAGGAAGGTGCCTGGCTCTCCCCTCTCCCAGCCCAGGGTCTTCTGCAGCCCACCTTTAGGTTGAAATCTCCTAGGGCAGAGATGGCTTTTTTGTCCGTGTTTGTTCCAGTCTAAGGGGTTTATGCTAAAGTTTTATTACAAAGGACGATGTTCCTTTAACCATTTTAGTTTTAAATGGGCAAAATTTGAAGGCAAAGGTCACCTTCTCCCAGGCTTGCTCGGGTGCCACCACAATGAAACGCCTTGGCACCACGGCGGGCTCCCTTATTGCTCCTCTTAAAACCATTTGGAAGTGAAACTTTTAAAACTTAGAGCCTACATGACCAGACAGTCTTTGTGCTCAAGGTTTCCGTTTTATCCAGTTCGGGTCAGATCATTTGAAAATAGCAACAAATACCTGACAGCCAACTGGATTCCCCACTCCTGTGCCCACTTAGTCAGGCTAGGTATTTTTGAAAGCATTATAACCCATCATGATGTTTAAAAGAAGCACAATAGGCCAGGACCAGTAATTCTCTCTGGTTTGGAAATCTGTCCCCTTCTTCCCCACCATCTCCAAGGATGACCGAGCATTAGCTATCTCCTTTCATTTTTATACCTTAACAGCAAACTGCCCTGGTTTTAGCCTTGGAACAAATACCTTCAGGTGGGATGAGCAACAAAAGGCCTCAAACATCTGTATTTAAAAAAAGAAGAGTTTCTCAGTGTAGCTGCTGCTGGATTGAGAGGCTGAGGTA
>JAVJGG010000085.1:30690112-30701112 GCA_035590195.1 Aviceda cuculoides
AAAAAACAAGAGTTTCTCAGTGTAGCGGCTGCTGGATTGAGAGGCTGAGGAAGAATAGTCCTAAAAAAAAAAAAAAAGGGAAAAGCCCCAATGGGGCAGAGGCGCCCAGGTTAATGTGGAAGCAGGGCAATCAGTCAGCAGAGAGTGGAACCACCTCACCACCAACCGCTCTTCATGAAAACATTTTTGTTTTCAAGGAATGTTGTTACCATCACAAATAGAAGAATTACAAAAAAAACCCAAACAAACAAACAAACAAAAACCCTAAACTTTTTTTCCCTTTACAACACAAGAACTGAGTTGCAAGCTGACTCTTCCTGCAGAAAACTTCATTTTAAGAAAGGAGCCATTTATACCAAATATAGATAAAAAATTCTGGAGCAATTCTGACAAGCCCTAATAACTGCTCTTATATTTCAAAACTAGAAGGACCACAGATGCCTGTGGATGCGTTCACCTTCTGAACAAGAAAGTATCATTACTTCCATCATAGATGGGGACCGAGACATACAGAAAATACATTTAAAAGCTGGTTTAGTTCCTAAAGTACCCCAACTTCAGCTGGAAGCCAGGCTCCTCACTGAATTTGGCCCTTATCGCCAAGGGAATTAAAAAAAAAAAAAAAAAAAAAATAGCAGAGGCAGTTTTTCTGGCCATGCTCAACACTGATAAACTTTTCCTCCCTGTGGCAGGGAAACTGGCCTGCCATCACAGAGCCCCCATTCCCGGGCTGGGATGAGGAGGGACGATGGCAATGGTGCTCTGTGCCATCCCTCGCTCCACTGCAGGATGACACAGAGGGCTGCTGCCACACAGAGCCACCAGACCTTCACCACAAAGCCGCTGCCCCTCTTCTCCCTGAACCTCATCACCATTATCCCCAGGGCGTGCAAGACTCAGCCCGGCCCCGATAACCAAAACGAGGGGACAGAGAGGGTCTCCAGCGTACACAGCAGCACAACAACGGGAAGGAAAAACGATCTTAATCCCCCGGCTCAGCAGGGCCACGCAGACGCCATCCCACAGCATAGCTGTCAAACACCCATCTATCTCAGCGCAACGACCCGGGAAACTGCCTGCAGGAGGACAGGCAGCTCCACGCGCTTCCCCTACATCTCAAGGAGGGACTTTCTCCCCCAAAGGTGACAGCGGTGGGGATAGCAAGGACACCAGCACGTAGCCATCATGCTGTCTGCCCAGCACCCAGCCCTATACACGCTCCCGTCCTCCCAGCTGGGGCTTGGGCTCAAGCAAAGAGAAGGCAGCAGGGCTCAGGCATCCCTCCATCACCTTGTGCAGAAGAACCTGCACTCGGACCTCCACGGGAATTCTGCAGACTATCCTCCCCTCAAAGGAGCTTAATTAATGGCCTGTAAAAGGGGACTGGGATTTATCACACAACTTCTTTCCGCACAGTAAGTGCAAGTAGTGTTTCGTCTTTCCTCTCCTTAGAAATGAGGGGATAGCAAGTCTTTAGTCCCTGTATCCCATTTTATCTTGACCTGGAGAACTATATACACTGGAATTGCACTGCATTTTGTTTATTTTTTGCCTAGCACCAACAGTGATTATAAAACTGCACTTGTGGACCTATACAATTTGGTTCACTTTGATTGCATTCCTGTTTCTCAGTGGAAAGAGACTCCTGGTTTGGAGAATGGCAAAGTTATCAATTAAACATCCACAGCACCTTTACTGGACCTCATCAGTACTCACAGGGAGAGATGACGCTTCTTCCCATGTACCCGATGGTTTCTCAGCACAAAGTTTTCTCGGCTCCTAATTCTGTGTTCTTTCCAAGAGTTTGCCACATGATATCCTCCAGCCTGCTGCACCCGAGCTCTGTATTTTGGAAAAGTACGTGCCTATTTGTTTGAAACATTAGTTACAGTGTGTGGGTGCAACATCACACTGAAGGAACGAAACACTTGAGACCAGGAAAGGTCTTTTCAACCTTTTTCCACCTCGCTGGTGTGATTCACAGGAGCACCTAGCAGCGTAACACCACCATCATACCTGTCCTCGCCTACTCCTACCCTTCCATACTGAGCTTGTCAGCAGGAATTTTGTCACGAGCCCTGAAGCCAGCATTTATGTTATCGAGCCAAGTGTTTTTATTTTTTTAGTTGGTGATGGGGAAAAACAGAAAGGAATTGCAGAAGCTTTTGGAGACAAAGATCTCTTCAGGATGTGCCAGCTGATATTTTCAAAGACTGACTTGGCACAGCGTCAGGGAAGCCAGCTTCCAACATGCAAGCGAACAAGACCCGCTCCATGCCAGCCATCAGCCAGGCTCAAGAAGCATTAGCGACTGCCGTCAGCAAGAAGGAAGGACAGGAGGAAAGACTAATCCTGCACCTGCCACAAGAGGTACAGCCACATCTCTGGTCACCGCCCGAGAAGGAAACGCAAAGAACAAAATGAGGGGGGGCCTCTGTGAGCAACCGCAACGTCTCAGATCGCAGCGGCCACGCACGAGTCGGCACTCGCCAAGACTGACCACGCCGCGGTGCGCGAGATACCGTACGGGGCCTTCAGCCTAGAAACAGGAGCCACGCGGGGGAGGCTGCGTGGGGAGAGCTGGCAAGCGAAGACTATGTCCTCTCAAGGCTGCAAATCCGCACGCTGCACACAGAGGCTCACAGCAGCCTCGCGTAAGCCATTCGCCCGCCGCCACCATATATCTAGTTACAACCCCCAGTAACACCTCTGACTTGATCACCAA
The DNA here is from genome assembly GCA_035590195.1 of Aviceda cuculoides. Taxonomy (NCBI): domain Eukaryota; kingdom Metazoa; phylum Chordata; class Aves; order Accipitriformes; family Accipitridae; genus Aviceda; species Aviceda cuculoides. The sequence goes on from JAVJGG010000085.1 coordinate 30,692,838, forward strand.
GCTTTTATCAGCATTCATAGAGACCAGAGAAGGTCAAGAGAGCCATCACGCAGGAACAGAGGACAAGCACAGTGAGCTCAATGGGAACTTGACAGGCCAAGAATGACTGCAGTCACGGAGGACCAAGGCGAGCTCGCTCATGTTGCCCCTTTTTTCTGAGGCTCTCGAAGACGACAAAACCTCTGACCTTTGATTCAACCACGCTGCTCTCAGAAGAGGGGGCGGCTTAGGGGCTCAGGGACTCAATAAGAAACTATTTATCTCAAGGTCATGGGTTCATACCCTCTTCAAGTTCTTTTTTCTTAGTCAATTAAAACACGGGACTCAATCTGCATTAAAAAAACCTGTTACTAAGGGCACAGCTAAATGCTGCCTCATGAAACAGGCAGATTAAGAACATACAGCCCCTTTGCTGTTCCTTGCAAGCCCCGCAGGCAAGCACAGCAACTTTGCAGAAGCTCCCGTGCAAAGTGAACACGAGCCGCTTTTGCTCCCAGGGTAGCAAAGCAGAGGATGGGACTGCAGGCGAGCAGGAGCGGCTGCCATAGCCAACCTCCAGCATCAGGCTGGGCACGTCCCCGTAAGGAGACTTCTGCTCATCCCCATTCCACTGCTTTGAGAGGAGGTACGCTCGGCTGGTCACCACGGCCCGGATGGCTATTCCTCCTGTACCAGCTGGTGCTCAGAGGCCGAAACCCAACCACGAGGTCATGGTGGGGATGAGTAGCAAGACTAGAGATGCGCTTCTGCCTCTGTACGCACGGAGCAAACAGCATCCACAGGGCTCCGGACCCTGCTGCCCAGGAGCCCAACCACTTTGGACTGGACATCTTCCAGCCCTCAACCCAGTGGTGACATCGGACAGGCCCTCCAATTTGCACTGAAGGAGCACAAACACTTGGGTGGACACTGAGGACCAGCTGAAAGGAGGAGACCCCCTGTCCTCCTCCTGCTGCAGGCCCAGCCCCGATGGCGACAAACGTGACAAATGCGAGGCTGAGCAAATGGCGAGGACAGAGGACACCTTCCACTATGTCACCAGGCCCAGAACAATGCGTGAATCAAGGTTAATGTGTATCTGAAACCAGTTACTGATAGAAACCAAACTATCTAGGAACTCCAGCTGCTGCATTCGGGGTTCCTGGTAGTGAGCAGACACAGCCAAAACCTGTTGCTGTTGGGTTTTAACCTATAAAAAAGTCAAGATAAAAACATGCTCCTGCACACAGGGTGCACACACTCACCTCTGTCGCGTTTAGTGGTTGCTCACCGAGAAAAAACAACCCCCTCCAAATGCAGCTATTAGGTTTCATAAAATTTTTGCTAACTCCATGCTTTTCCTATATTTACCCTTTGGTCCAAAAGCAGAGAAAGGATTCCAGCACGAGCTCCCCGTGCACCAGGATGGAGCTGCTGGCCCTGCCCGGGCCCTCCCAGGCATCGTGGCCAGTGCAAGGGTAACGTGGCAAAACAGAGGGGTTTGGAAACAAACGGGAACCAAGCAAGAGTTTTCTTCCATTCGCTGAAGATGGTAATTATTTTGGAGAGGACCGCACATCCTTTTGCCTTTTAATTAGTGGCAAACCAAGTCAACTTCGGTTCCTACGAGTGAGAAACTATTAGGGGCTAGGGATCTGCAGCCAAGGAAAATAAATCTGTACCGGTCCTTCACCCCCAGAATAACTTCTGATTGTCAAGCACAGTTACCAGGGGAATGAATAGCTTTCTCCTGCAAGCTCCTCACTCAATTAAACTAATGCAGACAAAAAGGCCAGGCAGCGGCAGCCAGCAGCACGAGGCGAGTCAGATGCACGCACTCGGAGCAACCGCAGCAGGTTCAGAGCGACGAGGGAGAGGAGGAGCGGCCCAGAGCCTCCGTCACCACCGATGATACCCAAGGCTTCTCCTTGAGATGCTGAATGGCAAAAATTGGCAGGCTCTGCGCCCTGAGGAGGCTTCAGGAAGCTTTAACCGAGAAGACAGAAGCACGCCCCGCTATCCAGAGCTGTCACCCATATTTAACAGAGACTGATAAAGATCTGAGTGAGGGAACACCTAAGAAAAGTCCTTGATTTATTACTAATCCAGAACTATCCTCTCACTGCCTCCCCCTCTACTCAGCAGCCTTGTAATTATAACTCTGCCCGAAAAATCAGGACAGCCATCAAGCCAGAGCACAAAATAGAGGCCAGGAGAAATGAGTACAATCCTGGGCCCCTCCTGACCAAGAAAGCCAAGCATCTAAAGCATCCCAATCATCTTTCAAAGCACCAAGGCGAAAAAAAAAAAATTAGATGCAGCAGGAGCTCATTTTTGTTCCCAGTTGCTCTTTGCAGACCAGCTGTTGGGGCACTAATGATCTATACGAAGAGGATCAATTCCTGTTTCTCCCCCCTTGTGCAGCTGAATTTCATTAAGAGGATGAATACGGGCCTTGGAGGCTACAGTAACATATACAGGCCTGCCTTACTCTTCACTCCTCTGTGATGTGCTACAGCTTCATTTTATCTTTGGAAAGTTAGCCAAATAGCCTTTTTTTTAGGGGAAAGCAAAGCTTCAGGTGGCTTCTGGCCCATGCAACACTGAGCAAACTTCTCCTGACGAAAAAGGCTGTGAGACATTCATTATCCAAGACCTCCGAATACTCTGTACAGGCGAAGTTATTGCAGGGGCATTCCCTGGTCCTCGGTGTGTTATCTCTGGCAGCTGGCTGGGGCTGCACTTCATGGTGGGATGGAGCAGCCAGGATATGAATCGCAAACTGCAGAGCCCAGAGACAACTCCAGAATAAACTGCTGCTTCAGCAACACACATCTATATAACCTGCTTGATCTCAAAGGCATCATGGAGCTTGCAACTAAATGCTCACATTTGGGGAAAGAGAGAGAGGCAAGCAAAGGATTCGGGCCAGCCAGGAGCATCGTGCCTTCACACACCACTGACAAGGACGTCAGTATGCGGCAAGCAAAATCCACAGCTCCCTCGTTTCAACTGGATTTTAATGAAGTGTGAGCGTGCGAACATAGAGCTAAAGCCCATTCCACCTCAAAACCTGAAGAAAGTTGTGTCTTTGACTTCAATGGAAACACAGCCTGGCCCTTGCATAGCTGAAGGCACAAGCCACCATGGTCAGACCAGCCCAACGTAGCGGCAGCAGGTGCCCTGCAAAGTTGCACCCACACAGCCATGAACACGCCCCAGCTTAGACAGGCTCTTCCAGCAGGTGTTATTTGAATCCTGGGCATCTCTCTAGCAAAGTGCAATGATATTTAACTTCCTTGTGGGCTCAGGAGGCTGCCAAACATCTGTTGGGATTAGTTGGTTCATGTTTGTAAAGTGCATATACAAATGCTATCGTAAGGAAGGGGCTGACCTATTTATGGATGCGAATGCTGGACCGAGACCCAAACCCACATACTGTATTTGCACATACGGCTGTATCTCCCCTGCCAGATTTTACTGTGTGAAGCTTTGACGGAGGCATGAGGTGTCAACTATAACTTACAGCCCACTTTTGGTCACTGGTAATTTAAGTGAGTCACACTGCTCCCCTCCTGCACTTCACCCCATCCAATTGCACAACTGAATTTTGTTAACAAAGCCGGGCTAGTGCAGCTCTACCAGGAGCCCCCAAACACCACGTGCATTGCCCTTTGCAGGAGAAACCCACCTTTCCTCAAGCCTCCATCCCACTCCCTGGAGCCCCACCAAGGCTGCAGATCACAGACTCTCAGCCCACAGATCTCCGGCAAACTCCCAGAGACCAAGCCGCAGAAGATCAGCCATCCAAATTCCTCGTGGTAAGGGACTTTGAATCAAGTTTCACATTTCTCTTGGGTGCCCCTCCCTCCCACACAGGCCTCTTGTGAGTAAGGGCTGAGGAATGAGACAGAGAGCATGTACAACCCAGAAGCCACAGCGATAAACAGCCGTGAGGGAGATGAACTCCCCAGGAAGGACGGGGAAGAGCCCAAGTAGGTTTCAGATGGAACCGAGCACGTTTGTTAAAAGGATTATAGGTGGCAACTGCTTGTGATGGCAGGGCCACAGGAGCCGTACGTTCCCGTGACTCAGAGTTGCTTTGCACCAAGTTGCAAGTCCTAGACATATAGCTTTGCTCTGCCAGAAACTACTGCTCCCCTCTCCTCCACAGACACATTTCAACACTTACCAGGTCTCCACCTTAGTCACATTCTGCTAACACACACTTTTTACATCCTTTTGATCTTCCCTTACGATCAGTCGCTATACCTCCAAGTCAATCACTCTGCTCTTCTCTCACCATTCTCTGCTTTACCTTCACGTCCCAGGGCGGGAGCTCCTCAGACCCAGACACCGCTCCATGGGTGCAGCCTCTGCTCCCTGCTCAGTACACAGGACTCCAACATGCAGTCTGGCAGACTCACTGCTCTCCTTTGGGTAGCGTACAAGGGGCAGGCTCAGGCAAAGATGCTACAGGTCAAATTCAGAGAGATGGACAACACTAGAAAATGTTGCCTATGGGATATGGAAGCAAAAACAAAGAGAAGGATGAACAGGAGCCCAGGAGCATACCAACACAATACTCAGAATTACTCATGTCTTTCCTTAGATGGATGGGCCTTGTCTTGTTCTGCAGATCAAGAGCATCTGGAGTCTCTTCCACTACACATTACACGCAGAAAATATTCCCATCCTAGCAGGTGCATCTACCAAGACAGCTGGAACTAAACCAGATGATCCAATGTGGGACTGTCTGATAATATAAAGCTAACTTTGTACATCCAGTTCCACCCATGAAATTGGGCACACCCTTAATCAGGTATGAATCAAATCATCCGAGACATGAGAAATTTATCAAGAGCTGTTGCAAAAACGTAAGGTTGCTTGTGCCTCACTGCACTTCACCTTCAAGGGATGAGCAGCCGACGCAGGCAGACAGCCATCCTGAACAGAACAAAGCTGGAGCAGATCACTTTTGCTAGGACTTCTCGCACATGACGGCATGACCCAAGACCTAAAATACCACCTTGAGCATGCAAATGCATGCAGACCAGAGGCTTGGGCTACAGCATTCAGGGAACTCCAGCAGGCAGGGAACCCGAGTGGTGTGGGTATGGGTATGACACTCAGTGAGTGGCCTGACCCCAGACAAAGTGGGGCACTACCAGCACAGATGATCATTGTGACACACCAGAGCACGAGTCCTCTCTTTTTCACCCCAGGGAACATCACAGCAAGGCAATACACGAGGCAGTGCAAACGCGAGGTGACGCCAACCCACCTGCCCTGCGTCCTCAGAGGGGTCCGATACCCACCTGTAAAAACAGTGACCACAAAACACTGACGTAAGTTGCGCGTGCAATGTGAGATGGGAGCTAACTTCACGCAGAATAACTTAGAAACGAACCCACCCTACAGGGATCCTTGTGTATAGTAAGGCAAGAAGCTCGTAGCTCCTTCTCCTCCCGCTCTACAATGCGGTCCTTAAAAACTTCTCCACCGACTTCCCCAGCCTCCACACACCCCGAGGTCACAGCTCTCCCACACAGCACAGCAAAACACGCCATGCCAAGCCACGGAAGGAGGCACACAGGCACTCCGTAAGCTGCCATCCTTTGAGTACCTGGGTGGGCAGAGTGCCTTGGAAAGACACTCTCATTTACATTGTTTTAAGTTCACCTGCTGCTCTGGCCTCATTCCCAATTCCCATATGCAGAGGGAGACACTCAAAGAGGCATTACACGCCAAGAACGCCGCACTCGTCCCCGCAGCAACGCAGAGGTCCAAGGCGTTATTCCTAACTTCCAAAATACGCTTGTGCCTCACAGTTCGTCACTTAACGCCACTGTCAGAGGCTTGCAACTTGTCTGCTTCGCTCACGGTATGATCTCCTGCACCTACAAGGCTGAGTCTTCATCGCAGCGAGGCTACGGCCGTTCTGCGCGCTACAGCGCTGTTTCAGAAGAAGAGAAGCCAGACATCTCCCCAGATAACTTTAACCCTTTTGCCCATCGTTTCTGCCCCATCTGTCTGCCCTGAAAGCAAATTAGGATCCAGGTATAGGACAGTGCTTAAACACTTGCTTATCTTTAGGCACACAAGTAACTGCAGAGAGTTCAGCTGGATTACTCATACACTTGAATTTCAGACCTACTACGCGGAAGGTTCACCAAGCACTCCTTAAATGGCAAAGATGCAATGCCGTGTTTTCCAAGCTTGGCTCTGTGCATCCAAAGGAACCCGAGAAAGGAATGGATTCTCTGAATAAGAACCAAAGTGGAACTGTGCTAGGGAAGTCATAACTCTTATTCTCCTGAAAAATAGCATGCAGGATCAAGAGTGATGGAGAACCACCACAGCTTTAAAGGAAGTTTAAACTACCCCAAAAAATGGCAGTCTTACTGTACACACAGGAAAACAAGCCACTGAGGAAGCATCCAGAGGATGATGTGAAGTCTCCATTACCCTCATGCTACTCCTTGAAATATGTTTTCACACATAAACACCACCTGGACCTTAACCATTTTTGTGGCTCATTTCTGGACCACGTTTCAGATTCAACAGCATTAAGCTGACGCAGTTTCTAAATGCCAGAGGCAAAGACTAGCTTCCACACTGAGCTAGGCATTTCAATACCCACGCAAGATAAGTACGGGCCTTGCCCCTCCATCAAGGATGATGATGATAATGCATAGGAGGCAGGTAAAAGCGGAAGAGATGGGGGAGATGGACTGTAAAGATAGGCATAACTGCAATAAGCAGTTCGGAGTAATCTCCAGAGTTGGGTAAAAAGGATGCTAACTTCAGTCTGTAATTACAAACAATTCTTTTCAACCATTTCTATGTTTGATTATCAGTTATGACTGCAAACTAAAATGAAAAACCCTGGTCTAACTGGCTTTTTTTCTCCTGGATTGCAGTGTCAGGGATGACAAGAGAGTCCCAACTTCACTCCCCTCCAAGCCTCAGTGTTCCTTCAGTAAAATGGCAAGAATAATTTTCCTTCATCTTGGGAAGGCACTGCAAAAACAGTCCCTCCAACTTGCAAAAACACTCCAATGAAAGAGCAAAGAGCACTCCAGAAAAGCACAAAAGGAAATTAATAATTCTGCATTCAGTCCCAAATTTGAACAGTATGTAGTAAATAAGGCTTGGGGCCACACACTGCACAAAAAGAAAACAAACTGAATAGCTGCTCATTAAGTATCACCTTCCACTCTGGGCACAAAGAGTAGGTGCTCTGGCAATTAAGTGGCTATATCCTAACACCTGCTTGCAGGGGAGGCCAAATTAAGGTTTCATCAGTGACCTTCATTCTGGCATTTCATACCTTTGGAGCACTTGGACTTTGCAACATTAGCACCGTTCTTTTAACCAATTTCACTACTTGTAATTAACTACAGGACTGCCACACAGCTGCCGCAATCACTACCTGTTTCTCTTGGGAAATCCAGATTAAAGGCTTGTCTTGGCCACAGTAATAGCTTGAGGTATCTCTCAAGATTTGCCCAAACCCATGAAAAGCAAATCAAGTCTCTACCTCGAGCGCTGAGGTGTGTTAAATTCAAGCCCTCCGATCTCCTTGAGGGCAGAGCTGAAACAGGGACCCCACTGACACCCAGGCAGAGGAGATGCAGCAGCTGGAGTTACAACCACTCATCAGCCGCTAATCCAATCGCTCCCCAACCCAGTCACTGCGTGCAGCACACTGTCTGGGAGATTCCTCGCTTTCATTCAAGCTTGCCTCATTAAGCGGAGTAATTCAAGTCTGTTAAGGTGAGGTAATAAACTGCTGAAACAGAGAGAGCTCCTTAGGGTACGTACCCACAGCACATGGAAGATCCACATGCACGTTACTGAGATATAAACCACGGCAGCTGGGGTGCAATGAACACGGCAACTGCAGCAGGGCTGCCTGCAACCAAGTGTCTCTTCCCAAAAAGACCTCACCAACCTGAGTTTCATGCAGCCAGCCACAATGCTGCAAAAGCCTTAGAGGAGGTATTTTAAATTTGCTCTGTTATACTTAAAGCTTGGCGCTAGACCGCTTCTACCCCATCGTGCAGTGCATCCCTGCCCACCCCCCTGGGCTCCACAGCTCCTTCCTTCAAGGTCTGCGGCACGATCCGTCAGCCCCCTCCGTCCACAGCAAAGCAGCTGAGTCCCAGTTCCTCGGCAGCGTTCGGACCCCCAGCTGCGGGCCCTGGCAGAGGGTCTCCAGCCGGAGGAGAGAGCAGGAGCAGAGGGAGGAGAGGAGATGACTGCAGCTCCCCACAATGAGATCCGATGGCCT
>JAVJGG010000085.1:30706834-30827803 GCA_035590195.1 Aviceda cuculoides
CCTTTTCAAGGTGGTGACTTTTGTGGACTATGAATTAGAAGGGATCAAGCCTTTGTTTCCCTGTCTGCAAGCCACAGCTATTGGGCACATACATTTGAAATGCTAATAGAGATTATCAGGAGGTCACAGAGTCTCCTGAGGCCCTCCCTCATGTTTGTTCTCTCTGAGCTGAGCTCATCTGGACTCATGAACTGAAAAGGAGCCACGCATCAAAAACATCTCATTATTTTTTGCTACATTGTTTTAAATTTCCTAAAGTAATGGCTGGAAAACCTTGTGAACAGAACAAAAAAGATCATGTAATGGGGAGAAGAGATTCCTGTTTCAGTGAAGTTCTCAAACCATTGTCACGTTCGGGGCATTGTTCTGCCATCTGAGGTGCCTTCCCACTGTGCCACCAGCAGAGCCATTACTCCAGGAGTTGTGGCCACCTTGGGAGCACAACCTGGCGACTGCCCAGTCCCACGCACCAGCCCAGGCAGAGCCAATTGCAGTAATTCTTCTTCGAGCTCTGCTAAGTTTTCCATTCAAAACTTCAGATGAGGTCATGGGCTCCGCTGAAAACTGCAACACCGGTTTCTGTGCTATTGAGTTAATTGCCCGTAAGTGAGACTGTTTACTCATGGAAATATCAAATCTTTGTTTGCTACTAGGATTAACATATGCTATGGGAGGGTTTGGAGGGCTCAGCAGTTAGTCTCTCATTGTGCTGGTGTTGTCCCAGAAAAGCAATCAGTGCTAATATCACAGAAAACCTGAGCAGTTGCCTGTTCTTGAAGGCTAGCTAGCTGTTGCCTGCAGTGGGGCTGGGAGGACAACGGACCGCATGCAGTAAGTCATAATACATATCTGTCTGTTACTTTGATAGTAAACTTTGGGGGTCAGTGAACCTCTTTTGTTCATGTATAGTGCTGTGTACTACAATGCAGGTACAAGTTAAATATATTCCGCAAAGGCAGTACATACCGAGATGATCTTGCTGACGTCCAGACCCTAAAAACAAAAGGCAAATACACTGATAAATAACAAGACAGTGAGACCATTTCTCAGTGCAGGGAACAGACTGGGCTCTGTTCTCAGCTCTGCCCTGGAGTCCACCCATAACCTTGGTCAAGTCCTTTATCTCTTTAGGATTCAGTCTCTCCTGTGTGTGATAATCCTTTCTTTCCTCCTCTGCCTCTCGCCTCTGTGTTGTGTTTACACTGCCAGCTCATCTGTATAGCACCTAGTAGCCTGGGGGCTAGTGTAGCAGGATTCCCATATAGTACCTGCCCTGTAGAAGTAAACAGGGCATTTCATGCTCAGGGTACAAAATCCAATACTACGTGACAATTTTAAGGTGTGGTGTAGCGAGAGCATGAGGATTCAGTTTAAAGAGTGTGGATCTTGATTTTGCAGTCCTGTGAAGTCATCAGGGCTTCCCATGTGCTTAAAATAATGCTCAATACTGCAGAAGTTGGCTGGACAAAGTCAGAGCACAGAGCACCTTTCAGGATTCAGCCTTGATTTGGTTTGTGAAGTTCATCAGAGTATTTGCAACCTATTTGCAACTTTGGGGTGGAAATTTCATAAGAAGGTCTTTCCTGTGAAAGACCTACTCCTTCCTCTTTCCTGTCAGGCTGGGAATACTCCTGATTAGAGACTCTGCCTTGACATTTCAGCACTTCTGATCCCTGCCGGAACCTGAAAGTGCTGAGGCAGCCACAAACAACGGGAAAGAAAGGGAGAGGAGAAGCATTCGTCCTGGCTCCCTTGGATTTCAGCAACATGGTTTCCCTGAAACACGCTTTGGGGACTGGAGCTAATTACACTTATACGCTGACAGTGTGGTAATAAGCGTTGCCAGCTAAGAACTGACCCACTAAAATTTTTATATGTGGTAATGAATGTGTGCTTGGTTTAATCTCACTAGCAGCAGTAGTGAAGCTACTTATGACAGAGTTCACATGAGTTATCTGGAGTTAGTGAGGGCTAAAGCCCATGCTGCTGTCTTTAGTGCTCCTCTGCCCTGCACCAGTACCCTGTGCCTTTCTCAACATAAAGACATAGCCACTGTCTTCATTTAAGGCTGGGAGCAGAGAGGCACAGAGCACCCTGGCCCTCACTGTCCAGTAGCAGACAGGCTTGTTCTCCCGGCACACCACTCCGCTCCACCTGAGTAGAACCTTTCCCTGCTTCTCCCACAGGTCCCACTTGGAGTCTGGCTCCAAGCTTATCACTCACCTTCCTTACCACAGAGTCCTTTGACGGAAAAGCCTGTCTCTCAGCCATATTACCAGCTTCTCTGAACTCATTCTCCTTGTTCCTATTGTTTGATGACTTCCTGAGCCCAGGCTGGCCGCTTCCTGATTCCGGGTATCTCTCTCTTCCTGCAATGAAATGCAAGGCCTGCTAGGACGGCCTCTGGGCAGTGCTGCCAGCAAGCTGCAACTCCAGATGGGATGAGAACCCTAAGGACTTAATGATGCGATGAGACCCCATGTGTCTTCATGCCACACTATAGTGGAAAGAAGGTAAATGCTCCAGTAAAGTGTCTGACCATGGCAGCACTTTCTAATGGCTTCCTCATGGTCTTATTTTCCTTCCAGGCCTGCTCAGAAACTGCCAGGAAAGAGCATTTCTGAGCTTCAGCACTAGAGATCCCAAAGGCCATTTACACTCTGACTCAATCTTGCTAGGAGGTGTGTTGATGTTCTGCATTGCACCAGGTATTAGAGGCAGGCTGAAGTCCAAGGTTTGAAATAAACTAATCAATCAATCAGCCTCACTTAGTGGGCTGGTTCACATCTAACATTGGATCCAGACTTTTCAGCTGGCTTTATCACCAGTAGGCTGAGCCCGGTCTTTCTCAGCCTCCTGGAAAAGTTGGTCTCTGGATCCAAACTTTGCAGCTGGGGCTTATTTCCACTCGGTCTATAGCATAAGTCATCCTCCAGGAATGTGTTCTGTGCCTGCTTGAGAGAGTAGGAGACTAACAACAGGCATAAGGCTTTCCATCTTAGATCAAATCCTACCTTGGTTGGGGGGATTTTAAAGCCACATGGAGGGGCTCCACTAATGGACCCATTCAGGCATGCAAAGTTTCCAAAAGAGACCCATTTCCTAACACGTTTATCCTAATCTTTGTAGCCACAGCTGCAAAGTAAAGAGTCCTGCTTCACACATGTGAAGCAGCAAGTGTTAAAATCGTAGGTGCAGACAAAGCATTTTAAAACGCATCTCTTAGAATTCCAGCTAAGGTATAGTTCCACTAACACCTTGCACTGTTCCCATCTGTCTTTCCTAGGGAAAAGGAAGTTGCTGGTCAGCTTATTTCACCAACTGGTGGCAAGCAGTAAGGCAGGTTAGAGGTATTTGAACTCACCATTGCAGCTGCTTAGCTTTTCAGTGTTCGCTCCTATTTCTGGGATGATGGAAAGATCAGAAGGGTTTCCAGTCTGAACCAAGAGGCTGTGAGGTCTGCTCCTCGCAGCAAAAAATGTCTTCGTGTCTTGGTATGAGTTGAGGAAGATGTTGGCAGCTCCACAGGAGCAATGCTGCAGAAGGTACTCCTACACCAGACGAAAAGAAAGCGTGCAGACTCTCAGGCTGCAACAGCCCAATGTAACCAGGTGGTGCGATGGTACAGACAAACTGCAGTCATTCCAGCCCAGGGATGCCCAGCCTTGTCCTGAGACCCATCAGAACCCAGACAAATTATTTAATTCTGTAAAAGGGTGAGCAGCCTGAAGTTGGTAATATAGATTTTTCACAGGTTCATTGGTATTTAACTTAAATTGCCTAATATTCAGCATTTTGGGGGTTTGTTTCCCAGAAGGAATTGAATACAAGTTTCTAAACACAGAGCTGCTCAGCTAAGTCATTTGTATAAATAAACGGATCTGTTATAACAGTGACTTTCATTTTAAGATAATGTTATTTGTTTTGGCATGTGCACAGACAACAATATCATGTATTTTTATTGATGGGATACCATAGTTTGCTTGCATGTTACCAGTCAGATTCACTGTATGTGGTACTTCAGCTGCTGTACTTCTGCTGTAGCTGGTGTGGTGGGAAGGGGAGATTTTCTACCTTGCACAACCATGTTGCACAAGAGTTTAGTAGGGTAGAAGGCAAGGAGAGCTTTGCCCAGCTGAAGTGGAAAGGGAACCAAACTGTTTATTGGTGGCGGGACCAGGACAGGCCAACGCCAGTTTAGCACCTCTGGAGATCCCCAAGCGACTGACAGTTTTAATGTAACGTCTCATTTTGATATGTTGCCACAGCAGCATGGCACTTTGCATTACCTACACCTTTGGAAGCTGCTTTGAAAATATGATGAAAGATGCTGCTTTTGGCCCACGGCATTAAAGATTTCCTCGTAAAGCAACGGATGTGGAGTAACCGTGTTCCCTTTGTGTCACAGGATCAAAATGTCATCAGTCTCTGTGGTGATGTCTGTACAGCTCTCAAGAACAGCATCAGGAGCACTGGCTACCTACGATCCTCACAGCCAGCTCTTAATACCACACTAACCCATCTCTGCTCTGGGGGTTGTGTTTTCCCTAGCTGTGCCTGGGGTATGGAAACCTTTCCATGCTCATAGTCTGCATGGAGAGTGAACATGGTTTGGAAAGTAGCTTAGGACGCCCTCCAAAACATGGTATGGACAGCAACCTCCAAGTCTCACGGCAAATGGGGGTAGTAGTGTTCCTCTTCTACAGAGGGCCTGTGACTCTGAAGAGGAAAATGACAGAGAGCTGCTCAGATATAGGAGATGCAGGCACCCCAGAGACACCCGAGAGAGAGCACCCAGTTTTGCAGAGCACATTGCAAGTGCTGCATGTTACATCTGGGGGTCCAATTCCCCACTGAATAGTATGGGACAAATGCAGCTGAGAAGGCACCGCTGAGAGATCTTGGAAAATACCAAGAAGATCAAAGTTTCAAATATTTAAATGAAAGCATGGTGTCTTTCATTTCAGTCAGAGCTGGGGAGGAAGGGGCACATACACCAGATGGGGACTTGACCCTGAAGTTGCAGCTTGGAAGAGTTACTTTGAGCAATGACTCACAGTTGTAAAGCTTCAGGAAATGTGTTAACAATTCCCAGGCTTTATGTAGGAGGCTGCATTCCTTTGAGTGTGAGAGATGGGTACATGGAAATGACGGGCTACTCTGCTCTGCAACCTGACTCACAACTTGGCTTTGGCTCTGAGGAGGAGTCAGTCACCTACTGCAGATCCAGTCCCAGCAGGTGGGAAGGCAGCACCGGGGGAGGAATGACGCTGTCAGGAAAATAAAAGACTCGCCACAGCATGGCTGGGAAGAAATAGCTGAGTATGACAAACCCCTTCTATTCCTTTGGGGAGTGATAAAATAAATAGAATGGGAGGGGAGAAAAAAAGCTGGAAACCTGGTGTGATGGCCAAAGAAAAAGAACTGAGAAGCAGAGGTGGGGTAGAGCCAAACAAAATATGCAGGGGCTAAAAAATGCTGTTTAGGAGGATGCTGAAATGATTTGCAAATTTCAGTCAAATTCCACAGCTACCTCTGGCTGATAAAAAAAGAAAAATGGGAACACTGAGATGTTTCATGTCAGAGATTCTTCATTTGGCAGCTCAGAAGTGCTGGAAGGGAAAGAGAACATGGATTTGGGTAGTGATACCACTGCTTCTCTTTCCCATTGTGTCTGTTTGGGGGGAAATTCTGGGATTTTGACAGTTTGAAACCAGAAAGAAAAGAGCAAGCTTTTAATTCAAAACACAATCACTAAGGAGGTCCATGGAAATGTTTTGGTTTGATAGCATTGATGGAGGGATTGTTCTTGGGAGTTTTCAGCTGTAGAGAAGTAAAGGCTACTGACTTCAAGCTATCCATCGCATGAGGTGAGAAGGATGCTTTTTAACTCAACAGAAGCAAGCACAGCTGGGAAACAAAACTGAACAAGAACAGAAACCCAGGCCCAAGGGAAGCTGAGCCCACTGTGGTGGGCAAGGACTCCCTGAAGATCAGAGCAGCCTGCTCAGGTGGGTGTGGGGTCAAGTAAATCAGCATCTTCCCTCACACAGACTTGGAACTTTCCATCTGGGCCTTGAGTATATCATTTAATGGAAGATACTATGGTGTCTGCTTACCTCTTTTATCTGGCTCATCTTCTGCTCTTTCTGCAAGCTGCACACTTGCTTTTGGAGACGCAGGTTGTGCTCCTGCAGCTGCCCAATCTTCTCAATCAGTTGGCAGATGTGTTCCAGGTATCCCAGACCAGATCCCAGGGCTTTGCTGTTACCTTGGTTCACCTGCAATGACAATGCATGTTGGACCATGGAGTAACAGCAGAGCAATCCTTACTAGCAATTGGGAGCCCAGCACACTCCTTACAGTCGTGTGGGCTGTGATAAAGATGCTCAGGCTTCCTCTTGCAAGTGGCTTTGGTTATAGCCAGATCTGAGGCAGTGTTGCTTGCTCACATCTCTTTTCTGGATTACTCAGCAAGATGCGCCATTAGAGGGACTCTTCTGACTGATCACAGGCTGACACAGAGGAAAACTTTGTGACAGCCTGTTTCTAGTTCAACCTCCCAGACTAAATGTTGTCTTTTACTGGCCACGGGACCCTTGCAAACAAATACAGCTCTACTGTATGGTACAGATGGCTTGGGTTAGCATGGCTCTTAGCCCATAGCCCTCAGTGCAAGTCACACTTACGTCTACTGAGGCTGAGCTTGGCTCCTACCCAAAGGCACGTATATGCAGGTTACAGTGATTTGCTGCTTTGTGACCAACTTGGGGGTGCATTTTGTCTGCCTTTGGCAATCTGCAGCCATTATGGCACAGCTGAACTCCGACCCTCATCACTGGCGGGTCAGTGAGAGGGACATGGGTCTGAACAAAGCTGCCAAAGTGAAAGAACATCTTTCCATTGGTCTTTAGCAGATCCCAGCTTACATCCCTGCTGTTACTTTCTCAGTCATTAAGAGATGCCTGAAGAAAGTCTGCAGGATCGAGTTTGCCATCTGGCTATTGCAGGATATTCTGTACCACTGATCTCTCCACACCTAGGAGCTGCAGAGTCTCACTGCTGCTCAGCCAAGGGCAGTGCCAGAGACAGACAGTAATCCTGTGGCAGAGAAAAGGCAACAGTGCTTCCCAGCCTCCCGCTCTGCGCTTCATCATTTCTGGCCCCAGGACTTCCCCATGCACGGCAAGTGTCCTCTCCTGTGCCACAAGTGGACTCTGCCGAATGTGCCGCTAAAAAACACATGCAGAGGCTCACTTCCACCTTGGCGCTGCCTGCTGATATGCGTGTGATATCAGTAAGTAAAATAAGCCTCAAACTTTACAAAAGCAGCACTCTAAGTTTATCTTACTTCAGAAAATAAGTTCCCTCTACAAAAGCAGGAAGCTTACTCTGTCTCCTTTCCCACAACAATCTACATTTTTGGGGAAATGCCAGCCTTGGGACTCTTCCTGTCTTTTCATTATGTCAGAAAGCTCATGGTGTGTTCAAAAATAATCAACATTAGGATTTACTTCTTTTTAAACAAATGATGATACAATGTTATTTATAAACAGGTATTATTATGTCCAGATGCTTTTGTGTCTGAGGCTGGGACAGAGGTCACATGAAATCATATGAAAAACTGTGATGACTCTAAGCCAACCAGTCATTCACATTCATGATTTTTATTTTCCTCTCGGGCAGAGCCTGCAGAAGTGGTGGCAAGTCAAAGGTTACTCAGCCATAAAACTGAGTCCTTAGCGTGTCTGTGCAGTGGGAAGGGGTGCAGCCCCAGGACCCACAGGGAGAACAAAGCCTACATGGTGTCTGCTGGGAAAAGCTTGAGTCAAAAGCACTATAACCAACATATCTGAAAGCAACTAGGGATTTGGGGGTGTCCAGTTTCAGAAGCATGATTTTCAGAAAGTACGTGAGTATCAGCTTCTGAAAATCTGGCAGTTTTGAGCTGTCCCAAAATGAGTAGTCAGAAGTTCCTCATTATCCTTGAAAAAGTAGGCCTTCTGTCACTCTGCACCCTCTTTTTGCACATCCAACAACTCCCCTTTCTGTCAGTTTGCTGTTGCAGTGACTGATGGCATGTCTGTATCGCCCTAAGGAGACAGTGAGCAAATCCAGCCTGTTATAGCTGTAGAAACACAAGGGAAGACTACAAGGGACAGAGGAGCTCTTGGAAAAGACAGTAAGGTAAAACATTTGGCTGTAACCTCAGGACTAGGGAGAAAGCATGAAGCATTTGACTGTGACCTCTTTCAGTTAGAGACCCTCTTTTTGTTCCATATTTGTCCTGTGCTTAATATTGTAAGGTCCTGCTTCATGTCTGCAGCTGCTAGGTTTATAGGGCAAAATGGGCAGGAGGAGGAGAAGAGGAGGTGGCCCTGATTTCCAGTGCTCTGTCTAGGGCTCAAGGCACTTGAAAGCAAAGGGGTGTTTAGGACAAGCATGGAGAAAACCTGGCTTTTAGCAAGAGGTAGGGAGAACTTCCAGCTCCTGAGAATAAATACAGATCCCCAGAAAATGAGACGGAAAAGGCGTTGAGCAGTTGCTCCAGGTCTTGGGGCAAGGTGGATTTACCCCTTTAGAGGACCTAAACCAGACTGAAGCTTGGACTCAACATGCTGGAGGCCCCTGTTTCACAACCATCCTTCAGAGGCTGCTCAGGGCAGTCAGTTTGGGCTATTTAATAGTAAATTAATTTGCATTTTATTGAAGTGATCCCAGCAAGCACAAATGAACAAAAGGCAAATCAGGCAAAGCCTCCAGTGCCTGCCCATCACTGCAGGGCCTGCCACCTCCATGGTCAGCATGCGAGGGTAGAAGCCTTTAAGGGGGATGCTTCACCTTGCTTCCCCTGCCACAATGCCTGTGAGCACCAGGATTGCTCAGATATGGCAGGCATTCAATACAAAAAATTTGTGTAATTTAGCTGGTTGCCTCCAAAACGATTGCTCAGAGAGGGCTTCTCCAAGGATCCTTCCAGGACTTCCTTTTCCATAGACTGGAAATACCTAAACAGCCCTCGCTATCTTCTGGTCATGCCAAGTGCAGCATAGAACTTGCTCTGTCACATTCTGCTCTAAATATTTTCCTCTCAGCACCAGTGAGAGAGTTTTATGCTAGCAGTGGAGGGTGAGCAACCATAGGAAAACTGCAGACATTTTCCAGGATGAGTCTCTTCCAGTATCTGTCCTCCCAGTTGAAGCTTCCCAAAACATCCACCTAACAAGAATGAAATTTTTCCCATTCCCCACATGGGGATTGTCAAATAGTACTGGATCAAAAGCCATGTGCCCATTTTTGAGTTGATGAAACCTATGAAGAAGGAAAAACATCTCACCTACTTTTTTGAAGGTGAAGATGAAGAGGATGACAGGCACAATTTATGAATCTGATGAGGAAAGTAACAACATAATGTATAAATAGGTGCCAGACTTTGCTTTCAGATACATCAGACTGAACCAAACCCTCAGCTGGAAGAAAAGGAATCCAAGGCTCTCAGCTGTACTATGCTGAGTTACTCCCATTACAGTTTTGACCCTGCGGAGTTAAGTTGCGCTACACAAACTTTACACCTGTGTAACCAAAAAGAGATCTCTGCTCCTGTGAGTGTTCACCTGACTAAGTTTTGGGAACAGGTTTTCAGTACATGTATCACTGCTCAGCTGGCAATAAACCATCATAGTTGTGCTAACCCACAGATTTCTTAGTAAGCCTAAAAATACAGGATCAACAACTGCACTGCAAACTTTGGCTTATCTAGAGTCCTCCAGTCAATATTTTAACTGGTGTGAAATCACATTTTTTCCTCTGAAGCCACCAGAGTCACAGAGCTGGGAGCTTTTCTTCTATCATCAGGCTCAACGGAAAACTGTCCTGGGCTGGACCTGGCAGCAGGAGCCAAAGCTGGCATGCAAGACTAGCTTGCAGGTGAAGCTCTTCTTCCTTCAGACAGGAGCTCGATGATGTTTCTTGCAGTGACTTAGGTTTCTGCACTTCTTGCGATGCTCTTCGCTTTCTCTTGTGGACAGTTTTGAGTTATACCATGCTCCATTCTCCCATAAATCCCTCACTGCCCACTCCCACCATATTAGCATGGCCAGTACAGAGGCAGTACGGTCACTGTGCCAACAGCCAAGGAACGTAATTACACACCTCCCATCATGGGCTTGGAGCAACTGATTAGTGACATCACAGGCTGCGCGGGAAGCATTTGTCACTGGAAGCTGACAGCACCAAAAGGCTTGTGAATAACAGGAAAGAGAGTGATCGTGCTGTATATTTCTGGCGTCTCCGCCCTGCTGTCCAGGAGGGGCTGCACTTACTGATAGCTTCTAGTTTCCTCCAAGCCGCACGCACAGGCTATGGGGCTGACAGTCCCAGGTTGCCCTATCCTTCCACTGAACCATACCGTTCTCTGCAGAGAAGTATTTTGACTGCTTTGGCCCAGGATAATTAGCACTGTGTGAAAATGGGTTTTTTTCATTTAATGACGACAATGCTCCCACCCTCCCTCTTCTTCTAGGGGTATGGACTGACTTAAATGTAAACTTTATGGAGCATGAGGAATTTTTGCAAAGCAAAAGCATCAAAAGCTATGTATCTTCAAACTGACCCCAAACATTTAATTTGGCTTAAAAGAAAATGCTTTTATTTAGGCTTCACAGTTCTTTCACTTGTTGTTTGACAGCTTCCGCTTTCTTAACGAAGGCAAATTTCAAAATAACAGTGGTTCAAAACAAAAGATCAGAAACCTTTGTTTAAGAAATGCCAGACTGAAACGATTTGATGTATATTTTCAGCCAAAGCCATTCACCAAATGAATCTAAGTGGTCAAAATATTTGGTCATTTCCAGTCTCTCTCTTTCAGCATTTTCCTTCCTGTTCTCTTGGAATTGGCCTCAGCAGTGAGGGAGGCCAGGACGACATCAAGGGACATCTTCATCTAGAGACTGAATCCTTGCTCAGCTGTGGTGTGCCAGCAAGGAGAGTGCTGATGGCATTGCCACAGCCACGTGGGCTGGGAACCTCAGCTGCTCTCCTGTTACTTGGAAGTTGTATTCCCAAAACCAGCAACAGAACTGAGGAAGTTGCTGTGACCTATAATTAAATAATGCTCTCACCTGGCATTAAATATAAGCCCCTATAAGCACTCTTGCATCTCTGTCAACATGAATTTAATGCAGCAGGAATTGATTTGATGGAACAATTTGGCTTGCCATGTTCTTTGCCAAGTAGAGTGCGAATACCTTGTACTGGCCTGCTGTCTTTCAGACAACATTGATTGTACTTCTAGGGGTATCTGAGTCCCTGAGGCGACATCAGGCCAGACAAGAGATTGGCTCCTAAGTACCATTGTTGTATCTTGAACAGGTTACAGGCAAATGTGAAAACCACAGAGTATAAGCCTGGAGCAGAGCCTCAGCTGGGGTGAACCAAGAGGCATCCATCAGCTGTATGGGCAGATGATCATCAGGACATCATTTCTGAGGGGGTCTCGCTCTGTCCTGCCTCTGTTGTATGACAGTGACAACAGGTCAACGTTGTGCAGGTTTGGCGAGGGCAGAAGGCTCTGCCACTGCAGGAGGGCTGTCCCTGTGCTCGGAGGCACACAGCGCAGCAGCAGCCACAAGGCTGTGCAGCAGCAGTGGGCATTTCTTGCCCCACTCAGCTTGGGTGCTACCTGGCATCCCAGCAGTTTGAAGAGCACTGCTTTTGAGATACAGCAGCCTGGAGGTGCTCTGTGAACAGGGACAAACTTCCCCAGCATCTAGGTCACAGCTGTATTTGTACAGCTCGAAAAACAAACAAAGAAAAGTGCGCTGGGGCACAGAGCTTTAGCACTCAGCCAGTGAGGATATTAAAAAGGAGGGGAGATAAGCCACCAAGAGCTTCATTTCCTCTTCAGCTTCTTTCTAATTTATTCTCTTGTTTATTTAAATGCTCTGCTTTGGGAAACTGAGGCTCCATTTCACAAAGGATTTAAAGGAATTTCATGGGCAGCCAGAGCTGTCAGACAAGACCAAGCTGGCTGCAAACTCTCTGGAGTATAACAGAGAATTTGGGTAACTTTTTATAAAGTCTCCTTATATTCAAACTCTCCTGCTCTGGTCCTTTTTTGAACTCTCTGCCAAAAGGCCAGGTAGCTGTTTGGGAACCGTGCAAAACAGACATCTGTCTTCTGCCGTGCGTGAAACAGCTCTGGGGAGGAAGAAGGTGCTCCACTGGAGTGTGTGTTGCTTGTGCTGCCTTGATATGCAATGTTACTAGAGGTGGGCCATCTCTGACCTTCCTCACTGCTTGGGAGGGTTTGGCATCCTGGAGAGAAAGGCCATCACCTGATCGTTCAGGGCCCGGGCAGAGAAGACACGGTGAAATTATATGTATAGCACACAGTGCTTGTCATTTGGCTTCCTCCCACCCATTTCCCATTCATCACTGTTACTGCAATGAACACCCCAAAAAGAAATCCCTGTTATGCATTGTTTGATATTTTTGGTGTGTCTGTATGACCCTCTTCCTCTAGCCTGCCCCCTCCTTTCCTTTTGCTCATGGGGCTTTTTGGTCTGTCTCTCTATAAAGAATCAGCTCCCCTGTTAGATCTTTCCATCAGTGGTTCATGGAAGCCACTGCAGTGGGCAGGCAAGGCAGCGATCTGTCTGCATGTCAGCAGCATGGGGCTTCAGCAAAAGCACTGGAATGAGTGCTTGCCAGCATCCACTACAGGAGAAAGTGCAGAGAAGGGCTTTTTATTCTGTCAGTCGCACAGAGTACCCAGCAAGGGGCAGAGAGTAGAACAAGGTGCTGAAAATATGTCTTTGCAGTTCGGTCAGTCTCAGAACACAAGAGTTTCCATCTCAGCTGTGCTGGAGGGTTAAAATGGGATCTCCATGTCTATCCCAGCAAAGATTTGAATTTGTGCATTAGTACCCTGTTCACTTATTATTCAAGAGAGCTGGCTCAAGAGGACAGGACAGGCCTGGACAGGAATGAACTACCCCTTAGACAAGTTCTTTCCAAACTTCGGTGCCCCGACAGCAGTCTAGCTATTCCCAGGAACAGGAATAACCTGACATTGAAAAAGGAACTATGTTCTGATCTCCATCCCATGTATCAGAGGACGATGACTAACCTCATAATCTTAAGACCAGAATAAAGTCCATGCTCTAATCTAGGGCTTTTTGAAACATCAGCTCTCCACGAGCCGTTAGTCGTCCTTACCCAGACCCGATATATGTGAATTCAGAATTTCACAGCTATGAAAAAAGCCCTTAAAAATAAATTGCCAAGATTTGCTGCTTACAACAGTTTCAGGGGAGATTTTCTAACTCACTCAGATGTGTCCTAGTTTGTGACAGAGGATAGGACTTGAACCCTGACTGAGGTATTGGACAGGTCTAGCTGTAAGATTCAGTTTAGGTGTTTCTTACCTCACTCAGTCTACAGCATTCATCCATGTATTCATTCAGACTGTCGCTTGTGGGGTACTTCTTCAGCTGATGTCCATGGATCTGAAGGTCTTGCATGCTGCCAAAGTTCTCTGGGAAATTGTCAGCAATTGTCTTTGGCTCTTCCATGGGAGTTGGGGTGGGAAGAGTGCTTTCCCTGGGAAGGTCCATCCCTGGGGTAGGTTCTTTTTCCAGAGATTGCCTTTTGCTTTGGTCAAAATGTTCATCGGGACGTTCTTCTTGAGGGACACTGAAGTCTTCAAGGGAAGCTGTAGGACCCTGCACAGCATCTACCTCCTGGCTGTAGTACTCAGCTTGCTTTTCACTCTCTGGATCTTGGTGGCTGACTTTTCTGGCATGCTCTTTACATGTTCTCATTATCAGATGGTCAATTTCTGGAGAAGAAGAGGTGCTAAGCACGCCTGAGTCACAAAATGAGTCTCTGCTGTGAAGCACAAAGCTCTTCTCTGAACCCGTCGGTGTTGACGGAGAATTAGCCCCACTTGGCAATTCAACCCCTGAGTCCTCAGATTCAAATTTAGAGAATCTATGAAGTCGGCACTTAGACTCGAAGGCACTAAGGTCAGGCAGCGTGGCTACACAGTCTGTGTTTGCCGGAGCATCTGCATAGTCTGGATCTGCTGGTGCGGCTGCTGCATTTGGATTTCCCTGACAGTCCGGTGGGAGGCTGGCACTGGGGAGACGGGACTCTTCTGTGCAGGCTGTGTCAGCCAGAGCCTCTGGATTTAACCCTGGGTTTTGAATTCCTTCAGTGCTCAGTATCTTCATATGTGTTAACACGACTTTGTCCTCAGCAGGTGGGCTTTTCTTACCTGCTTAAAAGAAAACAAGTAGAAGAAGGTCACAAGAGGCTACAAAACTCAGTGTCTAGTGCATCTCCTGAGGAATGTTAAATGTAAAACTGCCTATAGTAAGGTGGTAGAGGGGGACAGTCCTAATTTGGTTTTGTTGAGCTGTATGAAGCTTTCTTGTAGGCTTTGCTGCAACAGAAGTGTTGTCTTTCATAGCCCCAGAGTCCTTCAGGTGGAGTCTTAAATACATACAGAGTTCTGATTTAGTAGATAGGTAGAAAACACATCTAGCCAGATGACTTTTTAGCTATTACCTGCGTACAGATGCAGAGAAGTACATGTTCTTTCAGTGCGATAGATATTAATTTAAGGCTAAAATATTTCCTCTGATTAAATGTATTCTGAACCAGCAGACAAAAGGGTAAAATTAAATACGTCTTTCTGCAGGCTTAAGTGAATTTTGGGTTGCAACAAGCAATTTGCAAACTGTTTTGTATTCTCTGCAGTATTCTCTGCACACATACAGGTGATGAAAAGCAAGTACTGATAGGAAAAGCAAACGAGGCACTGTAGATCTTTTTCACTCCCTCTATGGTTTTAGCTATGAAGTAATTTCTTTAAATGAACTCTTACCTTCTTTGTAAAGAGAAAGGAGATGGGGGCAGCTTTGTTCATGAGCTTTTCGCACAAGGACAAAGAGGACTTGTTTTCATATCTCAGTTATTTCACACAGTAATGTGGTAGAACATCTCTGGATCAAAGGCTGATCTACAGGAGTTGAAGATCTGCCCCCAGGTTTTCTTACTGTTTTTCTGAATGTAATATTTCACAGGGCAGACTTCTGGTTCACACTGGCATGAGAGCCAGTGTGAAAGCTCTGCATCCACCCTTTAGTAAACTGCAAATCTCAGCTCCAAATCCATCTGTTCATGGATTTAGGACCAGGAATTGCTGCAGTACAAAACTTCAGTTTTTCCCTTATTAGTGCCTGACCCAGAGCACCTCAGAGGGCTACAATACACAGACTTTTCAGGATATCTTACTTCCTACTTCATTTCCTTTCATTCCCCTCTCCTACTTCCTTCCTTTTTGCCTGACATCAAACCAGCAGCTGCTTCACAAACTCACTCCTGGTAACACAATTATCCCTAAGTAAGCAGAGAAGCCTGGGACCCCACACCAGTGGTAAAGCGGGGAGAACTCTGCTGTGCAGCCCTCCTTCACGGTAACCCAGGAAACTCCGTGTTTCAGAAATAACCCGTTTTCCAGCCTTCCCTCCTCCACCTTGCTTTCTGCAGTGTCCACAGACAAGGGAGACTTTTATTCATTAAGGCCAAGCTAGCTATTACATGGATCATTTTCTACTTTATTTAAGTTTCTTCTATTTTATCTTCAGAATGTCTTGGGATACTAGTGAAACATGCCCTTTACTGTTCATAGGCAGCCATAGATTTAATATTTTACACTGGATTTTCATAAAGGGCTGTCAGTGCTAAATAATCCCATCTGATGGGCTTCTCGTGGCACTTGGGCACATAGTGCTTATAACCCCTTATAGAAGATCTTGTTTATCATATAGAGAATTGCACCCGCCTCCCTTGGCAGGATTCACAGGTACCTCTCTACTGTAAAGAGCCACATTTGGGACAGTCCGTAGCAGACCGTCAGCAGTGCAACACCAGTACATTGCTGTGGTGGGGAACAAGAGGAAGACATTTCCCATGGAAATACCACAGGAAAACTCACCAGGAGCTGCCTGTGCTGGGCTGGGTAACGGCTCTTCCACTCTCGGGATGAGCATGACAGACCCTGAACTGCGGACAAGGAATAGGCAGCCTGGTTTGCAGCTTCATGCACAGCAAAATGCCACTTGTAGAAGGGAGCTTGGTGCCAGGTTTTGGAAGGAGGAGCTGGAGCTGAGTCGTTACTGATTCGGAGTGAAGAGGATCTACCTGATCAGCTGAAAACACCTCTTGGCAGTGAGAGGCAAAGTGTATCTGCATGAAGAATGAAAGGCTAACAGGCTCTTCTGGTGGCATCACTGCCCCAGATGGCACAACAAAACCACTGGGAGTCAGAAGGAGAGCAGTTGCACTGCTGCACTTTCTTTTTAAGAACAAATCATACAGCTGTCACTCTTACCAGGAATTACTATATGCAATGGTAGTTCCTTCCCACAGACTCCGATTGCCTTCACTTATTAACCACGCCATGCTTTCCTTTGGAGATTCTCCTACTGTCTTTCAATATGCCCCTTTTTTTCTTGCTTAACCGGTTTCACCTTGGCCTACACAAATATTTCTTTGTCTGAAATCAGGAAGCAGCGTATTAAAATGAGGTCTTGCCAGATGCTTTAATTTGTATCTTGTATGACTACAAAAGCTACAATGTGTACCAGAAAGTTTGGCTGGGGTAGAAAAAATAAAAAATTAGATGAAATCTCTGACCCTCTGCGTGAGGGTCCCCTCGATGTCAACAACTCCAGTGCTGAGAAAGGTCTGCGCTCTGGACAGGACAGTCCTTTGCTCTCCCCATCCTGTGGTCACTAGCAACATTGCATGGTTTCACAACAATTTCTTGTTTATCTGTTCTAGGCTGCACACCATTGATCTCGGCATTGGCAGGTCCCAGTAACCACAGTGTTTGAGCATTTCTGATTTATCCTCCCAACCCCTTGCAATGATGCAAAATGTTATCATCCCCCTACCGCAAGTTCAGAATAGATGCAAAGGATGGCAAGATTTTACAACACACTTAGGCACCTCATCCTCATTCATTCAACGATACTTTCACATGGTCAATGAGGTCATCTGTGCTACAGTGGAGAGATCTCCCATGATTAAGGCAATCACCTGAAACTCAAGTTTTTCTTGCTGCACCTCACTGATGGAACAGTCTCTTCTTCCTGTTAACTGGGTTAGGGAATCTAAACATGGGGCTTCCAACAAGCAGATTGTTTGTGCTACAGATCTTGAAAGAGGCATACAAAAACGCTCAGCTCTTTGAAGCATACTGCCAACAAACACCAGAATGGTGCAATTAAAGCTCATCTGTGCAATTACCAAAAAAAAAAAAAAAGAAAAAAAAAAGTGAGCCAGACCCTCAGCTGCTATAAATTAGCTCATTACCAGGGCCCCTAACAGAATTGTATCAGCTAATTCTGGCTGAGGACTTGGCCTGTAAGTGCTTTGTACAACAATACCAGGGGCCTGGAGCAAAGCAGGGATGATGGACTCCTGCCTGGTGCTGGAAGGAGCGTGCCGCAGGGGTATGGTTACAATGCTGCGCGGAGGCTTCTGAAAAGAGGTGTGAAGAACTTCAGAGAGCTGAACAGTGGCATTAAGGTTGGTAAGATGTATTTACTTGTGCTGGAGGCCAGCCAGCTTTGACGCTGCTGCTCCTGGGAAATCGGCCAAGATTTTTGTTGTTGTTTTCTGTTTCCTTTCCCCTGCACTGGTTTTCCACACCCCTTCTGGGGTGGGGGTAAGGTACTGAAAGATGCTGTTTTCAGGTAGCTGGCTGGGACACTGGTATGGCAGCACTGGAGGGAATGGAGTTGTGTGTGCATGCTTAGGAATCAGTATAGCTTCCTGCAGCATCTTCAGCAGTGTGTGCCCAGGCCAAACATTGTCTCCAGCTAACTAGTAGCCCTCTTAAAGGGTTATATGGCTTTGTAATCACACTAGAGATAAACAGGGTTCCCTGTGTTGTAATATCAGCCTGTAACTGATGGTGACTGATTATGCCTAACTGTGTGCAAGTTGCTGGATTTCCTGTGCCTGTACAGTTGGAGAACAAGACTGCTTCCAATCTCAGGGGGAGGTGATATCTGAAGGTAGTTAGTAGGGAGTAAAAGGAATTGATGTGTCCCAGCTAAGCCTCTAGAACTTTGCTTTGTTTCCAAATTGCTTTCTAGGATACTTCTCTGTTGGCAGTTAGCAAAGCCTAGCAGAGAAACTTAAATCCTTCAAAGGTGAATACCCTCCCATCAGCTCCTGCCCCAAGGCTTTCCTTTCCTTGGAGTTTTAAGTCCAACTGTATTTTTCCTGTTGCACAATAACTAGTAGCTGCCAGGGCACAGGCTAGTGCATTAATATAGAGATTTCTGACCTGAGGAAGGAGGGCGGATATCTAAACATGAAATTGCTTTCAAGCAGTTTCTTTATCCCAGTAAGTTGCATGCAAGGGATGCATTTGAACAACTGCCCAGGCAAAACTCCCAGGCATTCCCAGTCCTGCCCAAGGCCCACTTCCTGCAAAAGCTCCCACCTTTCTAGTAAACCAAGCCAAAGTCTGTATTCAAATCCCTGTGTTCCAGAGCATTGCATTGGCAATTCTTTCAGTGGAAGCCCTGCTACATCCCTGGGAGGGGTCCTTGCCTTCTGATGCACTGACTCAAGTATCGCAGCACATGGTGTTCTGATGCACCTGGCTAATGGAAGTACTGGTGGTGGGAAGAGGCCAGACTGGCAGTGGAACGAGTGCTGCTAGTGGCAGTACAGAGCTATGCTGTACAGTGCTGCCCTGTGCTGCTCTTCTCCCTTCTGGTCTGTGCCCACCCATCTTCTCAAAATGTTCATCCTGATTTGTAGGCTACTTGGCATGGGCAGAATCTCTGTTAAACGTGTGCACAATGACTGTCACAACTGGAGCCAAAGCTTTGCTCATCTCCATCTGCTGTTGTGTTACAAAGGATAGCAGCATGAGCCACGGCAGCCCTCTGCTTGTCCCCAGGCAAAGTTCATGTGCACAGCGAACCCATCCACAGTGGGTGGTGCTGGCAGGGTTATGCAGGGTGGGGGTCCCAGGGAGAGGCACCAGGTGAGCAGTCCAGAGATGCTCAGAGTGCCTGCTCCTCTCCCCACTCCCCTCTACCACAAGACACATAACACCCTCTAGGTTTAAGTCCATAAGGCTGGTACTTTCCAGCTGCAGTGTGCCACAGCAACAGAACACCAGAAATAAATGGCATTACCAATGACTTGGGTTGCTGGAGTAGCAGGGATTTTGCACAGCTGCCCTGCAAAGGAGACCAAAGTCAAACCCCATCATTCCTTCCAGTCTGCTTAGCCCTGAGCACAGGAACAAGGTGCATGTGCGAAGCCCCAGAAAAGGTTTTTCTATATCACATAGAGGACCTGCACAGCCTGTCTAGTAACTCCTCTCTAGCTCCAGCTGTGCCAAGGATTAAATCCTGTGCTATGCAGGACAGGTTCTGTGATGGGGCTGTGGCCTCCAAGTAACAGACTGAGAGATGATCATCAGCTTTTGAAGAATCATTAGGCAGCAGTGACTAGTCTGCTGGAGTCAAACTCATGACCTAGAAATGAAAGGCTGCCTCTCCCATTCAGTCCTCGCATTCCCTTGTCCTTCCTTCCTTTACAAAAAAGTGTGCCTTTAGTCCTGTGCTGTGACACATTCTCTAACACCGCTGGCAGTACAGCTCAGGTGGCATTTCCCTTTCACTGCAAAGAGCGAAGGTTTTTTTCTCACCAATGATGAGGTCTCGATTTCCCAGCATTTAAGAGAAAAGGGGTCACTTCCTTTCTGAAACAATAGGCATTTTTTGCTGCTGACTCTTCCCCCACATGTGCTGAGGGGTTGGGCTGGGTGGTGGGGCTGTGCTGGGACCTCCTTCTCTGCAGGAGCTCACCAGCTGGCCCCCACGCAGAGCATACAGGAGCTGTGTTTCCCAGCTGGGCAGTGGCTATCCCTTGCACAGCCCCGTGGGCACAGGGAGTCGTTGCATGGACAGGACCCCAATACTTACACGAATTGGATTACTCTTATGCTGCCAAAAAACCCAAAACAAAAAAAAAAACCAACAACCAACCCCTACCCCCCCAAAAAACCCCAGCAACCACTACCAATTGACCCTCTGGGAGGGACATCTATCTCCACAGTCCAGCTTTGCCATGGATTTCCATGGGATGAGGATCTCCCTGCTTCCTGGTGCTTTACAGGCCTGTTGAAGACCTGATCCCAGTCCTGGCAATGGCAGGCAGTGCTGCTTGGCACCAAGTTTCTGCAGACAATCTGCCTTCCCAATGCCTTTCAAGCAAAGCTAGTCTGTGAGCGTGCTGCTGTATCCTGGGCTGCCCAATCGGAGCAAGAGCTTCTCCTAAACAATTAGGACAATCATGAACCTAAGAATTTCTAAGGGTAGCTATTGGAAAGGTCTTGTGTCTTCAGTGCACCAGTTACAACCTCTATCTACAATGGCAAAGACTTGTCAAGGCTTGAAAATCACTGCCTTAGAAACTTTTTTTTTTTTTTACTGGAATTGTGACTGAAAAATTCACACTCACAGAAGAACACACTCCTATGTGTTAACTGAATATTTGTGTGATAGACCCCATTCTCGAAATTTCAGTTTATCCAAGTGGGGAACTGAAATGCATGTGGATTTCATGGGAGTATATACACAATTTCATTTGCTGGAAATGTTGAATGCAAAGGAATAATTATGCCAAAGCTGAGATCTTGGACAGTCCTTGAACAAAAAGCACAAAGTTCCTGGATTGTTTGGCTCCAAGGTGCTCTCCAGTCTTGCTGTTAGTTAAGTGTGTGAAGTTCCTCCGGATGATAGTTTGGTAATATAATGTGACCAGAAATGTTATAGATCTACCATAGCTGCAGCTGGGAATGATAAATCCATATAAAACAGATGCTGAGAGAAAGATAACAGGGTTCAAGGACTCTGAAGAGGCATTTATTGCTTTAATATATGTTTTAGAAAAGGAGGAGATAATTGTAGCTCTTTTCAGGCATTTGAGGAGGAATGAGAGGGAGATTGATTGTTTACTGATGGATATAGTTGGGTGAACTAAAGAGGAAATGGATTTCCAAGTAGAGAGGCCACTTGACATCTTTACAGCTTGCTTCTATTCATTCCAAGTGACCTGTGAAGTTTTTGAAACAGAGTGACAGGTCTGATAGATTAGTGACCTCTGGCAGAAAGACCCGGGGCACAGCAAGTCCCTGCAGACCACCTGGTTTATCAGTTACACGTGTAGGCTGGCAGTTGCCAGTTTTTAGACCAACACCTGACCATGCACATAATACCAGCTAAAGAGCCTCCCCCACTCATTACTGCATTTACCCTGCAACTTTATATATATATATATAGCCCAGTGGGAAAACCAGACAAGGATAATTTTGGTGCACAAGGATCTATGCCCAGGTCCTCCCTACTCTGCAACATAACTCCTGGGGAAGGCTCAGCTCCTGCAGTCACCTATGGTGCTTACTTGTGTGACTTTTTCAGGGACTTGACAGTTCTCACTGAAGACCTGCAAATCTTTCTATTTGGAAATTCCCATGTGCTCCTTCAGGAGAAAGGTTCAAAACCTTAAATAAAGGAAATGGTGCTTTCATGAGCAGCCCTGTATAACACCAAAAGATTATTTGGCACACAGCTCGCTAATGTGTCTGAGCAGAAAATGGAAACAGTGGAAACAAATATACCACACCTTGGCAAAACCTGTCTAATTTAGATCTTTCCTTGCACATCCGATTTCCAGGCCTGCCTCATATTGCAAAGGAGTGTTCAGCCAGAAATGAACTAGGAGACAGGAGGCCCTCTGCAAGGATGGAACTTGCCCCCCAGGGATGACAGGTATGTAGTAATTCAGGTTTTATTGCCTATAATAAGCTTGGATAAACAACTGTTCAATAGCCCCACAGACCAAAGCCATTAAGACCCCGGTGCTTCAACTGAAGCCAAAGGAACTCATAAATATATCAGAAAGGTCACTGTTAACCCATTCTTCATGTGCAGTCATTGCTGTCCCTAGGCAAAACCCCAGAGAACTGCTTCTGCTCAAACGAGGTAGCAGTGAGCAGGTGTAATCATACTCTTCGGTATGTCTGAAATCTTTTAGGGTTGCAACGAGAGTGGTGACAATTTTTTGGTTTGTTGCTCTTCATGGGGCCACCCAAGGACCTTGGTGAGATGACGAGGAGGTGGTGATGCAGGGCTCTGTAGCTGCAGTAAACTGAACTTGCTGATGTAAGAGGTCTTGCCACCCTGATGCTTCTGTTTTAACAGCCCCCCCAAGGATGGGGGGAAGATCCAGCCTACACACCTGTTATTGAGCTGATGCTCTAAAACAAATTTAAAAGTCTTGTTCAGTTTATATTCTCTACCTTCAGCTGCATTCAGAGATGCAACTTTAAAGTCCCTGCCACAAAGCTTGCAAGAAACTGTGTATTCTTGGCTCTGAGTAAAGGTTGGGTCCAAACCAGGACACATAATATTTGGTGCCCCTTTCCAGTCAAGGTGATTAGGGAGTGCTGTCCCTGTTTCTTATTTGCAGAAATTCTAGCTGAATGTCTTTTTGATCCCTCAGTGCTCTGTGTGATGTCTGTTCCCTCACCAAAGCTTCTACCTACCCCTGTGACAATACTGCAGTGTCTGGGTGATGAGGGACACTTCCATGTGGAACAGCAAGCTTCCTTTCCCCTCCTAACCCTGCCATCAGGCTTGCACTATATAGCTCGGGGGAAACACATTCATGGTCAAATTGCATCCAGGGGAAAAAAAAAAAAAGTGGTTTCCACCATACAGTAAAATGGCATCTCCTCAAACCCTCTCCACATCTTGCGGTGATGCTGGAGTGCTCTCGCAGCAGCACTGCTCAAGAGCCCTTCGTGTCGTTGGGTGAAATGCAGTCTCCAGACCAAACCCAGGCAGAGCAATGTGCTTCAGCAGCCCTTAGCGCAGTGCCCGGCAGTTACCTGCTAGGGCACCTCAGAGAGGCTCCATCTCCCACTGAGCTCCGAGTAGCTGTCCCAGAGCAGGAGAGCTGGGAAGCACAAGCCCGGCAGCGAGTGCCTGAGCAGATGCCCATGAACGTGGCAGCTCTGGTGACTCTGCAGGAGCTGCCTGCACTGCAGGAGTCGAGCATACAGGTGGGAAGTCAGGGCGGCAGGAGACATAACCACTCCAACACAGTGTTTTGCAACATCTTTACCACCCTGCTGTTGCACAGCAGGCTACACTCAAAGACTCTAGCAAGCCCTGTCTGTAGCCACCTCCATGCCAACCAAACCAACCCAGTGCAGAGGTGTCAACGGGGTCAGAAACTGCAGATCTCACGTACAGCTGGCACAAGCCAAGCTGAGGGGTAAACGGGGATGCTAAGGGGATTCTGCTACCCGGGGCTTGCGATGTCAACGCCTGCAGTACTGGCTAAGGAATAAAACATACCAGAGCCATTGTGCCTGGAAAAGGCGGTCTGGAGACCACATCATTTGTTTTGACAACAGACTTACGAAGTTCCAAGCGATCTGCTGCAGGACCATAGCTGCCTTCCCTGCACAGAACAGGAGGGAGCAGATAAAACCTCTCAAACTCGGGGTAATGCCTGTTGGATGGGGCTGTACCAGCCTAGAAAGCGATCCGGTATCCATTGCCGGTGCAGTGACAGGCTGAGGGCAGACCTGACCCGCCTCACGCTAGTGCAAAACCCGGGCGATACCGGCGGGACGCGAGCGCACGGCCGCTCAGATGCCAGTCCCCCGGTTTCCCCCTCCTGCTCCCGTCCCGGGCAGCTCGCCCTCCCTCACGCACAGACCGCCCGGAGCCAGCACTCCCGCCCTCCTGCCGTCCTCTCACGAGCCTTTCCCCGCTTACAAACGCAAAACAAACCCGCTGTAGAAGGAGAACAAATCGGTTCCTAGAGCGCGATCCCTCCCGCCGCCGGCCCCGGGGCAGGAGCTGAGGGGCCGGAGGCTTAAGCGCGGGGGGGCTCACTGCAGCCTTACCTGCGTGGGGGCAGAGGCAGCCGGAGAGCAGGGAGCGCAGCATGGGGCCGGGGCCGGGGCCGGGGCCGGGGCGGCCGCATGGCGGGAGGGGGCTGCGCTGCGCGCACGGCGGGGAGCGGCAGCTACCGGTACCTCGGGGAGGGGCGCTGGGGCCGGGGGCAGCCCCGACCCCGCAAGCATCCCCTGTAACCCGGGGGGGGCAGGCCCAGAAACGCGCACCGTGGCGTGCAGCCGTCAGCTTTTCGCAAGAGGAGTTTTAGTCCAGGGCTCCATATCTTTTTTTTTTTTTTTGGGGGGGGGGGGGGGGGGGGGGTTGTTCCAACCAACTTCTCGGTTCTGCCCCGACCGGGGTGCATAAAAAAGGGGGGGGGGAGGTAAAAGGTGCTCAGAGTTACAAAGGACCTGCCTGCTCGGAGGTTCAGAACAAAACCTGTCGAGCATACTAAGGAGAGGGGGAAGGGAAACTTCTCTGATCGCTTTCTGTTGATTGTTTTGTGGCTGTTTATAAGGACTGCAATTAAAATAATTCGGATTTTGAGTGTGATTGTTTTTATGGTGGAATGTTACCCTTTAAGTAGCTGTTGGGTATCTGCATTTGCCCTGAAGAGAAGGAGAAGACAGAAGGGTTACATTGCATTCAGGCCGCGGAGGGGAGAGTTGCCAAGCCTTACTCATTTGGAAAGAGATTTCTGGATGAGTTTTTAAGCACTTTAAATATATTTCATTTTGACAGTAAAGGGCTCTGCTGTGCGCTTTCAGAAGATGTTTACAATCTTATCCCATTACCAGCTTTAATGTCTACAGTCACCGCTTGACAGCCCCAGGAGGGGAAGTTTGCACGTAAGGACCCAAAAAAGGACATTAAGTGCCTGAAAGTCTTCAGAAGCTGGAGTACCGAGTTGCGAGCCAGCCTCCCTCCCCCTTCCCTGACTGCCAAAGTGTCTAAAACAAGCAAGCGTGCTCCCAGGTTGAGCTGAACGCTCTGACAGATCAGACACCCCAGGAGATACCGCCCCACCCTGACGGGCACCCCTTCCCCGGCAGGCCCCGCAGCAGGGGAAGCATGACATAGCCCAAATTCAGTCCGCAGTGCAAATCCCCCATCTGTGGTTGATTTGGTGTCCTGCGCTGGCCCCCGGTACCAGGGGTGCTAAATTCCTCCCGAGGGATGGAGAAAGCTGCCGGGGCCAGATGCTATCTTAGAAGCGCGGCAGCTAAAGCTGCGCGAGCCTGTCAGTCGCAGCCACAGACGTTTTCTAAGCGCCGTGACCGTGACTAGAAATACCCTAGCCTTGTCCCAGCCGCCTGCCCTGTGTTTAAACCCCGCTGAGATCCAAAGCCAAAGCAGAATAGCTCATGAGTCACCAGGGCCCCGTGCCGTAGGTGTACCTAGAGTGCCGTAGAGCGCCGATAGCGCTCGGCGAGCGTGGCCTGTTGTGAAAGACACGGGCACGGCCGCTTTCTAAAGCACTGGTGGATGAGGTCGTAGCTCCAGCACAAGCTGAGCGGCCAAAGCCTTTGCCCGAGGCCCGGTAAACTGGGGTTCAGTTCCCCCCCCCGTGGAGAACCTAGAGTTCACGTGTCTCCTTCCAGCCGAGTGCTTTGACCACCAGGCTGCGAGGTCGTGCTCCTTCATCATCGAGTGCCGAGGACAACTCATGATGGTGTTTTCTGCCGCAGGCGGTCATCACGAGGGACTTCCCGGCACTCGTGTCTGTCAACCTCAGCGTGGTGGGGCTTTCGACGGAGCCCAGATTTGCAGTGCTCTGGAGAAGCAGATTTACAGAGGAATTGTTGTCTGGTTTTTTTCTTCTCTGTTCGATCTGTCTTGCAAATCTGCAACAGCCCTTGTGTTGTGTCAACTGGTATCTAGGCGAAGCATCTGAAAACTAAAAGAAACTGTTTGGCCCAAGATGAGAGACAAGTGTTCTCCATTTAGTATTTCAGAGAAAACCAGTGGTCAAATATTTTCCTTGTCCCATATCCAACAATTATTGCTTCTTTATCCATCGAGCTTATGCAATTTTCCAGTCGTGTTAGCAGAAGGGAGAATACTTCGCACATCCGTAGCAGCCTCCTTTGAATGATCTCAAAAGTTTGAAGCTTTGAGCCTCCAGAGTGTGAGATAGTAACTACTACTACCTCCATTTTTCAGGTAGATGAACTGTGACTAATCCTCTGCAGCACAGCAGCAGAAGTTTGATTTGCAGCCCATTACCTTTGTAACGTGCTGACCAGAATGGTCACTGCCTTGTCAAGCACAGCGTGAATTTTCTATTTTTTTTTCAGTTTCCTATCATGACCAATATCATACACTTTGGAAATGAAAGTAGAAAATTCAAGGTGTTGAGCCTGGCTGTGAAAATCTGCTCTTTGCCTGGAAAGAATCGAAAATACTGGCAACACGCAATCATTCCTTCAGCAATATCTACCGCACCCTGCACCATAGCAGCAAAATGAATTAAACAGCAAAAGACTGAAATGCCTGACATTGCATAGGCCGCTCAGGAGGCAGTAATACAAGAGTCGGACTGGGCCGATATTAATTCAAGGAAATGAAGATTTTTAGTGGTTAAGGTGCATGACTAGAAGCCTGGAAACCTGGCCTCGGTTCCTACTTTTCCTGTGTTGTATGACTTCAGACCAGTCGGTTCACCTCCCAATGTCTGGAGGAGCCCTTATAAACCCACAGTTTAGTGCAGGGAATGACACACCATGACCTCCCATCGGACTGCCTGCAACCCAGTTCTGTACAAAGTTTCCACAAGTCAGCAGGTGAAACGTTGCTTTTCAGAGTTTGGGTCTCTCTTTTTCGGTGAGATTCAGATGCAAAAATCACAAAGGAAAAACAGGATGGGAAGAGCCCTTGGGAAGCCACAAGAATTCATCCCTCAGCCATAAAGCAGGAGCAGCATTGCCTAAACCATACCTGATGGAGGTTCACCTACCCTGCTCTTGCGGATATCTAGAGGATCCATTCCAGAGCTTCACAGTTAGAAAATCTTTTCCTTATCTCTAACCCGAGTAATTTTTGCTGCAATTCAACTCTTAATCAGATGAAGTTGTGGCTATCTGACGTATTCTCTCACTAGCAACAATTCCCGAACAACAGGAAAATCACCCACCTGGTGAACTAATCCTTCTGTGGGTAAAAGCCAGAGAGGCTGGAAAACACACTAAGCACGTGTTCTTGGGAGAGCTGCCACCTAATTTTCAGACAAAGATCAGATGCAATTAGCCTTAGATCAACTGGAGGCTCCTCTGCCCCAAACCGCAGCGCTTTTCACCCACCTCACCGTGAGGACACCCATTTCCATCAAGACACACACTGCAGCGGCACACTTGACCCTTTGGTCTCCAAAGGGTATTCTTGGAAGCACATGCAAAATCTCAGCTCGCAGCAATAGCATTCCTGTGGCACCGGGGAAAGAATGAGGAAACACCAGCATGGATACTAGGCAGACAGGAGAGAAAAGACTCAACCTGCAAGTCTGAATTAATTTCCAACCAGGGTGCATGTTCCTGATTTAGAGATACACACGTGTTTGCTGGCTGGTGGAAGGAATCTAGGAACAGCAGTGGGCCAAGCTTTGTCATTCCCTATTTTGTAGGTATGTTTGCATCCAGACAGGAATGCAAGGCACGTACTGGGCAGGCATTACTAAATCGCAGATCACTGACAGTGATCGAGTCTGGGCCAGAACCCCAAGGGAATCTTCACTGATGAGAAATACAATTTCCAACAACCTCCCCAACTTTCTGCGAGTATATCGGAGATAGTGACCATCATCAAATCCTGCATCTCTCTACACATCTTTGAGTTGCATGTGATTCACCAGATGCTCGGTTTTACCTGGCAATCAGTCCTGTCTAATTCTGTATCATTTCACTGTTGGCCACGGTGAGTTTTGGGTAGCTCAGGAAAGCATAAACCTCCCTGCACCCATTTCGGTGCTCCCTGCTCTGCCCTGTCCACCATCTGGGAGTGGTAAAGCTTTGTAAAACTGCTAAATCCCAACGCTGAGAAGTGCAGCTGAGCAATGTGCCAGTGTAGCATACTTAATTTTAAGGACATACTTAAATCCAATTTGAGCCCAGAGAGATTTTAGCTTAGGTTTAAGCGTTCTGTTGAACAGGGGTGGATTTAAGGATTGAAGTGTTTTGCTAGACTGGATCTTTGGTTAATGAGGAAGGAGGTTTGCTAGTGCCTGGAAGAAAGAACTGTCTGGAGCTCTGTGGCCACAGGCAAGCCATAACTAGCACTACTCCACTTTTCTAATCAATTTTGATGAAATTAGCACATAGAATTGGTAAAGGAGTCGATAATTTCATTAAGAATCCTCACTCTCAGCTTAGTGCGGAAAAAAAATCAGGTTTGTAGTATCTCATCAGAATGATGTGAAATAATTAAAGCAGAAGTCACTAGACTTGGTATTTTACACCATCTGGTATCTTGCGCGGTATCTCACTAGTGGTGAATGTCTCGTGTCCAGATTTTAGCATCGAAATCATGAGTGCGTTGTTTTACAGGAAGGGAATCGGTCAAATTCTTTACAGAGTCTACACTGAATAAACAAAGAAGTACCCCAGTCTTAAAAGAAATGTTCGTGGTAACAAATATTTTGGGGGACATTTTTGCACAGGCTCTGACCTCCCTGTTGAGAATCAAAGCAAAAATATTGAATGTACTAAGCAGATGTCTTCTCCTAGTGACAGCAAGATGAGCAGAGACAGCTGGTTAGAAGAACAACAACAACAAAAACACATCATCATTCCTGCTTTGGCTCCAAAAAATCTTGGACTTGTTGTCAAGGAAGAAAGCTATGTATGTAAGAAGCCAAGAAAGAGACAAATATTATTGAATCTGGTAGCATTTTAGTGAATGTGCTGGAAATAACTTAAGTAGGAAGAAAAACTGGATGCGCTCCATTGTTTATTAAAAGAATGCCTCTTCTTATTTCCACAGGGACTTATAGCCTATACAGTCATTAACACATTTACAAGACGTATATTTTAAATATGTTGCCTCACTCATCAATCTTGTGGGTTCTTCTCCTAAAGTAAATAGCATTGCAGCACGTAAAAATGTGTACAGCCACATAAATATAATCTCTGCAAGCTAGAAATGCCAGCTGTGAATTTCGCATGTAACTCCTTCAATCAGGGAAGATGGGTGTAGTACAGAGACACCTAGAGAGATCCAAAATATTAGGAAGGGTGGAGAAGAGCAAATTATATTTCCCCTGGTGAAATAGAAGAGAAATAATTCACAAAACAAATACAAATAAAAAAAAAAATATGAAGAGCTATTCTGGATGAAAAAGTCTGATCTGTGGTGAACAACAGATCACAGAGGAGTTGTTTGACAAGCCTGCAAAATAAACCAGTGACCTTCTGGCCTCCTTGCTTGGAGGTAGTACGTACACTTTTTTTCTTGATGGTTTTCATCTGAACAAAACTTGAACTCTGCGCTTGGGCCCTGGACATTTCCATTTCCCTGAGCTTTGGGCAGACTAGAGGGAAGAACTACAGGATTGATGGGAAGAGCCTGAGAAATCAAAGGCTGTGCAGTTTGGCTAATGTCAAAGACCAGTAGCTTAAGGTGGACTTCCCAGGAGGACTAGGTAGGCCTAAATCCCGTGCCATAAGACAGTGCCCTTGTGCAATAGCAAAGGTCTGGATTTGCTGGCTCAGGAGTTGCTTCCATGGAGTGCTTCAAAATCCCTAGTCATCTCCTACAGAGGTCCTAAACAGTTTAAAGCCTCGAAGAAGAGTCTAAGGTGGTATAAGGGATGAGAATTGAGGGGTGTGACCAACCTGACAGACCAGCTTTCAAACAGAGGACAATGAAGTCAAAAGGAGAAGACATGGCTGCTGGGTCTCCAGTTCGTGGCTGCCAGCTTTGCCCATTCTCAGCTGCGTGATTAGGCAGTCTGTGTACCATCATTTCCTTTGTAGGAAACTGGGGTTAAGTCTCCTGCTCTGCAACAGAGCAGATGTGGGACCTTGGGAAAGTTGCAGATTGAGCTAAGCTGGATACAGCTTCCACCATTTGCCAATATCTTGGAGAGTCTGGAAGCTTTCCCATCTCTACTGTGACAAAAACAGGACTTCTCAACATTTTTGGAGGACTTTTCTCCCTTGTAATAAAGGACGAAAAGCACGCAATGAAAAACAAATCACATTGCCAGAACCAACTGAAGATCAGGGCACCATTTTGCCTGCTTTGATTCCCCATCTTGCCAGCCTCAGCTCCAAGACCTGATCTGCAGTCTCCCAGCCACCCCAGGAAGGACCATGCCATGATGGAGGCCCATGTTGGCCAGAAATTCCATGCTGATTACAAGAAAGTGTTTCCTAGAGCGTCTTGCTGAAATGGATCCACTCCCACACACACAACATGAAAGGAATGATGTCTGACAAATAAACATTTTCTAATGAGAAACATTTATCCAACATGTTGCTCCCCAGTGACTCTGGAGCTTTGTGCCTCAGTGCACCATCTATAAAAAAAGACAACAGCCCTTCCTAGCCTCTGTGAGAACACACTGGGATAGTAAAGTGATGGACACACTACCTCCATTAGTGACCCTAAGAGCTCCGTATACCTCAGACCACATAAGTATAGACTGAATCAAGAATTTTTATAGGCCCATTATAACCCACGTGTTTGACCTTGACCGACAGCATCTCTGCCCATGGGCTGCTCCATCTGCTCCGTTCCTCTGTGGGACACGGAGGCAACACAGGCCACCCCAGCAGCCCTGGGCTCAGCCATCCCCACGTGCAGATTTCCTCACACCATTGAGAATTTGGATCGCCGAGGAGCCAGCCCAGCCCCGCTGCCAGTGAGGTGACAGATCCCTGGCGCTGGAGCTGGGCTCGAGCTGCTCGTGAGCTGCTTGCGGCTAGAGAGGAATGTCTGCAGAGAGCTAAACCAGATTGCTCATAGATCTCTTCCAAGTTGCTTGCCTCTAATCTAGCGGACAATTTGAGAGGAAATGTGCACTGCGAGCACCATCTTCCCCTCCCTTCAGAATAATAACCCGAGAACATTGAGTCTGTGCACAGCTATTACAAGATGGCTGTGCTGGAGAAACCTTAGGATCTCACTGGTGCCTTGGCAAGCGCCTAAGACGTCAGAGCCGCCTATGTGTATCATTTCCCCTCTTGCGGGACACGTCTACTTCAATTGCTTGTTTGGTGCTGTAGACCCACCACAGCCACCGCAGCTGTAGGAGCGCAGTAACGGTCTGAGCGGGGGCTGGCGCTCTGGGCTGAGCTTGTGAGCGTGAAGCAATACACTTACAAATACCTGTTCTGCACGGAGCTTTTAGAAAGGGTCAAACGGCTTCAAAACTTCAGGAGAGCTGACAGTTTGCCATCACCCATACGTTTCAGGCTCACGCCTACCGCAGGGGAAAAAAAGAAGAAGTTTTCAGTTGGTATTTGCATTCTCCTGCCTATGTTTCAGCCGCACACTTCCAGCATGTGCAGAACTTCTGGAAGCCCATCTCACGTGTTCAACATCTCACCCTTCCTGAGCGTAGGCTGAAAAATGCCACTTTTCTCCACTATTAAATCAAAAGCTGGCTACACCCATGTGTCAGCTGTTTACCACCCTCTGTTCCCTCCCTTTGGGCAGCTGACCAGGGATAATGACCTATATCCTTGAAGTATTTGTTTTATTTAGCATTATGGAGAAGGAGAGTTTAAGGCAACAAGCAACCTAAGAATATAACCATTCTCACCCTATCTTATTACAATCAGAGAGATCAGCTTGCATCTTTGCTTGTTGGAACACAGCAGAACCAGCCAGATCAACTCTTTGAATGTCCAAGACTTCATTTGGGCTCTCTTCTGCGCTGTCTTTGTCCTAGACAGACTGGTTCCAGCACCTTCCAGTTAAGACCTCTCACTCATTCCTTACCTTCAGGTAGGAACAAGCAGCTATTCGGCCTTGCTTTAGCCATGTCGGCGCTGCTCTGGAGATGCCTAGACGAGGTGGCCACCCTGCACACGTGGTAGCAAGGCGCTGGTGGAGAAGCCGAATGTCACAAGGAAGCGTTTGAAAGCACCGGGACTCTGTCGCAGCCACCCAGAGCATTGCACCAGTCGACACTGTTGGTGTTTGAACACCAACTGCAAGCTCTGCACAAGGATCTAGGAGCGGTACACGCCCTGTATCAAGCCTCACCCCACGATGAGACAGTCAGGCAAATGAGAAAAATAGGGCCCTGGCCCCTTCCTGTGATTAGATCATTATAATGGGTAAATATTTTCCTAGATAGAGAGCTGAGATAAAGGACTCCTGATGTCTGAAATGGAGTTTGAACAAGACTCAGAAGGACTATCCCTACCTTCTAGTTCTTTGTAATGTGCTTTCAGCCAAATGAATGCCTTTTTCCCTAAAATACCTGGGAAACTAAAGATGTAGATGTGGATCTCACAGAATAAATTTTTCATTAAATAGCAAGAACTGCATAAGAACTGCAGCTTGGTTTTAGTCTACAGTCAAATTGTTCACCAGTAAATATACAGAATGGATTTAGTAACAGGTACCAAGGGTTAATTCCCAGAGGACATTGCAGCTCTACACCATTCAGTCTAAATATTTACTGAGGAGTGGAGAAAAGTGTCTGAGTGGTAGAGGCAGAGTCCCAGAGATTGGCTTAGTGAAGTCTCTTTAATAACAGCCTGTTTCTGCACAGAAAAATGATGGTGATTTTTTTTTAAAATGAAAATCAGTGTTCTCGTGCTATAGCAAACAGTGATTAATCATTCCCTATTCCTCTTCTCTGCATTATTCATGGTTTTCCGATCTCTGCTGTATCCTCTCCCCTGGTATTCCAGTCTCACCCTGAGCTTTCTCAGGGTTTGGGAGCTTTTGTATCAGAGAAGCTGGTTTGTAAGGTTGTCTTTGAGGAACAAGTCTGACTTAAATCTCACATAATATCCAAGAATGTTCTCTGGTATTTGACCTCTTCATGGCTGAAACAATATTCTTCAGACACAATAACCTTGGTGTTTCAAAGTTGTAACCGGCACCTGTGGAGTTTTCAAACAAATAGGCTAAGCGTTCCTTGACGCGCTCTTCATTACCG
The DNA here is from genome assembly GCA_035590195.1 of Aviceda cuculoides. NCBI lineage: Eukaryota > Metazoa > Chordata > Aves > Accipitriformes > Accipitridae > Aviceda > Aviceda cuculoides. Next base: position 30,739,964 of record JAVJGG010000085.1, read on the forward strand.
CTCCCACGTTTGATTGCTTTGTAATTACACTTGTAAAATGTGCGATGGGGTTACACGTGGGGGGAAAAAAAAAAAAAAAAAATTAAAAAATCACATTTCAAAATAGGAGGGGATTTACAGGAGCTGCAAGACAAAGAAAAACCCACCTTTCTTTCTTTCTGTCTTCATTGTTGTCTTTGGAAGGCAGCCATCAAAGTTTCCTCGTCAGTAATACGGGGATTTGTAAATAGAACAAAGAGCTTCCTCGCGCTGAGGCTCATTATATAACCCCAGCACAGTCACGGTGTGTCTTCGCAGGCAGTTCCCTTGAACTTTGCATCTCGCTCCTCCTGAGAACAGGCCTGCACGCCAGCTTGAACAGATGTGGTTTCCTTTAGGAAAGGTTTTCTGTTAGGGTCATTCTGACTTCCCTTTCAGAGCTTTCCAGCCTCATGCGTTCTTTGCTCAAGGGATTACTGCAGCGGCCACTAACTCCGTGTGCTACTGTTAAGCTTCTCCTCACCTGCTGGCTGAGCTGAATGAACGCTGAAATCTCTGTTCCACAGAAAAATCTGACATTTCATGTTTTCCTGAATCAAACCGGAAAGTTGTAATTTCCTTCGAACCCAAATTCTGAGAAATATAATTTCAGAAAGGGCAAAATGGCCTCACTGCAGCCTTTTGTTTGGGTGCTACCCACAGGTTTTTATATGAGACTTAAACTAGCTTAAAATGCATCACGTTCCAAGTGATCCCAAATGCGCCCAGGCAGGACCCACTGTTCCCAAAGAAACCTAGGGAGCTGTGGAGTCTGTTGAGGGTGCTCTGCCAGAGAGGAGTAAGGAAACACATCCAGAGATGTGACACTGAGCCAGACGCAGTTTTGCCTCACCCCACGTACTTATTCTAGTACTGTCACCGCTTCAATTCCACCAGCGCACTTACATACTTCAAGCTTATAAGCATTTAAATTCTTGTTTTCCAGCCTCACTGAAAGCAAAGGCTTTTACTGTATCTCACTGAGGATATAACTCAAAGACAATAGGTTGTACAAGCCCGGCATGATATTTCCAACACATCAAGTAGATATCAAATGGAACTAATTTAAAGGAGTACAGCTTTAAGAAGATTTAACTACATCAGGGCACAAGGCTGTGCAAACCCTCTTATTTAAGTATCAACAGAGCTATTTTTTTCAGCTCTGGTTGGTTAGAAGAGGTTTTTTAAATTAATGAGAATAAGACATTCTACAGCTGATAAAGAGCATCAAATGCAAAAGTTCACACCGGTTGAACTAAGCTGAGATAAGCTTGTGTGTAGGCAGCTCTGAAGCAGCAACAATATAGCAGGAAAAGCAGCCCTGTGAAAAAAATGAGAAAAACAAAACAAAGAAACAATGGAGGAAAAGCTGCTGCTACCTGGCCTTCATGGAAAAAAAAAAAAAAAAAAAAAAAAGAGAGGGAGGAAAGAAACAGAAATGTACTTCAAGACCAAAATCTCATCAGACTCAAACTCAATGTAACTCCCACATTGCAACAGTTTGCAGGTCTAAAAGACACAAAGCTGTTCCTTCATCCGAAAACCAAACACAGAAGTCACGGAAACCCATCATGCCAATTCTGTGGCTGCTTTCCGGAGCAGAATCTCTTTAAATGTCAGTGTTCCCTTTGTTCTGTGCACACTTTATAATGAGTCTATCATCTGTTTGGTAAAAGATCCAATGAAATATGTAATAAGGTTATCTCACCATCTCTCTCTATTGTAAAGCCGTATCTCCTCTTCCACTCATTAATTATTGTCTTCCATTTCCTGTGTCAGATCTAAATCAGAAAATAGGGACTCAAGACTTACAAGCTTAACAACTTGCCATGGATCAGCTGAGCTGTCGTTACTCTCCATGTGCTCCCTCTTAGCCCGTAATAAACAAAACCAGTGTGACTTTGCGGTGCATAGGCTTGCAGTCTATGCAATTTAGCTTAAACTCCTTTTATTGTCAGCTAAGCTGGCAGTGATAGTTACCATGGCTCAGCTGGTGTTCAGTCCTCATATGGCAAGACTTTGCCTTAAAATCTTGGGAGTATTGCTCTACCATTGTAACTATCTGGAAAGATACAATGATTTATGTGCTGTCAAAATACACGGAAAAAAAAAAAAAGTCACAATTACATGATTATCAGCCAATGCCCCTTGGTTTGCAGTTTTTCAAGCATGAACTACTCAGATTTTGGATCGAGAAGTGAAGCAATCTGTTTCTGAAGTGCAAACAGGGAAAAGTTATATGAGTCTTCTAGCAATTTCAGGCAAATATATCACAGAAGCAGCATGCTTAGCCTTTTTACTGTGCATCTGTCTGAGGTTTCCAGTAAGATTTCCCTGATATATAGTAAGAGTCAAAACTCTAATCTGTTTTAACTCTTTTTTATTGTCTCTGCAGCACTAACTTTGAAAAATGGCCTTGTCCCCAAAGAACTGCACACAGTCCACGTAGGGAAGCTGTTAAAATAAATACGTTACATAAAAATATTGCAGAGGAACTCGGCTCTGAGGGTTTGGGAGCTAAAACATATAGATATAAAACAGAACAGCTAAAGTATGAGTGGAGGTCATACTCCAGGGGAGAAGAAGGGAAGTCCCCTGTCTGGCAGTTGTTGCACACAATCTCCGAAATCAACAATTCCTACTCTTCTTTCTCAGGGCTGCAGCGTTTTAATAAATGGCTCTTCTCATGTTAATGTCCTTCTGCCTTCCTCCTCACTGACCTCAATACACACCGAGCTGATTCATAAAGTTTCTTCTTTCACTGTATTTGAGTGCTTTTTGGAGACCTTATTTGTGCTGTTCTGCCTGCGGGACATCTGGCTGATTTATAGAGACTAAGACACAGTCGAGCGCTGCATTGGCCGCCCTACCTGAATACTGTATTTCCTACACACTGTGTTCCTATCTCTGCCCGTACCATGGTCTGATTTTAGATAGTCTGTACATTGTTCAAAGAACAGAGCATACTCTGCACCTCTCAGAAAAGCTTCTGAGGTTCTCGGGAGTAAAAATGTGCTTTTCCACCTGTCTTTCTTGAAAAGCAGTGATATCTGTCTAGATGCTGATTGGGGAAATTCAGGCAAAGAATAATGTGCAAATGAGAACACGGTTCGGTAGTGGGAAAAAACAGACAAATACCAGGTGCCTCAAAAGGTTGAATCACAAACAAGGCAGTGAAAAGATCTAAGAACGCAGGAGATGATGAAGGAGCTCGGCTTGGGGTTTGTCTGTTTATTCCAGCAGGATATGCAGATTCCACCCTCATGACATCACTGCATCATCTCACCTCATCAGTGCCTCATGTCACAACCCCTCTCTATAGCGCTGAGTCAGCATCGTTGTGCGATCTCCTCTTGGCCGTACAAGATGGGGAGAAAGGCTGTCCATAATGGTAGAAAGCTGTAACCAACCTCTCAAGGGGTCCCCAAAGGGATTAAAAAACTCATGGTCATCTCATGAACACTCCTTCCAGGAAATAACATGTGCTCAGAAAATTTTTCTATAAAGTGACACAGCACTGTGCTGCGGAGGAGCTCCCACAGCAGATGGAAGAGTAACTAATATTGTGGGTTGAAATGAAGGACGGAGGTACCGGAGGTACACTTGCATTTAGCTCCTGGAGCTCCAAAATAAGTTGCAAAGTACATTTTCCCTGTAACCAACAAGTACTGCTGATTCTGCCTGCTGCACTCCCCTAGAGGCCTGGAGCCGAGAGAAGACTTTGTAAAACATCACACTCAGCATGGAGTACTAACCTTCTGCTCTCCCAAGCAAACAAAAGCTGTTTCCTATTTTGGCAAAAAAAAACCAAATGGAAAGAATCTAAAATATTCATACAAGGATTGACTTACAAGAGACAATGTAAAGGGCAGCTTTATGTTAGAAGAAACCCAGCCACACAAAGATTAAAATACTGGGCCACTACCCCCGAGTCTGGTCATAAACGGTCCCTGAGGCTTGAAACACAACCCTAAAAACATACCATGCTGCACCTAAGTGTGTAATTCTGTATAACAGGGCCAGGAGGAAGAGCTCTTCCTGGAAAACCAGGTCCAGAGGCCAGGAGGCTCTTGTCGTATTTGCACATCCTAGTTGCTTTTGTTGGGGGATTTAGGTCACAAGAGCGTAGGAAAGGCAGCTCGGAATCACCTGGCTCTTGCACGTGTTGCCTACACATTGTGCAAAGGTTTCTGAACTCAACCTCCTTTCAAGACACACCCTTTGTTTGTTACTTTCTCTTAGGGCTTTTTCGCAACCCCATCCACTGCCAAAACAAACGAGGTTGCAACATCTTCCTCCAATCTGTCTTGCTTTGCTCTGCTCTAAATGTCGACCAGCAACATAGCACTGTTCACTTGCTTAATTGGGCAAAGTACCAGCCATCGCAACCCTGTATCTTGACTCCCTTCGGGAGAAAGTTTCTTGGGAATGGTAAGTGACAGAACCTGCATTCATGTTGATGTTGTCTTAGTCATGTTGATACCAGCCACCAAGAGTCTTGCTCAGGTAGGACATGCAGTTGGCTTTGCTGAGCAGCCATTAAGCATCCGTAAGGCGCTGGGGAGGGTTGGGAAGAGTAACTATCAGGGATCACAATGGCTACTAGAAGTTGTTTCTGCAGCCGCAGTGCTTTCTACTTCTATGTGCACCCTCTGCAGCGTGTACCCTGCGCATCGGGTGCAGGGGAGAGAAGATGCCGCCGTTCGAATGGCTTTTATCAGCTTGCGTGAAACAAACTGTGGGACCTGGTTCCGTTCCTAATAATGGGGACAACTAGAGTAGATCCCTTCTCACTAGAGGGACACCACCACAAACGCTCTGTGAGAACTGTCTGTAAGCAGGTAGGAGACACGGACACCCCGGAGACCCTCCTAACTCCCAGATCTTGTCCGCACTAGAAAGTATGCACTGAACAGAGGATACCCAGCAAGCCCAGGAAAACGGAGGGTTGCGTGGTGCCTACACTCAGCCGCTCCACGCAGCCATTGCAGCTGAGAGATCAGTACGGCTGCCCCAGGACCCCCCGCGTATGGTGTGTAATATATGTTTGCATCTGTCCGCGTTTTTGGCGTGGCCTCCTGCTTGCTCGGATGGAGCTGTGCTGTGCGTGGGACGGGACAACAACCTGTTATGCTCGTACCCGGTGGGCGCACTCGCCGTGCCGGACCGTCATTAGCCACCTGAGCCTCTGCCCAGTCTGGCATGGCGGGAGCCAGGCTGTGGGCGATGCTGCTCGCTGGCTGGAGGCGGTTGCTTTTATCGGCAGCCTCGATCATGGGGATTTTCTCCTATTTCATTCTCCAGCTTCCTTCAGCCTCGGATTTGCATAAGATCCTGGGTTAGGACTAATCTGATCCCAGGGTGAGAACGTTGCATCAGGCCCGGCGAATCCTCCATCCCAAACTGTCTCTTGACTGGGTGTGTTGGCACTGGAAGCAGAATCGTGCAGGGACGAATGGTGGCTTGAGTTTTCCTTAGTAATAGGAGGTGCCTTGCTTCGTATCTCATTTAAACTCCTGTGCTATGTGCAGGATTGCAGCGGCAACTCCCAGTCAAGTCTCTATTTGTTTACAGCCCTTGTTGCCACAGTAGCCAGGTGCTTTCCATGTTCACTCCAGGTTGCTGAAATGAGAAGCACGTCCAGCCTCCAGGGCTTGCCAACAGCTATTGACTAATAAGAGCACATTGTCCTTGGTGACAGAAGGTAGCATCTTGCTTTATCTATGCATTCCCTGGCAGGCAGCAGCAGTGGAGAAACACGAGATGTCTCACCGCATAGGTAAGAGCATGAATTCAAGTTTCTCTCTGGTCATGCTGATGGCTGCCCCTGGTTGTAAATAAGTATGTGGTCGTTCAGTTCGAGGAGTTAAAGATAACAGGTGGCAACAGTAGCCATGACACCTTCTGAGGGGTAGTTCACTATGGACATGTGTCTGATTGATAGGCTTTTCTAGGTCCCGCTGGATTAAATCCATGTGCATGCTTGAGGAAGTGGGGGTGATCATCCGGGCAGGGTCCAGAAGTACTCATAAGGTTTTCACTGGGCAAAGTGACAGAGCAGAGTCTAGGCTTAGCAGTACCAGGTATCTGATATAGCAACCACCATCTATCCTGTTCAACTTTCCATCACCACTGTATGGCCAAGAAGGTGGCTGGAGCTCCTTCCTTGCTGAATGCCAGATTCACTTGCTTCAAGTACAATTTGGCATCCTGACCTGGAGCTGTTTTTGTAAAGTATAGACACAGGCACGTACTATTGCAGGATGTAATATGAACATGAGGTTGTGAATGACACTGGGGTACAGCCTGCCCCATGGCCCTAAATCCCTCAGGACAGCGCTGATCTACTGTAATACATTGATTATATTGCTGCAGTATAAAAATAGAGTCTTCCTGCTAAAAATGGCATGCTCCACTTGCCCACTAGATGCAATCTAGACCTGTCTCTGTCATTGCAGCATCCAGTGCTAGGCAAGCCAAATACTGACAAACTCTGAAACTGAAGAGAGAAAAATGACCAGTGGAATAGCGCTGATTGTGTCAGAGGGGCTCATATGTGCAAGGAAATCATCCATCCACTCCCATGAACCATCCTCCAGCTCCTAGCTGGTCCAAATGGGTGCGTCCTTGGCAGTTCAATCACTGCTGTCCTATTGGCTGGAAATGTCATTATTTTAGACATTATAGGATACACAGGCTCAGCCAAGATGTCACATCATGAAAATAAATGTGCAATTGTAGTGATGGGTGAAAACTCCAGTGCTTTGTTTTCTATCCATCAGCAATGCTCAAAAGCTAAGAGTTCCTGCTTAGAGCATCCAAGAAGTAAAATATCCTGTACTTTGCCCAGTTACAAGCAGCACAGTGGCTCTGCCTCATACCAGAATGTCTATTCCCCAACACCATATTTATTGGAATGATGGGGGAAGAGAAAAAATCTGCAGGCTTCATTTTTTTTAACTTTATCTTTTACTCTTAAGATTGGAAATCTTGTGACTGTGGTAGGAGCTTTCCTTGCTACTGAGAGTAGCTTTCTGTATATTCTTTCAGTAGGGATTTTACTCCATTGAGAAGTTTTCTGTTTTGTTTGGGGATGTTTCTGTCTTGATGACAATTTTGGGTCATGCCAAACCTCCACGTGAACATCTCGGTTACACAGCTGCAGCCCCACCTTTTTCCAAAAAGACACCGAGAGCATTCCTCCCCCTCACAAAGAGAGCGAGCTCTTTGCCTAGAACAACAGAAGAGCCTGGCTTTCCTGGTAGCAAATACCTATTCATATAATCACCCAAAGAAGAAGACATGTTGGTGACAAGTCTTTTCCTTTTTTTGTTGTTTCCAAGCGGAAGGGCATTGTTTCCTACCTGAATTCTGATTCTGGTTTTTTTTTCCTTTTTTGTTTTATGAAAAAGGCCTCACCATGTAAAGGGCATTAAACTGCTGTTGAACCCAGACGATGGTGGGAGGATGGCATTTTGCTGTTCCTTCTTCTACAAAGCTAGTTCATGGAGTTGCACTCTGAGTTGTCGGCAGTACGTCGCATTATGGCTCTGCAGCATTGTGTACGCTGCGTCGGCTCAGTGCAGCAAGCCTGCCCCGCACCGTACAGTCTTGTACCACTGAGCAAATGAAGTAAATTAAGAAAACAGTTTGACGGTTAGTTTGACAGCTGTGGTGAAATGACTGTATATGATGATAAAGAAAGAATATTTATCAGTGCCTTCCCTCTGAGAATCAGGCTAACAGTGATTAAACTTTTCTAAACCCCATTTATAAAGTCATCTACATTTAGGTAAACTGAGTCATAGAGATTTTTCTGTTGGCATAAATACAAGACAAAGGCGAGAGTCCCAACTCTTGTTCCTTACTTCAGATTCCTAGATGCCAGCTTTCCTTCTCCATGAGGACAAAAAGAGGAGTTGGTGCTAGAAAATATAGTCGGTGTTTACATTATACTGAACCACTAGACATTGCTGTTGGCCACAACATGACAACAGTGCAGCAAAGAGAGCCCTTCATTTGCCTGTGCTTGGCAGAAAGTGTCGTTCTTTGGTTACTCAGCTGAAGCTGACAACTTGCCCAGTATTTTTATTATCAGGTTGTCAGCTCAATCTCACTACTGCCCTCTTAATTTATTATTTTGCATTTCAAAATCACAGGTGTGACTCATTGCACAGCCAGAGGTTATAATGAAGTATCCCACTCGTCTTTTAGCTCACCCTTTGTTCAAGACAATGCAGATTGCAGAAGGTTTCTGAGGAGGTAAGAGAATTGCAAAAGAGCCGAAGATTCCTCTTTTATCTAACCAATGTGTGGGCAGTGAAACTACCTGATATGAAACCAGTTGGGTGCAAAGGTGGGCATGGAGGTTCATTTGTCATTATGGTTGAGGGTTGAAACTCAGAAGATAGAGCAGCCGTTATTGAAGTTAGGCACCCAAACTTAAATCACCTCACCCTGAGGATGAGGCCAAAGAGGGAATCCTAGGATAACACGTTTCTCTCAAGATTTCCTCTACGCTTTAGTTTCCAACAGGACAGAAGATGAAAACCAAGCCATCAGTTCCTTTCAAATTAAAAACTCTTATTGTCTGCTTTTTATCATTTAAATTGGGAAGTGACTCTAAGTGCAAGATTTTGAGGTATTTGTTCTGCCAGCATCATGGAAATAAGAATTTTGTTGCATTAGAGTTTTTGAAATATAAATATATGTTCCTTAGCATAAAATGATGCATCGTCTATGTTTCTCCTAGGAGCATCTGAGACAGTTTGCTGGGGAAAAGGAAGATGGAGCACAGTTCTGTTGGAAAGAGTGTCTTGCTGCTGACTATGAAAATGATGTGGAAGTCGTGGGATGAATTAAGGATTTGTCTGTATGGGAAATTGATGGCAATGCTTCCTGTTATTAACACTTCATGCTAAGTAGAGGAAGAGACCCTTTTCTCCCAGAAGAAGAGTGTCCAAATCCACAGCTATTCTGAACCAATTTGCTCATTTAATTGGCTTCTACATACAGCTGGCCCCGCAGCAGAGACCCTGAGTTTACGCTACAAGAAAGCAAACTGCATAAACTTGAGAAGATATAAACAATTTGTTCCTAACAGGAGGAGCTTTCAAAGTCACCCTACACAGTGTCCTGGCAATTCTTATCTCCCTTCCGAGGGGGAAGGATGCATATCCTATTCCCAGTCCGAGTACCCTGGAGCAGTGACAGGTAGGGGCAGAACAATTGGGACACTCAGGTTTTTTAAAGCTGCAACGTGGAGCTGTAGCAATGCTAAAAGTGTACCTAGTCTGGTCTGTGGCGGCGGGGGGGGAGTTGTGACTCAAAGGCTGTCCAGTGGCAAGAGAGAAAACTACACCAAAAGCACTTGTTCAGCTCTGCCATATCCAATTTCTATCAAGTGTAGAATAATAGCTATCCAGCGAGCTGGGACATGCTTTACCAGCATCAACAGAGTTGTGCTTCAGAGCATCCCTCGAGGTAGCAGAGAATTATCCCCATTTTATAAATGAGGTAACTCAGGCACAGGGATTAAAGCCAAAATGTTCCAACCTGGCTGCCTACTGCTAGGTACCTACACCCATATTTACGCAACTCGTGGCCTGATTTTCAGAAGGGCAGGGCAATGAAAATTTTGGCCTGAGGGATTTGTTCACACACAGTTTACTGGTAACAACGCCCAGGATAGAAGCCTGGTCTCTGCTACTTGTCTTACACCTTAACCACTAAAAACATCCTTTCTGCCACTGGCCAACAGCTGGCAAAGGTTCCTGCTGTCCCCATTCGCCATGCAGGAGCTCAGAATGAGCAATGCAGACTGGCTGCCTACATGCTCACAGCTAGAGACTTTTAAAGAGCAGCAGCACGGGTAAAACTGGTACAATTTCTTTGCTTTTCTCATAGCTCTTCAGATCCCAGGTAGCTTTGCTCGACTTGCAGTGCTTTGCTAAACCAGCAAGCCTGGTGTGCAAACCTCTGTTCTGCCTCGTGCGTGGTGGCATCCTCCTCCCCTCCTGTCCCCTCAACACATCCTGCTCAGGGCACCTCGACTGGCAGAGCGCAGGTCCAGTGCGGAACCAGTAACAGACCAGTAGGAGAAGGGGGAAAACCAGCCATGTGGATATCTGAATTGCTCAAAAACACAAGCACCAACAGGAGTGAGTTAATCCCTGTGCCCTTTCACCTCTCTCCTTTCCTGTCTTTCTGGGCTTTAACTGAGCTTCAGAATATGCCCTGGTTTATAGGAAACTCTTGAGAAGCAAGAAAATTTAAGAAAAAACCTCCTCCCATGCCAACAATTAGCAAAACACAGGAGGCAGAACACTTGCTGGCTGGCTATGACCAAGCTTTGCAAGTGTCCCTGCTAAAATCATCCCTGCTAGGGGCTAATGTGACGTTTGTCTTAGTTCGTTAGAGAGCCTTGCTGTCTTGAGACATGCACGTGAAAAATAACACTGGTGGTTGGCTGCTGCCTGAGGGAAGGAGGAGAAAAGATGTTGGCCGTCTCTGTGGAACGGTCACTGGTCAGGTCACCTCAAGCCCGACCTGCAATACCAAGTGCATGCTGCAAATCCATTGCTGTCAGCCCCCGTGCCTCGTCTCATCTGCCATGGAGTCCCAGCCGCCTCTGACCTTTTCTTTCCCTTCCCTGAGGCCGTGCCTTGCTCGTGGGGCTCCCGCTCAGCAGCTCTACAGCATCCCCCCACCCAGAGGGAGGACGGGCGAGAGGTGACAACCTTCAGCGAAGGTTAAGGCTGGAAAAGAAGGAGGAGTCAGCTCAATCAGGTCAGCTCGACCAGCCAACTGCTTCTGTAATCCCTCTGCCCCAGGTCCCTGCACTTTTCTGCTGCATGCTGTTTTACGAGCAGCACTTCTTCACCCCGTCCCCATGGTACTGCCAGCCTGCGGCATCCAGGCAGGGAGATGGGGAAAAGGGATAAGGAGGAAGCAGCTGGTCATGAGAACCTCCCAGAACTGTTTCCAGCCCTCCCCGGTTGAGTGCTTGTTGGGAATATGGACTTTGAGATAGACCTGAAGTTCAGAAGCGCAGAGTTGGCACCCCCTGATTTCTTCAGAAGGAGGCTGAGAGCCAGATCTGAATCAACTCTTGTACTGCAACTCAGCTCCGTATTCCCAGCAAACCCAGAACTTTTAAGAAGTGGGTGGTGAAATGGCCCCAGTTCCTTCTGCCCAGGTCTGAGGTGCCTGTTCTGGGATGGAAGCAACTGAGTCTCACCAATCCGTCAGCAACCAGGAGGAAGCCAGGGAACACATGCCTCCTATTCAATAAAAGTTGCTGCTGCACTTTATACGGCAGCCAGTGCATTATTCCACAGTGAAAACAAACCCTATTCTTCTCTGCCAGATAAACACACTTGATCCTATAAAGAGCAGCGTTTCTGACTGTTCAACAGCAGCCAAACTCACGGTGGGAAAAATAACAGGTGTTTGTCAGGCACTCCTTATTTATTCACAGTGCTTAAAATAATTGCTTTAAAAAATCCAACAGAGATTTCATTTTCTATGCTCCCACATTTAAACAACAAAAACAAAAAACCCCTAAGCTTGGCTCATGGTAGTTGAAGGCAATTCATTATGAAAGAGGTGTTCTTTCTGTTGTGGTAGCAAAGAAACCTACTTATGAAAGCTCCAGAGGAGCAGAATAGTAGAGCAAATTCCTGCCTAGAACTGGCACCTCCTCGTGCTTTTCATCGAGTTCTCCAGGTGGAAGCTTTCTTTATCAAAACGTGTAATTTTATTGTCAAAACGGGATGAGCAGGGACTAAGCTCCTCCAGTCGGAGCCCGTCATTGGCCATCTCCATCACTCTGCCTTTTAGAAAGCAATGATAGCCCTGGGCTGGCTTATGCTCTTCCCTCTTGTTCTGATGGTGGAGCAGGAGGTAAGTGCACTGCCCCAGGGAGGAAAGCCTGTATCAGAAGCACAAACCTTGCTTCAATCACTGCTTGCTTCTCCGGGAAATAATTGGCAACAGATCCTGATCAATAGCCCGCTTTCCAGCGAGGCAGGCTGACACACGGTGCTGGGGGAATAGGAGAGAGACTCCGTGTCTCCGTCCCCTCTCCCCATGCTCTGCTCACAGCACAGAGAGGGGAACATCCCCGAGCCCCTCGGGGGGGTGAGGGGACACTCAATGCCTGACAAAGCTGCGTGGCATCTCAGTGCACGGCCGCTGCGGGGGTTTGGTCTTAGGAGACCTTGTGGCGGTGAATAGGCCATGGATAAAGGCCCTGCAGGAGCCACTCAAGAGAATATAGCATCGTTCCTGAGAGCTACAACCTTCATGAGACAGCGGTTGTGGCGGTCTTCTGTCCTCAGGACTTTCCCTTCCCGCGGGGTATGCCTTTCCTTGAGGCTGGCCCCCTGCAAGCTGCTGGGATGAGCCACAGATGCTCGGTAGCTTCCCAGGAACCTGGAGGGAACCTGGAGCTATAGGAGCCCACCCAGGAGCATCCCAGTGCAGTCCCAGCCCCCAGCTGCTCCTTCTGGTGGCTGCTGGGCAGGATCACGGGTGGACGTAGCCACGGCTTACCCCCCTTGTCTCCGACGTGGGGCTGAGACCCCCAGTGCAGTCGGCCCAACGCCGGAATAAACACAGCCATGTTTTAGCCTTTACTGCTCCCGCGAAGGTGCAGGAGAGGCCGCGCAAACCAAACCTGCTCCCAGGGCGGGCTCATTTGCCTCCAAACGGTGGACGTGAGACACAGGCCAGACTGCGGTTTGTGCAGAGGAGGGGCAGAGCAGGGACACGGCTCACCGCGGGGACACGGCTCACCGCGGGGACACGGCTCACCGCGGGGACACGGCTCACCGCGCCGCGGTTAGGACCCGCGTTACAGCAGCGTTTCTGGCTGAGACGAGGCTGTCACGGTACCGTCAGGCTTGTGGCACGCCGCAGCCTCCAGCCTGAGCAAAAAAGGGGGACGAAAGCCAGAAGGAGAAAGAGAAGCGCAGGGGGGGGAGCAGTAATTTCCCGGAGGCGGGCGGCAGAGCAGAGGTCGCCGCTGGCACGGCGCGGGTCGGCGCGGTGCTCGGTGGTGCCCCACCGCGAAGGGGGTCCTGGAAGAGCGATTTGGATTTGACGGCCGGTTTCGAAAGGGCCTTTCCACAGGCAGCAAGGAGAAGACGAAAGAAGGCCGGCGGCGGCACGTGGCGGGGCGAGATGAACGGGGTTTGGAGGCCGGAGGAGCGGGGAGAAGGGACCGACTGCGAAAGCGAAGCAAGCGCCCGAGAGGCGGTGGCGGCCGCCGTGCACGGAGCGGCTCCAGCGTTGGACAAAAAGCAGCACCACAGCAAAGGCAGGGGGTCCGAGGGGGGCAGCCGGCACGATCAAACCGATCCTGAGCCCAGCTCAGACTGAAGATGTCTGAGCAACAAAGGACTTGGAACTTCTTGAGTGCCGGCCGTCGGAGGCCTGCAGGGCAAGGCAAGGCTTTACGCGCACAAACGAAGTACGACCAAGTCCTGCACAGCTGGTGCGCTGACCTGAGCGAAAAGCAGGGAGGTGGGAAGAAAGGGCAGGGTCCCAGAGGAGAAATCGAAAGGCAAAGCTTGTGCCTTTGCTTTGGTGCCGGTCAGGCACCAAAAAACCATGAAATGTCATCCAAGATGGCAACACCCACACAAACAAGTGGCATTTCCAAGGCACCCGGTGCCTTTCAGCATCCACCCGTGAGCTATTTGTCGACGTGCTCCTGGAGCAGATGTAGGCGCATGAATCTCCTTTGCGACGCAGGCAGTCACCAACCCTGTGCAGCATTTCAACTCCACCAGAGCGATACTGGTGGCTCAGCGCTTCCCCTGCAAGGCGCTGCGATAGCCTTGCTCCAGTGATGGGATTATAGCAGCAACCCGAGTATAATAATGGTGCAGCTGAGCAGCAGGGATTTATGAGTAGGCAAAGAAAATGAGAATTATAGGTGTCCAGTCCCTATGACAGAACCACCGTATATTTCCTCTAACAAAGCGTGTGACAACAGCTCCATAAATTCACATAGTAACAGAAGCAGCCAGCGCCAGCTCATCATCGCAGCTATTTAAGGAGCCAAGTAGCACTCTGTACTTATTGCAGAAGTTCACAGTTAGTTAAAAATGAGCATTTAAAAAAGTGACTTCTGGACCCTGGCTGAATAAGGCTTTTTACTCAAGATGCCCAGCATTGCATCCCGACTCTTCTCCTTTTATGCCTAGACAAGCTCTCCTTTGCGGCATTTGGCGTTAGGCGTTGCCAGCTTCCTGCTGAAGTAGCTTAACTTGGGATGTGCCATAATCAATTGTACAACTTAGCAGTGAGTATGAAATACTCGATTCTTTTAAATTACCAGCAACTCTGAAATGTGCTTTAAAAATTCTTGAGCTGCAACCCGTTAAATATCTAAAGAGAGCTTTCCTGAGATATAATTGCTGAAGAAAATAACCCCAACATCCACAACATGCTGAATTCTTTTTTTTAATGCTGTCTCATGATTAGATTATTTGCAGTACCTGTCAGCTAATGTGCTGTTTTCATTGCTAATTTAACACTTCTTCCTAAAGGGAGAAGAGGGAGAGGGTGAGAACAACTCTTCACGGTGAACTGCAAATCAAAAAATAGCTGCATGTTTTGTTGTCACTTCTGCTACTCTCCTTTCTGATGTACAAAGAGAAGCTCATTTTATAAAGATAAACTCACCTTTTAAATATGAGAAATATCAAGTTTCTCTGGATCCCATGGCTTTTTTCTTTCTTCATGAAGCTTTGGGCAAATGCTAGAAGAGACATCTCAGCTAGACAGAAAAGTTGGAACTTTCTTAGGTTAAGGCTTAACTTCAGCAGTGATTGGAATGTAATTTTCCTGTAAGAAAAATTTTTGCATCTCAGTGAAAAACTGAAAGATAGGAAATGGAAATTAAGGCTAGCTGTCTGTGGAGTTGAAGAACCAGGGAGCTTGGCCCCATTCGCCCCCATTAGATTTGGTTTCCCATACAGTACTGGCACTCCTGCCCATTATTCCCCCTTTTTTCAGGAGCCCTTCCTAGGGTCAGGACAGCGGGTGAGAAACCTGCTCCTTGGAGGCTGATGAGGACTTGGGGTCTTTGAACTAAAATTTTGCTGAGGCACATCCTGTAACATTTTCCCAGGGTTAAAATTATTCAGATTAGCAAAGAGAGAGGAGATTCTTGTTTGGTTGGTTTAGTAAGAAGTCAACGTTTTGTACAGAAATGACGTAACTTTGGAGGAAAAAAATAAGGTTACTCAAGAGCCAGGTTAAAAGAAAAGTTCATAATGGAAAATTTTCAGCCAGGCCCACTGAGATCCCTTCTTTATCTCCAAGTTTGGAAGACCTGCTGCTCTGCTTTCTGTGGTGGCTGGTGTCACATTGCACGGCTCCTCCAAAGGCAGCAGCTTGCTTACACATTAGTTCTCTTGCATAATACGAGTAGCTAGAGTGGGCTCGAGGTTTTTTTGTTGGCTTGTTGGGGTTTGTTTTTTTTTTTTCTTACACGCATTGTTCGCTGCTAACAAACTCAGGAAGGAAATTTACAGTTCTGAATGGCGAGCGAGGTCTGCAAAGCGTCCCCAACAGGCCCGCGCCGCCGAGCTTCGCCGTGACTCAGGCGGCACAGGAAACATTTGTTCTGAGCAGCCCCATCTCCTGTCTGTCCCCTCTGCTCCAAGCACAGGGTTTAAAAACAGGTCGCAGGAGTTTCTTTTAATTTTGCTGTCGGGGTTGGTTTTATTCTTTTTTCTTTCTGTCTACAAGGTTGGTTGCGAACAATAAAAGGCATTAAAAGGACAACATGCTTGAACAGAAAGTCTTGGGAAAGGGATCTTCGGCATTTGTGGCAGAGAATCTGCTATTCTTGGTTGGATGCTACCGTACTGGTTATGCTAAATCGAATGCTCTTGTTCTCTACCTCTGTTCCCACCTTGGAGGCTAAGTATTGCATGCAAAATTGGAGGGCTGCATGTGAGGGAGCAGGGCTCGGACAAGAGGGTGCAGCAAACGCAGAGGACAGAGAGAAAAAATAGAAATAGAAGATCAGCACCAGGACCTGGGGTTTCGTGCAGAGAACTCCAGCTGCATTATTGTATTTCTATCTGCCAGCAGCTCTTTGTGTTTGGCAAATTCACCCCACCTCACCGTTCCCACAACTGACATGTAACGAAACCAATTAAAACACTTGTTAAAGTAAATAAATAAATAAAGGTGCCGTAGAAGATGTGACTGTTCAAAGCCTAGCAGCTTGCACTTGTGCATTTTTGTCTCCTAATTAATCTGTTTATGAAAGGGTTTTGATTAGTTGCATATATTCAGCTTCTAAAGTTAATACCTTAGCAGTCTAAAGTGTTTATACCAAAGCTAACACTGAATTTTCTCTCAGCTGCAATAAACATGTAAATCTGAACTGATTCATGCGTGCAAAGCAAGTTCTAAAATTGAGCTAAAAAAAAAAAACGTTTTTCAAATAATGTTTAAAAAGCTATGCTAAGAAATGGCACAGGACACCTGTTAGTTTATTCTGGCCAGGGAGACTTCATACATCCCTGTATTTCTGTATGTATGTTTGTGTCTGGTACAGTGACTCACATCTTTTTAATTACTATTCGATAAGATAATAAAAAAATGCAGCGGCTCCAAGGTTCTGTTCAGCTCTTACCTCAAACCCCTAACCCAGCCCCTATCTGATCTGATCCTCATCTGCACATACACGATCCCAATCTTATTACTGCTACATGCTCCTCTCTACTTGTTGCAGCACAGCTAAACTTTGTCTTAAAGGAGACTCCCACTCCTATCAACACTTCGGCATGTGCTAAGCTTCATTCCCATGGCTGGGGTGGGCTGGTTTGCACGCAGACGGTTAAGTGCATGTATAAATATTTACAGAGTTTGAGACACGGTCTGCCTAATTAGGTTTCCATAGCAATTAGCCCAATATCTTGATTAGGACCTGAGGCTGCTTCTATTATAATAAAAAAATAATATAAACCTCATTATATTGAGATGATGAAACCAGAGCACTCTTAGAGGAAGAGAGGAAATGTTGGCTCAGTGGCAGGCAACGGCCTTAGCAGGGACACTATATAAAACAAATGAAAGCAACTTTCTGCAGTATGCAGAAATACTCTGCATCTAAAGACATAGATTTAAGAGTTACAGAGGAATTAAGCATCTTTGCTAAGAGCAGACATAGCCCTCTTTTTCCTGGGTTTTAAGCCTGCTTTTTGTTGCTGTTTTTAACTAGCATTCTTAGAAAAATGGCGTTTGCTCACATGATAGAGAAGTGCCTACAGCTTTACATTTATCTCAGAAATTTTTGTGTGGTTTTACCGAAGGTTGAATTCAATATTATTAGAGAACTCTCACTGGAAGTGCAAAATACAGGGTCAGCAGAGCAATAACTTCTTCGCTGAGAGAGCATTTCATGTCTCAACAGTTACTAATGTTGTACATATTAATTACCACGAGCAGCAATCCATGAAGAAATTACATCCGCAGAGCAGTTGTGCTTATGCTGTAGGTCTGCTGCAGCCGTTACCGGGGAGGTCGGTGCTCCCAGTTGGCGGGGACCAACAGACCACGTGCACGCTGGACAGACAGATGCATAGGAAACTGTAAAACTGCCCAGCTTTGTCTTCCCATCCCACATCTCACCGAAGTCAATGGGAGGGGCGGGCACTAACCCTACAAACCTCCAGCGACGAATGCCTGCTTTATGGACACTGATACCACTTCCCACCGAAACCAGCCTCAAACCAGCGTCAGACCAATGCTGAATATGCTTCGCC
Source organism: Aviceda cuculoides (assembly GCA_035590195.1). Taxonomy (NCBI): domain Eukaryota; kingdom Metazoa; phylum Chordata; class Aves; order Accipitriformes; family Accipitridae; genus Aviceda; species Aviceda cuculoides. The sequence continues at coordinate 30,757,777 of JAVJGG010000085.1, forward strand.
TTGTTTCGTAGTTTGGACATCGTTATTTTTCTTTCTGCATCATGGGTTTTCCTTTTCTCACATACAAAGTTACAATATGAATTAAAACAGAGCTATATCCTTGGATTCTGGATTTTTTTTTTGAAAGGAAGATGCTGCAGAGTATTGTTACAGACATGGCAAATCTAGATTAAGCAAAATGGCAGCTCATTAGCCTTCATGGACAGGCATTCAAAGTACTTAAGAGGGGACATAGAGTGCTGCCCTTTACATTTACTTTGGCACTAATATCAGATTAAAAAGGGAAAGGTTATTAAGTAAAGGTAATTGTCTGTTTTGTAGAGGGAATTTTTCTGAGGCACAGCCTGAGGCACTAAACTTTAAGAAGGTTAATTGTCTCATGGTGGAAGTCAAGCTATTACTGTTATTATGGACAGTTAGGAAAAATTCAGCCTGACAGCCGAAGTCCAATAACGAGCCTCAAAAATGGAGCTGACTGGCTCATAGCCACAGGTCTATAATTAGAAAAATTGGCATTAGGAAAATAAAGACGAGCCAGTGGTGAGCCCTATCCGTGCAGATGTGGTACAGCAGCTGCAGCCGGAGCTCCGGCATTTTTTGTCCAAAATGCCCAGAAAATGGTTAAGGGTTTTAATCCTCCTGGCTCAGCTCACACCTGTCCTTCACCCCCTGTTCAGCCCCCCTCAGTTCTACTATGTTCCCCTTTCCCAACTGTTTTAAAGAGAAACAGCAGGAGCAAGAAACTGAATCATGCCTGGTTTTAACTCTGGAAACATGCTGAGAGGCAAGTCAAGGCTTCTCCTGCACCTCTCTTGGGCACAGGTGGGGAAGACCAAATATTTAGATGTACAGAAATACCAAAACGTTCATACATGTGATTCTGGCTCAAACTTACAAGCTGCTGGCGGAAAGCTCAGCAGGAAGCCCACTGCAAACATCCCTGGGGATAAAGTTTCCCTCCGTTTGCAAATATTTGATTTTGGTAGAGAGGCTTGAATAACAAAACTCCATCTCCTGGACAGCAAAGTGCTGGCTCGGCAGCTTTCTGTCCCCTCTCCTGGGAGAGTCCATCACCTCCAGATCCAAAGGAGATGTTCAATTTCCAGCTCTCAACATTTGCACTAGATTTTTACCCCCAGGCTGGGGATTCCTCCTCAGTTGCAGGAAAGCCTTTTTCTTTGTGAATCCATCTCTCTATGCTACTCAAAGGAGTGCCTTACTTGGTTTTCAGCTTTCTGGGTCTGGATGGGCAGGAGATGAGGGGTTTTCACCACCACGGTTCCCACGTGCTGGTACCAGGGAGGAACACCTGTGACCTACGTAGTGCTGGCAAAGAGCTCTGGGATGTTTTACGCCATAAATCCCTCGCCTGTTCCGGAAGAAGGCAACTATTTCTTCTGCGTTTGCATCAATATTTAAACACCTCAGCACATCCTGCTGACAGCTTAATGGTAAAAGTCAGCTTGGACTTTTTCCTACCCCCAGCCAATTTTCATCCTCCAAAGCCCCCAACAAACTGTGTCTTTGCTGATGCTGCTGGGAGGAGGGGCTGTCACCAACCGCGCTGCACAGCTAGGAGCAACAAGGGGACCCAAACACAAAGGCCTCGTCCCCAAAATCTGTGACACAGCCCAGAAATAGGACGCAGACCTACACTGCGACTTGGTCCTGGGGCAGCCTTCCCTGTCAAAGGGGCTGCAGCCCTGAAGCCAGGGCGTGCGGGATCAGAAGCAGCCGTGGGGCTTGTCATGGCAACCGCATGGAAGAGAGCAGAAAGACAGGCTAAAGGAAAAAATAAATCAGAGTCACGCAGGTTAGACCGGACAAGCAGCGAGGCAGGGACTGATTTAGGAGCGAGTCTGCTGTTCCTCACTCGGACGCTGCAGTGTGCTGCCAGAAGCCTTGCCTCCAAGACCCTGGCTTTTGAGCTGTCTGGAGACGACTGGCTAAGGGCAAGGGGAAGGCAGATGAATGTGCTTTGGCGACATGGCTCGCTTCACGCAGAGAGACGTGTTTCGAGTAATCTCCCTAGATGGGGCAGGCCAGGTCAGTGGGACGGCTGCGCTCATGAGCAAAGTCCTGGAGTCCAGACTGCAGAAAGTGTCTGGGACCCAAACCCGTGCACTTCCCAGGAAAGCATTGTGGGTGGAAACGAAGAACAGGGGGGAAAGAGGAGCAGAAGCTGACACGGGCTGATAGCCTAAGCAAGTTTCGCAGGGAAGGGGCTGTCCTTTCGTCCTGTGCTCCTCCAAAGCCTACGGTGAAGTTGGCCCTGAGCTGCGCCCTTCGGCTGCGAGATGACTGACCGCAGCAAGGAGAGGTGCTGCAGCTGCCGGGGCTGGCGGCAGGGCGCTTGCAAAGGCACCGCGTGGCAGCAGTAACAGGAAAAGAAACTGGAGAGGACCTTGGGAAGGGTTTTCTTCTGGAGCAGAATGAACTCTTGGGAGGTCGTTCCTGGTTTACTTGTTCCGTACTTACGACTTTTGTTTGTTCAGTTTGGCCCTGTGCTGGTGAGAAATCTCCCACACTGTCTTCATTGTAGTGCTGCTGAGAAGAATATCAAAACCAAACCCCTGCAATTATACGTTCTTGTTTTGCAGCTGCTAAGACATGGGTAAATAAGAAAAGCTTTGGGATACCTACTGATGCAGCATTTATTGAGTAGAAGAGCACAGCCTCGCATAATATTAGACAGCTTGTAACTTGAATCAGAGCCTTGTTATACCTTTTGCCTTAGTGCCTGTACTACAGCAGGGTCCCCAGTGGTGGACGGGGCCAGGTGAGTGCTGTGGTGATCAGCAGTATTAGCTCAGCTCAAGCTTGAGAAAACATCTAGTAATTAATGGACCTGAGTCTTGTCTCACATATTTTCCTCTGTATTTTTCCCAAGGGCAATTAAGCCACGTGAAAAGAAGAGCATAGAGTCTAGGCAAGATCCTCCTGTACATGGGGTCCAATGGTAAACATTTCAGACTGTACAGACTGTGCTGATTCACACCAGTACAGGGTCTGGCTCAGCAATTCTACCTGGAAAAGTCAGCACAATTAATCCTTCCCACTTCAGCCCATGAAAAGTGCCTTTCCTCTGTAGGACACTAACATAGCAGAGTATTACTTTACTGCTGCAGAAACAGAGGCATGAGTTGATGCAGTGATTTGCCTGGGGCACTGCAGCTTTCTCATGGTGCCACCAGTCTCTTTTGCCCGTGTAATCTAGGACGATGAAAGCCCAGGTGCCTGGACTTCCAGTCTAATGCCACATCCAATAGACCATGCTACCCTTCCCATTGCGCCTTCTCAGCTGATCAATCCTCTCTCTGTCCCTGCAACTGCTCCCCCAGCACCTACAGAAGCACAGCGAAGACCCTCCGTCTCAGCTCAGGGGAATAAGGGCAGGATGAAGCCACAAGTGGTAGGTAGCAGCTTCCTTGCAGCATACTTCTGCTGCCAAGGAGAGAGAAAATATGGGCCCACAAGCCATGGAAGTTGGCAGAGTCCCCGTGAGGCCATTCTCTGCTGGCCAGCCTTGACGATGTGCTGTAGAACAAGACCTGGCCAGGACCCACAAGGCAAACCTGCTGCCGATTGCGGGAGAACTTCAGAAAGGTTAAAACATTTTCCCCATTTCGCTCTGACATCTCTGCAGCCCCTTTCCCTAGCCAGAGCTCCACTTAATAATTAATTGGAGAAATATCCCCCTTACCAAAAAGCAACCAGAACATTTAGATTCTCCTGAGAGAAGCTATGTCTGTATTTCTGTCATGACTGGCAGCAGGAGATAGGAGGCATTTACAGAAGGAGGGTGGAGTGCTGTCGCCGCTGAATCAGACTATCGACCTATTCTTGACAGCCGCTTCAGGGCTTGGTGCAGGGAATTTTTCATCCCTTCAGCATCTGCTCACTGCTGAGCTAGGCTAGTTACAAGGCGCAGGCTACACAGCCGTTGTCTGGAGGGATCGGGAAGCAGCCCTTTCCCAGAAAGCCAGGACAGAGAAAGACCTAGGGAGGACACGGGAGGCCCAAGCTGAAGTGGATCCCAGGCCATATCTCCACTGCTGATACCATGCTGCTGTCTCTTGTCCCAGCAGAGAGGACAGGATCAAAACACCAAAGTTCGTGAGACTTTAGCTCAGAGAGAATCAACAGGTTTACCTGCCAGATCATTCCCTTCCCAGGAAAGCCATCCAAAGGGACCTCTTTCCTCTCCCTTCATCCTTTCACATGCCGTACAGCTAGGCAGTTCTGGCACTGGTTGTGGTGCCTGGTCTGTTCCTGTGCTGCTTTGAAGCTGTATGTGCTTACAGGTGTGTGTATAACCACACTCAGCCCTGTACACGAGGAGGCAGCATGTCCAGCAAGCAGGACATCACACTGGATATACAGGGAAATTAGGTTTGTACTCCTCTGTGTCATATGTAATGGCTTGTTCAAGTCTCAGATGTTCACTATATCTCCCAGATATTAATTTTCACTGCCAGTATAACATGAACAAGAAGAATTTCTTACAGAATGATATGAGATCCTCTGATCAAGAGCATTAAGTGTTATTGCCATATAGATGACTGAAGTAGAGGCAATAGCTGTATGATTAGTTATATTTATGTCAGAGTCCTTATCATCACTCATTTCACGTGTGCTGCTCTCACCAATCCATATTTACTGCTTGGAGCATTTGAGGCCCTTATACAGCCTCATAAATCCTAGCCAATTTTGATTCAAGATGGGCAACGTTATGTCCTAAGCTAGTTGCTACGCTAAGATCTAGCAAAGCTAACTACAAGACCTTGCATCTGATGGAGAGCATGTAATTCACATGCTACTGAATATCTGTGTGCTGTGAAAAGGTGTGATATTTGGTAAACAAAGTAAAAAGCTGGAACTAAAGCTATGTGGAAGTTTGCATGCATAGTTTATAGCTTTTTAATTGACTACTTTATCAGTAAGTTAGAATAACTCAAAATATCCCAGACCTAGTGCTACGAATTGCCTTTCACAATTTGTATCAGACTTTGTACTCAACCAGGCCAGATAATGATGACTTTCAATGTTTTTTAAAACTATCATGGATATATATTCCTAACCTCATTTTTCCTTTTGCAGGTGTTGGGCTCAGGGTAACTAAGGATCCTGAATTCACAGGCAGAAGGATAAATGTATAACTAAATGTTGCAGTGAAAGCTTCCAGAAACAATATTATTTTCTGGCAGTTACATGGTATTAAAAATACATCAAGGCATAGGGGAAGAGGCTATTGATACTCACTGGAGATGATCTCATGGGTATAATGGAGGTCACACCAAGTCACGACAAGAAATTGCACAACAGTTTCCAGTCTAATTTCTCCAGTACACACTGTGCTGAACTCTCACTGTTCCCCACCTGTCCTGAAATACTTTGGTTTGCCATGTCACTTGCCACCAAGTAGCCCTGAGATCTTGTAACAGAGAGACCTTCTCAACCCAGAGGCTCGATGGCTTTCACGGCTCTGTGGGAGGTGGAGAGAGAACAGATCAGTAGGAATACAACAGAGCTCTGGGGTCTCATTTTCCTCCAACCCTTCCAGAGGGTTGGACACACTGCCCAGAAGCCCCTTCGCATTGCTCCCCAGCAGTGCCTCTCTGTTTGCTCTGGAATGACACCAGACTCTTAAGAAGACCCACACTCCCTGCTTCAGGCAGCCCAGTCCTCTCTGCCTACCTGTGTGGCACATTCACGAGCCAAAAAAACCCCAAGCCCAGGGTAGATCCCAGCCTTCCGAACGTGGATGCGGGCACCCCAGCCGCAGGCTGAGATTTCTGCCGGGGTGAGGAAGCCTTGGCTGCCCCCAGTGATCCCACAATGAAGAAGTACCTTCCCCCACGACTGACCAAAGGACACTCTCGCTGTAGCAAAGAAAGGATCAGCTCATCCTTCCAGACAAGCGTCTTTTTGTCCGGGAGGTTTTGCCTGTGAGCATCTCCCAATTTAGACACACGATAAGGACTTTCACCGCTGTTTGTACTGTTCCTGGGTGGGGACAGCTTGATATCAACCCCCCCGTAGGTGATCTGGCTTTTCTCCTTGGCTACTCAGCTCACCCAAGCAGTCTCTCCCTACGTCCACGCGCGATGCTTGCCCGTTTCTCCTCCATAACCCAAGCCCTGTCTGCAACACTTACCACATCCTACAATCCCATCATACTCCTAAACTCTACCCATTTTACTAATCTTATTCTGAGCTCCTGAGCAGAAGCTGCCACCTATGCCCAGCTGTAACATAATTTTGCAGTAAAGAGGAAACCAGGGTCTGGCTGTTGTTGCTGAAAGCCGTTTTTTATTCAGGTCAGGTCAACTTTGTGAGTCTGTGTTTAGGATAAATGGCTCACAAGCCAACTCAGACTTGCAGAGTGTATTTTGAAAACCATCATGAGCTCTGTTTCAGAACAGACTGAGAAGGCAGAGTATTTTTCATTAAAAAAACCAAAACCAAGACAAGAAAAAAAACCCCAAACCAAACAAACTTTGCACTGGCTGCTCTCTTATTAAGGGATTTAAGATGCTTTTTTGTGGCTCTAAGGTTCTGACTTCTGATAAGTAGCAACTGGGATGTTCCTGAATACATTTCAGTGCTGGATACATTTGATTCCTTAATTTCTTGGATGCCTTTGCTTCTTCCCTGATAACAAAAGCTTTCCATCTGGGGCATTTTATGCTTTTGTCTATTCCACCAACAAAAAGAAAAAAAAAAAAAAAAAAAAAAAGAAAAAACACCAAGAGAACCTCATGACTGGGCTGCTGTCCCAGGCTGGCAGTCCCTACCTCTGTTGTTTCAGGCAACAAGGAGATTTTCAGGAAGTTATTTCGAGGGGAGATCCTCAATCTGTAGTCCTTACCACATGTACACTTCCTCCAGCGCTTTCCAGGTGCCACTAGTGTCTTTGTAAAAGCAGTAAGATTGGGGATTAGGGGCCCTAGTTCCACAAGCTATACCAATGCACTGCTCCGTGTCCTTGCACCGGGTCACATCCAAGGGGATTTAGGGTTACGTGACTTCACTGGTGGTGCAGACGGAGGAGCAGCAGCAGCCCTGGTAGACCCCTATGAGCTGCCTCTAGGACCAACAGCACTGCAGCAGCAGCAGCGAAGACCTTGGTGCAGGCAAAAACCTTGCCTAGGAATCCAAGCAGGCATTAGGGTAGCTGGAATCGAGTCCTGTTGCCAGGACTATACTAACATTGGTACCCAACCCAGCCAGTCTGGCACCGAGGATTTTGTTGCTAAAAGCTCTGGTTATGCCACGCTGCAGAACTAACCGGCCAGCGCAGGTCCCCAGCCAAGGGCCGCACCGCGGGGGCTGGATCACGACGTACCTGTGCACCAGCTGAAGTCAGGTCACAGCGTGCAGATGGGCAAGGCAGAGCAGAAGAAAAGAAATGCCTGTGGTTTACAAACAAGGGAACTGAGACAGGGACAAAATAAGCAGTTAGTGTACAATCCTATGGGAATGCTGAGATAGAACTGGGGATCGAGCAAGTTCTCCAGAGTCCAAAGCCAGGGCCCCAGTTGCGGTGTCAGCCCTACACACAGGCTCACACACAAACACACGCAGCCTCTCTGGCATCTGCCCTGTGGGAAGCAAGGAATTTAATATTTATCTCTTAAAGACTCTTGGCAAATAAAATCATGAATATCTATACAGCACTTCAAGAACCTTGAACAGAAGGCTCCATCGAAGCACTGTATTAATAGTTTGTTTGTTTTTGGAAAAGGGAACAGATGGACAAAATCTTGGAAAAAGAAAGAGAGAATCAAGATGTGATTCTGTGTTGTAAAATTCCTTTCCCTTTTCCAGAAGTGACTAACACCCTCCACTTGGTGCCATTGTACAACAGAGATAAAAGGTAATGGGTTTGCCAGATTTTTTTTGGTATGTGTAGAAATCCCCTTATCAAGGAAAGCTACAGACTGCTGGCCTCACTTGCCACTGTTTTAATGAAAACTTGACATAAAGTTGCCAACTGATAAAGCCATTTCTGGCATTCTTTTATTTCCTTATCTCCCTTGTTCTTGGGGGAGTGACGAGGCATTGTCAGGCACAGAGCGCCTGGATTCTGGATTGCAGGGGGCACCCGCAACAGAAAGTTCTATAAAGATAGATTTCCACTGACAGATCATTCTGCACCACTCAAAATAGACTCAAGCTGACGTGCCTTTTCCTATGCTACTTAAGGCCTTACTTATTTCGGAGCAACTCCATTGTACTCCTACCTGTGCATGCTCCCAGAAAGCAAAGCTACTTTGTCCTGGGTTCATCATGGATTTGCTTTTCGAGCAGCGGAGAACCTGTAGAACCAAACTCAGGACATACCTTCACCTGCAAATTCTCTTATGAAACAACAGGGCAAGTGATGGTCACTTGAAAGCACACAACAAGAGCAGGAAAAAAGCTGAGTTTTCCTGCTTCCAAGTGCCTGTGCTTGAGGTGAAGCAGTCTCCACTTTGTGTTTGCACCAAGTGTTCTGCTTAAGATACAGATTAGCCCTTTCAGTTCAACGGCACAATAGGATCCGACAGCAAGCAAACATCTTCACAGCTACTGAGGTAGCTTCCATTAATGCCCACGTAGCTCCTAGCTCCTAAAAGTTTCCAAAGTAATATTTAAAGTCAGAAACCTGCTTCAGCCCTGTCTAGCCCTAACAGGCAGGTGAGCTGTATGCTAGGTACAAGATGTACATTTGGTTCCACAGTAGATTTTGAAGTGTTATAGCACAGCATGGTTTCCAATCAGAAAGGAATCACATTGATATATCCTCCAGAAAAGAAAATTCCAACCAGCTGTATTGTTTAATTACCAGACATAACTCATGTATGTGTGTGCATTTACACATATATTTATATGTAAGGCTATTGCAATCCAAGTTGAAAGGTTTCACTAAAAATAATGATAGCTGAATGTTGTGAGAACCTTTTCCTGAACAATAGCAAAACTGAGATCTCAATGAATAACAATATGACTTTTATATCTTTTCAGTTCTTTCCAACAAAAGGCTCAGCTGGAAGTGCAAAAAGCCAGTATAATTCCCCAAAATGGAAGGCAGCAGGAGACAGATACAAATGCTCCTTCTCTAGCAGAGTGCCACAGAGCTCCTGATGGTCATGAATACCTCGGACTCCACTTAGGTCACCAGTTTGGCACCCTCATGTCCTGCCAGGGGCTGGAGCACAGAGCTGCCTGTCTGACAGACAACCATCACTCCCACCTTTCTACAAGACATCGGTTTTCTAGGAATCAGCGAGTTCTTGCCGCAGACTCGTGAAGTTTGATCAGATGTGGCATGAGATGGTGCAGCTGGGTCTGAATGTCTTTGCTACAGAGTGTATTAGCTGGAACACAGAACTGGATTTTCAGCCTTCACTGAAGCACATTAATTACCTTTGCACAAGGTTTAAGCATGACACCATCATGGGCAGAACTTGCCTGGCAGTGCCCAGCGACCTCCAAAGGTTAAAAGAAGGCAGGTGAGATTCGGGCATCATTCAGGAACGCCAGAACCAACAGAAGTGCTGGAATTGGTGACAATCAGAATATCTTCACGTGTCTCCACGTGATGGTTGCTGGTACTGGGAAGAGGTGTGCTTTATCGTGCGTCCCATCCCCTCCAACCCTTCCTGCCATCCCCACAGCAACACACTGGTAAGCAGCTTCTGTAAAGAGCATCCCTGAACTCTGCCGGTTCTTGCGGGCACGCTATGCGGAGCCCGGCATTGCTGTCCTGAATCCCTTGGGAGAGGCAACAGCGAAAACCATAACACACTGCTGGGCACTTGGGGTGGAACGGAACGATTCCAACAGAGGAACACCGAAAAGCCTCACAGCCGAGGAGCTATCCTGGGAAAAGCGAGGCGAGCGCTGCCGAGGGCCGGGTATTCAGCACCCCCGGGAAGGGGAAAGCGGAGCCGGGAAGAAGAAAGGGCAAAGCGGAGCCGGGAAGAAGAAGGGCAAAGCGGAGCCGGGAAGAAGAAGGGCAAAGCGGAGCCGGGAAGAAGAAGGGCAAAGCGGAGCCGGGAAGCTGCCCCGGGAAGCCGCCCCCACGCGAGGCACGGCTGGGGACAGGGACCCGGTGGTCACCTCCGCGAAGTACGAACGGGACAGAAGGGAAACTGGGGGCTGCCCAGTCCAGACTCTTGCTGCTGGAAGGAAACACCTCCTAGGAGTTTACCAGGTTCGCCGTAGGACTACTTCAGGTTGTTGGGTTTCGGTTGGACTTTGTAGTCCCAGTAGTTCTACTGGGAACTGCTCGCCAGCTGTTTTTTCCTGGAGCGTTGCTGCTGAGGTCAGAAGAGAGTAGGAATGCTGCCTTGATCCCATGCTGTGTTTTAACACACAGAAAGAGCGTTTACACAGAATACCGCCCAAACTGCATGTGTGAAGGGAGGCAAGGTGCAAGTCAACAGAAGATCTTCTGCCAAGACAATGGGGCAAGAAAACCTCTGAGTGGGTTGCAGGCACAGCAAGGGTGGGATGAGTGTTTCGTGTAGGGGTAGTTACAGATGCACTTCTGTCCACGCCAGGATCAAAGACTTATTATAACAAAGAGCTTTATAAAACACAGAGATGCGATGCCTGCTCCCGAGTGCTTGTGCTCTACATACAGGTCTCCGGAGATACGCTGCTCTGAGGCCAATTTTGCTGTGCAGACTGGAGAAAGTCACCCATCATCTGTGTCAGCAAAGGGGGGATTGCTGTGCTCCGAGATCCTTGGATGAAGATCATCATTCAGTACCAAATTCTTTGCAGTCCCATTTCGCCATCTGATTTCTACAGCAGCCAGTGCTCTATATAGAAATGTCATTCGCTTCATCTCACAAATCCACTGATGAGCTGTTATAGGCCCAGATGTCAAGCTTTACAGCAAGAAAAAAAAAAGGAATTAAGGTATTTGTGGTAGTTTTGTATTTTGTTTAGTATAAAAATAAAATAGGCATTCTCTGTTAGAAGAGAGGACTGAGTTACTGGATGGATCTTCTCTAAACAGATTAAAAGGACTATCCATACCAGCAGAAAATAAATGGTTTGGACCTTCTAATCAGCAGTAGGAAGGAGGGATGGGGAAAGCTCAGGTGCTGGCATGTCTGGAAGAAAGAATTGACACAGCCACTGCAGTGTCAAGAGATATAACACTGTCAGCCCTAGCCTCACAAAAATCATGGGTTAAGGCACTAAAAGAATCTAAAGGAAAATACAAATACTTTGCCCTGGCAGATGTAGTCTTACATGTGTGCTTTCCCTCAGCCACCATAAGTGTTAAAAAAGAAGCTTTGTTAAAGAAATTTACCCCCTAGATTCCAAGGGCAGGGTCCCTACAGGAGACAGAAGAGGGATGATAAAATGGCAGGAGCTGTGCGTTCTGGGAGATAATCTTACTTCACTTTCTCTAGCAACTGCCAAGGGACAAGAAAAGCAGCAATTAATTATGATCATATTTTTTGAAAACTTCTTTTTGCTTTGAGAATTCACTGTTAGTAAAGGAGCCAAGGTTTTTATTTTTAGAGTATGGCTTTTGTTTTGATATTGGCCAGTCCTGAACGCATGAAATCACCTCTATAATAGGGGATGTAGAAGGGTGTGTGCAGAGGGGTCTCTGGAACAGGTCCAGCCCATCCTCCCCAGGTGTCATGCCAAATCTCCGAGCAGGCGTTTTCATTTTCCCTACACAGTCCAAGCATATGCAAAGGGGTGGGAAACAACCTCCCGCTTCTTCTACAACTGAGCACAGTGATATAAAAACCTCATTCTTTCTCCTTTTATGTTGCCCATAAAGCTCCAAATGTTGCTCTTAAATGGAGTCCCCCTCATGCATATAATTGAGTGATTTCTCAGCCACCTGCATTATGATATTACTGGGCCAAATGTTGCCTGTTTCCTATGTTAAAGCACTTTTTGATGAGTTTTCAGCTGCTGCTATGCATGAATTTTCCAGAGCCAGAGCAAGCATAGACAGCAAGCAGTGTAGGACAACTAATATTTCCAGTTAACCTCATTAACTTCCATTGTGCATCAAGTAGACAACAATACAAGATTCAGATTAACATCATTTGCTGCTTTCTTAACAACCTTGAAGATCCTGTGCATTTTCCTTTTCTGAGACCCTACACACAGAAATGAAAAAACCCAACAGACCCAGAGTTAATTCATTAACACCACATCGAGTGAATGCAATAGCTCCCCGACAGTGATATGTAGGAAGGCTGGCTTCCTCTTGCTCCTGCCAGGCTGGATTTTCTGATGTCTAATAATGCAGCTGAGCTCAATTTGCAACATTAGTTGTAGTAGGATTTTCCCTTCCTTCAGAAGACAGGTTGCAAAACCAGGTAGAAAGTAAAAGTGTTCTTTACTTCATTTGTACGTTATTTTACTTGATTTATATATATTTTCATTGATTGCTTATTAATACATCATATGGGCATCGCTGTCCAGCTTTCGAAGGTGTTTCGAAGACAGAAGAAAACCATAACAATTTCTGTTCTACAAATGGGGAAACATGGTACATCCCAACACTCACACAGATCACCAGGAGCAGCTTAAGTTTTTCCCAGTTCAGTGTTCTAATGTACCAATAGCTGCACTGTCTGATACTTGGGAAGAATGGAATAAAATGATGACAGTCAGATCTGTGATGAGAGTACTTTTTTTTTTTCCTGTTGAACATAATGTTTTGAGGAACAGTAAGGTACAAGTATAGAGAGAAAGTTGGAGTTCCTCCTAGATCATTAAAACTGAAAGTTGTATAAATAACACTTTTTTGCAGCATTGCTCATAAGGACTTGGATTTAACTCCAGCGCCTGCTGTTAGTTACAAAATTGTTTCTAGGGGCAAAACAACCAAACGTAAAGAACAGTTTAAGCAAGGAAGACTCTCTGTGCTACCTCTGAGACAGACAGCTCAGGGCAGATCAGACCAACTGCACCCACCAAAAAAAAAAAAAAAAAAAACCTCGAAGCCTGCATGCAACAGCTCATGCATCTCTGCCACCCCATGCTGACCACTCACTCCTCCATCCCTGAAAAAAATTTTGACTTGCATGGACATTGAAGAACGGGGTCTCTCTGCCTCAGTCTCCAGCTGGACTGTGTTTCCCACCATACAACGCAGTCAGCCCAGGGTTGCGTTGCAGCACCCTTCCCCTCTGGGAAGAGGCCAGAAGGTCTGAGGAAAGACTGGGATTCACCCACGAGCCTCCCTCAAAGCAGACTGCAACACCCAACCTTGGATCGCCCACAAACCTCTACTGCTTTTCCACAGGGAAAATATTTTTAATCTGAAACGTCCCAGTTTAATTTCTGCCAACAATCAGCTTTTGGAGCAGATTAAAAAAAGAAAATTCTTATTTTCTCTGTCTAGCTGCATTTTTATACTTCATCAGACTTAGCAAAGCCACCCTCAGTACATCATAACCACGCATTAGATAATGATCTAGCTGTACTTGTATTTTGCTGTCTTCCTGACTAGTTTAAATGGATGTTTTGATTCCTGGCAAATTCGCAAATTAGGTGGCAAGGGGTAAATATGCAGTACTTAACACGCAAAGCAAAATCAAGGACATGTTGATCTTGGTTTGGCTTTGCATTGTTCAGTGTAAACAAAGTCCTAATACTTCCAAAAAGGAAAGCTAAAAATGAAAGAATATGACCTTTTTTTGGTCAGTGGAGATTTTGTGTCTCCCTCTGCTAGGGTTTAACCCCTTCCTGTTGCTGTATGGGCAATTTCTTCCACATTCGGAAAGGTTTATGGAAAGAGCTATCACCCCATCCAAACTGACCTACTCGCCTTCTTTCTGGAAAAATAGAGCACGGGTTACGAGAAGTGAAAAAGATCCGGTAATCCCACCTTATCCTCTGCCTGGTGATGCAGAATTACATCCTATAATCTGTCTTTGAGGGCAGAGTCTATTATTTGAAGAGACAGGACATAGAACAGCTGCTACAAGTTTTTCTGACCCAGCACATACATTGCCCTGGATGTCATGAATTAATTGGCTGCTACAGATAGTTTATTCCTTTCCCACCTGGAAATTTCTAGCCAAGTCCTGCATGGTCAGTAGCTGCTGCTTCTTAAGATGGTGCAGACTGTCTGTGACAGGCTGATTAAGCACTGGGATGCACACAGTACCCGCAGCTGACACTGGTCAGGGGTAGCTGATTCCTGTCCTGGAGCACCCATTCTCTATGCACGTTTATCCTGTCCAACATAACAAAGGAAACTCACTGAAACCTTTGACAGCTTTTGACCTCAAGTTGAGATAGTGACTTCTGCAGCCTAATGTACATGCCTCCACTAAACACTTAATCTTCGCGTTGATGTTAGATAGAAATATGGTAGAGAAATGGCCCTTCCACAAATAAAAACTATTTGTTCCAGCTTCATTTTCAAGAGGCTAACGAAGAGCAGCAGACACTTTCTGCTGTAACTCTTTGGCTATAGCTCTAACCCCCCATCTGGGAAGTAGAGGGCATCAGTCCCAGCTTTGGCAGGAGGAGCCGAGGAAGGCAGCTACCAGTTTAACCCCAGCAGAGCTGTGTCAGGAAGGGGCAGTGGGGAGCCTGGTGCTTGGCAAGGGTAGGGAGCAGGAGAGACAGGAAGATCCTTGGGGGCTGGAATGTTGTTTGGAGATGAGATCCTGCTAGGTGACTAACAGAAAAGAGGCAAAAAAGGGTGTGTTTTTTGTTCTGAGACCTGGAAACCAGAAACGACTCCTTCTACTGGAGAACGTAGTGGGGACAAGTGGAACAGGAGCACAGCCAAAGGAGGAGCAACCAGTCTCTCCTGGGATAAGAGTAAGGAGGGGAAGGGAACTACCATGCACGGCGTAGCACCCAGGGTGTGAACACCAAGCACATCTGAAGACGAAGAGCTAATTCTTGCTGTCCTTTCTCCCAAAAAGAGGGTCAGGACTGAGCAGAAACATGTGAAATGGGTCATGTTCATGGCAGAGGCTGCTGAGGATGGCAGAAAGCTGCAAGAGTGCATGAGGGCAGCCAGGACTTGGCACCAGCAACCATCGCCCGATGAGGAAATGCTCTTTGCAACCAACAAACGAAGGCAGAAGCGGGCAGCCAGCGCTGGCTGTTGAACCTAGCTCCTCACTCTTCATGCGGGGTTCGCAGAAAGCAGGAACGCTCCTGCAGCCTTCACGCCACTTTCCTTGGAACAAAGCACTGGGGCACCCAGGAGGGTGAGAACAGGGAAAGCAGTCGTCTACTGCTAGTGTTATTTGCACCGTGATTTTGTACCTAGCTGGTCTGGGCAAACTGGCACCGAGGGCCTGAGACAGTTGTTGCCTGGAATTTTTTAATTAAGTGAAAAAAAATAGGGCTGACGTGCTTCCGAGCAAAGGCATCACAAGCACTTGCTCCAGCCCTGCCTTCCCTTTTCCTACCACATTGGCTGTGACTCTGCACAGTCACCTGATGGACCTTGGCACCTCATGTTTTAGAGAATAAAGGTAAGAAAAGGAAAGAAAATGAAAGGAATTTTTTTTTTTTTTCAAGTGGGGAATAGAGGCACAACACCATGTTACTCTGTTCTGGTGTACGCTAGCCAGTTTAGCTTCTAGAGTGATGCTTACTCGTACTGTGGCCTGATGTTTCCTGAGAAATAAGCCATATTTAGGTGAGAGTTCCGGCTTCCTGGGAGGGGGTGCATGTAGTTTCTGAGTTTTGCTCTTTATCCACACGATGTGCCAGAGATCACAGCAAGCTGGAGGTAGAGCCGGACCTGGCCCCTGTTCATACCATGCTCGCTAGATTGATTCCCTTTTCTTAGGGCAGCAGACCTAGAGGGTCTAGCAGAACTAAACCACTGAATCACCAGACATAACCTAAACCCTAAAGCATTCAGAACAAATACAGGGGTTGCCTGTATACTTAGTACTAAAGCAGTTCAGTCCCACGGCTCCCAGCTCACGCCATAGGTGTCAGGGTCAGACAAATTCCCCCAGCACGAGCAAGGCTGCCGAGAGCCTTACTGGCAGCCAGCCCTCGGGCTGCACTGGGCAGGCTCCTGCTGAGCTGCCTCACCTTCTGCACGCAGGGCCAGAACCCTCCTGGGGATGGGCACAGCGGACAGGAGGAACAGTATGAAGACGCGAGGTCTAGCCCGCGCCGGCAGCTCATTTCCCCCCCCCCCTAAACTCAGATTTGGTTTAACTACCAGTTTTGTGCCTTAACCACAACCACCAGATGCACCTCGGATGAAACCCAGACCCTCGTGCAGTTTCCCAGCAGAACTTCCTTCCAGCTCAGACACCGCCTCACTCAGCAAGTCCCTGGTCACCTGGTAGAGGCACCGTGAAATTACAGTTATCAGATCCCCCTGTTCTTTCCTGGCTACCTAGTCTGGGCTGCTGCAAGTTAATAGCTTCAGTGCATCCTCATGCTGCATCTTCTCCCTCCAGCAACTTACGGCTGTACACCTTTCTTGCAGCCTTTTTTTCCCCCCACCAGTAGACCCGCAGTAAGGAGACCTCTCTCCTGCCCAGCAAGCCCCCACAGAGCATCTGCCAGCGGTGGCTGTGCCCCAGCCGTCCCCCCGCCCTGCACACAAGCCTTTACCCCTTTCCCTCTCAGCCTGCTGTGCTCTTACAAGCCCAGAACAATTCGCTGGCCCACATGGGGTTTGGGGCGGTCTTCTGCCCCAAAAGCCCAAGTCACAGGAGTTTATTCTCTAGCAGCCCCTTACCAGTCTCAGCCCACCTCCCAGTCAACAGCAGTCCCCAGCTACCAGGCAGCCTACTCCCCTCTGTTTTGGCAATGTTGTCAGAAAAGCACCCAAGGTTAAATAAGCACAAGCGTCAAGATACAAGTGTCAAGATATATGGGGTACGTTATATATCCTTTGTGGGAGAAGGTAGCTTGCTTCCCAAACACACGCATCCATCTCCCAGTAGGAGGAAGAGCTAGGATACACCCAGATTTCATTTTTTTTCTGCCTCATTTTTCTTTACCCTAGTGAAGGGCCCAGCTGATTTCTGTCATTTGCCCTCGTTCGTGGTGGTGGGTAACACCAACCTTTAGCAGAGGGTTGAGGAAAGCACAGTTCCTACCCACCCCTCCCAGCATCTTATCTTCCACCTTCCCCACCGGGACACACTGTGGCATTGTGTCCTGCCCTGGCACGGGCGGCTGCCTGCAGATGCCACTGCCATCCAGATAATCGGCGATTATTGCTGTGACAGTCTCTGAACGTCACTACGCAGAGGAAAATTTGGGGTGTTTATTAGGCCACGGCAGTTTGAAAGCACAAACTGGGATTAGGGTGCCTTATCCCCGTGGTCCAGACAGGAGGAGAAAAGTCCCTTGCACCTGTCAGCGAGCCTTATTGCCAGCAGACAGGAGCGGTGTTTGATTTTTTTTTTTAACAGCTTAGTAGATCGTGTCAGCAGACAACAATGTGCTCACTCCACAAGACACAGAATTTGACAGGCAAAACAACCTGCCAGTTACTTATCATTAGTGCAAATGACTGATTTTTCGGTTCACTGGCAGTTCAGAATAATCTGAAGGTTTTATTTTGAGTCAAACTGAAGAATTTTTTTTCAGAACTTTCAGCTCACCTTGATATTTCACACTTCTGCTCCAATCTCTTCAAAAAGAAACTTTTTATTCTCTTTAAAAAACTGCAAAAAAGAGAACGCTTCATTTGATCCAAAACTATTTCTATTAGTTTAACTTCCAGCTAAAAGCGGGGGATTCGATAGCAGATATTTCTACCAGTAAAGAGGAAATTCTGGTCAGTTGAAACTCCAGATTTTCCTCAGACAAAGCCCTTTTATGAAAACTTTGGAACAGCCTTAGCCTGCCTTTTTTTCCATGCCCCCCTCCTGTTATGCTGCAAAGGCCATCACCCACATCTATTTTTTGTAGGCTCAGAGATCACAAGTCAAAAGGAAAACTCACCACTCTCCCCTCACTCCCAAGAATGTCCCCAAGACCTTTTGCACATCAGCAGCATCCCGTTCTGCCTCATCCCTGACTATTTTGGCCATCCAGAGCCAGCCTTATGCCATCCACTGGCTTGGAAATAAAAAACACATTGAAGAGTCAACCAAGGGGGGGAAAAAAAAAAAAAAAAAAAAGCAGTAGGTATGCAAGCCAACCCTGCAGGTGCTTCTGCAATTGAGTCTTGGCTCAGGGCAGTAAGCATTAGTGACTTTTAATTTCCTCTGTCCCCAGGCATCCTGGATAATATCACTCAGATAGCACTAATTCAACTCCTGACCTGGCAGACAGTGCTGGGTGTCCCACCATGCTCCATTGAGTACAGTAAGCTTCACATAAGCCCGCTAAGCCACTAGGCCAGTTCGGTGAGTCATTTAATAACACTGAACCTGCTTTTTCCTACAACTTTGCAAGGAGGGGAGGAATCGACTGCCAGGGAATTAAAGACCCCCAAACAAATTTTGAACACAAATTGAATTTTTTAATTGGACTGGAGTGCTGAAGCATATTCAGATCTTGACCTCAAATCAGATCAGAAAGGAGAAGTAGGAAGTCAGTTGGCTCTGGAGGTTTGTAGGAGGTCACAGGTGCCTTTAATAACCGATTCTGCAAGTTAATAGCTTGGTTAGGGATGGGAATAGACTAAAGATGATACCAAGGAGTTGAAGTTTTAGTCCAGTTTGCTTTGAAACAAGAGCTAATATCACAGGAAGATCACAACTGGAACAGGAGCTTGGAAAGACTCACAGATTACTACATTTAATCTCTTGCTATTGCAAATCTGCTCTTCTTGTAATTGTGATGATTTTTTTAAAGTTTGTCAAGTCACACGTTTAGGCAGGACTTTCGTGCATTCATTGTTCCTACTGGGAAGCAATTTCAAAATCTGAGGGTTAGAAACTTTCTAATTGGCAGCCCAAGACTCTGTGGTTAGCAAATAACGTTCTCCTTTAGCTTTAGAAGCTATTCTCATCGCTTTAGGAGCAACCCACCAAGAGGGTCCACACCTGAATGGCAACAAGGAGCAAACTGTATTTGTCCCAGCCTTGGGAGGACAGCTGTCAGCCAACTGCTGGATCATGACCACACCGTTTTAGTTGATGCCTATCAATCAGCTGTTGGTTACCCTGAAAAAAAAAAAAGTACTGAACCATTATTTGCTCTCCAGCTGCCCAGAGCCGCACTTTCTGCTGTAGTTTGCCCCAGTGATCTGGAAAACCTACGTACGGTAGGTTGTAGGGTGGGTACCAGTTGTTACAGGGGTCCCACTACTGTTCAGAGCAAGGGCAGGATTTAGTGCCAAGGCAGAGCGGGCTTCACGGGTCTCACGGCTCGAGCATCCACAAGCTGAACTGGCCCAGCGAGCCAGCTGCACCGCTACCCTGCGCTGCCTCCCATCTCTCCCTCGTTCTCTGCCTCGGCTGCACGCGGGTGCGCGTTCCCAAAGGGGTCAAACGGAGCTGAACCGAGTCAAGAGTTTACACGTGGCTTCCTGGAGCTGCTTTGAGAATTGCAGACTCCAGGTAGAACTTCAGGTCTACATCTCCAGTTCAGCACCTGCCAAAGGATGGCAAGAACATCTTTGCGAGCGTCCGAGAGCCACTGGGTTGCAAAGTGGTTAAGCGTTTGGCTGCTACTGAGAATCCTACTCCGACGTTTATTCAAGTCATGACCTGAGCACCCATCGCTCCTATTTGCAGACAACAGGAACCAGGAGCAGTCGGCATTTTTGAGCATCTTCGATCTGTTAACTGACCTCTTCTGAAGACGAAAAGCTTTTGGGTTGACTGTCCGGGAGAGAAAGCCCCCTGCCCCCCCCAGACAGCTCCTGCATGGGCCTTGGCAGTGGGCCCAGACAACATCAACAAGCTTTGAGCACGACTTAGAGCACCGAGACAGTGAAGAAAGCGGAAACTCCCATGACAGCATTCACATTCAGGTCTTGTTGATGAAACTACTAGTCATTAATGCCAAAACCAGCAGAGATTTTTTTTTTTTTTTTTTTTTACCATGCAAGCTTCAAAATTCATATCAACAAGCAGCGTAGCATCTTTCACGCAGCAGTTTAAAACATCTCTGTGCCACAAGCCTACCCCTCACACCCATCTGGCAGCAGGCTGGCCCATGGCAGGGCACAGCTTCCTCTTCGTTTCATCCTCCTCCAACACTCCCATTTGCCTTTTGTCCACTTGTTGCATCCTGTCTAATTCCTGTTCAGGCGTTCGTCAGGGAGGGGAAGGTTGTTTTTTGCTACTTGCCTGTGCTGCACCCAAAGTAATGAGCCCAGAACCTTTATGCGATCTCCTACCTGATACTCTGATTTAAGCTGGAACTACAAGGAAGATTTTCCTTTCCTCCCCTCCTTGACAACCAAGTGGAAAGCACGCAATTTTAGCAAAACAAAGATAGTTGGGAAATGTACTTCAGGGTCTGTCCAAAACATTTAATTTGACAAGCAAAATTGGGGGAGTTATTTAACTTTGCCCTCCCCCTTTCCACACTTTCAAACGAAAGTTCTGCACTTAGAAAATATCCTTTTGAAACAGAAGTCAAAATGCTGTCTGCAAGCTTTGGGAAAATGTTTGATGTCAACATCCCTATTCTTCCCTTGACCAAAACTCAAACCATATTTGACATTAAGGAGCAAATAGGCTGGGCCCTACAGAAGCAGTTTTGGGGCAAATTTACTGCTCATTCACAAACTCTAAACAGTTCTTTACGCAAAGCTACACAACCAGAACTTCAAGTCACTTGTGACCTTGGCCTTATTCGAAACAAATGAGAGCCTAATGCTTACAGATTCCAAGTCCTAATCCCCAAAAACCCAAACCTCACTTTGTTTGCTCAGTATTGAAAAAATAAGGGTTTTTCTCCCCCTCTCCCCCTGCTTTTTTCAAATAAATCCTTCCTGCTGTTGGACAAGCTGACATTGTGTGTGTCCTTGAGTGTGTTCAAAAGCAAGGCAGAGTGTTTCTTTCTCATTACATGGCTTGGCTTATCAGCCCAGCAAAAGTTTGGGTTTCAGGTGTGGCTCCATGCCAGGTGCGACAGGCCACTCACCATTCACAGAGGGGTATGAAGCATATATAGGCTTACAAACTTTATCACAAGCACCAGGAAACGATGCTCTTACCTGCTGATCCTTGGGCAAGCAAACAGCCTCTAGCCCCAAAAGATGGATCAGGAGGAACTAAATTATATTTAACAGGTTGATTGAGAGATATTATGTGATTTGCTCACTGAAAGCAGGAATAGATTCTCAGCTGTATTTTGATTGCACTGCTCCATGGCCAAAATCCATAGAGAAGAGGGGCTGATAAAACTGGGGCAAGACATCTGTTTCTTCTAATGAATTATCAAGAGCATTAATGCAGAGATTTTACTTCCTAAAGTGGACTGGAAGTTATTTACAAGTGAAGGACCAACTAGGAAATAGTTCCTAGACATGGTGACAAGCTGGTGTGCTGGATAATGCCACTGCAAAGACAGGCTGCATCCCAGGTTACCCATAAAGACACGACCACCTTGAATCCATTGAGGTGTCCTGTTACTGCATACTAGTAACAAAACAAACTGGTAACTCAGCTTCCACCCATTAATTTGGAAACTGCTTGCTGTATTTACATATAAATGTAAAATACTCTACATGTGAACTGCTTTCAATTTTGTCTCATAACGAAAAAGGACTCCATATGCTGTCTGGATGTTCAACAACCCCCCCCAAGACCTTCTACCATTCTTTCTTGTGCCACTTTTCATTCACCTAATACCTCATGAGGTTACTCAGAGGTTGCTGCTGGGATCATTCAGAACATGCATCTGCAGCAGGATTTGTGATGAACAGTCCACATCTCTCTTCCACCAGTGAATCATTTGAAACCATGCCCTAGTGTTCTCCAGTTGTCCAAACGGGTGCCCCCTTGGCTGGCTGAAGTAGCCAAACCAGCCTTTGCCTGGAGTGGATTGAAGAGCGGTGCCGTTGGCCAAGGGGCCACCTCTTTCTCCTGGCAGACCAACTCTTGCAGAAAGGTGGGAAGGGTGGAGAAGGGAGGAGGAAGGGGAAGCTCCTCCAGAGATGCGGTGCGCGTAGGGAGATTGCAAGCTTTGAGAGGGCAGTGCAGGCAGTGGCAGCTTATCCAAGTTCCTAGGAACCCTCGCACTCACTTGAGTTAGGTGTTTCTGTACCCAGAAGTTGCAAACATTTGCAGGCTCTAGGTAATCCCCAAGTAGCAGGTTAACTGTGCCCTGCAGCTCTTCGTCACTCACAGACTGAATTCATAGCCCTGGATTCACAGGCTGAATTAATTTCCCTGATTCATAGCCTGGACAGAGCTCTTACAACAGGGGAACCTCAGGCACCTGGTGCTTCTGGTGCAAGTCTTCAGGTGACATGCCAGTTCAGCAAGACCTTCGGGATTTGCCAATGTTTTCACAGGAGGAGGTCCTGAGCGCTCAGATGGTTACCCAGTCCCTTCCCACCGCCTGGGGCAGGTTCAGCACTCCTAAAACCTTTCCTGGAGCCAAATCATTCCCTGAAGCATTCAGCAGATAAAAGAGCTCGAGTCACTTTTTATACAACAGGTACTGATGTGGCTGTCCTGGTCATAGGAACACAGTTTCTTGCAGTCTTAGAGGTGTTTACCATCACAATCCCACAAGTTAGGGCAGTGCTGCTATTTCCATTGTACTGCTAGGGAACTGAGTCACAGCACTGATGTAACTTGCCTGAGGCAGAAGATGAAGTCTGGGGCAAAACAGGCAACTGAGCACCGAGTCCCTCAAACTCCTGGCAGGCACTCCAAGCCCAGGCCATCCCGATGGCCAGGCACATTTATGAAAACATCTGGCATGGCTTTAGGTGGAGGTGTAAGATTTCTACTTGCTTGAGCACGCATGGAAGTGCCAGCCATACCTATTCGGGTGAATCTGCCGCAGCAGGAGGGATGCCGTTGCATCACAGCCCAATAATGTTCTGCAAAACCCTCAGGAAGAGAACCTGGTGCCAGGCACGGGATCGCCAGACAAACTGTGGGCAGCCGAGGAACCTCCAGCACAAGCAACATCATGCAGCAGCTGATCCAAAGCCCAACAGCAGCCAGTGTCTCCAGCACACTTTGAACACGCTTGTTCAAGTGATCACTCAACACCAGAGGTATTTGTGAGATCTGCTTTTGCGTGTGGTAATGTCCAGCTGGCAAGATATAACTATTAGACTTTTGCAGTGCCCTGCACACCCTCCCAATCAAGCAAACCCAGAGCTTAAAGGCATAAATCATAGCACAGTGTTTTCTCTTCTAAGATGAGGCTTAGCTTTTTTAAAATCCAACTTCGACATAATGCTCAATTAAAGGTGCAGGAGCCACTTAACAACTGCACTAGCAATGCTCCTTGACACTTTGAGATGCCCCCATCTGCTCAGAGAGCTGTCAAGAGATGACAATGCTCCATCTCTGGCTGACTCCAGATCTTGGGGCTTTGTTTTCTCAGGACAATGGTGAACATGGGATGAAAATCCTGTTGAAACTGATGGAAGGCATTGAGCACACTTGGGCTCAGCTCTCCAGCAGCAGGGCACTAGCCAACGGGCACCAGGGTGGGCTATGATAGCTTTTACTTTTTATTTTACAAAGATAAAAACCCTGCCTGGAGTTTGTACAGCTGGGAGATGTATGGAGTCACTGCACAGAAACCACCCACCACTGGCAGCAGCAGAGAGATAAAAGTTGCTAGAATTTGATTGCACCCATTATTAAAACTTATCTTTAACCATCTCTCTGTCTATTGATTTCTAGCCAACTATTAACTAGCAATGACCTTAGTGGCTTGAAAATAACTGGGGAAGTCAAGTAAACAAAGAGGAACCCAGCTGCACACAAAGAACCAAGATATTTACAGAGACCCTCTTTTCTTCTGCTCATTGCAATAAACTCGTGCTGAGTATTTTTCCATTTAAACATCTGAGTCAATGATCCAAGCAGCTGAGGGTGTGGACAAGCAACTGAGTATATAGAGGAGCAGAAGGAAGGAATAGGAGCAGACTGTAATTGTGTCTAGAGCCTTGAATTAAAGTAATCTCAGGCAAAGTCAGAAGACAAAGGTTCAGGTTTTAGGAGCTTACCTCCACTGGCTGTAAGCCTTCATGTCTATTAAGCAGAAGCATTGATTATACACAGGTCAATTTGACTTTTTTGGGACATCCTATTATACTGTACCTAGTGCCAAAGAAAGCCAGTTTGTGGTGTTTAAAAACCTGATGAAAATGGGCAATACGAGTTCTTACAGAATGAGAAACCAAGTATTTTATCATACACGTATTTTATCATCAAGGCTTGATCATTCCTCTTTTCATGATCTGAGAATTTGCACTCTACGTCCTTTCACTCGGAGCACATCCACCCTCGTGTCACCCACATTTCCCTTTCTACAGGGCTCTGAGATCCCCTCTACAGTCACCATGACCTACCCATTTCCCAGCCCAGTACCAATGGCATCCTCAAAACTCTCCCCCTTCCCATGTCCTGTAACTATCAACTGGGAAAGAAGCAGCATTTGCTGTGCTTGCTCCAGGCTATTCGTGCTCCAACTGGACAGTCATCCAGCTGGCCAAACAGTAACTATAACTTTTGAAAATTCCCAGGGTCCTGATACAGGACACACTATTGCCTCACCAATGATTTTAAAGAAGCTTTTAGTAACAAGATTATTTGGCTTTCTGCTTCCCTGTTCAGATTGTCTGAAGATAGTCAAAGGGTTCTAAAATTTCTAAAGGAATACAATAAAGGTACCAGTACTACTATTTTGGCAATAATTAACATTCTTACACACCACCTTCTGCACTACCTTGGTTTTGACCTTGCTTAGAATTATGGTTAAAGCAGTAGTTCCTAAGAAAGTCTCTCAAAATCTTGGAAAAACATCGCCAGCATGTAAGCCTGTTAATTTAAATCCCATCCTGGATCCAGCAGCCAATCTTTGTGTGAGAGGAAAGTTAAAACATGCCCAAAATAAGACCAACTGTGGTGACTGTACAGATAAAAGTGGGAAATTCCAGAGAGAAATGTGGGATCCATTGAGTTTCAAAAGTCAAGTGTGGGTCTATTTCTCCTTAAAGGAGAACAGACACGGGGGCATTCACATATCCAAGTTCACGCAGGGCATAGTCAGGTGTAGTGGAGGAAGACAAGCCAATGTTTCTTTAGTCATAGTCCCACACTACAGAAGAAGCTCTTGCAAAATTCTGGTGCTTCCAGTTTGTGAGGAAATCCTTTAGAAGAGCTTTGTGTGCTTTCTCATTCTCACCATAGGCAAACCAGGACTGCAGGGGCAGCATAAATAGAAGTCATTTGAGGCCAGAAAAGGAAGCTATCCAAATTCTTCTTAATTTGAAACCTAAATAGAACTCTAAATATTTTGGCAATTCAGCCATCCACACAGATGATTATTTTTGGACTGCCACTCAGACGATCCTCCATCCATCCTCCTCAAAGAACCTTTGAACCTTTTTGACTCAATTTGCTCACGTTTGAAAGAGCGGTAGAAACTTCAGCAACAAGAAGCGCCCCCAGGGTTAGGAAGAACCCACGGAGGAGTGGAGGCAAGGACCCAGATGACTTCCCCGCCGTGGAAAGGCACGTGGCACCCAACCCTTCGGAAACAGCCGCCTGGCCAAGCGGCACGTCCTGGCTGGCCAGCTAGCACTTGCACAGCTCTGTCACAGCTACAGCATTACGTTATCTTCTGTGTTGTGGAGTCACAGGAAGAGCAGTGTGAAAAGAGCTGGGGCTATTATGGTAGGAACAGAAGTAGGATGCAAAGGCCAAAGGACAAAAACCCACAGGAGACTTCAGTAACTCTGGTGTTCAGGAAACAACAAGGCTCTTTCCCATTCCTTCATCTTCTTCCTGTGGAGGGTGAGATTATCCACCCTAAAGGCAGGAAGACACATACACCTCCCTCACCAGAAGAGGCATGGAGTTATAGTAGCAGGGCTATTTTTTTCCCCAGGAAAAAGGATGAAATCAGCTATTTACACTGGACACCTTACAAGCTCTGGAAAGCACACGAGGCACACAAAGAGAGCAGTTGTATCACAAATAAATATATGGTGGGGGGAACTTATTGATTAGCTTTGTAAATGTGGTTGCCCAATCAATAGCAATTTCTGAAAATGCCTGGTACTTATTTGGTGCAGCTTGTACAATGAGGATAAATAATAAGAGTATTTAAGGAGCGCGTCTCCTGACACCATTGCTGAGCCCCATATAACACAAAACCAGAACATGGTACAACAATTGCACAAGCCAGGGCTAATTCACTATAACTCTAAAAAAAGAAAAATCACAAGCACAAATCCAAACATGGCCACACTATCAAAATAAGCACCTGGATCCTAAAGGTATCTACACAAGTTCCTACTGCTCTTGCTGTATATGGCCGATGCTGGACCCAGGACAGTATGAAATTCACCTGTTCGCTATGCCCAGCTGGGCAAGCCATGGGTGCCCCTAGGATCCCTGCTGCGTGGAAGTACACAAGACCCTCCCCTCCTCCCCGAACGACTAGACTGCCGCAGGCAGACCCCTGAGCACAGCAAAAGCTCCAGATCTCAGAGGAGAGGAAAAAAAATGGACAAAGCAGTTTGCCAGACACAACCCCTCCATGCTAGCACCAGCCCCCTGCCTCTTGAAGACTGGGTTTAGACCTGCTGCCCTCTTCCCATGCCTTGTTCTCCAAGGGGACCCAGCCGTGCTGGGGCAGGACAGGGTCCCAAAGTGGGCAGCAGGACCCCAGCGAGACCACAGCACACGCTGCTGGCACAACGGCAATGCAGCAAGAGGCACGGAGGGTGAGCATCGCACCAGTGGGGCTGCAGGGAGCCCCCAGTTAACCCTGACCCAGGCTCCTGGGTATGCCACGGCCCTGCGCTAAAAGTAGCACCTGATGGGAAGGAGGGAAAATCCACCTCAGCTCCCCAGGGGCTTCTCTGCTTCCCTTCTTCACAGATAGGAAGTTTGTTCACATAGTAACATGAGATCATAGCACAGGAAAGACGGAGGAACCAGACGCTGGGTTAAGCTGCAGCTTTTTTTACTGCAGCTGCCAAGGATAACGATGTTTGCATGAAACGTTGTTTACAGATCTCACTCGCAGCCCTCCAGTGAGGTGGCCTGCGCAAGAGCCACTGGCCAGCTCATCATAACAAAGACTTTCACCCCCCCGACTTACTTTAACCGGCTGCATCGCTCCAAACAAGACGGGGCAGGCAGCTCTCCCGCCTACCCCACAGCACCCAACGCTGCCCACGCAACCGACGGCTGTAGGAAGAAGAAAAGAAAAGGTGCTTGCAACCTGGTCCCTGATATAGTTTTTGGCTACCAGTGCATTTGCATGCAGATTGCTGCCAGCTGGGTGGTGAGAGGGCAGGATAGCTGCTCTTCGAACTGGGCAGAGCCCGCAGGTGTTTCACGTTCTCCCGTAGGGCTCTGATGACTTTTCCCATCAGCACAGCCTTCCTCGGGAGGTCTCGGGACACAGGTGTCCCGGGCGAACGCCGAAACCTTGTCTTCCCTACAGAAGAAATGTCAGTGAGGGACTCCCTGGGACTGTGCCGGTTTGTAAATCACAGCAGGATGAGAGGAGTTTATGTGGAGTAGAAATGACTCATTTTTCTTCTCCTAAAATGTTGGTATTACTCACCAGAAAACTCCCCACATATTCTGAGGGATTTCAGTGCTTTTTGTCTTTCATTAACAGCTCATCATGTTTGCTCCCTCGTCACAGCATCCTCCTCATAAGAACTTCCTGCATCCTTTGTCGCTACCCCACAACATCACCGCCGCGGCCAAACAGGCTGGAAAAGGCATTAGGCAGTTAGCGATCGCTTTGTCAATTCGAGAAGGCCACATTAGCCTCCATAACTCCAGCCAGTGTTCTCCAGCACCGTTAGACACCGTTAGGTTGTGGGTTGCATGGATTTTCCTTGTGACTCAAAGCAATTTTCATTTACAGCCTCGAGCTGAGCACGCGTTACCGAAGGGTGCGTAAATGAAAGCCTTCAGGCTTATTGCACAAATGGGATTTGTACCCTTGCTTGAATTCCTGCATCTCCTAGGAGGGAGTGCGCGCATGCTGCTTTCGGGTAGGATCGTGATATAGCTGGTATGGGGAATTAAAGACATAGCCAAGTTATTTCATCTATCTCTCTGCGCCTAGTTTTCCTAGCTGTTAAACATGTTTCCTTTGCATTGACCTTGAGGCTGAACATAATTTTCTAGGCCTGGAGCTGCTACACAAAAAAGACTGTACCAAAATAAAGAAAATTTCTCGGGGACCTGGAAAGCAGAGAAAGGGAATACGTTTAACTTAGGAGTGCTGTGGGCAATATCTCCCCTTCACTTTCCCTCCATCCTACAAAATCTTAAAATTGCTCTTCTTGCTTTTTGTTGTAAATAAGTGACGTGTGAAGTGCTGACTCATAAGTCTGGGGTTACAGGAAAGGAAACTTTGTTTCTCAGTTAAAATACTAATTTCACAGCATAGGCAGCTTCCTCCAGGGCTGGCTGGTGAGTCCTGGGCCACGTAGTGCGCCCTGCAGACACCGAGGATCCGCCGGCGGTAGGATTGCCCAGATGCTGTGGTTCTGCCGTCGTTCTGCAACAGGGGAACGCAAACGCTGCCCCACCAAGAGTTTGGCAACCCTCTTCGGGTGAAGCGGAGTGTAGCAGAGCTCCCTTCCCTGGGTGCTAACGCAGAGGTAGGGCCACGCGAGTGGGCCAGGTCGTGTCCCGCTGTGCATCGTCCGGACACGCGTGGGCTTTTACCTGCTGCTCTGCTCGAGCGAGAGGAGTTTGTGCTGGGGCTGCAATGCCCACAAGCTGTCCCCTGCCTATAAACGGCAGGCTAAATTTTGGTCTTCCCCAATTACTGCGGTGCCAAAATAACAGTGAACAGTCTCCCCAGAGCTCAGGACTTGAGGCTGCAGCCTTGAGCACAAACCGTTTCATTCCTCAAAGGCCTTACCATATGAAGGAACAGAGGAAATATTACCTGTACGTCAGAGGAGAGAAGACGCTCAGATCCTTAAATTTTTTTCAGCACCTGACCTGCGCTGATTTCCACAGCAGTCAGGCACTCACACTCCTGCGATAAGCCACACGCCAGTGACTCACCCAGCGTCAGACAGAAAGTCTGCAGCGCGGCGGCGAAGACAACTTCACTCTCTGGCGCTCGCAGAGCACTGCTAGCACCCGGGGTGCAGTGACACTTCCCCTCGCTCCCTTCGAGCAGCTTTATTTCATCATGTCTGCGAGGCACAATTTGCTGCTGGAATTTGGTACTTGTATCTCTAGTCTTTGATGGAGACCCCTGTGGCACGTTTGACTCATCTTCTTTCTAATGTTGTTGTGATAGAATTCAACACCCCCTCCATTCTCCTCAGACTTTGCAGAAAAGGTGAATTTGGAAACTTCTTTCTTAGAGCAACTGATGATAGCGGCTCCATTATGCTATCCATCCTTCAAAAACCATAGGAATGTTGTTGCTATAGCTGTGCATCGTGTCGACTATGGCTGTGCAATGTGTGCAATAGAGAACCAGCCTCTGTCCTGCAGAGCTTGCAGTCATAACAACAATCCATACACTAAATATTTGTGATATAAATATTTAGCTAAACAAAGCATCCAAGTCAGATAAAAGCTCAATGAGTCCAAAAGGTCAGTGGAGAAACAAGTTTTTCAGGAGACTGGGTTTATTCATAGTATGGCAATTTACAGAGCTTCCTTGTCATATTTAAAGAGAAGTGAAAGCTCATAGGAGAAAAAAACCCTTAAGATGTAAACCCTTCCCATGCAAACCCTCCCTGTGCAAACCCTTCCTAAGGAAAGTCTCCTCCACTTGAAAAAGGAGAGGAGTAGAAGAGCTCCAGAAGTTGAGCGGCATCTGCCTGTGCAGGACTGACGGACCTGGGAAGTGCTCCGTTCCTGTGGTATGGACAGGTATCTGAGAGATAGCGTAGAAAGGGAGTTGTGCTGGCTTGAATCTCCTATCAGGACAGATTAGTTCGTTGAGGATACATCAACAGGTACAGATGCTGCCGTGTATGTGTATACGTGAGAGAAAAAGAGATGGCACATCACAGGCAGCATTAGGAGAAAACCCCAAGTCTCACTCTTTTATTGGGAGCAAGATTTCCTTGAGCTCTTGACGCTAATGGGAGTAAGGAAAAAGTGTTTCTTTTTATTCTTGAGGAATGCCTTGCTATTTAAATAATAACCAACTCTGAAGTGGGATGTTCCTATGGAGAACCTACACAATAGAAAGCTGCTTTTTTTTTTAACAAAGTTCAAATCACTAGAAAGTGTTTGATGGTGCTTCCCTTTAGCACTCCTGCTACACACTGCAAAGCACTGAAAGGCAGGCAAACAAGGACTCTTACAAACATGGGAACAGGACAGGTTCCAAACCGACACCTACTTTAAGGGCTCTTAAGGACCACTGAGGAGCGAGCGTCTGAAGCCTGTGAGACCACACTGTGGCTGGGCTTGGATTCCTACTGTTCCTCCATGCCACCTAAGCACCATCCTCTGCGGCTGCCTCAGGGGGTGGTGGGAGGCAGCCTCAGGATCCAGGAACCACATCTTCTCTGCGGTGGCAGGACAAGAAAGACAAGTGCATGATTGCATAAAAGGAAAAAAAAAAAAAAAAAAAAGAAAAAACAAGAACTTCGTTTCCTCTCGGTCAGGCCAGCTTTGTTAACGAAAATGCTTGGAGAAACTGTGGGTACAAGCTATGGGCTTGGCAGTGGTGGGGGGGGGCTGTCTGAGCAAGGGTACAGGTCCCTGGGGAACAGCCAAAACCACAAACATTTTTTGTGCTTCTCAGGTATACCGAGGACAGGCCATGGCTCTGCCCTTCAGCCTCTGAGGACTGGGGGTACTGGGGCATGAGAGCCAGCCCGACTGCCCTGGGGAGACGTTCTTCATTCAGGTGTTGGCTGGGTCCTGTTTGGAGACCTCTGCTCCCTGGGCGAAGGTACAAGGACTTGAGCCTCCAAAACGTGCACCCATGCACAAGTATCTCTGCATGTGTGTATAAACATATATGTATACATACATATGTATGTGTGTATATATATGCACTTTACCTTTCAGGTCACCTAGGGTGCACAAGCTTAGGCTTTCTGAAAGGGATGGTCCGCATGGAGGAACGAGTCCAAGAACAAGTGGCTTGAGAGCAATTCAACTGTTAATTTTTACAGCCAGAGAGAATAGTTCTTATGGTTGATCACCCCGTGAATCTTTACTAAATTTACCTTTTGGAAACACAGTGGTGAACCAACATTAAGGCACTGCTGTGACAAGTGCATTTCAGTAAAGTTCAGGTTATTTTTCCCCTGTCCTGTCATGGCATGGCCAGACAGAGCTGTGTATTATGTAAGATGGGAATCAGATGACCGATACGATTCTTGCTTCAGCAGAGGACTCTTGCTGCCAGCAATACAAACTGACCGATATGACTCTTGCTTGCTGCCAGACAGGCATGTGAGCAGTCCTGCCTCTTGAGTTTGAAACAAGAGCATTTCAAAAGAGAACATGTATTAAATATTTTTGGGTTTGATGCTGTTAGGTTTTTAAAAATCTATTTATTCTTGCTGGGAAAAACTTGTGGTTAGCGGGCTTTTACTCTGCATTTCCTGTCTCATGCTATGTGTTGTTCCTACTGTAAAATACTGAATGCGAGATAATTCAAAACAAATTGTTTATTGTCATATTCTCAATGGCTGTTATGACATCGCAGACTCCTTTTCTAGTCATCGCCTCCCTCCTGTGAAGCCTGGGCAAATGAGACTTGTCGTAGGGAGATCCGTCTTTCAGTTCTTCAGTGCACTTGGGATTACCTTGGTTTGTAACACACTGTAGTTTTGTTTTCATCTGTGTTATGCAAGATTTTTTGAATAGACTCTTCTGGTCAGCATCAGACACAGTGTCTCTCGGTAGGTTGTAAATTGCTCTGTACAATGAAGGAGAAAAAACGATGGTTTAAAAAGGGCGAAGGCTGGAATCCAGAATCCTTGGCATCTGTTCCAGACTAAGCAAGTTACTCTCTGTGTTGGAGCCTTGCACAGACCACTTACACAAAGGTCAGGCAACCCCCAACAGCCCCTTGTCCCATGGTGCCTGAAAGGCACGAACATTATGCTACCGACGTTTACCCAATAGCACTTCCAACACACCCCATCAGCAAAACCTTGGAGACTGCTAAAGTCACGTCCTCTTCACTGGCTGTAGCTCGAAAGCAAGCAGGACCCACGAGGTTGTTCCCTTTGCTGCTTTCTAATTAATGCCGCTGCTCCCCACTCCAACAGCTCCTGGAAGCGCACGGCACATCCAGGGACCTCACGGTGCAATGGTGCCGGACACCTTAGCGGTGTCCGGGGGTCTCACAGGCTCTGCCGCGAGGTGGCCTTGCTACGGCAGCCGGGCACGTCGGGTAACACACGACCTGTTCAAACTGGCAGGGTTCATGCAGGCAGCGGGGGCTTCCTCGGCTGCTGAATGCTGTAGGTATGTCCGCTTCACAAGGCACTGGTGGGAATTTCAGATGTTTCTTGCTGGGCAGAACTCATTGTGCTGTAGGTGTTTTCAAAGAAATGTCTTGTACTGAAGTGGTCCGATTACGGCAGCACTGAGGATGCCACTTCTGGGCCAGGATCTTTACTATGTGGGATGCTGTGACACAGGACAGAAAGGTTGCACGCCCCCAGAGCTCGCTGTGAGTATAGTCCAAAGGGCAAGGGGTGCAGACGGAGGGGCTAGTCCAAGGAAATATAGAGGTGACACAGGTCAGCACGATAACCAGTTGTTTGAGTGCACCTTGACCCTAATTTTTCCCAAAAGAGGGGCTTGATGGAGGTCAGCAAAGCGCCATGCAGGAAGTTTTGGGGTACGCCCCTCAAGCATACATGGCTGCATTCCCAGCACCCCATGGGAGAGGTCCCATGTCTCAGGGAGCAGCCTGGCCAGCAGCATCTACGGTGTCTGCAAACATTCCACCTATGGGAAACATGCTGAGCTACTGAACGTGTCTCCAGTTATTATAATGGAATTATAATGATGGGTAGTACACCAATTGCAGCCTCAAATCAACACTGGAAATCTCACTTGGAGGCTGCAAAACACGCAAAAGTCTCCCTTTGCTAAGTCGATCTCATTTGAGCCCCACTGAGACCCCATCCAACTTGGGCAAATCAAACCACATCCATTTCCTCCATGTCAGCAGAACTGCATGGTCTAGCAAGTGCTCGGAAAGGTCTGGTGTGGATTTTCAGCTTGTAAATACGTGCATAGCCAGGTACGTCTCCTAAGGAAAGAAATAATCCTCTGGAAGATGTCAAGAAGACGAGACTGCGTATCACAATCATGTAACAAGGGGGTGGTGAAATTGCTGTTGCGTTAGAGCTGAGCAACTCATGATTGCTCTGTCCTGAAAATGTTTTCAATGTTTAAAATTTTTTCCTTAAATGCAAATATAGGTGATGACGAGCATTTTTACAAACAAAGTGTGAAAAAAAGCTCAATGGGGGCAATCAACACTGCTTCATTTTGATAACTTTGAAGTGTTTTGTGTTCAGCCACATAAAAAAACCCCCTCATTAGCTGAAATTGTGAAATCAAAAGTAATTTTGAATGAAATGAATTTTTCATTTCAGAAATTATAAAAGGGCAATTTCCAACCTTTAAAATACAATTCAAATTGAAAAATTTGGCCAGTACAACCCCTTTCAGGGAAAACGCTTCCTTTCTCATATATTAGTATTTTGGGGTGACAATATGGTTCATCAAAAACCTCTGCGCCTCAATAATCTGCATCTAGGCTTCCCCTGATTGCATGGTGACTGTGCGTTGCCTAATTGCGTGTGACTAATACAATTTCATGTGCATTTCCGTGCACTGGGGATTCATTGTTGCCACATACTACCATTGGGAAATCGCTAAGCGTGTGTCTATGAAACAATGACAGGGAGACAAGAGTACCTCCTTGGGAGAAAAAACCGAGGAGGAGGCGGATGACTGGGAGCAACAGATTATCAAGGCGGAACAGACAGAAAACAGAGCAGCTGTGCCATTTCCCTGGTTTGTGGAGCACCAAACCTCCTCTGTAGAACAGGACTTACCGGGACAGTATTTAAGAGGTCCTCCTTGGATGATGAGAGCAATGAAACCTAAGCAATGCTTGAGAAAGGGGGGAGTGGAAGAGAAACCTCCTTCTCAGGGAGAAATGTCCTGGCTCCAAAGAGCCAGGTGGACCACAAGTCCTCAGCCGCGTGAGGAAGGCAGCTTAAGAGGGACGTCTTTCCCCAGGGGTGGAAACACAGAGGAAGGGTACAAACGAGCTCCAAGCAAGCTACCGTCCTGTCAGGAAAGGGGGTGGTTGGGACCGAGCAGCCCAGAGAGGGGGAAAGAAATGCACCGCTGCAGGTCCTCCGCAGGAGCTCACACCGAAAGGTTGTAGTAACCCTTCATTCAAAGCTCGCCGTGAGTGGCTGTTACAGCCAGTACAGAGGGTAGAGAGCCCTCCCCTCTGGGACCAGCACTCAGACCCCTGAGCTGGGGGCCTTCCCGACCCCTCTGGGTGCAGCAGCAGCCTCTCCTGCTGGAGAGGAGGGCTGGTCTGCGGACAGGTATTTGTGATACAGGGCTGCTGGTCCCTCATCTCCATCCTCTGCTGTAAAACCTCCTCTGTTGTTGGA
This sequence comes from Aviceda cuculoides, assembly GCA_035590195.1. Taxonomy (NCBI): domain Eukaryota; kingdom Metazoa; phylum Chordata; class Aves; order Accipitriformes; family Accipitridae; genus Aviceda; species Aviceda cuculoides. Next base: position 30,792,500 of record JAVJGG010000085.1, read on the forward strand.
GGGTTTCTGGGTACCAGGTGTAGAAAGGGGAGGAGGTACCTAATCCAGAGTGGGCGCTGGAGCTCAGGGCTGGGGCTGGGGCTCTCTAGGAAACATGTGAAAGCCTCAGAAACGGGATCCAAACAGATGGCATCCTGAAGAATAAACCAACGGTGGTTGAACCAGGAGAAAGCAGGAATGACCATCGTTTTCTGTCACTGGGAGGAAATGCTTCTCCATCCTTGTATATGCACCACATTTGACACTGGAAGGTGATGCACATGAGTTCCTTAACCAGGAGGCTGAAGTGCGTCACCATTTCACTAGGAGAGCCAGGCAGTCAAGCCCAGACAACCTATAGCTTGGCTGTAGGGATGTGTTCCCACGTAGTGGCACATCCTATAAGTGGGTTGGGTGAGTGAGAGGGAACATGCACACCTCGTCCCTAAAAGTGGAGCAGCTTGTTTGGTGTGAGTCTTACATGTGCTCAGAAAACATCATCTAGAAAGTGTCCCACTGGGAATTAAGGCATTTCCCCACCTAGTTTTTGGATGTCGGAGGTGTAGGCTGTGCTCTTCAATGCCACCGAGAATGAGTTGCTGTGGTTGGTGCAGGGGCAGAAACAGAAATGTGGGTGCCTCGAGAGTTGGAAGTTATCAAAAAACTTTGGGCTGAGGCATGGCCAAGGTTAAATGGCACCTGAGTAGGCTTCTTCTAGATCAGAGTTTTGGACCTGGTTGCCTCATTTTCAGCCCTGTGTGCCTACACACCACTCCCTGCATGGGAGGGGTAAATATGAGGCTAAATCCAGTTAAAAAGACAAGGCATTCAGATGCTGCGGAGAGGGGAGCCCTATAAATAACTACGAGTGAGGGGACACAAACAGCCATCTCCCGGGGGAAGCATCTGCTTTTTGCAACGTTTATACAAAAAAATGAAACCAGCAAAAGTCCTGAAGAGTCCACCACACACTTCTGCTGGAGGGGAGGGTCAGGAAAGCCCTTTGGTGAAAACTTCTGCGAGAGCGACAGGCTTCCCCTGCCTGGCTGCAGTCCCTGCCCTGCGGGTCCCTGCTGCCAGCCACAGCCCCCAGGGAAGGGCCCTCTCCCCGGCCCCTACCTACAGCTCGTAGGCTTTGTAGGAATGCAAATAATGCATATGGCAATAGAGATGCCATTATTGTTATAATTACTGCTAAGGCCGCCTGAATAAAAAAAATGAGATAAATAATAAAACCTGTTCTGCAGGCAAGGTGACAGGAAAAGGGCTTTTGAATCAAACAGGAGGGACCCATCCTTTTTCCTCTTCTAGTAGCCTCTGCTTTGTTGCCTACGAAATTTTCTTTGTCTCCATTCAGTGTTTCTTCTTCTTTCTTCTCCTTCCCCATATGCTTGACGTATTTACTCCCTCCTCTGTACTCATCCCAAACCCACACAGTTACACCGATGGCTTATCATCGTCGTGATCCCCAAAGCCTTTCGCTAACCGCTTCACTGGCTTCTTGCCTTTTAAATGGCAGAGTTCTCCGAGGCAAGGGCTCCCCTTTCTGAAGCGTGTATCTTGCTCCCAGCACACAACACCCCTAACCCTAACACCAGTCTTGCTGTCTCAGGCATCACACGAAGGGTTTTTAGTATCCACCACAATGGGCTGGCTAATGAACTTGTTGCTACAGCTGGGCTGGTCTCCCGAGACATCTGTATGTGGAGGGAGTTCTCTTCAAGGGAGAGAGGATACACAATTTCGGATTGAATACAGTGCTCCAAAAAGGAAGGTGACTCATTGAGCCTAATCATTAGGGTGTGTGATGATATTATCTAATGAGGAAATGTTTGATGATGCTTTTAGAGACTGCAGAGAGCAGCGAACTGGCTGTAGAGGAAACCAGAATGTGAGCGCTTTCGACATAAACAGTGTTCAAGAAATGGGATCTGAAATGTCTTTGGGGAGAAGAGCAGAGCAATTTCAACACCCTCATGCTTGCATCAGGGTGTGTTGCTGCTTCTGTTTAATCTTACTTGTTCACATAAGTATCTCCTTAAATAACCAGCTCTCTAGAATTCAGGACAAAGGAGCCTTGCCTGAAGAACAGATGTCATCTCATTTGTTTTCTGAAGTTTGGTTTTGTTGTTGTTGTGTTTTTTTCTAAGTTGAACTGCGGATGAGGTTTTAATTAAAGGAAACTGTCAGGTTGGTGTAGGTCCCAAATCTAGGTTTAGTTAAGTAAGGGGTTTTTACAGAACCTCTAAGATAAAGAGAAACATTTCAGCTGTTGCTCTTTTGGTTTGCTATGGGGTTTTTTCTTTGTTTGTTTTTTAAGAAATCTGCTTGAAATTCTTTGCTTGGCTTCCTCTAAAGAATCTGCAGCTTTTTACTACCTCATGAGAACCGGAGAGTGAAACCGTGTAGAAATACCTAGTGGTTGTCCCCATTCTCTTTTTTCTAAGTTGAGAAAGATGAATGAGCTAGCTGCCTGACTTGCATTTCTCACTCCCATCACTACTTGTCCAAGGCATCTGTGATACAGCTGGGCAGTTTTCAGCAAGGCACCACCGCAGTGAGTATCAACATGCCCCAGGAAAGTCAGTAGAAGGAGGAGACTCTGAGCACCTCGGGAATACCCACCAGAGAACAGCCTGTTTTGTTGTTTTCGTCAGGTGGGAATTTGGCTCTGGTTATCTTATTTAAGTCCTCAGCATCTGATAAACTAATGTACTCATCAAGAAAGAAATATTGCAGAGAGAATAAAAACTATCACAAATTAAGACTTGCCTCATGCTTAAAATAGCAAGAAAGGTCTGCCCTTCCAAAAACTACAACATCAACAAATTAGGCTTTCTTTGCACACGAATTTTCAGTCTTATTTAAAATCCATTACAGCTAGAGTGGTTTCAGCCTGTTCTTCATGTATTCAAATTAAACTAAACTGACAGCGCACACACAGCCTTTTGCAGCCCTTTGACTAAATGATGTTAAACTGGTGTAAGTAGCATACTTTTCACAAGTGTGGACTTCAACCATTGCAGCTCTAGGTGCACATGAGACTTTAGCTCTGTTTCAAGTAAGAGAAAATGAAATGAGAATAGAATCACGATCAAATGAAGGCTAAGGTCTTGTGTGAATGCTGTGGCAGCTGTATCTCTGATGCAAATGTCTGCAGAAATATCAGGAAACCCTGGTGCAGGTGTTTGGGAATCCAGACATAGTTACAGCAACATTTTTTTTTTTTTTTTTTTTTTTTCCCTTTCTCCTGCTCTAACTAAATACATCCCTGGGCTTGAAAGCACTGTGTGGGCTAAGATCAGGCTGGTCTTACGGCTGCAGCTGTGTGTATGTGCGTGTATGTGTGTGCATTCCTTCTCACTCTCGTAAATGTGCAGCAAAAGTGTGAAAAAGAGCAGCTGGCACATCTGAGAAAGAAAATTGCAGTGGAAACATGGCATATTTTTTAGAGCTCAGTTACTGTGACATAAATCACAAGAGCTCCCATCTTCCCAGGAAAGACTCAAAGGTCAAGTAAAACAGAATCTGACCTCCCAGTCCCCCATGACCCCAAGGCCAGTGACATACTGGGGTGTTCAGAAGGCATGGGCCGGGGTGTTTCTCTTCTAATCGATTAATTCTGTCCGTTCCTCAGACATGTTTTATTGTTAATAATCATGCAAAGACAGAGGAAGTGATGAGGACAGCATTTCTGAAGAAGCATTTCTGAAGACTATCAAATGCAGCATATCTGGGCCTCCTTTCCACAGTGTCTTTACAAGACTTTGCAAAGGTCTTTGCAAAACCATTTGACATGGCCGTCAGGGAGGTAATACGTGCTTCAGGGATGGCAGCTGAAAACTTAACGCAGCAGAAGAGCCAGTTTGAACTCTCTTTATAAAATATTCTTCTCTTGAGTGCAGCTGCGCTTCTAACATGGATTGGCTGAGTCAGGAGAGCACATAAAGAAAAGCGGGAGCTCAGCTCTTCAGCTGCTAACACGACCACATCCCACACAGAAGTGGACTAGCTCCATGCAGGTGCTGCACAATCTTCCAGTGCTTCCCTGCAGTGCACCCTTGTAGCCAGGAAGGACAGACAAACTTTTGCGACACTCACCAGGGAAAATTTGCCAAGCAGGTCAGCTTAGAGCAGTGTTAGAAACCCGTGGGATGCTTGCTCCATCCGTGAGACTATAGACCCAAAAGTTTCACCTTGCTTTATGACACGATGAAGCTGGGCTGACTCAAGGGACTTGAGCATAACCATCCTCAGGCAGTTCTGCAGGAAAGACAGCATCCAGCACCTGAGAACATCCCTTCTTCTTTGCTTCTCCAGGTCTTTATCTCAATGGAGTCATGGTATCCCCTGACCAGGTACCAGCACCCTGGAGGAGGGTGGAAGGAGCAGGGAGGGACAGAGCCCCTTCCCACTCCTCTGTCCTGGAGCTGTGTTTCAGGCAAGCATAATTTAGTGGGACATGCCCAAACCCAAGAGGTGGCCTGCAGGGACGGACTCCTGCAGCAGCAGCCCCAGTCTAGCCCATACGACGTAAGAACCAGTCGCTCTGAGCCATGCTCTCCGATGCGTACCCAACCGCTGTGCACAGCGTTCGCCAGGCCATGGCCATGCCCTGCGTTTCAGGCAGGCTAGGGGACTTCGTGGTCTTGCTAGGTTGCCCTGCTGGAAGGTGCTACATCTAAAAGAGCAACAATATAGGATCAGTCTTCCCAATTAAGTGAGGATAGCAGATGACTATAATAATAACAACAACAACAATAATAATAAATAATACAAAAATTAAGAGTGGCTTAGCATTCCCATCTTCTGAGAATGTGACTCAATGTTGTTGTAGAGAAAATAGCACTTGACAAACCTGATTTAGTTCTTTGAGGAGATTACAGTTACCTGATAAAGGTAACTACGCAGATACGCTATACTTAGATTTTCTACGAGGGGATTGAGCTAAAACCATGACATCCTGCTTAAAAAATAGCACAGAATAGTATGAAGCAGAGGATATGTGAGACAGATTGAGAGCTGGATAACTGACAGATCTCAAAATGTTGTTTGCCAGTGAGGACTCATCACCGAACAACAAATTCCAAGCAGGTTTGGGACTCAGCCCTGCTTTATCCTATGCTTTTTTTCAGTGATCTGGCAGGTAATGTAAAATGACCCAGCTTTGGTGGCAAGGTGGTTGATGAGGCAGCCTCGCCAGGGGACGGTGACCACCGGGTGAGGAGGTTTCACTTGAGATGTTCTCCTGCAGCCGACGCTCTGAGGTACGGGGAGGGAGGAGGAGCGGGGCTCAGCCCTTACAAGCGGGACTGGCCACATGCAGCAGAGCTCCCGAAGAAGGACTGGAGGGCACTGTGGGTGAGTGGTCCAGTGCAAACACCTCTCCTGGCATGCTGACAAACAGGGGCAAGGGCTGCCTGCGGATGAGCACACAGGGAAGGTAGTACGTAGGATCAGGGAGGTTAATTTGCCTCCGTATAAAGCACGGAGACTAAAGTGGGTAAGATAACACATCCAGGCCCGGGGCTCACATTTTAATATTCAAAAGGTGGTTAAAGTGAGGGCAGGAAGGAGCCACAGAAATGAATTACGGAGTAGAGAAAATGCCTTAGAGCGAGGTACTGAAATTGTTCGATCTGTTTCATGCCCCTAAAGGGGGAAGGAGGGGAAAATTGAAGGGTGAGTTAAGTTCGGTATATAAGTAATTTCATCGGAGGAAAATAGGGAGTGGGACAGGACTATTTAATGTAGTAGAGAATAGCATAAACACAAACCGCCACTGGCTAGAAGCTGAAACCAGACAAATTCAAATTAGCGCAAGGCGCACGTGTTTAACAAAGAGGTGATTAACCACTGGAACAAATGACCAAAGGGAGGGGCAGCTTCTCCTTTTCTCAATATCTTCAGATCGTGACTAGACACCTTTCTAGAAGAGATGCTTTAGGTTAGCGCAAGTCACTGAGCACTGGTAAGGGGCAGCAAGGTAAAAGCAATCGGTCTGCCCTCCGTGGGTCAGATTTCACAGTCTAATGATTCCCTCTCACCTAAATTCTCTCAGTCTCTGGCACCAAACCACTCTGCATATAGAAATGCCTTGTTCATCCGCACAGCGCCCTGTGTCACCCTTGTTAGCACCCTGTTTCTTAGTGAATTTATATATGAAGCCCGTGCCAGAGCTTGGTGTAGAATAACTCCTGATTCCCACCTGAATGTCTTGACTTCAGACACTATCTTCCCTGCAAGAACCACAAGATTATATCTAGGTCATGCAGACTTTCCCCCAGAAACAGCCTCTGGGTATAACAACAGTGTGGCAGATACAGCATCAGATCATGCATTAGTAGATGTGCTTGTAAAGGTTATGCCTCCTAGGCATCGGCTTGGGCTGGGAAAAGAAGCTTCACTCCTCTCCCAACATGGGCAGCAGTACATTGACACGCTACCCTAACGTTTGTGATCTGTCCCTCATCCTGCATCGTTTAGGTTGTTTGTCCTGTACAGCATTTTACTAGGTGGTTAAGAACAAAAAGGGAAGAAAACGTGTTGTATTTTAATGCCCATAGCAGGGCTGTGGGGGGTAACTGGGGAGAAGGGGCTTTACGTTAAAGTTCCCCTTGAGTTACTCACACGTGCATGCAGTCTGCATTACTGCTGAATCACTTTTTTTTAAAGCCAGCACACTATACACGTGAAAATATAGCACTACCATGGTCTATAAAGGGTCAAGGCCTCACCAGCACATGCAAAGAAGGGGGAAGTTGTTCATGTAGCCATGAAGAATGTGTTACCTCCTGTATCCTGTTCAGTTAAATGGAACCCAGAGTGGGTACCCAAGTTAAAAATATCTACATAGTTTATATAAAAACATCTATATATTTTTATGTATAAATTCAACCTATCTACCTCTTCCCTTCAAATACCTTAGGCTGATGCCCATCAGCAAATGACCCAAGCTCTGACAGTCTCTGCCCTCCATGTCTGCTACCCCAAAGAGAAAACCCTCCAAGCCCAGTGGGCAGGGGTCCTCCAGTTTTGGGTCCTGTCTCCCCCAACCCAGACGTGTTGGTCGGACCAGTGACCATAGGGCTTTCTTGAACCCTATACTGGCTGGTGAGCAGTGCGTGGGATGACACATGCTCGTGTCTGTGCATTGTCTCTGTCCCTGAGGAGCCTTTGGTTTAGGGCTCTGATGCTGGTGTCTGCATTCGTGATGAGTGAGCTGTAAGTCCCCAGCCAGCTCTGCTGGGTCCACAGACACTGTACTAGTCATGGGACCCACTTCAGGAAAGAGGATGGGATATTCGAACACCTCTGTGTCCTAAAAGAGAGGTATTCTGGTGCTCGTCGCCCATGAAACCCAAAATATGTATGGGATACCTGCTACAGTCACAGTCTACTCAATTTAGCTGGAAGTCAAAGAGACCAGTGTTTCCCAGCCACTCAGGCTCTTCCAAAGATCCCAACTGACACGACTGCACCACACAAGCTGCATGTGTGAACATACTTCCTCGCTGGCGACTTTGCCGAAGCGTCATCACCATACAATGCCGGTGCTTATGGAGCATATTGCCATGGGATAGTTTCCATTTGGCGGGGTTACTGTGGAACAGTTTTGGCTCTGACACAAATCAGAAGCCTCCAAGTTCTGCCTGGTGGTGCATGGGGAAGACTTCAAGAGGATGACCTGGGATGGAGATGGAGAAACAGAATTGCTGCTGGTGCATAGCAGAGTCTGGGTTTCCATAGGACCTTCTGCCTGCTGCCCAGACGCTCTGTGCCCAGGACCAGGGTGCCCGGCGAGGCAGGATGTTCCTCTCCACAGGGGAATTTTCCTCCATTGCGATCAGGAAGGATCCGGGCCCTTCGTCCCACCTGTGCTCGTGCCAAGGGCCAGAGCACAGCACAGCACTAATCCAAGGCTGGTTTCTGGGACAGATTGTTCAGCCAGCCCCTAGTGCTTAATGCATGATCTCACCCAATGGCCTACTTTTTCCAGTGATAGTGCTTTTCAGGAGCTTTGCAAAGCCTTTCACAGCGTCTAAGAGGTATCAAGATGTGAATCCTTCCCCCCATCGGCAAACCCAAGGGCCACGAAAACATCTTAGGCATGAGTAAGTGGCACTAGCTAATCTGACCTGCCTGGCAGCTCTGACAGAATAACACCAACAGTTCAGCTCCTGAGCGCGTTAGTCAAAATCTGACTCGCTCAAGTTGGGCAAACACCATCCTCGTTCAACACAACCGCCGTTGTGGGGAGGCAGAAGGCAAAAGAGCCACAGGCCTGCAGGTGGGGATGGGAGGGGAGAGGCGAGCTGAGGACCATGCCTGGAATCTCGCACACTGCTGCCCTGACAGAGGGAGGACGGGCATGTGGCATTTTCCGCTGGCATGCAAACAGCTGAGCCTATCTGATATCTGGCACACAAGTGTTTGGCCTGCTATTTACCAGCTCGCAAACAGATAAAGATGCAGCGGGGGTTGCTCACAGCTTCCCCACAAAAGGGAAGAGGGAGAAAGAGAGAGACACGGGGGGGGGGGGGAATCACAACCCAAAAAAAGAGAACAGGAGCGGGAGTGAGAGTTGTCGGTGCCCGCAAGCACTCGCTGGAATAATAGCAATAATCACTGTCATCCGTAAGAGGCTCTTGCGCCAGGTTCTGCCTCTCCCCCTCCCTCTCTCCCCTCGCCTTGCTGTCTGAGTCACTGGATCTGAGTCACACTCCTGTTCTATTCCTGTACCCTTCCCTTCAGCTGGGGATGTAGATTTGTTTTGGCTGGAACGATCTGGGCACAGGAGGGACCATCTGCTGCTAGTTCTTGCTTGCTTTGCTCTTGTTTCTTTCCCAGAGAAGGGAAGTGAGTGCTGCCATTGCAATAATTCACAGAGAGCATGCTGGGAACATACACCCCTTACTGTACAGCCAAGGACTGCCATTTGTCATGTGAAGGCTCATTATCCGTGGTTGACCCTGAGCAGTTGTCTCCACGTGCTTAAGCAAGCGACTCTGACAAAATCACTTCCCCACGTACCAGCTCTTTCAAAGGAGGGTGTTTTTCCTTTGGTCAAACCCCAAACAGTTTTTATGGGTGACGGCAGTGCAGTGGTGGGACCCAGTGCGGTTGGTACAAGCCTCTATCATCGCTGTGATGAAGGAAAGGCGCACAAAACAACCTGACGGCATGCAGAGACGTGCTGTTAGTATGAGTGGCGAATGTTATGACGGAAGGAGTGCTCCCTTCTGGTTTTCCCGTCAGTAGCAGCAGCCACAGTCAGTGTGTGCGCCCTGTCTTTTGCTGCAATACTAGTAATTGGCAGTGGTGAGGAAATGCGGATGACTTAATGTCTAATTCACCACAACCAGTGTCTTGGCTGATTCCTGCATCCACAGCCTGAATGGGAAAGTCGGCAGAGCAAAGGTGCATAAGAGAAGAATCCACCAAAGAGCTGAATAAATGATGGACTGGATGATGGGGCCGAATGAGCAAGAGCAAAAGTCTGGGAGAGAGCAAAGTCACACTACAGGCATGCCAGGGTTTTCAGGAGTGACCAGGCCTTTTAGAGGCTCCGTGTCTGGGACATCTCTCTGGAGGGATCTTTGAAGGATGTAGCAGTCAGTGCTCAGACCTGGTACTCAGCGCTCTCCAAAGGAGAGGCTGCTCCTGTGAGCTCTGCCCAAGCATCCCAGGAATGGAGTCCCCACAATGAAGAGTTCCCTTAGGAAAGCTTAACCCTGAGGCCGTGCAGCTCAACCAAGTATTTGCCAGACCTGTTTATGGAGGAGACAACAGAAGGCGTTGCTTCATGCCTGAAAGAGAACCCAGCTGTCCATTCAACAAGAAAGCCTGAATCGTGGCCCCTCTGGAAAACCAAACCAACCAAATCAACCTCATGCTTTTCATTTACAGTCCATGAAGGCTTGTGAACTTAACCTAAGCTCATGAAGTCCTAGAGCACTCTGTAGGTGAGTGATCCTGCAAGCCCTGAAGACACATCCGTCTCCAGTGATACCTTTCTCAGTCTCATTCCTTTCTGTCCGTCCTGAACAATTAAACTGGGTTTCCCAGAATCCCAGAGTTTTAAAATGCTTTAAGTAGCCCATCCCAGGGGGGAGAGCACTCAAACGCCTGTGGATCAGGGAGATCTCAGCAGCAGGCTGACTGATGATATCTACCACGCTAATGCCATCCCACCTGAAGATCAGGGTTGTCAGCCAAACCAATTCTCTGAAGAGTGATCTTAGCTCTAATTTCAGCACAGTGGCAGCTCTTTTTGAGGTAAGGATGCTCCAAAAGCAGTCTGGTGGTCTGGGCATTGCTCAGAGGGGCTGGATGTCAACACGTGCAAAACCACCACTCCCATGGTACATGGGTCACATCAGCATCTACGGTATTTGTGACATTAATGTCTTTAAAGCAGAAGGACATCAAATTACCAAAAGGAGCTGACTAAAAAGGTCTGGGCCAAATTCTCTACGGGTGGACAATGGCCGCGTAATTCTTAATGGAGCTACAACAATGTGATTTACCCTCCCCACAAGTGATGGCTAGACACTCACATCACACTTCCACCCAAGCTAACTCTATTTTGCTCTGGGTCTGAGTCATCTGCCCAGGCAGAGACAAGATGCTTCATCTCCGAGTGGCTGAGACGGGCACCCGTTTATTAAGGTTTGCCTTGCAGGTGTGCCCTAGCCAGGACCCCTGGCTCTGAAGGCTGCCAGCACAAGCCACCAAAGGACGGTCCCTGCCTCAAAAACCTTGCAGTGCATGCAAATGCCACCGCAGGTGCTTCCTGACTTCTCTAGGGGCTGGACACAAGTTACAGCAAAGAAGGCTGCAGCCGGGCAGGAGGAGTTCATAGGAGAGACAGGTTAATCACCCAACCTTTTCTGGGGTGCTGGTTTATTATTTTCAGTGCTCTCATTCAATCCCAGATTATGCAAAACCATCCAGTCTCCAAAGAGGGTCCCGTCCCACTTCACCACTGCCTGCTGCTCCCATTCCTGCTTCCAGCATGCCCTTGTCCCAGCAGAGAAACCCTGACCCCACTGGGCCTCTGGGACTGACTGTGCCAAGTTGCCCCTCAAGCTCAGCCAGTCTCTTCCAGCTGGGATTTAACCTAGATATATTTTCTGTTTTCTACAGCCTTTTCTGAGGGAATTCTCTGAAAGGGATGATGCAGGGCGTAGCTCCTGACCCCTTGCTTTGGCCATGTCCATTTGAGATGGCCACCCAGTGCAGCTGTGCTCACTCTAAGAGACATGGAGGGGGAGTTTTGACCTATGCCAACTAAAGAAGCATGTTAATTGCTGTTATGGTTGTGTTCCTCCTCTTTGTGCAGGAGATGTTTCCCGTGTGCTCTCCCCTATGCGTTATTCAGCAGCAAGGATACCCAATTTCTCCCAAAGATACAAGAGAAACCAAAGACCAGTCTGGGGTCTTTGGTGACATTGCTTTCTCCTTAATGCTCCTTTCCTCCTTTTTGCATCCTCTCTCTCCTGTCCACCAGATTTTACCCTTTCCATACCTCTGAAACCTGAGGCTGATTACACTCAGCCCAAAGCAAAGTGTGAGCAGAGACAGCTGATCCTTGCTGGTCTGCGTTTCTCATCCCAAGCACACTAAGGATGACATCCTCCGCATTTCTCCTTTTCCCAGGCATGCTTTGGGACACCCTGGAATTGCAGTACATGCCAGTCGCTGAGATTTACAGCTCAGCAAGTTTAACCTTAGATTCTTTGAATAATGCGCACACGTCTTGCTAAAACTGGTGCGTTCAGTGAAGGCTTGACATACTATCTTATGCAGCTGTATTAAAAAAACCCATGCTGCTTCAACCATAATAACCCAGGCATACATTATATCTCTAACCACAAGTCATAGCCCAGTGCTGTCCCTTAACTGTAAAGCCTCCCATCTGCAGATCTGCTGCGTCTTCAGAGTTTGGTTTATTTCTGACTAAGATTGCTCGAACAGCAAATGTAAGATAAGAGGCTAACACATGGATTGTAGACCCAGAGAGGTGCAGGAAGTTAGCGGCAGCCGGTCCGCCATGCATTTGCTTCGGAATTTGCCAAATAAGACACATGTGTTGACTAGAAAATAATTATTGTTACTGCTGGCCTAACTGATCAAGTGTAAAGTACACAGCCTGCTTTCCCCTTCGCTGAGCACTGAAAGCCTCACTGGAGGGGGCTCAGGCTGGCAAAGGGCAGTGCGTCGTGTTGGGCCTTTGCCTGCCTACAGAGGGTCCCAAGATTTTTGTCCTCCAATTTGTGGGACTAAGGGGATCCTATGAGAAAATGTCGCATTTGCTGCTGCTGTACCCTCCAAAATCCAGACCTGCCTCAGCAAGGTTGGACTCACCAGAGAATCCAGAGTCATGAGACCTTTGCAAAATGTATGTGAATCATCCAGTTTGCACAAGCATTTGTCACATCGAGAGTGATAACATGCAGGATCAGCCTGATCCCTAAGAGCAACCATGGAGATCTGTGCCCCACGCAAAACTTTTACAACCAGGGCTAAGGTTTTTCCCCAGAATGGCACACCACACTGCTCCTGGACACATGTGCTCATGTATCCTGTGAACCTTGCCAAAACCTGGTGAGCAAAATAAGTTTGACACTCTGTGAAACCCAGAGAGAGGCTCAGACCTGGGGACGTGGGAGGCAACCGAAAGGCAGCTCTGGCTTCTGCCATGCCCAAACTCCTCGTCCAGAGCAAAGAAGTGTTCATCCTGATGCTTTGCCATCTGATGCACATTAAAATAAATTCGATAGCATTGTTGCCCTGGACTTGCACAGGATGCTCAGGATTTCATGCTGCAGCACTTGCAATTTCATCCATCCAAAGAACAGCCCACAAAGTGACTGGAATTTATTAAACCAAGATCAAACAATAATAAGAAGTTTTTGGAACAGCCTGGATGAAGATGAACAGACTTTGAAAGCTCGGACAGCACGAGTCGTATCCATAGTCCTGAAACAGCAGGAATCAGGAGCAGCTCCTCCAGTGAGGCACAGTGGTAACAGCCTGATGCAATTCACCTCTAAGGCAGGACTGATGCTTGGGCATCGGTGAAATCAGACCCTTTGTTTCTGAGCGATGACAGCTCCGAAGTTTTAATGTTTGTAGAGAGATGTTTTCACCAAATGTGATACACAGTGATTAAAATAATGAGCTGGAACAAGCCGAAGTTATAATTGCTCCTTTTCCTCCCCTCCCCCGAGTCAGTCTGAGCGCTTCGTTAACTACCTTGATGAACCAATCAAGAGTTGGCTAAATCAGGGAAGGAGCAAACAAACCCTGGGAGACATCCCTACAAGAAAAGGCATAATCTGGACACTGAGCTTTGAAGGCAAGCTGTATAATGAGAGCTGACTATATCTCAAAATCCATGTTAGCTTGAATGAACTTATGTAATAAACATTTATCACAGAACATATGTCACTGAGCACCTGCCAGACTTCAGGAGTGGAGCCAACGCAGCTTGAATCGTATATGTATTAAAAAAAAAAAAAAGGAACTTGGCGGCAGGAGGCTGGCAGACGCTTTTACTAGAAAAATCAGAAGTGATTTTGAGAGGAGCAGAAATTTCCTGAAACCTCTCACTCTGCGTGGGAATATCGTACTTGGAAAAAGCCACAGGCTGATTAGCCTGCATGGGGTGGAGGGAGCGGGATGAACTCCTCTGCTCAGCCCCTCCGGAGCGTGTCCCCCCATCCCCACCACCCCTGGGCTCCCCGTACGTGCCACTGGCCGTGGTTGGGATGAGCGATGGGGAGCCACGCCATGCGGAACATGGTTGGGGGGCTCGTGCCTGGCTCTGCCCAAGCAAAAAGGCAACGCTGGACGTGGAGGGCGGCTGCTGGAATAATAGGGAGTGTAGGTGCGAGCAGAGCTGGATAGTGAATCTGTGGCTATGCAGAGGGCACCGCCAGGAAAGGGGTAAAGCTACCGAAATCCGGGGGACGTTAGCACCAAAATCAAGCAGAATGAGGTGGTCAAGGGACAAATGGGGGCAGTGAGGGGGAAGGCAGTTCAGAGCAGTGGCATTCAATAGAAATTTCATCACCAGAAAGATAGGGCAAGGTGGTGCAGGGGCTTGGGCAGGGCAGCATGAACCTGGCCTGGGACTTTCTTCCTGGGACAGTGCTCCCAGGGAAGTGGAGGCAAAGCACCAAGGGGCCTGGGACAGACGTTTCTATCTGATACAATAATGAGGACCAGGGCAAGCAGGGAAAGGCTGTGCCAGTCGTGAATCGCTAAACTTCAGACACAGGCTGGCCGTGAGAAGCTAGAGGGAGCTGCGAAGCAAAGGTGATGGAGGCAGGTGAGAGGAGACGATGGGGATGGCCTTGCTTTGCCACCCATGGGCACGTCTGCACCGCGCCGTACTTTGTCCAGAGCTGCCCTGTGCACGCTCTCTCAGGTGCCTGCCGTGGGGCATCGGTGACAGCACAGTCCCTGCTGGAGGTGACAGACCTTGTTTCCCCACAGCACTGTTAACTCGGGCCATGCAGGAGATGAGGGGGACCGTCCTGCTCCCACGCTGTGTGTCAGCAGCGCGGGAACAAGCTCGGGTGTCTCTGAAGGGCAGCGCCTGGGCACTGAAGCCAGACCCTGAATTTCCCGTCTATCACACTTGTGAACTGACTGCCAAACCCAGCCCTGGGGAGCAGGCTCTCCGGGAAACAGAGCGAGGTTTACCTTTGCAGTAGATATTCTCATCTTTTTTTCTTTTTAACTTGTTACGGGCTCTTCCTGGCATATGGCTTCAAGCCTGATGAACTCTGCAGAGCTACTACAGGTTGAGGAAGGGGAGCAGAGATGATTAGTATGCATAGTAGGGGAGAAAGCTGCCCCAGGACACGGTGAAAAGAAAGGTCCCCAGAAAGCTGATACTATCTTTAAAGTCCAGCCTAGAGTTGGAGAGGAGGGAAGAGAGAGATTTGCTGGTCAGACTGTCCAGACTACACCTGGGTAAATCCAAACCCCACTTCCCTCCTGCTGTCTAACTTCAGCACTTACATGACTGCCATTATCATTGTATATGAGCACCATGGGATGCTTCCATGTTTTTATTATCGTTTTTCGCTGCTGCAGGTGTCCTTCCTTTTCCCTGAAGCTATAAATGAGAATGAAGCCTTGGGAAAGATAAAAAGCTGATCCCCAATTGACCCTTTGGACTGCTGACCCTAACTGAAGTGACTGGGGACTTGCCACCTCACTATTAACAAATAATCTGCCCTGCCTTTGGGCTAGAGCCAAGCACCAGCGGCCAGCCCAGCACATGCCCAGGGGGATTTTGCCCAACCCCATTCATTTCAGCGGTCCTACACTGACTTAGACCAGCTGGGGATCAGGCCCACTAAGTGCAAATGGGAAGACTGGAAGAAAGCAAGAGAAAGAAGAGGGAAGAAAGATGGGGCACTGACCTAGCGAGAGTGCAAGGAAGAGTGCGTGAGGGCAGTGTCAATGCTGTCCTTCTGCAGGGAGCTGCTGGCTGTTCAGAGGAGCCTAAGGCTGAAGAGGTTGACTCAGATACTCAAGGCACGCATGCCACTTCATCTCCCCAAACGGCTGATCCCAGCTGCTCCAGAGGAAGGCAAGAGCTATCTGGAGAGAAAACTCTCACTAACCACCTGATGGTACAATATTAATGATAAACGCTTCATTGTTATCGCAACTCTCTCTGCTGCACTGATCCAGGGGCTTTCAAGAACATGCATCCAAGCTGGCTCTGCCACAGGTGCACAGCGTTCGCCTGGGTCACAGCCTGCTTGCTGACCTTCAGCTAGTTATGGGTTTGTGCCCTGCAGTCACACCACTTGGTTTTTTCCACTTGATTTTTTACCCCATCTCTGGGGGAATCCGGATGCTGATCCCGTCTGTGTGTCAGATTCTCTGCTGTATCTCACCACAGGAATTGCTTCAATAAAGCCCTGCTAAAGCAGAGCTCCACTAGCTGTGGTGGTTCACAGTTGTACATTTCTTCCACAAGTGTTGAACATAGGCTAAGGTTACAATGGATCTGGCATCAGTACCTCCTTAGATTGAGGGTCTTTTGTATTTTAAAATTAGGTTTTTTTAAAAAGTCTTGCTGAAGATTTGTAGACGGAAATTATACTCAGAACAAAATAAAAATGATGGTGCAGAAAGGAAGGTTTTTCTGAAAAAAGTTCAAGAGACATCCTTCTCTCTCTCTCCTTCTCAGCTGCCAAACACTGTTGTTCCCCCCAGCTCCCCCCCATTTTTGGATAAAGAATGTCTGTTTTGAGTAGCCAAAACTAAACAGAAGTTAAGCTTTCCAGGTGGGAGCTGGGTTTCCTCAGCAAGGAGCTGACGTTGTCGCCCAATGGCCCCTTCCAGCAGGCCCAGCTTGTTTTACCATTTCTGGAACTGGGTGATTAAAGGGCAAACCCTTCCTTTCCGCGGTGCCGCACTGTTTGGAAGATGTTTTACTCATCTGCCTAACCATAACCTACATCGTGATAATTAATGAGTCAACACGTCTTTCTCCATGTGACAGCGACTGGCTGCCGGTGGCTGGAAACAGGTAAGGCGCCCAGTTAGGCGGGAGGGTGACGGCACCCACACGGACACCCCCGGTTCCCGGGGCTGACTCTGCACTCCCACCCCCCCGAGGAGTCTCCACTGGGGGTGGCCATTTCTTGCAGCGTAGGGGGGACATAGTTCACCTACCAGCTACGACAAAAACACCCGACCCGTCAGCCCGGTGGGGAAAGAAAGAGGCATGAAAGTGAGAGGAAGTGGAAAAGATCAAGGCGAGAGCTCAAGGCGACAAGCTCACCACCGGAAAACAATAAAAATAAATACGGTCAGAAATAGCATAACTGACATGCAAAGGAGATCAAAACAGGCCCTCAAAATATCTCTTGGGGGGTGGGGGGGGCAGGACGGGGTGTCTACGGTGGACGCCACGGTGCAGCCAGGGGACATGCTGCGGGTGGCAGCGACAGGCGAGTGTTGGCCGTCCCCTGGCCACCTCTGCATGCTGCCTGGCTCCCCAGCTTCTGACCTACAGGTCTCTGGAGGCTTTGGTCCCTTGGGAGATGAGGAGCACTTCGTGCCTTCCCCAGGGCATCAGAGTGCACGAGATGCTGCCAGCATCTCTCAGCCAAGGATGGTGCAGGGGCTCTGCTGGGAGTGTGGACGCTATTCCAGTTTGGCCCATCCCCGTTTGCCCAAGCGTTCCTCTGGAACAAAGAAAAGCACTTGGGTCCTGTTCCACTTGCTCCAGCATAAATTCAGAGCATGTCCGCTTTAAATCAGCAAAGAGACTGGTCAGAAGGGAAAGGAGAATCCCGTTCTCCAGGGTTTGCTTTGCTGGAAAGTTCGACTGCTCTCAATTTGCCTCAATGAGAGTGCTAAGGTCTTAAGGTACTGAGGCATTTAAGCGTGCTCTGACCTTTAAACAAAGACAAGGCTCCTGAAGTCAGCATTGTTTTGCAGTAGGTTGCTCCTGTGCTTAGAGCTGAGCACACCCTTAAAGACTTACTCGTGCTGTGTTCTAGGCATGTGTTTCAGACTGCTGTGAGCGCAGCACCAGAGAGCAGGGCTAGAGGTCCTGCCGGTCCATCCCAGCTCTGCTTCTGCCCAGCGGTGTGACTGATAGCACGCAACCAGCTCTGCTGCCTGTCTCTGAGGAGGTTTGGTCTCCTGAAGCACCGAGCACAGCCTACACAAAAAAAAAAAAAAAAAAACAACCAACAAAAAACAGAGAAATTACATCAAGCGTGGTTAGATCTCCAGAGGAGTCCTTTGGGATAATCTGCCCAAACTTGCAAGACTTGGTTGCAGGCATGCTGCTGTTCTGGTGGCTTTCTAGTGCCATGTGAATGAGGGAGGAACACTGTGACTGCCACTCAAGGACAGCAAACTGTTTAAACCATAATGCCATATTCCCATCTGGTGCTCTGAAATGCATGGATGCCCACGGACGTGTTATCCTTCATTCGCTCTATAACGAGCACATGATATAGAGTTTTCTCCAAGGAGAAGCAGGGTGAGCGAACATAGTCAGTGAATGTCAGCG
Source organism: Aviceda cuculoides (assembly GCA_035590195.1). Lineage (NCBI taxonomy): Eukaryota > Metazoa > Chordata > Aves > Accipitriformes > Accipitridae > Aviceda > Aviceda cuculoides. The sequence continues at coordinate 30,810,543 of JAVJGG010000085.1, forward strand.
TGTATCTTGGGAGTTTAAAAGGTAGGGCTAAGTACTAAGGATTAATTATTATATCTGCTTAATGATGCTAGGGATTTTTAATATTATTATTTTTGTGTGTTGCCTGAGCCAGGACCATGGCAACAGGAAGGCAAGAGGACCTGCCTGGGCCATGCCCAGGTTTATATATTGAATACAGAAATCACAGTGACAAAATGTTGGGGAACGTGGGTCCTGGATGGGCTGGGCTCCACCTTGGCTGGCAGCAGGGACTTCCATCCTCTGGCTCCAGACATTCTTGATCAGAGGTGGGGGGACTTCTAATCCTAATGCAAAGCAGGCTGCTCTCCTTGAAACAACTAGCCAAAAATGGGCAGTCCACAGCCCTGGTCCTGCAAAGACACTAATTGCATCAGGACTTTGATACACCAAAACACCACTGTTTGTGTGCTTAAATTTTGCTGCCTTGGGCAATGAAATGAGGCCGGAGGGAGCTGGACACTGCCTATTCTTGCTCCTTGAATATCAACTCACGCTGAAGTAAAGTAGAAGTAACATGCTCCTAAATGTGAAAGGGCAACATTTTTTTGTATTCATGGCTTCACAAAGCAAGGCAGAATTTTGCCTGTGTGTTAAAGGAAGTTTAATAAAGGTTTAATTAAGTGCCTCAATCTAGATTTAGATGTTCTCACTTCTAGTGTTGGAGCTTGAAGCTGTTAGTCATTAATACTCATCTCAGGTAACCTCCACCACCCTCAGCCCCTCACCTGACGCATGCACACACTTGAGAAAGATTGCTGATATCCTCTCCGAAAAGGAATGAAATCACAGTGTGATATTTTGATTTCAAGGGCATCAAAGTAATGCAAAATAATTATGGGATCGGGAGGCTCTGATACCACCACCACAAGGCAGCTCTTCTTGTCTCTAGATCTCAAAGCACGTTGTGAAGGAGATCCAGATCGTTCCTCCTCTGTTCAAGTCAGAGAAACCGAGGCACAGACCATTGAAGAGATGCAACCCGCTGGTCTGGGATAGAGTCCAGGCTCAAAGCCAGCTGTCCCAGCCCCAGGCTAATGTAACAGTCATTGACCACGCTTCTCCCTAGAAGAGAGAGATGGAATCAGCCATGGACAGGAGATCTCTCTGTATGTGTGTGTTTGTCTGTGGGTACACATTTTACAGAGAGAGGGATACCAGACACAATAACAAACAAAGAGGAAATCAATTCTACGGTCAGCTGGGACAGCAGGTCCTGCTTTAGCTGGTTGGAGTTTAAAGGGCAGCAGTGGACACAGGAAAATGCTTTGTAAGGGCTGGAACAGTAACCAGATTTTTTCCTGAGATTATTTCACAATATTTGTAGTTCTTGTTTGCTGTGCATGAGATTAGGCAGAGACATCTGATCCCCAATTTGTCCTTTTTAGCAGAGGAGAGTACTCCAAACCTGCAGATGGGGAGAGCCCATGGTCGGAGCTGCTCCACTCATTCACAAATTACTGATCTTCAGCAGAACAGAAAAGCGAATAGAAATGATTCTGTATATTTTAAAAGAGTCTTGTGGAAAGTGGAGGAATCATTAGCAAATCTCCATGTGGGGCTGGTGGTTTACTGCTAAAGAACAGAAGGTACAGGTCTCTTAAGGTTATTAATAAAAGCAGCAAGCGTTTCCTCTGCTTACTAGTCTGAGTATGTCCAATTCTTGTTGTGGGAAGAATGCCATGCCCTGATGAGGGTTATTACAGGGATCACCTACATGTGCAGAGAGATCCCGCTGCATCTGGGAAAGGTTTGCCTGCTCCCCAGAGATGCTCTGGGTCGCCAGAAACCTGAAGCTCAAACAATCAAAAATCGCTTTTCCCCTTCTTCCCCTTTCCCTTCAAGGCTGGAGGGACCGCGCTGCTGGAGTACGCCCAGTGCTCCTGGGACCCTGTCCCGAAGGCGATTGCTCCAGACAGTGCTGGGGTTTGGGATGCATCATGCACCCCGGGGAAAAGCAGAGCTCGAGGGAGATGCACAGCATGAAGTGCCACGCTGCGGTCACAGTTACTGGGTGTCTGTGGGCTAGAAGCCTCTCTGAGTATCGCAACAACTCTCTCAAGATGACTGTGCTGGTAAGTGTGATATCAAGAGCTGTGAGGCTTTGCCCCTGGAAAGTCGTGGGCATTAAGGCTCCGGGTTTGGTTCAGAAAGCTCTTCTCCTCCCTCAGGAGCGCTATGACTGAATCAACGTGAACGGACTCGGCCTTTCAGCTAGTTTGCAGATGGGGAAACTGAGGCACGAAGAAAAGTGACTCACTCCGTCGGTATCTACCAGTCAGAAACTGGTCTAAGGGACAGAAGCCAGGAGAAAAGTCCTTGCAAGAAAACACAGTTTTCTCTAAGCAAGGTAAGCAGTTTTCTTTAAGCACTCAAGCCAGGGGCAACCCCAGTAGCTTGCAAAAGTCCTCCCGAGCCCACAACCCCACCCCGAGCCTCTCCCAGGCAGCGTGGCGTGGCTGTGCAATCACCCTGGCAAGGCGAGAGGAGGGTGGGATGGTCCAGGGACTGCTGGCAGCCTGCAGGGCAGGGGAAGGCATGCCCACGTCTGGCCTTGGGCTCCCAAGACCTCTCTTGCTCTCTGCAGCGGCACCGCAAGCGGACGAGCGGTGGCTTCACGGGAACAGCCCCACAGCGGTGCAGGGACCTGCCTTCCTCACGTCCCCGCGGCCCTTGCACCTTGTCACAGGTTTCAAGGTCACTTGATATTCCCCCCACTGAGACCAGAGGTGTTTTAGTATCCTGGGTCTCATCTGGAAGGCTTTGTCTCTTCTTGGTTTTGGTGCCAGCCCAAATCTCCGCTGGTGCAAAAACCGACATTGGCACAAATGCTCCACTGCTGTTGATTGCCTGGGGAGCCCAGGCCTCGGGCCTTTCCCCTATCAGTTCTGCCACTAGATTGATATCTGCGCTTGAACAGGAGCAGGGCGCTCAGAGATACATCCGAATGCGAATGGGACCCTTGCCAGTAGTGGAGAATCCATCACGGCCCTCCAAGGCTGTGCCAGTGGTTAATTAAGGCTCCTGATAGAAACACACCTTATGCCTAATCTGCGTTTGTCTGGCTTCAGACTGCAGCCGCTGGATCTTGTTTTACATCCCATAGCTGGGCAGGCCCGGCATTATTCAAGTCCTGTACCACCTCACCTCCCAGCAGGACTTCCCTGGGCCTGGGTTGCCCTGGGCATCTCTTTCCCCTACCCAGAAATGTTGCCTGGGTGGAAGGTGAGGGCTTCAGACTTTCGTTTGACATTTTGGATGCCAGACAGCCTATTCAGAGCTGTGTGGGCACGGGTAAGGGAGCTCACACGTGTTTCCCCAGGTTTAGAATGACTGCTCATGTCCTGAGGATGCTCTGCATCTGCCCAGTCTGTTCCCCGCACCTCAGACACACCAGAGTTCCCCTCCAGCTTCTGCAGAGGTCAGGGCAGAGCCGGGGATGCACTCACCGTTCTTCACTACGGGGCTTGTTTTTCTCTCTGTTCCTTCTCCGCACCCTCCCGAACCACCTTCTCCTTGAGGGTTGGGAAGCGGTACCCACCCCAGCACCGCAGGGACCCCAGCTGCCTGGCTCACCCTCCCCGCCACGTCCAGCTCCCGCTCTCCTGCATCCCCTTCCTCACACCCTGCTCCTCCCACGGGCAGCCCCTGCCTCCCGCTCTCCCTGCCTCCGCCTGGCTTCTCCCCTTGAAACACAACCCTTCGTCTTCCCAGCGAGCCTGTGTCCTCGGGGAACGCAGGCTGCTCGGCAGCGCGCGTGCCCTGATGGATTGATTCGGTTTGACTTCCTCCCGCGTGTTTTCTCAAGTTTCCTAGAAAGCCTTTTTCACTGGAGGCTTCCTGAACGAAGCGGGTGGCGCGTACGCGCACGTGTACGTGTGGGTCTGCGGGGCGGCGAGGAGCTGAATTGCCAGCCCCCGCCCTTACCCCCAGCACGGCGACGCGCCGTGCCAGCCCTGCGCATCCGCGCGGCGAGGGCTGGAGGGGTCTCGGCATTTGTGGAATGAGCATCTGGGAATGTGCATCTGATCCTCAGGCCACGTGAACAGGGGTCTAAAAATAATAACCAACTGCCGCTCCATTCCTCGGTAGCATCTGGGGGAGTTCGTGTGGGGAGGAGCATCCATCAGCCTCTAACACCACCCAGCAGCATCCCTCTGCTTCGCAGCCTGGATTTATGCATATAAAAGGGGTCAAAGGCTGCAAGCTAATTTTTTTAAAAGGGTTTCTCTCAGGGAGGGCTATGTTGTGAATTTTCTCCTACCTTACCCATCTGCTGCTGACCTGGCCTATTAAAAGATGCCCTGGTTTCGCGCTTGAAACCTCATTTGCCCTTTGCAGAGGAGCTGACACAAGTGCCCAGTGTACCAGTGAAAAGGTGACAGCATTACAAAAGGAAAGCTGTGAAGACCATCCCAGTGAATACAGGTGGAGACCACATTTTCAGAGCAGTCAACGCCTTCCCCTGCTGTAGAGTTTGAGCAGGGTCCAGCTGTAGCAGATACGCAAGATTGCTGGTGGGAATAGTCACTGCCTCGCCAATGCATTTTTGCATTTCTTTCAATCATCGGCTTTAGCTGTCCCACCCTCTCTGCGGTGGCACTGACCAACTGTGGGTGACAGAGCCAAAGAAGAGTCGCCTCTGGTGACAGCTTTGTTTAAACTTACTTGGTCTGTAGGGTTTCTTTTCCTCTCTCCTAATCCAAAAATAGCTTTACCCAGAGATTTCTTTCAGCAACTAAATGCCATTTCCAACCAAGCAACAGCAGCAGTGTACGGATCTGGTGCTGCACGGCTAGGGGAGAAAAGCTCAGCGGAGTCCAACCCAGCTCACACCTGGATTCACTTTGGTCCTCTGCAGGAGCTGGGCAGCACTGGAAAAGCAGATTATGGTTAAACCTCCCCGTGTCTGGTGTATTCCTCTGTAAAAATCAAACTGGTGTCACTCCTGTACTTCTTGGCAGAAGGTGAGGGAATGCCGCCACAGGGTTGCAGACAGCAGTACAGCCTGGCTGTGGTCCTTGGTGGATGCTGGCTCAGCCCCACGCAGGGGTTTCAACTTCTCTTTTTTCATCCCTCAACCAGCTCTGCTGCCCCAGGGGACACTGGAATGACCAAGGGCTGAGCAGTGACCGGTTTCTCTCATGACCTACAGATCAGAGAAATGGGCAAGTCATAGAAGCTGCTGAAGAACGGGAGAAAGGTTACTGCCAGCACCAGGAGGAACAGGAGGAGGGAAGGTGTCGGGAAGCACAGCATTCCTGCAACAACGCTCTTGCAGGTCCCCTGGCTCCCCAGAACTAGTGCTGTAGCAGTTCAGGCTTGCAGATGGGGTAAGTCCTCCAAGGCTGGGCAATTTGTGGCTTGTGGGCTGCCTGTGGTTCACAGGCTGTTTAAAGCTGGTTCTTGTGCCGGCTGAGCAGCAGTCGCTGGCGGGTGGGCTGCTGCGTAACCCACATCCCTGGCTGGGAGGCAAGGGGGTGAACCCACCAAAAATTATTTTGCTGGGTCGTGCAGCCACTGAATGCCTGTCCCGCCTGCTCCACTGGAGAGCCAGAGGAGCCCTGGGAGCATTAACTTCTTCCAGCATCATAGACATGTTTTGGTATCTTTGGGATGACACCACTGCCATGCAAGCGTGAAGGTGCCTTGGCTGTGGCCTGGTTTCTACCAAGAGCAAGGTCAAAGCAACACTTGCTCTGCGGAGCAGAGGTATGCAAAGTGGTGGGAGAGAAGCAGTAGATTGCAAAAGGGAGATGGCAACGTCAGGCTGCCGTGTTTGACTTTACCAATGGGTAGGGAAAGGCCTGGCTGGATAGAAGCTGCAACCACCACCAGGATGTGCTAAGACCATCCCCGAAATCCTTGCATGAAATTGGGTCTCCTGGGAAGCCAGCCTAGAACACAGGGTATATAATGCCCTGCCTGACTGGCAGCCCTGGCAGGTAAGGAGCAGCTTGAGTCATACCTGGGCAAGGTGTCCCCAGGCTGCGATAGACTCCCAGCTTGGGTGGGTCAAGGTGCAGTTGCCAAGTTCTGTGCCCCAAATTTTGAGGCAGGCCTGGATGCATCACTGGCAGAAGGCTGTGTGGGACAGAAGATGACAGCTAGCAGCCTGCTGGAGGAGACCCGGCTTGGCAGGGAGATCAAGGCCCTGGGAGTGGGAAGGAAAAGGAGAGGAACGAGGAATGAGAATTGGGCTGGGGTGGGGTGTGGGAAGCGGAGCTGAAAAGAAATATCTGAGAGTCTTTCTGTGGGAGGATGAGAACTGGATTCCCCTGGAGCTGGCAGACCCATTGAGCCCTGATCCAGATGTTTCCAGGGAGGCCGTGGAGGTTCTGCAGCTTCCCCACCCCGAGCCTTGCTCTCAGCAGTACCCAGAGGAGCTGGGGAATGACAGCAACAGCTCTGCAAGCTTCAACACCTCCCAGCTGCTATGAAACCTTGTGGAGGAGAAGCCCCATCTCCTTTACCATTTGTCAAATACAACCCCAGATCCGGCTCCTGGATGGTGGCCCCTTCCTTTGCATGGGGAACCAGGGGAGGGGACAGCCTGGACAAGTCCAAGGGGTACCTGGGGCAGCGTGGGAGCACCAGGGATGGGAGCAGGAGGGTTGCTGAGCATAGCTCGGAGAAGTGTGGTAGACCCACACTTAATTGCCTTGCCTGGCTGGAGGTAAGAGAGGTGATCTCAGGATGTGCAGGTCACCCTTGTATTTCTGCTACATGTGGTCAAAAAATGGTGTATTCCTTGTTTCTCCACCACTTTCCTCCTTATCCTTCCAGCCACTGAAAATATTCACTTTTTATTTGTAAATGTAAATCCCTCTGAGTTGGGAAATGTGCTGCGGACTCTCAGGTTGTAAGCCCTACGCCCTTTCGAGCTTGCCGGGAGGCGGGCTCCCCGCGCGCGCTATCTCCTCTCCGATCAGCTGTGAATCATGGACCATCGATGGCAGCGCAAGCAGAGGGAGAAAGAGATGTAATTACAATCCCCAGGGAGCGCTGCAGCCATCTCTCTGTGCTAAGCCTTTTGAGGTTTTTAGTTGTTCATTAAAAAGTCCCTAATTTCCTACTGAAGAAACAGGAGGAAAATTTCCGACTACGCAGTTCCCAACCTGTGGCCAAGCCACAGAAGATTTGCTGTTGCTTCCTGGCTCCAAACTCAAGAACCTGTCTAGCCAGGGACTGGTGTTCACAGCTGAGCCTCTGGAGGTGCTTCACGAGACTAGCCCAAAACGTGGCCCCCACCGGTAACACCACGCCGCTGCATGCTCCTGAATCCAGTTCATCCGACCGCTCCTGCTGTGCACACCAGGAACAGCTCCACAGAAGTGAATGGAGTTACACCCCTACACAACATGAATCACGTCCAGTGAGTCTGGAGCTGACCCTTGCGAGGAGCTCCTGAGGCGTTGCGTGAAAATTATTTATGGGTGGTTTTTACTGCCTGTAAGAGGATGTAGAAATCGGACAGCGCCCTTGTGGTTTTCTTCTGTAAAATTATGATCAAGGTTGCTATTTTGCTGCCCAAATATTTAAGCATGAGGCAGAAATCTTTACAAGGGCTACCACATTCCTTAGGTTATCTATATTGGTCCTGCCTGGGCCTATAAATTCTAGAGGGACTACCAAAGTAAATAATACTTTTGCCTGCACATATGTTGCTTCAGGGGAACTCCTATTTCCTGTAGCACAAAGGTCAGTAGGTCAGGGACCTACTTGCAAATCAATAGAAAATTACCTTTCAAGTGACACCTGCGTTAACCTTTGACTCTTGTTGGTCTGGATGAGGTTAAGGCCACTAGTCCCTATAAGGAGAGCCCTCCATTGTGCCTATGATTTATTTGCATTATCTGCTTTCCCTGCTTGATCTTTGGAGTTGCTGGCACAGTTCCCACACGGCATGTGGGGCTGTTTCTCTGTGCATTGGTCAGGGATGGCAGGAGATAGATACACAAGGCTGTGCTTTTTGCTGACAGGTGTCAGAAACAATAAGGAAAATGTATATGTTTGGAAATGAAAAAAAAACAACAAACCCCAAACCAGACAAAAACAGGAAGCAATTACAAAGACCCCCTGACAACATAAAGCTTTTCCATCTAAAAGATGTGTCCTTAGCTCAATCATTAATGACACACATAGGTCATTGAAAGTGAATGAGTTGTAAAACTCAAACTCACTTGCCATTAGAGCTGAGCTGGAAAGAAAATTACTGGATCCTACGGTCTCTAGACTGGTGTGCATTGCTCCTTATTTTCATCAGGGGCTGGTTCACACTTTGTATTTCTTTCAGCTTGCATGAGGAAATCAGACTTGTCATTTCACTCTGCTGGTTTCTTTTGCTCTCCATCCCTTTCACTGCTGCAAGCCAGTGCTGATCCACCAGGAGCAAAGAGTTCAGCAGAGCACCCCCTGCTTTTCCCATCTCTTATTCCACGGCAGCGCTCACACGTTGCCAGCTCAATGTCGCAGCTCACCTCCATCTCCCTAGCCAGGACTTCACTTAGCAAAGGGGTCATGGTTCTGCCCAAGACCTGACAAAGTGGTCCTCAGACCCTACGCTGCATGCTTTCCCCATAAGCCAATTGATGTGGGAATTGGGCTGTGACCCTTCCCTCTCCCCTTCTGTAGAGGCTCAGAAATATCTCTTTTCTGCATATTATTGAGCTTGGATTATCACACAGGGACTCACGAACACAGATCTCTTTCCATCACTTCAGATGCTGTTCCTTAGTGTATGAGGCAACTGCGTCTTTTGTTTATTTCTAATTCCTCCTTTGCACCCCAGAGAAATGCTGCTCAGTTGCTTTGCTGCTGGTGAAAACCCTCCTGCAAAGCTCCACTCTCTGAAGCAGGTAAGGGACGGGGTGATCATCAGAAAATAGCTGACGTATTTCAAATAGCTCCTGTAAGGACTGAATTCCCAGTCAGACCAGGCAATCCCGCCAGAGTGTGTGAAATGCCCGGTGGGCTTTAGATAACACTGAGCAAAGCTCGACTGGCAGGAGGGCACTACGTCCTCAAGCCCACCATGCTGGCTTGACCAAAACCCACCGGCACAGGCCACCACCCTCCCCCTGCCACCAGTCTGCGGTCCACGGGGAGACCCCGCGTGCAAGGGGGCCACACAGCTCTCTGAATCTGGGCTTCCCATTGCTCTGGGCATGTGCATTTTTGGCCACTGGCTTCTGATTGTCACTCGGGACCTGTGGGTGCTTCTGGAAAGCAATTAACAGCCAGAATTAAAACGGGCAGACCACAGGACTTGGCACATTGCAGTTGGCAAATGCTCCCTACCCCTCTGGCTTACTCAAGCCCTAAACCTAGCTGATTGTATCCTGTTAACAGGCTTTAGTTCTGGATGCTGTTGAGAGTCTGCCAAGCACAATCTGTAGGATGTTTTAATTGGAGTAGAGAACAGTAATAAAAAGACCTTTGACCGAGCCCTGCAGATCAGGCTAATGGGAGGAAGGACCGTGCTGCTGTTTGGTCTCTTCCCTTGAGTTGTCCTTGTTAGAGGGAATGGACCCATGGTCCTAATCTGCTTGCCAGCTGTCCCTTCTGCCCAGCCACTTTGTACACAGTAGGAATGTATTCTGACCACCCAAAACCGCCCAGGCACAGTAGCACTGACGATTTGCTGAGGCTTCCCTGAAGCAAATATGGTGGTGGCATCCCTCACGGTCTCACCTGGGAGGCTGGAGACATGTGTCTGAGAGTCCAGCACAACGGCGGGAGGTGAAGGCATTCCCTTCCTACAAATGGCATCAGAATGGGTATCAAGAAGCAGCTGGGGAAGAGCTTGCGATGTAACATCCTCCTCACCCCAGTCACATTCAAGTGATTTCACTTTTCAAGGAGCTTCCTGGAAATCCGAGGTCAGGATCTGTCACCTTGTCTTCACTTGGAGCTACTCAAAGCAGCAGCATTTTCACATCTTTCTCTCTGGCTCATCTGGGTCCTGCAAGCTGGGCTTCGCCATTGCGGAATGTCACTACTCATAGGTTTCTTGCAGGAACCTCCTCTCCAGAGCACCCAAGGTGACCAAGCCACCACCTCTTTATGCAGCTTTTGGGACACCCTCCCTCAGCAACTGCAAGCTGAATCACAGAACAGGGCTGGACGAAGCCTGTGCTCTATCCCAGCAGGCAGGAGGATGGTTGTTTCCCAAGGACACTGCTGATCTGCAGCTCTGCTGGTAAAAGCTCGAGCACCGGGACTGCTCTGCCACCTGGGAGCCTTGGCAGGCAGCAAATGTTTCCTGCTTTCTGCCCTTCTTTCCTTTCGATGTCTGCTCTGAGCTGCTTGGTGTCCTTGCTGTGCAACATCACACAGCACCTGTACTCTGCTTCGGAAAGGGATGCATTCCCACAGGGGTCGGAGGATGCCCCTCTAATCTGCAAGCCACATGCTATTAAATCAGCAGGAGAACATCAAAGGAGGGACAGATTTCACTATGGCGGCGATCAAATCAGTGCTGCCACAGATTCCCAAGGAGCTGCAATTGCCGGGGACCAGCTCGGCCACAGAGTTCCTTGAGGACTGGGGCATTTTGTCCCTGGGGGGTTCACCAAGCCCTGCGGGTCCCATTTCGGATGGAAACAGGGCCAGGAAGACAACATCTTAGATTATATGACGGCAGGTCAAAAATCTAGTCTTGGTCCTCCTCCCATAACCCAGCCCTGCCCGGGCAGCCCCACTGCGGGCAGCATGGCTGGCGTGGGGGTGGATGGGGCTGCGTGGGGCCAGGGAGGACGGTGGGCGCCAGCGTGGGAGCCCAGCTCGCAGCATCCCAACCGCGCGGACTGAAAGCACGATGTCTCGCCTGCTGCCGCGCACCGGCACGGTGGGACCACGCGGGCAGGCTCACTGCCGAGGGGGCTGCCGAGGGGGAGCGCGAGGCTGGGGGGGGCTCGACTGGAACCTTGGTTTCACTTCCTGCCCTGTGTGGGGAGAGATCATTAAAAATATCTGACTAAGGCAGACTTCTTTGTTCTCGGTATTACTAAGCCCTCCCTCCTCCCCAGCCCCCCTACCACGACAGCGGTGGGGGCAGAGCTATTTCACTTTCCCCTGGTTTGCAGACTCACAGCTGGGCAGGCGGGTGTACGGCGCTGCTGGACTGCACACCTCCCGGCCTCGCTGGTGCACGGTCCTTTCTCCAGTAAGACCTGGGCATTTTTCCCCAGTATGTCAGTGGGTCACAGCATCTTAATCCTCAGAGAGCTCTGGGCACACCAAGCCAGGGTAATGTGGGTGATGCTGAGGGACATCGGGTGGGGGTCAGGCCCCAGGGGTGCTCAGAGCAAGGGAAGATTTGGGACCCCGCTTGCCGAACACAGCAGAGTTAGGTTGCACAACTGTCTCCTCTGTGGTGTTGCGGAGAGGGAGAGCTTGACGATCTCAGTCTTGGCCGCCATCAAGTTCATCACAAATTGATTTCCTCTCAGATTAATATGGTTACCATAAAAGATACGAGCATTTTAATATCTGCCTCCACAACTGCAATATTGGTTTTAATGGTCATGTTGACTAATGTGCACAGTACTTTACAAATCATGCCTTTACAAAACATGCCTTTTCTTGCCAGAGTAACTTGCAGCCTAGTGCACATACAGACATTGCAGCTTAGAGGAACAGTGGTTTGTAATGTAATGTATCCCCTTTCACATGCATCAAGCCCTGTGGTGCAATTAGATGCTCTCTTTTGCAAAGGCAGTAATTAATGCTTCTGTAGTAGCCTGTGAGTTGGGAGTGGGACAGGGCATGTGAGGTGAGCTAAAACCAGATTGCATTGGGCTGAATGGCTATCAGAAGCTCATCTCTGAAACAGCAACAGTCAAGACAGTGGCACAGCAGGTCAGCTGGAAAGACTGTTTCTTCTTGTTTTTCCACTCTTGCCTTACTAAACCTTTTTATTGATTTCACTGCAGATAAAGAAATGAACACTACACCTACATGGTCTGTCGTGGAGGCCCATGTTTCATTCCATGTTTCCAAATTCCAGACTCACTTTGACTCTCGGACTAGATCACCTTTCTGTGTGTATATTCTGCCCATCTCCAGTGCCATTCTTCCAGATGTACTGATGATCGTTACGGGATCCCATCAGATGTTGAATCAGATTTCAAAGTGGGTGAGATTAACCTGGGGCAAGATATCCATGCACCACCTAAGCTCTAAATCCCATGAGTTTTGTTGCTACAGAAGATTTGTGTTTTCACCCTGTTGGTGCAAGCAGGTGGCAAACTGGCAGGTGATAATCTGCTGATATTAATACTGTGCTGCAGATAAGTGGAAGCTGCCACATCTCTTCATCAAGAACTTGACTGGCATTGGGTAAGGCTGTCAGGTTCTGCTTCTGAAAGCTTAGGTGGGACGACATTCAACCAGCAGGCTTGCTTAGCTCTTCTTGCATATAGCAATGAGGAATTTGCTGCACTTGGGATGGGAGCCCTGGAGCTCTGCTCTGCTGTGGCCCATTCCCCCCACCAAGGTATTTGGGATGAGCACATGAGGAGCCATCTAAACCTTGCATGTGGAGCCATTTGCAGAGATGGATCCAGGAGGAGATGTGAAGGGTGGAAGGAGCTGCCCATCCATGTGACCATCCCCAGGGAAGTCAATGGTGCTGACTGGGGCTGATGAGACCTATTGCCTCCCTGGAGCAGGCTGTGCCTGTCAGGGAAGTCCTGGCCACCCTGCCACTGCTGTCACTTCACATGCAGCTAGTAAGACCAGGAGCAGGGCTGGCACCCCGTGGGAGGGCACTGTGAAGGAGGCACCCACAGCATTACTTCATGGTAGCAGAAGAAGCTGATGAATAAGCCCAAAGGTGCTGGACCAAGCCCACTGTGGGAAAGAGAAGGTGTTCAGTAAATCCACGCTCCTTTTTCCTCACAGGAGTGACATGACAGATAGCCACAGTGGCAGAAATGCATCAACCCCACCCCCTGCACAGGCTGATCCTTCAAAGCAGAAGAAGAGACTGGTCAGAGCACGGGGGCCATTTTTGTACAAAGTAGCCAGGAATTAGAGATCAGTGGCTATTTCCAAAGTTTACTTTAGAAGAGTTGGGGGTTTTGCATATGATTTCATAAAATGCAGGAGAGGCCTTCCTTAATAACACAGGTTTTTAGGAAATGTGAGGCTACGTGCACTGTTCCCCAAAACCCCAGGGTGCTGCAGGTGTGGGGAGTGCTTAGGATGCTTCAGAGAGGAAGAAGGAGGGCGAGAAAAGCTTTTGGGATGAAGTGGTTTTCGTTCAGCTAATCAAAGCTCCTCGCTAAGGGCTAGAAGAAAGCAGCCAAGACCCCTCCGTTTCACCACTGTCAAATGAGAGAGGTTTCTGCTGGTTGTTCATCACGCGGGAGGTTGCGGGTTGCCGTCAGCCTGTTGTCAAGGTCTGAAACCCTGGGTGATCCCATCCTCTGAAGCAAGACCCCGTACTGGGCAGTGCGGCTCCTCTGGGTGCCGGTGAAGGACATCTGTCAGTCAAGACCCACCCCTCCCCAGGTCACCCTGAGCAGGAGCTGCCTCGGCCAGGTGGGGTCCTGGCCTGCAGACCCCAGCCCCAGGGCCAGGACCCACCTCCCAAGCTACCCCAAATCTCCAGCGCTGACCAGGGGCACTTGCAGTTTGCTTTGGACAGGAGAAGCTGAGCGTGGCTGGTGTCAGGCGAGTCCTGGGTAGCAGTCCGAAGGTGGCCCGTCCATACAGGAGATGCTGAAAGGGTGCACCATCACCTCCTCCAGCCTTTCCAGGGCAGCAGGGGTGGGAAAAAAGGGGTGAGCGTATGGTTGTGCATACGTGTGCACGCGGGCGGGTGTGTGTGTCTGCGGGGGTGTAGGACAAAGCACGTAAATAGAGGTAAAGAAGGTGCCGTGTGTGTGTGAGGATGGAGGCTGGGAAAGGAAAAATTACTTAGCCACAAAACAGAACTCCTTTACCTGTTTTTCTCATAAAGCAGCATGAGGATGTTTCTGCTAAAGCAGCCTCCTTTCACAGCAGCTGCATTATGAAATGACTTCTTTTTAACAAATCCATCTGCCTGCTTTTTAATAAGCAGGGCTTTCCACCATTGTATATGTGCGAGGTCTGACCTTTTCATAGGAAAAAACATTCATAACTGAAAACTATAAATAGAAACCTTCAGACTGGAGCAGATAAAGATGTAGGTTATGTGACTTTTTTAAAAAAAAAACAACATAATGTGGGAGGGAAAGGAACAAGCTCTTTTAAAAAGTCGTAAACTTCTGTTATTTCCTTAAGCTTTCTTAATATTTACTGAAACATTTAAGGAAAGACTTAAAACAGTAGGGCTTACAAGACATCTGTATCTAAGCAGGTATTTTTACAAAGGAAAGGAAAAAAAGATCAGAAATATGTTTAGTTTAGGAAAAAGGGTATTTCCCCCAACTATGAAACAAAAAGTTTATACAAGGTTTGTATTTCTAGGATAAGTTAAGTGTTATACTTTGTTCATGTTCTGGTTCTGCAGGCTCTCACATATACACGTAACTTTACTCATGCTTATAGACACCTAGCCTTCAAAGGGACTACTCATGTGAGAAAAGCTGATCATTCATTGTTTCCACTTCAAACCATATTTGGTTCTGTATTTTAAGCCCCAGCTGCTGGAGGCAGGTGATTACATGAGAATCTCAGCTTTCTTTAAAAAAAAAAACCACATAGAAAAGTAAGTTTCTAAATCCTGTGGTTGAAGAAGCAGCTTGAAAACATGTCCTCCATGGAGCTTCAGAACCAGAAGGCAAATAATATGAAACTAATCTTCCATCTAAATCTGCTAATCACACCCATTTCTTGATCGGGAGCAATATTTGTTAAGTGTGGGACAAAAGAGTTCAAGAAAGGGGAGTAGGAAATGATCAGTGCAATTGTGGCTTATCTGAGCCACGTCAGCAAATCACTCTTGCCACATACAAAGACCCTTGGTGGATGCCGGCTCACAAATGCTCACTTAGCAAATGCTCAGGTAAGTCAAAGTGAATGAAGACAAGGCTTTGGTTAAGCATGCATTTAGCTCATCCGCTGTATCCCATGCCTCAGATTCTAGGATATGCATAACTTCTCTGATATTGAAGACAGCACAGAAAATAAATCAACTTGCTCGGAGCTGTCAGCATGGAAATAAAGATAAGCGGTTGCTGTAGCCACTGAAGGGTGCAGTGGTAATACAATACTTAGAGTCTCTGTGTTGCTTCTTGATATACTTCAGCAGCACAAGAAACAATTACGCTGATCCATATTTCATCAGGTATTGCAGGCCGAGCATCTTTTACGACTGTTGTGTAAGCTTCTCAGGTGTTGGCTCTGGCTTCCTTAGGGAGGTATCTTTTTGCTGTGACTGCTCAGTGCCAGGCTTCTTTCTCCTAAGATCCAGTATCTCACCATCACGGCTCCACGGCGTAGCGCGGTGACAGCCTTCCCTTGAACCGAGCACCTCTGCTACTGTGACACTGCTCACGTGAGGAACAGAGCCAGACCAAATTAAAGGGGTTTCTCCAGCAGCCGCAAGAAGGAACTTTGTCTCTTTTCTGCTACAAGGCATTTTAGGTTGAGTTCATGTCACCACTTCCCCGACACCTATAAATATTTTTTTCATATATAGAAAATGGGAAGCTACTTAGAGATCGTAGAAATGAGAGCAGGACGGTGATTTCTGCAGAGATGTCTGTTTGTGCCACGGCAGCTCTGTGGGCACGAGCGCGTGTGTGTGCTCACCGCACGTAGAGTTTGCCTTGTAGCTTCATTTCTCCCAAACCATGACAACTCGTTAACCAAAAGCCTCCTGGGCAGGAACGTTTGAAATGTTTTTCAGAAGCTGCAATTGCTGCAGAGGTATCAAGACCCGAAAGTCACACGAGTGAAACACAAACCCTTGGGGCAGCCAGGAAAGATGTCACGAATTCTGCATGGGTGGTTTGAAAAGAGGGGAACCCCACCATCCACGAGCAGAGAAGTGGGGAATGGATTTTGCCCAGCAGCTGGCGCGTGGTTGCTCTCCACCCCTTGGGGTGGACGCAAAGAGGAAAGAGGGGCCGCCCTTGGGAGAACTTGAACTCTGCAACAGACGCCTGGTTTAAGAACAGAAACATATTTCTTTCTGCAGGGCTGCACTTGAAGTGGTCGTTAAGGTGAAATCTGGCCCTGTGGAAGCTGATGGCAAAGTCCCCGTGGACTTTGGTCTGGTCCCAATTCCAGCCTTTGGGTTTGACTGCAATCCAGCAGCTGCCTAAGCCTGAGGCTGGCCGACTGTCCTCCGCCAAGTTGCCTTCTACAGCAGTGGAACGGGGCCTGGGTTGTACCTCACCAATTAAACAAATAGAATTAAATGATGCAAGGGTGTTTGAGTCGTGATTTTCATCAGCGTTTCCTTTTCACTGAGCTCAAAGTCTAGTTTGAATGCAGCCTACTATTTCAGTCTGCAAGAAAAGGCTACATAGAAAACAGGTTTTGAATCAGATGCTTTACATAAACCATGGGTTTTACTAAAAACTGATCCATTCTTCTCTTTTTCACTCCTACAATAGCAACTCTGCAGGGAGACATTAGAAGTTTCAGTACTTTCATCTTGTCTCAGAACATTTAAGGTGGCCAAAGCAGGTAATAATAATAATAATAATAATAATAATAATAATAATAATAATAGCAATATTGAAATAATTTATCACAACTGATTTACTGGAGGAATTTTGCCACACGTGGGCATGATAAGTCATCCAGAAATAGGTCATGATTTTCTGAAATGTATCTGAGGTGCAGGATTAGTTGCCAAGTAATTTACACCAAACAAATCCCTCTCACTGTTAGTAGACGGTGCTTTTATTTTGAGCTGTTTTGACTGAGCAGCACCACGGTTCACATGGTGAATATCTGTTTCTTGATTGGGAACTGGAGCAGGCACCTAACTTTGACCGTGTGCCAGGTACCTCCCAGCTGAAGCCAGCCATAAATGCATGTTCAGGCTAAGGGAACACAGGGAGGTTGATTCGGGCGACCAGTCCGTGTACCAGTAATACAGAAGTCTTTCAGCAGCAATGAGAGGGTTGTAAGACATTGGAATAGGCTGCCCAAGGAGGTGGTTGAGTCACCATCCCTGGAGGTGTTCAAAAAGTGCATAGATGAGGTACTCTGTAACATGGTCTAGTGGTCAGGGATGATGGTTGGACTCGATGATCTTGTAGGTCCTTTCCAACCTAAATGATTCTATGATTCTA
>JAVJGG010000085.1:30827903-30876824 GCA_035590195.1 Aviceda cuculoides
AGGGATGATGGTTGGACTCGATGATCTTGTAGGTCCTTTCCAACCTAAATGATTCTATGATTCTATGATTCTATGATGAGCTCGGCACTGTCCTAAGCCTGGAGATGCTGAGG
Organism: Aviceda cuculoides; assembly: GCA_035590195.1. NCBI lineage: Eukaryota > Metazoa > Chordata > Aves > Accipitriformes > Accipitridae > Aviceda > Aviceda cuculoides. Next base: position 30,828,017 of record JAVJGG010000085.1, read on the forward strand.
TGGGGAACAAAAGCATTGTTTTAACTGCCTTTCCTGAGATCCAGATGGGTTGAGGAGGCTGTCCCGAAACAGCCACGTAGGCAGCGAAACCATGAGGGCTGTGGGAAGACGAAACGGAGCCCTCCTTCTGTTGGGAGGAAGCAAACTGTGGTCTCCCTTTGCTTTGCACCCAGCCTTGCTTGGTCCCAGCTGATGCGCCCGGCGTTTTACAACCCCGCTCCGAACACAGCTCCTTGGGGTACCCCTGCAAAGCCGGGCAGAGAGGAGGCTGGAGCCCGCCGTGCCTCCCATGCCATCGGCTTTCTAGCCACATCACCGGGGCTTAGATGTGGCCGAAAGCACCTGGAAAAGCTCCTGGACCTCCTGGTACGCTGGGCTGTGAAGGGGTCAGCCCTCACCCCACACCGCCCCATCTCAGCATCAGCAGGGAGAGTTTGGACTCCTCTCACAGTAAAGGCACTGGAAGTCGCCTGAGCGCAGTGCCGAGCATGCAGCTGCTTACAGGTGGTGTGGAGAACTTGTGGATGGACTTTGGATTGTCCTCCTGTACAGACAGAACGAAACCCTGGCTTTTTATTCAAACCTAGGGCATCTCCAGCATGAAGTAGCCAAAGACAACTTCAGCAGCTACCCTTTGGCCCTCCCCAGCAAATTCATAGCTGTCTCTGGTACTGTGATTTATACAGAGTCCAGCTAGATTTAGTGCTTTTAGAGAAAAGAGTCAATACGCCTTATCCCAAGGGGTTTGCAGTTCAAACAGGGAGAGAAAAAATTCAGCCCCAAACTGAAACAGACATTCTTGTGAATAGAGAAGGAAGATCCATCAGAACTGCTCTTTTTAAGAGTTTTGCAGGTGTGTGAGCAAGTGAGCTTTTAGAGTGGCTGAGATCAATCTACATGCAACAACTCATTTTTGCCTTGGGAGTTGCTTGGCACTTGCAGGGCTTGAGTTGGTGGTGGGGATGAGAAGACTCTTAGTAAGACGACCCTCTGAGGCAGTTGAAGGTAGACTCAAGCCCACTGATGTCAGGCAGAAACCTTTCAAGGTGTGTGGCAAATAACATGAAATTGCAGCAAATAGAAGGTAAGAGAAGTTTGTCAAGGCCATCGCAAATGAGATTTTTGTCAAAGTTGAATCATCTGTCCCACTACTTTCTTTTGAACTCATCCCACAGTGTGGAGCAAGGAGATGGTTGCTGATTCGGGCCTCAACATTTATTGTAAGACTGTGTCTGTGTGTGGGAAAGCAGGAAACTTCCCTACTGTGCTTGGAATTGTAATGCCATAGAGGTGCTTATACTTGTGGGGCTTATTCCTTTACAAGAAGGGGGATAAATTATATTTGAATAAAGCCATCACTACATCTGCCCTAGGGAACTGCTCTGTCTGCTTATCACTCTAATGCTCACTCTATCACTCTACCTGCAGTAGTTAAAGAAAAACATACTCTTGACCAACACAACACACAAGTACAAAAAACAGTGTAGACCCAGGCTTTTCTGCTTTCTATGGTTTCGGCAGAACAAAGGCAAATTAAATGGGTTGTAAATTAATTTCTATGTGCATTCATTTTTCGCACAGCCTGAACTGTATAAAAGAGCTTTGAGTTCACTCAGGATTAGCTTGAATAAGTTCAGAAGGCCATATTTCTTTACGCAGCACATAATCATTTCCAAAGCATCTGCCATAAAAGGGGGGTGATTGAAACAGATTTCCTAGTGGATAATTTCCTGCCTGTTCCTAACACTTTCATCTCGGGAAACTGAATCCAAAACTCATGGCTGCCAGTGTGAAAACTCCATTGATCTCAGTGGACTTTGGTTCAGCTCTGAAAAATATGAGGACAGATACTGAGAATTCGTGTTTCTGGAGCTTGGGGCAGCACCGTCCCCACTTGACACACCACAGCAAGACCAACGCGCGCAGGGCTCATTCCCACAGCCATCGTCCTGTGGTCCCCACCCTTTTCCAACGCTCTCAATGCAACCAATGTGACCTGGGGTTATAGAAACGGATAGTAACATGGGCCCATGGTCTGGGAAGTAGTTCTCAAATCGACATGGTTGGAGGCTATGGGAGTCATTCACTCGTCAGATGATGTGGCTCAGGATGGAAAAATCTCATGTTTGGGTGGACCTTGCCCATGTTTCCCACTGTCAGCCCTCCGCTGTTCCACCTCAGCACATGACTGCAGGGCTAATGTGTCTCCAAGAAGGGACATAAAAATGTGTAGTGAATGTCTAGGGAAGCTTCTCACCTTGTATTTTGAATAAAAATCTCTCTCTCGCATCACAAAACAGGTATTTTCATTCCCACAGGACTTGGGACAGCTGATTCGGTGGGTGGAAACCCTGTGCTAGCTGAGGTAGCTATTGCTGATTGAGTTGAGAACAAGATCTTCAGTGAAATGAATTGATGGTTTCAGTTCCGGATCTGGTGGGCAAATTAAAAAAAAAAACCAACAAAACTGGGCTGCGTAATTCAATGCTTGCTTTCAGGAAGCCACACAGAGCAGAAGCCGAGCATGGAGACTGACTCATCTCTCGCCCTTCGACACGAGCCCGTGCCCCCGGCAGCCAGGGCCCGGAGGGGCTTGCTCCCGCACGTCCCTTCTCCGGGAAAAAGAGCAGCACCGGGGAAAAATAGTGAAGAGGAAAGCAAACCTCCATCTCTGCGAGATCCCATTCATCCCAAGACTGTCCAAAATTATTCCGATATAAATATTATCATACCAGAGCTTGCTGGCATTTTCGTTCAAGTACAGCACACAAGGGAATTTTGGTTAACCCTCCGGTGGCCAGAAAATGTAGGGTGATGTAATTTATTGTACAGCTTAGGAAAGCCAGATTGACGAGAGCTGGCAAGTCAGCATCCCTGTATCTCTTGCCAGTTATATCAGTGTGCGTTCCTCTCTCTGTTTCAGCCGCCTAAGGAACTGCAAGCAGCTTTCAAGCTTTAAAAGTCCGTGCCACATCCCTGTGAGAGAAGTAAGAAAACACCTCTTTCGACAAGGAGGGAGAAGGGGGCACTGGAGATAAAAAGTGTGAATTTAGGAACCCGGTGGCAGAGCAGTGGGGAGCAGGCAGGAGCTCCTGGCTGCTGGGAACATGGTCTTCCTGAGCAGGCAGTCAACAGGACGAGCAGCAGGAACAATGAGCTAAGCGCTGCAATGGAAACAAACACCTTTTTTTAGGCGCTCTGCGCTAAGCTGCCGCTGCTACTTTTATCACACCGTTCATCTGGGAAGAAAGCAGCGCAGCAAAACAAGGCGCACGCACAAAGCTGCGCGCTGGGTCTGAGCTGACACAAGTTACCAGCCTGAAAATTTAGTTGTTCAATTATTTCGTTTAATGGTTTGGGACTGCAGCGTTCTTGTATAGTGTTAACTCTTTGTAACTGGGTACAGCCAGGTGGATCCTTAGGGCAGGACCTGGATGATCCATAAGGGGACTGAGGACCGCGAATGGATGCTAACTTCTTCTGGGCAGCCAAAGCCAACATTTCCACTGCGCAAGTCTTCCATGAAGGTTCTTGAGCTGTTTTACAGATAAACAAATACACATGTGCACGTGAAACCCCCTGGCAAAAACAATAGTTGTTTTGCATGCCAAATGTGTCAGTTGCATTTCGTTTTACGATTGAATTCATTCTCAAGTCATGAACGCAAAAAAAAAAAAGCCTAGTGAGTGTTTAAATTTAGGGCATTAATTTTGCATTCCAGTGTAGAGGGAACCCAACAGTCTCAAACCTCAGAAAAAGCCACTCCACCTCTGCTTTACGGGCAATTTCATTCTGCTTGTGTTTCCAGAGCCTACTTCAAAGTGCAGATGCATTTCAGGTAAATAATGACAGCTTCAGAACAAGTTTTCCTTGTAACACAAATCGCCTCACTAATGAAATGAGGGGAAAAATTCATAACAACTTGATATCCATCTGCCTGAAATCAAATCCTTCTATTTATATAGTGTAATAAGGGGCACGATTCCTCCCCCGATCAAATCAGGGGTGAAACTCCTGAAGACTCAAGTGGGAATAGGGCCAGCCCTTTACTCTTGCTTGGTGACCGCTGCCCGAACCTGGGTGAGGATGCCCTGGTCCTTCCAGCGCGCGGCAGAGAACGTGCCTGCGGGTGCAGCAACAAACAATGGGGTCAGGTTCAGAAGAACATGAGGCACCTTCCCTCAGCACGGAGAACAGTTTCTATAGTTTCCACATTTCCTTCCTGCTCGTGTCAGTCATGCAGAGGAGAAAACAATGAAGAAACACCAACCCCGCGTGGAATAAAGTAATGGGAACCCAAGAATGAGCCACATGCTAAAAAGAAAGGAGTCGTCGCATCCAAGATTGAAAGTATCGACTGGCTGGACTGCCAGATAAATCAGACTAGCCCTGGGGACTCGGATCGATACCTGTACTTACCTCTTCACCTCAGACCTCAAGGGCAAGCTTCCCTTTTGCTCTGGAAGCCTGGAGATGGGCGGATGATGCAGCTCTTGGTCACCTTCATCTGCATCGCTGAACCACTTGCCTCGCTGTGGCCCCGTGCCTGCCTCCAGAGCCGCTGCTTCTCTCAGGTCCCATCAGCCTTCCCAAAGGCTTGGCAGCGGGATGAGGGGGGCCGAGATGTCCACTTGGCTTGGCAACAAAGAAAAGCAAACTGCACTTGAACCTGGAAATTTACAGGAATGCAGAGCAGCCGTGTTGCTAAGCCAGCTGCAAACCTGCTTTGCTCGGGGCTCTTCCCTTTGTAGGGTTGAAGGAATGAGGAGTGAGTTGCCAAGTAGGACATCAGTACTCCAAACAAATGGAAAGCCCTTATCCCACCAGCAATCTCGACCTGGCTAACGGGCAGGCAGCTAGAGTAACAAGAAAGCTCGGCTCCTTCCTACTCGCAGAAAGGGGAGGCGGTAGGACACAGGTTATAATTAGAGCCACCCACAGCAATTTTGGGGAAGCTTCAGCACATGGATCAGGATCTTACTGTAAGTGTTGCCAATTCACCATCTGCTTGGACTGGACCAGTCCAGAAACCCAGTGGCCAGCACCCGCAGACACATCTCCTGCTTGCCTGGAGTTTAGCAGTGCTTTAAGCCACCTTGGAGCCTGCAGGGGAAAGCGCACAGCAATGGTAATTTCTGTATAAGCCCTTAGCCTGAGTGTCCTCCTATTTTAAAGGATTTGCTTCAGCTTTGGAGATGAGCTCACAGTGGAGCCCTCACTCCTTTCTTTCCACCAGATTATAAAATGCCAGAGGTTCATCCAAACTGGATCCCCCCGGTACAGTTTCCTGCAGCTGGAAAAACACCAGTTCTGCCAAGCACTGCACGTCAGGGGCGCAGCACGTTTCACGGTGCAGCCACCCCTTCCCCACGCAAAGCCGCACAACTGTCCACCCGCAAAAGCGGCCTCGTGGAGCACCGTGTGAGGCACGCGACGTGCCCATGCCTGGACCGAAGCATCCCAGAGCCATCCCCAGCTCTCCGTCCAGCTGCAAGGGAGGCTGAGAACAAGCCCTGGCCCACGCCGTGCTTGCCTCGGACAGGTCGGCTCCCATCCTCAGAGCTCAGCTCCAGCAGCGTGAGGGTCGGCGCAGAGGACTAAGGCCCTGATGTGGTCTTTACACTAGTGGCACACGGGTCTTGCACTTTCCTGGGCTGAGATGTGAGCAACTCTGCTCTGGTCCTAACTCCTGTGGTGCTAGTGCACAGCACAGATTTGATACCCCATGTACGAGCCTTCAGGCAGCAGCATCTGCATCAGCATCCACATCTGCATTGGCATCCCTTTCCCTATCCCTATCCCTATCCCTATCCCCAGGCAGGAGTTATCCCCTCTCAGACATCCTTTCTGGCACCCTCAAAAGCAGCGCAGGCACCCATGGCGCAGGCTAACCCCACCAACGTGAAGATTTAAACCACCTGTTTAGGAAAGCTAAGCCACAACAAGCCGTCGTGAGAAACAGGGTCTGCCTAGGACAAGTGGGTCCTCAGCAGAGGCAACGCTGCTTAAATTGTTACATTTGCTACTGCACTTTTCATAAACACCCTGATTTTTGGTGTTTTCCCCCAAATCCCCACTGCAGTGCCCTGGGCCCAGCTGTGAGCATCTCAGCTTCTGCCTCCTTGCTTTTAACCGTCTGGATTTCTGAGCCTCCCTGCTTGCAGAAATAGGCTTCAAAACATGATCCCAGCACTTTCAGAGGAAACAATTTTCTTTTTTTTTTTTTTTTTAATTTTTTTCCCCTACAGCTGCGATTTATTTAGAGGTACTTGGGGGCCTCAGGAGTTCTGGGTACTGCTCAGTCTGGGGAGAGTAATCACAAAGCCATTACTGCGACGCAGCCACCCTGGGAAGCCCTGTGATAACTATTCTGTGCTAGCACCCGTGCTTCACGCAGTGCGGAGCAGGTACCTTTCCAGCTGAAGGCACAGTGAGAACTTTCTTCCAGGTGGATGCAGTATAATTATGCAGGCTATGAATGGCAATGTGTTTGCAGGAGGGTGGGAGACCAGGCGAAGGGGATGTCAGTGTGTTTTGTAAATGCTTTGAAATGTATTTGTGTGTTTCTGAGATGAACCTTAAAGAAAATACCTGAAAACTGGTTTTGCTTTTCCTAAAGCATTGGCTCTTTCAGGCAGCAGCTTTGCCAAAAGTCATTAATCACATCTTTATTAACAAGGGCGGGGAAACAGTGACCTCAAACAACCGAGGAAAACAACTAAAACTGCATTCATTTGAAGGACCGCTTTCTAAAATCTCTTCTGGCCAGCACATGCTACTGTTGACGTGTATTTAAAGTGTGCTAAGTCTTTGGGATATATTGGGACTTCTGCACAGAACCAGGGGAGGACTTGACTCAAGGCTGTGTTTGACTTAACTATACATCTCCTGGAGTAAAAGGGGAGAAAGAAGAAAGTTTTTAAAAGGTCTTCACACTTTTCTACACATCAAAGTGTATCGTGCGAGCGGGACAGGCTAAACACACTGGCTCTTCACTTCCGAAGCCTCAAAATTCACAGATTTATGGATCTCACGATGTGCATGGTTTAAATCCAGAGGCAACATCATGATCACTCGATTCCTTCCAGCCCTGCCGGCCTGTTTGCTCTAAACTATGCAGCCCTGCTGTTAACACCACGGCACAGGGTTCCACCACATCTCTCGGTAACGTGCTAATTTTCTCAGTTCGAAATGCAAAAAGTCAGCTGAACGAGCAGCCGCGTTAGGTGGGGGACCTAACCTACGCCATAGGGACCGCTGCTCCCGGGGGGGGGCACGGCAGAGGACACAGCCCCCGCCCCCCTGCTTTGTCCTGCCCAAACTCCACATCTGCTCCTCGTTCCCTGCTCTGAGCTGGTTCGCCGGCTGGGTTACAGGCATCAGTGAGAGAGCAGGGACTTTTGAGGGGATTTCTGGAGCCCACCTCCAAAGGCATTTACTGCGGGGCGGGCTGTCGGCGGCAGCACAGGGAGAGGGCAGGTCCCCACCTTGGGCAGGATGCTAATTGGTGCGTGGCGGTAGGCAGCCTGTGAGCCCGAACCCTGGAAGGCTGTTGCCACTGATAACACCCATCTGCTGTGGCATCATGTCCGTTGACATAACCTTAATTAATGATATTACCAAGCTAATGAGGAGATAAACCACGGATCCCAACTCCTGTTAAGAAATTGTCTTAAATACCAGTCACTAATCGCTATGGAGAAACAGATAGTGGGCCAAAATGCACACCTGGAGTAAAGAGGTGTGGCTCCTATGTTTTCTGGTGAAGTTGCATTTGTTTACTCCAGGACTGACTATGAACCATCCTGATTCACACGCAGCGGGTGTGCGCTGGGTGGGAAGTTGTAAACAGCACCAGCCTTATGTAATGGCATGGGTCTTGTGCAAGAACTGTCACCCAGATGGCAGCAGGATTGATGGCTGCAGAGATCAGCGCGGTGCCGGCCCGAGGTGCGGATGCCCGTGGGAGTGCACCAACCCCCGGCTTGCTCTTCCCAAACCCTGAGCTGGCGCGGAGGGGCTCTCTGGCCACCTCTGAGCCCCGGGATGCTTCACAGGGATGGTCTAGTCCCTGCGGCTTTGGGAACAGTGGACATCACCAGGCCCTTCTTGGTGGCTAAGGGCTTCTTGGGCTGCTTAATTGGAAAAAGATCTGCCAGCTGTGACTAGAAGACTTCCCGCTACCATCGGGGTGCTGTGGATGTAACTCGTAAAACAAGGAAGGGACCTGTTTCACTGCGCTGACTTGATTCTTTGGCTGTTACTTTATTTCCTTGCTGTTGTTATTCTGATCCAGTGAAATTAAAAAGGCATGAGTAGCCTATTTGGATCTGAATGTGTGAGTTCCTGCCCTGCAGAGCTTTCAGTAGAGATTAGATTTTACATGCCATTGTGTGGGGGAGATGTGCCATCAGGCAAAGGAGGAACAAATGCAGGCGGGGCGAGACGGGAGAGACAGAAGCCGGTATGCTTGCATGAAGCTGCCTGCTGCTCATTGGGGTGGTATCTCCAACTCAGTGATGAGATGGGTATCTCGGAAAACATTCACTCTCTTTGGTTTCTGCGGGATGTTTAGCTCCCGAAATATGAGAGACAAGGCAGCCACTTCTTCCTCACGTTAGCCTTTTAAACCTTGTCCCTGTCCCAAGCCTCATGTTCCTGAGCAGGCAAGCATACTAGCCAGGGGACCCTGGCCCTTAGGAATAATCCTCCAAGTCACTGGCAAGGTAGATATGCACTCAGGCTGCTGGTATCCAAATAAACGTTAAGGGATTCCAAGGATTTACGTGCTCACATGACACACAACACAGACATCAGGAGCAGACAAGCCTGGCACATTGCTCACGCTACCAACTTTTCACCTATTTCAACTGCTTCACTCTAGCACTCTGTGTTTCTCTTCAGTCAGGCTGTTTCCTGCCTGACAAAAAAGGGTGTTTGTTTTGTTTTTAAGTGATCACGAGGCATGCATATATCAGAAAAAAAGAAAGGATCTATCTTCTTCTTACATCTCTATTATTTCTATTGTTCAGGTATGCCTCAGGTACTTTCCCAGACACGTTGCCTTCTGTTTTTAACTTTGCCATCTGGGAATCAGACACTGTACATCTTTTGTGGTGCTGTTCAGCGGGGAGGGAATTTGTTATTATTCCTCGCAGATAGCTCCGGCTTGATGCACATGGATAGCTCAGAGAAGAGGGATGCTATCATCCTTGTGGCCGCTGCCCTCTGGCTCGGAGACAAGCTAAGGCTGTGCATGCGCAGTACGTCTTGGGAGACAAGCCAAGAAAGTTCTCACGACACCAGCAAACCAGGTGATGTCCACAGGGTCCAACCTCCTTCACTGTGGGGAAGGTATTTGGCTGGTTAATTTTGCAGTCTTGCACGCTTGGTAATGCCTTTAATAAGCGCTTGCTTTGTGGAAGTCTAAGGAAAGAAGAGGTGATCTCCACGCAGCAGCCACAGACCAAATCAGCCTAAACTTCAGGGCAGTTGGAGCTCCATGCAGGAGCAGAAGCAGAACTGAGCTTCGTGGGTTGGACCCATCTCTCAAAGTTCATTCTCATCATTTCCTGGTTCAGAGCCTTGTGCTTTGACCACAAGCCCGCCATATCCCACCCTCTTTGGTATACGTCTCGATTTGGTCCTTTAACTAAACACCGCTCAGTAAACTCTTACAAATTCAAGAAGAGAGGCTGCTAGTTCAGTCTCGCATCATCAGGGCGGCTGGAAAGGAGAATTAAAAGCAACGAGAAACAAATCAGAGCCCGGAAGAAAGCCTGGGTGTTTGAACACTGGCAGATACCTCCTTAAGACATATTTCTCCAGCCTTCACTACACCCATTCCTGAACACAAAAACTAGCTAACCAAACCGTGCAACAACTTGTAGGTTCAGGTGGGTTACTCCGAAGTGGGCTGTTCCTGACTCTGGTAGTTTTGTGAGATTATTGCTCTTCATGCTCCAGCCTAGAAAGCAGAAGAGCCGCCACCCCAGTGCTGTCATATAACTATAGGAAAGAGGAGTGGAGGGATACGCCAGTATCACAGCAGGGAGGTTCTTGTGGGATATTGAGAAGTGAACAAACTGTGACAGAGCGTGCATGTGCACGGTTTCTTCTTTAAAAGTAAGCTTGGCAGACTTTTTTTTTTTTTCCCCTTTAAGACACAGTGGCTAAAAATGGCCTTTCAAAAATAAATCAAGCCTGAGGCTGGGTCTGAAAGCACTTAACGAGGGGTAAAAGTGGTTAAAAAAGGAAAAAGAAAAATTCCCATGCTATTCCTAGCACAGACTCCCCCACCTCTGCATGTAAACAGTAGCTGCATCATGCTGGAGCACTTTTACCAGTTTCAGACCTGGCCCATTTAGGACAGGTGATGGGAGAGCAGAGTCTCTACCCTGAGACCTTCCCAAGAGGCTTTTGCCTCCTGAAGGCACTGAGCACCCCATTCTAGACATCTCCCAGCACAGCACAGCATCTTCAAAATCACAGGGGCATGACAAGGTTTTAAAGCAAAACTACGCTACACAATAAGATGAAACCAGTTGTGGACAACATGATGGAAAAGCTGTTGGGGAACTGAACTGAGTGGAGTTAAAAGCTGCAACTATCACTTGTGGCAGTCAGTTCAGCCTTTTTAAATGAAAACCAGGCCTTTCAGACAAAGCTAATTATGTTCTCTGGAGAGGTTAAAAGTTTGGTTGGGATAGATTTTGGCAAGGTGGTTGACTTAGCACATTCACTTAACAAATAAGAATATATAATATCAATAGCATGCGTTGTGCTTGGCTTAGGGAGCAGCGAGTTTTACGCTCTTCCGAATAAGCGGTCCCTGGGGGGAGACTCAGGGCATGTCCCCCCCCCGAGGAGAACCTCGGGGACTGACAGGACATTCAATAATATTCAATGCTTTTCTCAACCATCTGGAAAGTGGTGCACAACGACTGCTGCCAAAACCTGCAGATGACACCAGGCAGGCAGAGAGGCGGCTGACGAAGCGGTTGGGGCAGCGGTGCGGAGAGATCTGGGTCACTGGGCTCACGCAGGCAGAGCCCCGACCGGTGCAAAGGAAGAACCACTATCCTGGAAAACAGAGCAGGGAGTCGGGAAAGGGTGCTGAGGTCAGAGCGGACAAGTAGCCCGACCCGAATGTGGCGTTGCAGTGTGATGTTGCAGCTAAAGGGCCTTGTCGTTGCTCCGGATGGATGGACGGATGAAGAGAGGAGCTGAGGACTGAAATATGGACCAGTTCTGGTTCCGCAAAGGGTCTTAACCAGGCAAATATTTTCCCCTTTGTTGGTCTCTGCATTTTAAGAAAAAAATTGAGAGACTTGAAGAACTTAACCTGCTAAATCCATCCAGAAATTAAGTGAGAGATGGTGTCATTATAACATGTAAGCATCTTCAGGAAGAAATGGTGGTAGGAAAAAGTTTTTAACCTCAGGAAAGGCCCACGACAAGCACAATACAGCCCGGTAATTTCAAGTAAGAAAGTAGCATGCATTTTATCAGTGAAGATGCTTAGTCTTTGGGATTAATTCCAGGGGCAGGATTGGATCCACATTTCCTGGTGCCGTCAAATCCAACCTGGCTGCCCTCCTAGGAGGTCTGATTGAGATCAAGTTGTGCTTTGCCAAACACGAGTCAAACACAGAGGTGAGGGAGTGATAGTCAGGGATCCCTGAAGTGCTGGGGCTCAGGAGGGAGTCTCCAGCCCTCCCTTGCAGCCATGAATTCTGGAACTGAGAACTACAAAGCTGAGGAAGAAAAACATAATTTAAAAGGCCTGTTGCCTCTTGGAAGGTACAAGAAGGTGAGAAAGCAAATGAAAAACCCTGGGAGTTCTTGGTAACTGCTCCCAAACTGATAAACATACCAAAACCCCCTCTGTCCTTTCTCTTTTTTGCCTTCACAATATTGTAAGTGAAATAACTTGATTATTTTATAGAGGGTTTCTGGTAGTGATCTTTCTAGGACACTGGCAAGTTGCTCCTGTTTTGGTTTTGTTTGGGTTTTGTGAACAACTACAGTTGGGTTTTCCACTCTTTGTTTCTGAGTGTGTGTTTAGGACTTGCTGAGAACAAGTTAAACACAACAAATGAGTTTTGGACTGAGCTTTGAAAGAGATTAATTCTGTGGTCATTCATTCTCTCTCGGGAAGCAAGTCCCATACGCAGGCACTGCTTCTGAGAAAGTTTTGTCTTTGTGGTAGCTGGCATCCTTGCCTGGTAATGCTTGCAAGGCATTAAACTGAGGACCAAAGGCCCAGTTCAGGAAGATAACAACAGGTATTTTACCCTTAACATTGCCCGGGGATCAGTTCACATACTGATGTACCAGTAGAGATGGTGTTGGAGGATACTGGGCAAAAAAAACCTCACCAAAATCCCACAGAAACTCAGTGGCAAACCTGGGATTAGCACCAAAAACACAGACTCTCTGGCTTTAGCAAGCCAAGAACAAATAGGGCAGGTAGTAAATCTAGAAGAGCAGGTAGGAAGGTTACAAGCTTTGGAATTAAAAAAGAACAGCTAAAGAATGAACCAGAAATATAGTTGCTGAAGGAAATAGTTCATATAGTGTTGATCATCTCATCCTCATATGCTTGTAATAATTTTGACAAGCATTTCATTTTATCTGTTATTATTAAGAAAATTATTCCTTTAAGGGCAAAATCTAACTACATTTTTCAGGTCAGCTTGATTCTGGGAATCATTCTCACTTGCCTGTGGTTTTTGCTACCAGGCCAAACTTAATCCCTGGTGTATTTTTCTGGACTCTGTGGAGTTATGTTGAAGATCAGCCTGGCCTTAGGGCCTTCAGCTATATTGCCAATGGCTTTCTTTAAAGGGATATTTCCCCAATTTGAATGCAGTGATTCCAGGCAGTGCTTTTCATTTTGCAATCTGGAAGCATTCCTGCATATCTTAAGGAAGTTTCAGTTATTCTGGTACTGAAGAAACCTTCCTTGGCAATAGATGATATGTCTCATTTTCCGCCGGCTGACGGCAGGTGTGTGCATGTGCTTCGGCCGGTCTGTGGATGGCAGTCAAGAGAGCCATCTCACAGGTGCCTTCCATCCTCAGAAAAGTCTGGTGAAGAGTCACAGGAAGGGACATAAAATACACGAACAGCCCCACAAAAGCGGAGTGAACGCTATTCGCAGTGTTTCTGATTGACAGAGCAGCACCTTACCTGCCCCCAAAACCTCTGCCCCCAACCCTCCAGGTGTGTGCGTGTGTGTTTTGGGAGGGAAGCCAGTAGCCTGATTTTGTCAGAAAGCTGATTAGAGGGATTATTTAGATTCCACTACTGTGGGGACCGGCTCCTGGTAAGAGTCCTTTGCCTGGAGAAAGATGAAGGGAAGACCCAAAATACGAAGGACGGGCCTTTCAGTATCCTCCAACCTGGACCTCAGCAACTGCGAGATGTCTTTCGCTGAAGGCAAGTGAGGGCACATCCAGTACCTTGGCACAAACTGCTGCTCCCACAGGGCTGCTAAATCCTGCAGGAGAGGTCAGCACAAGGAAGGTGTCACCACAGAGCTGTCTCTGCACTTGTGCTTCTCATCTCATGAGGTCCTGGAGCAAAAGAAAGGGCTACAAACAAAAAGAAAGGGTGTGGGATGGTGTCAGGACAGTATCATACCTGCTGAGATGGTTCAGCAGCGCTCCCCCCTGCCCTGAATGTCCCAAGTGTTGCCTGTTTCAGCTTGCTTTGGCAGCCAGCTTACCCCCGAGTGCTCCAAATCACAGCAAAAAAGGTCATGAAAGCAAATGCAAACCTCTTGGTCTTGCTTCGTGCAAGGTGTGAAACCTGCTAATGAATCTGACTGTAACCAGCTTCCAGTCGCTTGCTTGTAACTGAGCAAGGCATGAGGTTGATACTGCAGTTCTCAAAAGACATTTGTCCCCAGGACAAAAGAGACCTGAAAGAGACCTGAGAAAGCCCAGGGCTAGGTTCAAACAGGCTGGGAACTGTTATGAAAACAGCAGCACGGAGTATAGGGTATGTGATGTACTTGCGAGCTTCTGAACTGAACAATCTTCCTGTAGGGATTGATGATGGGCATGTCACTGAAAAGCAATGTCTACCTTGCTCTGGTGAGGACTTTTGCTCTCACTATGACCACGTCTGGTCAGAAGAGAGAGAAGACCTGTAAAACTTGACGACTTGGACAAGCCAGAGTCTGAGCTCTAGCATTGCTGTAGGGTGCTCCAGCACATGAATATGCATCAGAGGAGAGCATGGTTTGAGGGAGCAGGGCTCAGGCATGAGCTGCTTCTGTCTTTCTGCAGCCACTGTCAACTTTGCACAACTATCACAGTGATCCAGCAGCCTGTGAAGCATAAAACTACTTGAATGCAGTTTGGATCCATGAAGCATCACATAACTGATTTCATTAGCGTGAGAGAAGAGGGCTGATGTGATTTCGGTATAATACAGCCGCTGTGCGGACCTGGTGGCTGATCATCAGCTCCATCAGCTCTGGACATCTCAGCTGTCTCCCATCCTGTCATCTCCATGTGTTTTCTTTGAAGACCAGGTGCCAAAGACCTTGGCATTAGCAAACTAAAGACAAGTGACACAGTTGCCAACCTCTGTTCGTTGCTCCATCTCCCTCTCAAGGAGACCAACTTTGAAGGTGGTTCTGGTAAGGAACAGTGGGAAAACCTTAAAGGGCTGGGTTCTGCGTCATCTAAAGCAGCAACTGGCTAACTCAGAGAGCAGAAACCATTTGCTGTGGTGTCTGGAGACCTCTGAACAGCTGCAAAATCCCAGTACTGAGATCTTGGTAAGGTCGCAGTTGCAATGGGCTGGGCACATTGCCAGGGTGGAAGATTCCAGGATCTGCAGCCTCCTGGGAACACCTAGCAGCCAACACAAGCTTTGTAAAGACACCTGAAAATCCTTGCTTAAAGCTTGTCAGCTTAACGTTAATAACTGGGAGGGAAAGGGTTTGGAGCCACCGCGGTGCAGCCTGCGAGGTGAAGCACAAAGCCAAAATGAAAGAGAGAAGAGAGTGAACTCAAAGAAAATCAGCCATGCCACTTAAAAAGCACAACTAGAATCATACTCTCTCCCCACAGACTGGCCTGGTTTTACAGGATTATACACATACACAGAGCAAAAGTAAAAATAGCTAAGGGGACGGCCATTGCAAATTGCAACAAATAAAAATTCAATAATATGATTTTAATGAAGAAATCCATGGCACCAAATAAATTCAAGATTTGGCACAACAGCAGTGTCCAATAGCCATAAATAAAGCAATTTGCTAATGACTGCACATTCCAACTCATTTTCCTTAATGTTTTCCATGGCGTCATTCCTCTGAACCACAGCTTTTCTTTTAATCTCATCTTAATCTACACCACCATTAGGTGCTACGCTTCTTCCTTGACAGCACCGTATTTGAATGGCCACTAAGTAGGGCCTGCTCCAAAGCCGGTGAAGGTGAGGCTGCAAGACACGCTTGTCTCCTGCAGGCTGAGCCCGGAGAAGGCTGCAGAGCAGGCCTTGACTGCGTGCAGTCACTCACACGTAATCAGCCGTGGGTAATTCGGAGCCAGAACCACCCCCGTGGCCCCTAACAGATTCTGCACTTGGGATTCAGTTGGCTCCGCAGGTCTGACATGTCATGACAGAGACGTTTCTTCTTCACGCAGCTCATTTGGACCTGAGCTAATGGGAGATTAACCAACCGATGGGAGCAAATCAACTGCTGCTGGTCTAGGGAGGGCATCTCAGGTTCTTTCCTTAACGAGCTTCACATTTGGCTTCTCTTAACTGAAGGAGAGTTCATCATCACAAACATCTTGCCAGGGATACGGTCCTTATCTGACAGAGGGAGCCCAAGGAGAACTGTTTGCAATGACCTAATGTTGTTTGCTGCTTACCTGGCAAGACACCAGCGGGTTGCTTGTCCTCTACACCGAGAAGTCCCTAAGCAGATGCACATGTCTCCCAAACAGAAAATGCTCCTTTTTTTAAAATAAAGTCAGGGTTTCCAACAGATCAAAAGCATTTCAGAGCCGCTTTGTCTGTTCTACTGCACACTGGGTTTCTTGAGGACCCCGTTTCTGCAGGGGCTGTCCCCACTGCACTGCTCTCACAGCCTAGGAGAAGACTGGGACTCACATGGCCTTTAGTGTGGCCCTGTTGGGAGCGCTGGGAGATGATTAACCCTTTTGTCACCACTAAACCACAAGGGGAACATCTTCCTCTTTTTTCTCAGTCATTAAGTTTTTGCATACTGGAATTATATGCGTTAAACAAGGAAGTTTTCCAGCAGGGTGCGCATCCTTGAGTCTTTCTGTAGAATGAGTTTTTTGAGTGTCCATAATCACAGAGTATATGACAAACCACAAAAGAAGCTTCCTTAATTTTAACTTCTTTTGGCCTAAGTTGGGTAGGACCTAAAGTCAGGGTTTGAGACAAGCTTAGAACTACTTTGCCATTACCATAAAATCTCATTCTGGGGGAGCTTTGCCATTCGGTGTTGCTGCATCTGCTTCATTTCTCTTCAGGTTTCCACCTCAAACTTCTTCCTATTTAGTCCTGTTTTCTTATGCAACTTTATAGGCTGTGGTAGGTGGAGATAAGGAGGCCAAGTTCTGAAATTATCTGTCTGCTTTTGTTTTGCAACCTCAGTGACAGCAAATATTAATGGGCATGTGTTCACTGCCCAACTTGTCTGACCACTCTGCATGGCCATTCTGGTGACAAGCAAAAACCTTCCATGCACTGATTCCTCAAACACCGCAGAAATATGGTTAATGCTGTTGAGAGCCCCCAGATGTGCTTTCCTCTTTGCACGCTTCTTGCTTTTTTGCACATCGGGGATGTTCCAAGTGCAGCGTTTCTCTTGTGCCAGGCCCTTCCTGGACTGTGGCTGTGTTACACAACTGTGCCCTGTGGATTGAGGCAAGAATTAAAGGTGTTCAAATTATTAGGAAATCAGAGCAGTGAAAGGTCAAGGATCTTTTTATTTTCTCTTGGCTTCGGTAGGTGGTTGCTGAAAAATCACAAATGCACTTTGAAAACAAGGGGTAGTGAGGTGTAGCTTTCCAGAGCACTTGTTGGCATTCATGTCTGCGCGTGAACTATTTACAGGTATGGCAAAGCGTTACTAATCTCTGAGCTATTTAGAGAGGAAGCACCTCTAGGATCTCCTCATTTGTCTCCCCTGTTTCTTAAACACCACTGAGTCATGCTGAATCTCCTCCCCTCCTGAAAAATTGCTTTGCAGAGCTCCCTGAAGAAAGAAAAACGTCCCTGGACAGCGAAACAAACAATCCCAAAGTGGGTTTGTCTCCTCCTGTAAGCCCATGACCTAGTAACTGGGTAAAAAATCCTGGAGACCCTGGAAAGGCGAGGTCAGTCTAGAGGCTGCCTGAGGTTTCAGATGCTCTCAAAGCCCAGGGGAGGAACTGTCTTATCAGGGTCTGGAGTCCAGCTGGAACCAATCTGGACCTGACCCTTCTCAAAGTTCGTGCGTGTTTGGATGGAAGTTTCTGATTCAGACAAATCTCTGCTTTCAGACAGCCCCCTGGAAGACAGGGCTGCCAGTTGGCTTTTCAAGGCCTTGTTGGATGTCCAGTTATGTGTGAACTTTCCCTGTTTCCTTCCCCTCCGCTCCAGTATGCCTGTCTGCATCTGGCTTCCTTTTCAAACTTAGCCCCAGATGTATTACTTTGCAGCTCAGTTGCTGGGATGCTGTTGCAAATGGCAAGAAATTATGAACAGGATTCCCAGAGGAAGCCAGGCTAAAGAAAGAGCTGAGAGAGAGGGAAACCTCGCCATTGCTATTTAATTTTTTCCGAGCTCATACTTCTTGCATTGCTAGTTTCAGAGAAAAAGGAAGTGTGTACAAAGGCTGCCTTGAACAACAGGAGGATGCTGGCTCAGGCAGTGAAGGGTGAAAAGAAGAAGTAGGCACTGTGGGAGAACTGGTAAAGATGAGGTGGGTGAAGGAGGTGCTCCAGCGCCTGGTTTGTGTGTACCACGAGCAGCAAGCAGCGAGGACTAGACAGCCATCAAAACAGATGGGTTAGGCAGTGCTTGAAGAACAGACGTGAAATTAAAAATGACATTTGTGAAGAAAAGAAAAAAGGGTTTTCTCACAGTAGGATAATTCTGAAGTGCAAACACCAAAGGACGGTGTCTCTGCTTCCAAACATAACCCGACAAGTAACAAAGCAAGAAAGCCAGAGCTCCTGAGCTCTGATCCTAGCGTGGCACTAACTCCTCGACCAGAGCGCCTACTAATTGCACGTGCCGCAGGCAGCTTTCAAAAGCTAATATAAAAACATGGAGCAGGGTCCTCAGAACCATGGAGAAGCAAGTCAGGCTTGACTCAAGGGGATCTGAGCACTTTCGGTGCCTAATATCTCTGGCCAGCTTTTGACCATCTGAGAAATGGAGCATGTCTCATCTGCCACAGACGATGCTGGGAGGTTAATAATGGCATTTCATGTCTGAGGTCCTTCGACAGAAAGCTGCCACGTAACACAACGCATTATTCTACCCTAAAGCCAAAGTCTCCTCCACCCAAATAAATATGTATTTGTGTTGCCTGCCTCCCATTTTTAATCTACCAGCAATTCTTACCAGAAAAATAACAATAAATAAAAATCTCTGGCCATACAAGTGTGCCAAGAGCTTGGGTAATGAGCAGGATTCTAGTATGTTACTACAGATTTTGGCAGCCTTGTGTCAAGAAAATGATGCAACCCAATTCCTGGGAACCAGTGTGATGGAAAGCGCTTCCAGCTGATTCGGATTGTTTTTTCTAGGTAAAAGTTCGCAACATTTCCATTTGGTTTCACCACCATGAGCTTTGCCAGGCCTTTTTCCCAGGCAATGAATGCTTTCTCATTTCTCTGCTTGATCTCCTACTTACTGGCTTAGCTGCTACATTGCTTTTATTACTCCGGAAGGCATATACTGGTCAAGAATGGGTGGATTTCACCTTGCAAGAGGTGCAACACTTTCATCTCCTGCTGACTTCAGTCAGACTGCAGGACCAAACACCCATCGACATGAGCGAAGGATCTATAGTCTTGAAGAAGACCAGATTATGTCAGAAGAATGGCCAGAGCATGGGCAGGAATGCATTAATCATTATTATTACATTTCTATGCAAGCATTTAACCTGTTGGTGCTTTCACGGAACAAGGAAATGCATAGAAAATGCTCCTTGCATGGCTCTTGAGTGCAGAGCAGCCTGGCAGACGGTGTTAGGCAGTACCTGCAGCCTTGGAGAGCTTTGGCCTGAAGAGATGAGCCCAGGCCAACCTTGTTAAGAGAAGACAAGTCAACTGTATATGAGGATTCCTCCCTCGGCTTGAGCCAGGCCTGCACAGGGGCTGAAAGTGTACTTCCAGGAACACATTGCTCTGTTTTCAGCCTAAACCAACTGTTTCCTCATTCTCTTTGTTCCTCTCTGTCATTTCTTCTTTCTGCAGCAATATAACGAAGTTCCACTTTGAAATGAATCACTGTTCTAATGCTCATTAAATTAAGGAACTGACCATTCTGGTAAGACTCACGCTGACTAATTGCAGGTGCTGGTTAAATTTCCCCAATAAAACTTCTACAAAATCAAAGCCATCCCTAGCTGCCACTCAAATTCTGGGTATCTGAGGAGCTTAGAAGATCCAGTTAGGGTGGCTTTCTAAAGGGAAATCTCTCATAAAAATGTCCTAGTCCATTGCAGCCTGGCTGAGAATTTGACCTTTTATTTTCCAACACAGTAGGGTCATTGGCTGGCCAGGTCAGCTAATACCAGATCTCCTGACCAGTTTGCAGGCTGAGCCGTTGTTTAAAATATCAGCGTCTCTCAGAAGGAAACATTGCTGGCATTGCAGTGGACAATATATTCACATGGTCAAGTCCCCCCTCTGTTAAAGAATCATGGTTAGGACATAAATGCTGAAGCTGGGCCACTTTAATGACCCAGCATGTAATCCCTAGTAAACTAGGTGTCATTGAAAATTCAGAAAATCGTCTGATCCCTTTTACATTAATTATGACGCAGAGTTTTCCACTTTGCTTTTCCCCGTCGTGCTCATAGGGAAAATAATGGACCCAGAAATATCTCTTCTCCAGGACTATGCATAGGCTGTTTGGGGGAGTTTTTTGGATGAAAGATGGTCTTGGGGTAAATCACAAGTGTAAGCCTCCAGACAGCGTGTGTGAAGCCCTAATTCCACGCCACATTTCCCGGGCAAGTCCCGCAGCTGTGTGATGGTTGCGTTCCCCGCCTGCGCAATGGGAGCGACAATCTCTTCGTACGGTGCTATCGCTTGTCCCCCATCGGAGAGAGGACTTTGGGGGAAACTCTGCCACTTGCTGAAACTTTTCATGAAGCGTGTCACAGGAAAGCTTCAGTCTCCGGGTTCTGATGTTTAATAATAAACCTGCTGTTTATTTTGCGGAGCAAGTTTCCTAGACAGAGCACCAAGAAGATGTCATGAATACCTGTGTGCTATACTCACATTTCCCATGGCACGCTCCGTCCCAGGCACCTGGCAAAGGCAGCTCAGCACCGTCAGCCCCACAGAGGCTGGGGAAACTGCGGCACTGCTCGTGCTGCAATGAGGCAGAGGCAGATCCAGGCACTCCTGGCTTTTTAGCACCTGTGCCTCAACCACAAGGCCAAATTAGTACTGAAGGGACCTGTATTTTACTGCCCCCTTCTTCTGCATTAATTAAAACACATCGCTGCACACTTAAGCAATTTAAATGTTTTGGAACGAGCCTCGGGACGGCCAAGGGCGTTCAAAGTGAAGGGAAGGCTGGCAGCTTGCCTTCAGCTCGCTGGCTGGCCTGTCTATCACCAGCACACGTCATGCATTACAAAACTGTGAGATCTCTGCAGTCCCAGTGACAATGCTACAATTTAAGGAGAGCGTGCAAGGCTACAGTCAGAAATCCCTGGTCTTCCTGAGGCTCCATCACATGGACTGGCTGCCAACATCTCTGCTGATCTTTTTTCAGTTTACGCTTTTTTTTCTTTACACCTCTCCTCTATGAAAAGCTGGTGGGAACTTCTGTAATAGATAACACCAGCACCACAGTGTCTCATGAAAAGCCCTGCTAGACCTGGGTGTTAAGGTGCCTTCCTCTTGCGGATTTTTTTTTTTGAGATATTCAGGGCAAGAAAGAGGGCATTAATAGCACCTCAGATAAAATTCAGGGCTGGCAAAGACTGTGTTTTACCCTCGAGTGATACTGAAGTTCAGGGTGTAAGTGAACCTTCCCCCAGAGGTCTGTTTGCCTTTCTGTCACCTATGGGTCGGCTGCGGGAGGCGGCGGGAGAAGGGACCTCAGGTGACCTCCAGAGCAACTTGTGCACTGTGGAGTCCAGGCAGCAGACAGCTGACTACAGTCTAGAATGGAAATGAAGGACAAATTTGCCCAGGGACATTCCCTTTTGTATTTTAAAGTAATGCAAACTGTCTTTTCACTTTCAGCTCTGGATTTGAGGCCTAAGATGAAGAGTCACTGCCATTAGATCCACATCATCACAATTGTAACATCAAAACAAGCGCTGTATTAAAAATAAACACAGCAGGCATTCACTGACATGATTAAAATGTATACGTATGGGTGAGGTCATTTTAATAAAGGCCTTATGCACAGACACATGCATTTCTTACCGTGGCCCTAGGCTCAGAGCAGGAACACTATGCATCCACAAGTACCTGCTCTTGTGCAGTTGCATCAGCCCAGGCTCTCTGGCTGTTCAGAACAGCTACCACAAGTGTCTTTATCACATCCATGTGCATTGACCTCCCCTTAACCCTCACAAAGACTAGAAAAATCACAGCCATGGCTTACCACATTAGCAGGACATCTCTATCTCCATCAGGCCATTGTGTCAAGGTCCTCCATCTCCTCTATCAATCTTCTGAAGGCACATTCCGATGCTGTTTGGAAATAACACAGTGAAAATAATGCCTTTTTCCTATCTGTGTGCCTGCAAAAGGCTCTAGTAGTTAAAGGAAAGCAAACTGGACTTTCCAGAACGACACGAAAAACTGCAAAGCCATTAATGTCCATATATACACTAATGAAAATCTTCTGCATGTCACCGGAAAAAAAAATCCAGGACTTCTTAAAAGTTCTGACATCATGTGCCTTCCTAGATCACCCTGCATCAAAGCTTCTGCATCTCCCACTATGATCTGCCAAGCCTCTACGACTCAGGCCAAACACCACCTTCTCTGACAAACCCCTATAGCAGGCAACAAAGCTGGCACACCAGTGGCTTTCCTACATTTTGGGTATCTCACCACGAGTGCTGCCACAGCCAGTTACCTGGGGCTGCATTTCCCATTGCTGCTGGTGAGGCATCCAGCTGGTGCTCCAGAGATAAACCTGCTCTGGGAAGGTATGTAGGAGGGATGTCCCCAACCGGCTTTGGTCTCTTGGTCATAGGCCTGTAGGTATCCTGCCTGCAGAGTCCCTGCCTGACTCTGGAGCAGCCCTGGGCAGGCCTGGGTGTCACCATGAGGATCCCAGTGCACCCCAGTACTGCAGCGAGGGATGCAACTGTGGTGTTTGTCCTCAGACCGAGATGCCTGCTGCAACCTCGACAAGCGATTTTTGTACTACTTGTCTTATTGATGGCTCTTATACTGATGCCCAGAGGAAGCTTCAGCCTGCTCCCTCTTCCCAGCAGGCGGAAAAACCCACTAGCTGCCTCCAAAGAAAATCTCATCTTTCTGGGGGGAGAAGAGGGAGGCTTGCGTTAAATATCATTCAGAGTCCAGTGGGGCTGTTTACTGACTTTATTTTCTTCCTGATGCTTGAGACCTCCTTGGAAATGTCTCAGCTCGTGATACTTCTGAATAGATGTCCAGCAACACGCAGGCAAATGAAGCTGCCAATGGCTTTTGCAATGTCCTGAACCACAGGAGCAAGGAGGACAGTGTGAGGGGACAAGGGGACCTGTGTGTTGCCTCCTTGCAGAAGGCGTCACAGAAGACAGAAGTCCCAAAAGACGCCACAGAAGACACACATCTGCCCCGAATGCTGAGCGAACGTTTCCGAACGCGACTTGTGTCGTTAGGCCAGGGATGCTCTGGGGCGAGAGGAGCACAGCCAGGGCAGCCTCCGCCGGTGACACGGAGACACAAAACCTACGCAACGAGCAGAAAGCACAGAGGTACCACCTGCGCACGGAGAGGCCGCGTGACAAAATCAGGGGTGCGAGGTGGAGGTAGGGCACAAAACCTCCAGCTCTGCCAGCAGCACCGCTCTTCTCCAGCCCAGCCGTGGGAGATGGGTGATGAGCAGAGGTCTGGGCCAGATCCTGGCCTGATTTCCCTCCTCTGATTCCCATGGTGCTTGCACCGATGGATCTTGTCCTAAAAAGTTGATGCAAATCCTATCTGTACTCTCTGATCCTCCAGACTCAGGCTCACCTTCTCTGCAGGATACACCTTCTTGGAGGATTTTCAGTGGTGTCTGCTATGGGATGAGCCATAAATCACCCCGGGAACAGCTTGCTTTGCTGATGTGTGTTTTCAACCTCAGTTCCATTTTAATATATGATAATATAGACGGTACTGTCCCCAGCCAGGACCCAGAAGGAGTGAGATGATTAAAAATAATTCATCTTACGCTGAATTAAACAACTGAGAGCCTCAGGAACGGTCCCATTTGAGTTCACTACAAATCATGAGTGACAATCTGGGTCAGTTTTTATTGGGCATGCACCTTCTTGCCAGCCCTAAATCTGCCAGCCATCAGATAGGTTTAATAAGAAGGGACAACAAGGAGACAAAAAAGGTCAGCCTCTACTAAAGAAGGTGGTGGAAGGAGAAGGGGAGATGGGGCAGGGGAAGGTGGCATGTCCCAGCAAACATGCAGGAGGTGATGTTTCCCCAGGAGAGGGACAGATAGCAATGCACCAGGTCTTTCGGAAAGCAAACAGGCTGCACCTGGAGCCCATTCTGCTGTTTGCAGAGACTAGGCAGTCCGGACCACTTGTGGTTTCCTCTCTGAGTCTTGCCTCTGCCCACAGTGACATACAGAAAGTGAGGGAACGGAGATGAGACACGCCTGCCACGTTCTGACCAGCCGGGGCACCGGGAGCACAGGGCTGTTTTGCCCACCCTTCCGCTAGGAAAGCAGAGGCGCATTCCCCTTCCAGCCACCTCTGTCGAGCCAGAAAACCCTCCGTGCCTGCCATCCCCCCATGCCAGGAGGTCTGTGTGTTGCATTCCCCTGCCTTGGATTAAACCACCTCACTTCCCCCTCCCGGAAATAACACGAGCGAGAGTAAGAATGACTCATCTGTGCATATGAAGACATGCATACTCACACACACGAACACATCTTACACGTTGAGAGCCCGGGGCAAAAATTTCACCCAGCTTTTGAGCTCCCTGGTTCACACGATTCTGTGAGGTTTAGTGAAAAAGAAAAAAAAAAAAAGTAAAAATAATCAGAACGGTGCCAAAATAGTAAAGAATTAGCAAAAGTAAAAATCAAACCCTGTTACCATGCCTCTAGCTTGAAAGGAAATGTTCCTCCTCATGTCTGCTCTTGCATTCACGTCCCACATGGTCTCAAACCAGCGTGGCTCTGTTCAGTGAACAGGGAGCTGGCTTGCTCAAGGACTGGCCCGCAAGTGACTGCTTCAAATCCAGCTGTGCCATGTAAATCCCAAACACCGCTATTAGCCTGGAAAATGGGTAGATGGCTTCTTTCCCTGTCTTCGTAAACAGCTCCTTTGACATGGTTCCTGGCCAGGGATGCTGATAGTGGACACTGCACACATGCAGGCAGCGTCTATTTGAGGCTGAGTGAAGACAGTCAGATGACATTTGCCCAGACCATTCCTGAAGCTTTAGAAACTCATCTTCTTCCATAACAGTCCCTGGAAAGCTGCAGCATCCCAATAACGGCTTGTGAAGCTTTGTAGTTGTGTCTGGTGTTTCCTTGTCCCCTTCTCCGCCGGGTTGCATGAAATCCAGCATTGAATGACTGCACCAGGGACATAGAGGCATGACCTGTACCAGTCATGGCCAAGCACATCTGGAGCTGTAGATTTCCATTTCCCATCACAGCTGAGGCCATGTGCACTTCCCAGCTGCAAGGAGTGGAAGGCAACAGAGTTGGACCCTTGGCCACCAAAATGCACCAGCCAACACCACCGTACTGTGGTGGGGAGTTCAGCCCTGCTGTCACCCCCCGCACTCTGCTTTGGCATGTGGGATTGTACTGCTCCAGGCCTCCCTCGGCCGGCAGAGCCAAACACAACAATATGGTGGGTCTTAAAAACAGAGAATCCTTTTAATTATCCTGCCAGCAGAGCTGAGCTGGTGGATGGGTCTTGCTGCCCAAGGTTTTTGCAGCAGGGAAGGGAAATCAGTTTTTCACCACAGTATTGTTGCGACCAGCCATGATAAACATCCTGAGGCGGCTGTGTCTGGTGCAAAAGTCATCAGATGGCATAGCCCAGTAAGAGCAGCTGCTGCCTTTTGCTTGGGTCAAAGACCCTTTCTCCACAGCAGCCCCCACAGCCACCGTTGCGCCCTGGCAGTGTGACATGATGCATTTCATCGGCTATTGGCAAGATGCTAAGCTCGGTGACACCCGTTGCAGCCAAGCTACGTTGTTTAATAAAGAGCACAGTAATCGCTGACACCAGCTGCAGAGGGTTAAGGTTGCCTTCCCCCTCCGGTGTATTTTACCGTATATCACTTTTGCTACATTTTCTCCGCACCTCCAGCCTTTCTTTTTCAGGACTGCTCTCACTGGTTCCCTGAAGAGGAGCAGGGTAAGTGTGTGAATGGCAGAGCTGCGAAGGAAGGAAGTGGTGCTGCTGATTCAATAGAGTGTGCTTTTCCTTCTGAGTCAGTACAGAAGAACTGTCTCACTGGGCTCAGAAGGTATTAGAACAAGAAGTCTGCCCTGGGTGTGTGGGGGCTTGTGTTTTAATATCTCCGACCCAGAACGTGGAAAGGTTGCACGGAAGGGATTTTAATTATCTTGGAAGTTACTAACATCCAATTAAAACTGAAGAGTCAGCACAGCAGCTCACCCATCCACTGTATCACTCTGTGGGCCCGTTGTTGTGGTATGGGGATATATGTAACAATCACGGGGCGTGAACCCGCTTCTAGAAAGCAAAATGTGTCAAGAAGCAGTATTGCTAAAGGCCAGGTACAGGACATTGTTGGATCACACGAGTTCCTGCCTGGAACTCCAGCCTGGACTCCATGAAGAAGCATACTGGAGACAGCAGGTCGCAGGCAGCTGGGAGGCTGGGGAGAAAATGTGACGGGCAAGGATATAAAGTTATCAAGCTAAATTTCCAGACTTTCCTGCAGCAGATCAGAGGTAGGAAGCCTGCGAGAAAATCTGAGGTTTGCTAGGCCATTCGAAACAAATACTGAAGAAAAGGAAATCACACGGCAGCTAAATTATGGCTGCAATTCAGACATCACCCCCTCAAGCTATCAGGGTGATATCTGGTTCCAACAGAAAGACATGATTTGCTGGTACACTGAAAACTAAAAGAAGAAATGTTGGAAAAAACTCCAGCTCAGGAGGAAAAGTCACAGCAGTCATGTTGCTCGTGCAGAGGATTCAGTGGGAGCTTTAGAGTGAAAGAGCCGAGATGTTTTAAACAAGTGCAGGGATGCATTCAAATCAATTCCTGTATCATGGGTTGGAAGGTAGGTTTTCATTCATATTTTTGTTTACAATATTATTAAAAACATGAACCAGCGTCCAATTTCAGAGTTTCATGCGCATTTCTAGAGAACACAGGCCCAAGCTGGAGGAAATCCGGGTAGTGTCCTCTTTCATGCTACTTTCTATTGAGCTCATCTCACCTCAAAGATTTGGGTGAGCCTGAACCCTAAACTGAAAGCAAAACTCAAGCGGGCATAAAGGTAAGGCAATGGAAAGTGATTGCCCAAGCCACTGTGAACTGAAACTGCCATGTTTTGCACAGTGCAGGTGTCAGAAACCCATTGAGTTTACATTGCAGCAGCCTGAAGCAGCAAAGGAATCTGGCTTCCAGTTCCGAAGCTCTCGTGAGCAGAACGGGCTCCTCCATAAACTGCCGAAAGCTGCACATGCACCACAAATGATGATCGGGAAACCTGGATCCCTACTGCTAGATGACCACCAGGGATGTCAGTGCCTCATACGGGCAACAGTGTGGCTGTCTAATTCTCTCCTGGGCTCTCACACCATCAGGCTCATCATGTTATTTCTGTGCTTTTCAGTTGGGCAACAAGTATCCGTCACGTATGGGTTTGTCTTCGTTACTCCTGGGCTGTGGGCGAGAAAAAAAACAGGGATTTTCTTGGGACAGTCTTAGGCTCAGTGCCCAGTTCTTGATTTCAGCGTAAGGATCATGAGCTGAGGGATCCCACAGTGTGGATCAGTTGCCTGGCAGAGCTCTGTCTTTCTCAAGTACAGCTCGAACTTTTATTGTAGAGAGCTCTTTTGTGCTAGGGAAGAGAAATTACCAATCCAAGTTTCATGCCACTTTAAAATAGCCTAGGCCAAGGCTGTCTCAAAAAAAGCGTCTCAAGGATACAGCTCCAGGCTTCAAACCTGATTCAATAGCTTGCTGTCTTTCCAGAAAGTGCTTCTGGTGCTCTGCAGCAACAATGTGGTGGATGAAATTAAGTATAACTCTTTGGCAAATATATATTAAGCTGCAGCTGAAACACACTGTTCCCAAGGCTTTCTTAAAATGAAGTAAGGTGGTCCTAGATTTGAAGCTCATTATATTTATACTGTTACCTTCCTATTCTTTACTCCCCACTGAACTCTCCTCACTTGTTCTGCTCTTAAATCACATTTTGAAACACCAGCATACGTATGTGCACAGAGGCACACACACACACACACACGCAGAGCCCTCAGGAAGGCTGTTAAATTGCAGCGCTCCGTAGGGTTTCACGATATGAATGTGTTGCTCTATGTGCCGCTGCCCGCAGGCTGCTGCAGGAGCCTTACAGGTCTGGGATGCAACCTGGCCAAGAAGTCATAATGAAAAAAGGGAAATTGCAAAAAGAGAAAGCTGACCACAGCTGCTCCTCCACGCTTCTGACAGCCATCGGCCGGGCAGGTCTCCGCTCCCCAGCCCGCAGCCCTGCAGCTGCAGCTGACCGAAACCTCGTCTTTACAGGGAGGCCAGCGGTCCCCCAAGTGAGGTGTATTTCAGCTCCAAATCTCACGGCAATCCTTTCACTGCTTAAAAAACCCCAGTGCACCGAAACCAGGCCCTTCCCCACCACACGCCTGCTCTGCTGCAAACCCGGACAGCCAGATCCACTCGCCTGTGTGAGAGCTGGAAAGTGTCTTTTGAAAAGAGAAACCTGCTAGGCCAAGCGCCTTGACCAGGCTGAGCAAAAGCAAAAGGAGACCTTTTGTCTGCACTGCTATTCTGAGTCCAGGGAAAGGCACCTATAATGTATGTCTGTTTTCTTCCCCGTCCCTTAACTTTATCTTTTCAAAATGCTTAAATAAAAATTCCTTCACTCTGGAAGGGATGGCATAGAGATAAGTTTAGGCACAGCTCACAGCTGTAGGACATGGGGCAGCTGCACAGAAGCTTATTCGGTTATGCCCTCATCAAATACAAGCGTAGCACAAACATCCCCCAGACAGCAAGCATTTGCTGGGCGCTGGTTGAATAAATTCATGAGTGCAAGGGAATGACCAGCCCCACTGATTACAGAGCCTTTTTCCTTCAGAGAGCAGAGAGGATGAAATGCAGGGACTGCACGAGGCTGTACCGTGGCCACAGAAAGCGGGAAGAGGAAGGAAGGAAGGAAGGAGAGGTGGCTCTGCAGCCTGCCTGCCCACACAATACCGAACCGGACGGCAAATACGTCCTTTACAAGCTTTGCCATCCCAAAATCCAGTGCAGGAGGTTAGGCAGGCGGGCAGATGCAGCACTTCTTGGCGGGCAGAGGTCCGAGAGCCAGCCCGGGGCTGGAGGAGGACGAGCGCAGCCGGAGTCGGGGAACTGTCCAGCAGGACACGGTGGAGAAATTGTCCGAGGATGGGGATGGAGGAAGATAAAGGGTTCCGGCAGTCAGGCAGGCACCCTGCTTCCAGCAACTTCAGGTAAAAGCCTTGCAGGGCCCCAAAGGGCCCCCCCGGTAGCCATTCCCGTCGGTGTCCCGGGTTCGGCAGGTCTCTGGAATGTGTTTCTCCCCCACATTCAAGAGAGTTTGGCTTGTTTAGTCTAGCAAAACTGAGGAGGAGAGGGCATAGTTTTGTTGTCTGTAAATACACCAGAGGCATGAACGCCGGGGTGGGAGAAGAGCTATCCAACCTAAAAGACCCTGTTGGCATGAGAACAAATGGGAGATCAGTTGCTGTATGAGAACGTTTGGGATAAAATTTAGGAGGAGGCTTCTAACCGACACGGAGTTTGGCAACGGCTGCTTGTAAGGAGCAGGAGTTCCAAGGGATGGCACTAGTTTGAAGATGAAGCTTGAGTCATTTTTGGAGGGGATTATAAAATGTTAGATGAGCGGGGGACTGGGAAGTCCTTTATAGCTGGAATAAGGGCAAAGGAAATGGCAGGGAAAATGGAAAATCAAGCACTTGAACTGAGCTCTGTGGAGGAGGCTCACAGAGAGCAGAGGAGAAAGCATTTCCAGATGGGGAATGGATAAGCACCACTGAAAAGGGAAAAAGAGGCCGAGAGCTTTTGGAAGTATGGATGAAACATCTCTCACCTTGTCAACAATGTCTGGGGAATTGTCCCTCTGCTGAGGTGGCCTGTCTTTATCCATGCACTGCCTGCCTGGAAGGCAGTGCTATCTTGTAAGCAGGGGAAAAAAAAAAAAAAAATCACATCATCCAAAGCATTTCTGTCTTCCCATTGCTGCTGTTTGAAACATGTAAGAGATGTCCCAAGAGATGTTCCTCCTAGATGAGTCCAGAGGATTTCCATCACCTCTGAGACACAGAAGGAAGATTAGGGAAAATCGCCATCTGCAAAATAATTTCTGACAGCTTTCAACTGGGACTTCCCTCTCTGTACCAATCTAGTTACAGGCATAAAATCCTCTGCAGAGGAGAAACAGATCAGGGAGAGCCCTGTGCGTGTGGGAGCGGGGAGCCTTTCCAGTGGGTGACAGACAGGTGTGAGCACGCACCCCTCTGTACCCAAACTTATCACTGCATCTGAGCCACAGCCTTGAAATGGGAAATAAAACCTTCTGCTTCAGGAAACACACCGGGTCCAGGAGAGGGGTCCCACGTGGCAACATCTCTTCTTTGGCCCAACTGCACCATCTGCTTTATGGCTGAGAGAAAGTCCTCTGGTGGAAAGATTTTTGAGGGGAAACCCCAGCATTTTGGAAACTACAGCTTGCCTAAGAAGGAAAACAGTCCCAATGTGCTATCCCAGACCAAGTCCCCCACCTGCTAGGTGTAAGACACATTGACATATTTTTTCATACTTGCATTCTTCAAAACACAGATTTGGGACCAGGGTACACTGAGAATGGGCGACTGTGTGTCCAAACAGCCTCAGTCTTATTTCTGGGGAGAGACCAGCATGCCTAGAGGTATTAATCTGTGAGTGGGAGGGAAGGAAAAAGCTGCGAAATCCATGCCTGTATCTGTGTTTGCACATATGCAGGTATAAAAATGTGTATAAATGCACACAAAGAAAACAGAACAGAACAGTCCATTGCACACGGTCCTTCCCCGGGGAGAAGGCAAGAGAACAAACAAGCAGCAGATGTCAACCACGTTACCGTGCCTAACGCTGGAGGAAGATCAATCCCATGGTGACAAGGTGGTGTGAGAACCCACCAGAGCAGGAGGCAGCAGGAGACCCCTGAGGCAGAAGACCACCGAGGCAGAGAGGTCCCCGAGGTGCAGGCACACCAGCCACTCTCCTCCCTTGGTATCACGCCAAGGTAGGGAAGTGCCTGTGGATGTCCCGGTGCCAAGGTGGACTCTAAGGGACAGCCCTGAGCTCCTCCGTGGGAGAAGGGATGGGCCAGGAGGAGGGCTGCAGGGTGACTTTTTTTGCGGAGAGCTGCAGCAAAACCCGGAGCTGGCCCACAGCCATGCAGCCTCAAGCACCATGCCAATCCCAATGCCAGGAGGTGTGAGCTCCTGCGCTGCCTGCAAAGAGCAGAAATAAGAGAGAGACATCTTCTAGCCAGATTAAGCAAAGATAATCAATGGACATGTTTCTCAGTTAGAATTTTTTTTTTTCTATCTTCCAGAAGAGTATAAAGGGCCTTGGAGTTAACAAGAACGTGGCCCCCTCCTCCCAGCTTACCCTTTAGTGGTGTTTTGTGTTTCCTCATCCATCCCAGGGCAGTGGTGCTGAATGCTGATAAGGCCAAACTTGGACAAGCCTCAGTCAGACAGTTGGTGCAATTTGACTTTAAAGGATACTTAATGATTTGTTTTGAGTATTGGGTTGGGGTGAGTTGGGGCATTTTTTGTTGTTGTTGTTGTTGATTCTGTTGTTGTTGCTTCTCCCCCTCCTCCTTTTCCAACCAATTAGGTTCAATTTATTTTGGCAGAGGACATGATTAGTGGGGCTGGGCTCCAGATGGTTGGGCGCTCAGCCGTTTGCCATAAATAACACTGGATGAGCAGTGCTCCTGCATGCAAAGCTGGGCAGTGAGAAGCCTGGATCACCAAATCAGAACACCCCATGGATGGCTTGAGAAGGCTTTGTGGGGACTTTGCCTGAGCCCTTTGGATCGCCAAACCAGAGCATCCCAGAGCTGGCTTGGGAAGGACCTTACCTGAGCCCTTTGGCAAAGGCACTGTCTAACTTTTCCTCGGATATCTCCTGACATGGATTTGGTCCAGCTCCCAGGGCACCTCTTGCCTGGCTGCTCCCTCATCTCTGAATTACACCCTCCCTTGCTATAGCATAAGCCCTTGGCTTGCAGCTCAGCCTTAGCAAACACGGAGAGCGAGTCTCTCCCGTTTCCCCTTGCAGCATCCTTCCGTCTGCCCAGAGACCATCAGCTCTCGCTCCTCAGTGCTGAGCACAAGCGAGGGCAGACATTCTGCGGGGCTGACGAGCCCAGTCAAACCCCAGCGTGAAGTGGGACAGAGCTGCTCCGCGTGCCACGGGAACAGTCACAGCCCGGCCCGCTGTGTCGGCACTGCGCCAGTCGGGCCCCGGGTCATCCCTCAAAAATCCTAGCGGGACTCTGGGAAGGGGTCGCTGGCGTTTTGGGGAGAGACAACCTCCGTAAGGAAGCGGATCCTGCAAAGAAATCTGGGGAAGTTTTCAAAGCTTACCCAAATCTGAGACTTTTCGGTGTTTTCCTAACAAATAATGCTTATATCAAAGCAATGCCCAACTTCCTCGTGTTGTGAAACCTAGCCGATTACCTTCTGTAACACACTTTAAGACCTTCAAGAAGAGAAGAAATGAAAGCACAAAGTTTATTACTATTGTTGTCTCAGTATTTAAGAAATACTTAGTGAATTGAAAACTGAATAGTTGTTCAACATTTTACATTAGCTTAGGCAGGCAAGCAGTTGCTGGGAATGTCTTACGCTTTAGGACGAAGCTGATTGTTGATACATTTAGTAAGTAACAAATAGAAAGCTATATTCTATACAACAGGCTTACTGTGGATGTAATGTGACAATTGTATTAAAGCTAAGGGGCAGACAGTACAGTGCGGAGAAAGTAACTATGAAGTGGTAAAATGCCTCTGAACTGAGCATTTCGAGCCTTTGAAGTGAGCTCTTTCCTCCCAGTGTCCCATTCTCCTTGGGTGCATGGAGGGGATGTGTGGACGTGGCGTTGCCCGGGGAGCCTCAGTCACTCCCAGGAGCACACGACAGCGGACACGCCTGAAAGCGGCATCTGCGCGCGGTGAAATAAATCCCCCTCCAGTCCACGTCCGTAGTCCAGCTCTGCAAGCTCGCACCTCGGTGTCGGAAGGTTCGCAAGTGCGATTTGCGGGTGCGAACCGGAGACCCCTGTCCCTTACGGAGCGCTGCCCCAGCAGGCCTCCCGAGATGCGCATGCCTTGTCCATTGAGCAATCTCAGACTCTGCTCCCTGGACCGTTCACATCATAAATCCCCACACCCAAGCAGGGCGCTGGCCCCGCTCCAGTCTGGGAGCTCTCTGCAGTGCTTTCAGAGCTTGAACCTGGTTTGGGTTATAATGTTAGCCAAGCTCTTGTTCCTGGAGGGACAGGCATACCAGAGCATGTTACAGCTCTGTCCACGGGTGGACAACCCGCAGCCAGCCCTTCCTAAGCCGAGGATGCCTCTCACGTGGCTCGGCTGCAATTTTGGGCTGCAGCTAAGCTCATGCCAGCCCCATGGGGAGGAAGCCTGGTGCACAGGCAGCTGTTCTCAGGCACATCTTTGCTCATACATCCCCCACGGGGCTCACTATTCAATCTCTGAACTGCCTGGATAGCTTTTCTTTTTGATCAGTATCAGGAAGAAGCGATGTCAGAAGAGATCCATTGTAGGGAACACTGGACAAAGCTGCTTTGCACCACGATCCACGTCACACTTTCGCCATGCACAAGGCAGCTGTTTAGTAGTGTTACGCAGGTGTGGTGTGTTTATTCAAGTGAATGGAGCTGGCCTCATTGCCACATGCAGGTGGCTGGAGCCGAAGCAAAGTGCTGGTGCGAGTGCTGCAAATGCCAGTACAACCAGTAGAATATGCCCCATCTTGCCTGGAGCCCAAGTGTAGCTGTGCCACTCCAGTGATGTCTCACAGTGCACAAAGACGAGGTTGTCTTCCAGTCACTGTGTTGTCTCCAGTTGGAGATTTTCTGGAGGGATGCTGTAGGAACAAACTTTAGGTCAAACACAAGCACGGAGAAAACAGGTACTTTTCCAGAACAGACCCAGACCCTGCACCACTAGGAAACAGTTGTAAATCCCATGACCATGGTGGGTATCACATGCAAAGAGATGGAGCAGATGTTCATAACTGACAAGATTTGCTCTGGTCTAGCTTAAAGACATGTAAATTGGAGGTGTACCAAGCCCTCCCCATATAATACTGACCAGAACCCACAGTTCACACAGCCGCTCTCAAACAGGTTTAGATACAGTTCTGTTCATCTCTGGACCCATTGCAAATCCATGTGTACAGTCACACATATTTTGCAAAATGCCTGAGAGAATCATGACAGAATCTAAAGAAGTTAGAGGTGGAAGTGATCTGTTAGGTCCATTTGCAATCTCTCATGAGCCAGGCAGAATTTTTCCTTGGGCTAAATTAATTCCTTTGCCTCATCTTGTTTTTAATCACTCAAGCAAAAGGACTGGAACAGCCAAGCAAAGTTATGTCATACTGCTGCAGAAGCGGCACTGGGGAATCTTGTATCTCTGATCAGAACTGAGTCCCACAGTTGTACAACGTATACTTAAGCATGTTTAATGTGGTTAAACAAATCCTATTCAGAAATGCATTTCATTTCTGTGAGTACTTGACTTCCAAGAATTTTTAAGACCTTGCAATAAACATAGCCAAAGCCATCACTCAACAAATTGAAATCACAGTTGTATTAATGGGTTTGCTATATTCAGATTAAATTTAACCCTCATGACTTTATCTTGTAATCCAGCAAAGTGAGCGGGTCAACAGAAGTTATGATCAGAGAGCTGAGTGAACATTTCTTCTCTGTCATCTCCTCCACCACTTCCTTGATTTAAGGAACTTCATCCAGGGACTCCTCACCTAGGTGGAGGGCACTTGCTAACATGACCCTGCGGATGCTTTTCCTCCACTGAGAGTCTCTGCTGGATTTCATATGTTAAATTAATTCAGTGTTGTTTTCTAAGGTCTACTTATGGGTCTGCCCGTTTGTGTCAGTGACTGCTTTCAGGAGGATGATGTTCCACCTCATGCAGACAAAGAGCAGTCAATGACTCAGAAAAAATGTAGTTGTAGAAGTCATTTTTTTACCATCCAGGGTCCTGGTATTCTTCCCTTGAAAGCATAACACAAGAAAGTCCCCTCCCAGCAGCCCAAAGAGATTGCAGCACAGGTAAATTGCAATGTGCATGCCCATGCTCTAGTAGCTGGGCTTGAACAAGGTTGAAGTTCGTACTGCTGGAGACATGGGACTCTGAGAGTAAATTCCCAGCGTATTTCCTAGCTCAGTTGCATCTAGCCAACAGACATGTTTTGTTTCCTTAAAGTAACACTGGAGGTTTCCGGGGTCAACAGAGCTAAATAAAACAACCAGCAAAACCACTGCGGTCTAGGAAAGGGCAAGATTTTTCAAAGGCTCAGCTCCCCGTGGTGGTACGGCTCCTGAACAGAGTGATGAAAGTGTTTAAGTCATCAGAAAAAAGCAGGCAGTGACCTGCAATAAAATACATGGCTTGGTGAGATATGCAGCATCTTGCTAATGACCTCCAGAGCTGGGTCAGCAGATACCACTGCAGGGGGACACCATCATCTGCCAGGCGGCAGACAGGGCTCCGCTGCCTTGGCATACCTCCATCCTCACTACAAGCCTGGGCACACCGGCTCCGTGGAGGCCCAGTGAGAGCAATTTAAATTTTTGGAAATAACATCCAGGAGTGGGGATTCTTCAGAAACTTTTCATCAGAACAGCAATCCACTCTTTCCTACGACCTGCAGACCCTGAAGATAAAAGCCTCTCTGAGAGTGTTTGGCTGCAATCGCCTACCCTTTTGTTACCAGAATTAAATAAAAGCACCAATGAAAACGGAGTGAAATTATATGCACTTCTCAAACTTGTAAAAAACATTTGGGATTTTGCTCGGTCAAATATTTGAGCTAGAAATTTGGAGACGGTTGTAATTTTTACCCCAACAAGCTCATCCTTTTATTCAGGCAAAGCTGGCAGTTTTCTGCCCTTAGCACACGGCGCTGCCTAATGAGGACACAGAGCAGGCCAGCCCAGAGCCAGACTTATGCCTGATCCAGGAACCATCTTCTGGCATGGAGAAAAATGGCTGAGGATTGATGGGTTGGGAGCCTGGTGCCAGACACATCCTGCTGCTCCAGCTCCTCTTGGATCGGTCCGGATCCCCTTCCTCCCTGCCCAGCTGGCAGACTGAGTGGACTGCAACAAACCAAACTGGGGCACAGGGCAGAGCTTGCTCTTTTGTGCAATACAGGAGCTAATCTCATTGCTGCAGAGTGAGATTTGGTTCCCAGAAGGCTTTTGGATATAGGCCTATGTGTCCCCCACATAAGAAGACAGTTTCCAAGTGGTCCAGAACCTCGTCCAGGTCTTGTAACACCGGAGTGTCGGAGGTCTGAGAGCCACGCTACGGGGTGTAACCAGGTCCATGGTGCTCAGGTCCTCCCAGGTACCAGGCTGGGACTTGGCATTGCTGCCATATGCAGTGAAGCACTCTAGGTATTTCTCCCACATTAGCATATCCCTGCAGCACAAGTCTCAGTTGGGCACAGCGCGTTATTGCTAAATTTACACGCCTTGTAATCCTCACCCGCTCAGGAAACAGAGAAAACCCGATGCACAGCAGAGATATGCCCTCCCCACCAACAGCGCCCATGTCGGCTGGCATGACTGGGGTGCACCTCAGCACCTAAAAGCACCCCCCCCCCAAAAAAAAAAAAAAAAAAGAACTTTTAAACTTTGGGCCTTGGATGAGGGCATGGGGGAGGGTTGGAAAGGCCCCGTTGCTTCACGCTGCACATTAGCAGCCGAGTTCACTTCACAAACACAAGGTGCGCTGTCAGAATAGCCTGGGGCAAAGTTTGTACTTTGCTTGAATTCTAACTTTTGTTTACCAAGGTAATAAACCGGTCTTCTCTTCCAGGTGTAAATGCTATTATGAAAAGGCATATTTGTGTTTCATCTCACCTCAGATGTACAGTATGTGCTCACATCCTACACTCTGTGTACAGCCCACATTGCTCCAGAGCCAGGAGAAGAAAGAAAAAGGGGTAAAAATAAATATCCCCACTCTACCCTCAAAAACACAGTGTTCTGGAGAATCTGGGAGTTTCATTGGATCTCTTTCCCTTCAAACCCTGTGTGCAGCCCTTTCTCTACCCTGTGAAGACCAGCTCAGACCTTTCCCACATCCCCGTGGTCTTCCCCGTTAGTGCGACTGGGCAGACCCCGCGTGGGGCGGTGGTCGAGACAACCCATTCTCTCCATGCAGACAAGCTGATCTCCAAACAGTGGAGTTTAGTTTCCACCAAACTAGTTGGGTCGCCAGTTTGGCTCCCTTCCCCTAAAAACACCGGCATCTCCATTGTGCCACGTACATTCAGATGTGCTGCGTTTGGTGTAATCTCATTGAAATGGATGGAGAGGAGAAGGAGGTGGGGAAAAAAAAAAAAAAAGAAAAAAGAAAAAATCCTGGCATTGTTTTTTCTTGCACTTCACCTCCTGTTCCTGGTGTTGTGCCCACTTGGCAAGATTTAGAGATAGCAGACGAGCTATGGATAAAAATGACCTAAATGTTTCCTCATCCCTTCAAACCTGTTTGGTGGCCTTCTGTCTCCAACCCACTAGTAGTTTGGCCTGGCCACTGGGGCTGCCACCTGAGTGCTCCTGAAAACCAATGCCACGAGATCTGCAGCTACTGAAGTGATCAAAATCCTGTTCTGGAGCACGGTTCCCCCGGCACAGAGTGGCACGGCACAGCGGGCGCGGGCAAGAGCACCGCCTGCCGAACCAGCGCACCCACTCCCAGCATCGCCTCGTTCCTCTCCCATTAACGCGCTGACCTTGCCTGCTCCCACTGAGCTTGTAAAATTTCATGAGATGACATCTTGAAAAGCTAAGTGTGAAACGCCGAGCCTGGACAGAGCCCTGATAGAAGCTGACCAGCTGCAGGTCGGCAGTAATTTCCTCCCTCGTCTGTTGTAGCCCTTTATGAGCAGATTTAAGAGGGCAATAACCACGCAATAATTTTTTTTTTACACAAACTATTTATTCTATTAAAAGCCCGTGCCCGTAACTCCATCTCTACAACAGAAGAGCTGCTGCAGAGAGGCAAAGAAAGGGGCTGAAGAAGACCGCAGTCTAAGCAACTGGTCTGGGGATGGGTCGGTGTGCCCAGCGCGGATGCTTTCTCAGAACGCCTTTGCTCCTGAAATCAGAAACCCCACGGAGAGAGCCAGGCTGCCAGCACCTCGCAGGTCTGAGCCTGCCCTGGCCCAGACGCCTTCCCCACCCCGGTGTTTACGCCGAAGCACTCGCTCCGGCGCAGGCTGAATCTGCGCCCCTGGCTCCTGCACCCAGCGGGGCCCCGGCACACTCTGCTCCCCGGCGGTGCGGGCAGCGGCAGGGCCTGGCACCCCCTCGGTGCTGCCCACCCCTCCGTGGGACTTGCGCGGCCCTTCCCACGCCAGCGCTGGACCCGAGCAATCACAAAGCAAAGAGCTGCAGTGCAGATGGAGAGGAGGGAGGTTCCCAGCTGTATGTGCTCGTGCCTCTTCTTCACTTCTGGAGCCCACAGAAGCTGTTTTAGCCTTGGGGTTTTTAACGTCCACAAAATGCATTGAAGGTTCTTAGCAGCTTTCTCATTTATTTCTCAACTTCCACTATTCCTTTATGCTTCCACAGCAGGGCTAGAAGGAACATTGCTCACAGGAAAGCAATTCCCCTCACCTGTCAAACCCCAGCATTACCAGCAGCTCTGCTATCCCTTCCCACCAGCTTTCCACTCAACCACCAGCTGGGCGAGAACATCCTCAGCAGCAGTGACTTCAAGCAGGGTCCCTGCAGTGGTGGGATGAAGGGCCCAAATCTGGCCCATCACTAACCAGGAGCGCGAAGCTCCTTTCTACTAGGGAGGGGAAACCAGCACTACCCAGGAAACTGGCCTGCGCTCACCTCCTCAGCGGGGACTGATTGCAAACGAGCTACTGGCGAGGGTGGTAGAAGATGGGAGCAGTGGGGGTTTCCCCCCGTGGTTAATTCCTGCCATGGTTAACTCCTACCATGGTGCCTTCTTGGATTCACCCGCCCCCTTGAGCTGGGTGGGGCAGAGGAGACCACGTCTGGGTCCACCCATGCGCTCCCAAAGAAGGAGCGACATGTCACCCCAGTTTGGGAACGGGTGTGTTCAGTGGCCAGACCAAGGCGCATTAGGAGACCTAGAACTTGTTTGACACGGGCTATTATTTCATGGCATCTTGAGTATATTCCACATGTCCTTTAAGTGCTTCAGCAAAGTAATGGCCCAGGCCAGCCTTTCCAATCACGTTCCTCTAACACGTCAATTTGGTTCTTCCAGAACAGGGAGGGGGTGGCGTTTTGCCAGTGTTATGTAAGAAGCAGAGTGATTGCGTAAGTTCAGTTGGTCGCAAAGGTGTGAAATAGGCTTTATTGGTAGTTACTACAGCTGGAAATTTTTCCAGAGGCATCTGTGCTTATTTTCCAAGGAACTTGTCCTTTTCTAGATTTAGGGTCTTCTGGGATCCTCTCTCTTCTGGATACTTTTGCTGTCAGAAACCCCTCCGCAAAGGGGAATGTTTGCTTTTGTGCGGGAAACAGAAGGAGGAGGTTGCATGTCACTTCACTGGAGCTGCCTAAAGTGCTTGAGTTGCTCTACTGACCTGCAATCTGCGCACAGTCAGAGGCAGGTGCTTGCTTTAAATCAGTCCCCAGATGCGAGCCCAAGACACTTGGTGGACTCGTTCGGTCCTCCTGAGAGCGACAAGACCATATGACTGCAACTAAGAAGAACTGCTCTACTTGAGATCTTCCTAGAGAATGAAATAGCAAATAACATCTGCTGAAAACACTAGTTACTTGACATAATGTCACGAGTAGGAAAGGATCATTGCATTCCACATGTCCAGGTGGGGTGCGATCTTGGTCTTTCATGGAAGGGGAAAAATGATACAGCATCTAAAAGTGATCAGAATATGACTCACTATAACTCCAGCAACACAAAGAGAAATGGCAAACTTAGCTTTGTTCCTCTGAATTTCTCCTATACACATAGCATTAAGCATATGGAAAAGGCTTTGCAAGACCAAGGTCTTGATCAGCAGCTAATGCATTCCCAGGTTCAATAACAAGTACACTTTGTGCATCAGAGGAATGGCAGACTGCCCAGAGCTTTTGGGCAGATGCCGTTTCTAAAGAAATTAAATGCGTGAATAGATAATAACCAAAGAAATCCCTCCTGGAATAGAGATGGACGACCTCCTTCTGATAAAATCAAGTTCTTGCTCAATCATTCCCCACTTGAACACGAAGACCAAATTGAGTCAGCCCTGAAGGTCCTGGAGTCTTCAAACAAGGGGTTGGGTTTCTTTCCTCTTCGTCATGCTGTACAGTATCCTAGGAACTGGCAAAACATAGCAAGGATGACTCCTCTGCCCCTTCCTAAAAGAGGGACGTTGCAGGAGGTCAGCTGGCTCTGCTAGGCTGAAGGAGTCACCCAGTTCCTTCTCAGCTGGTTCCCTCCAATCTGCTAAAGGCAGGAGGGAAGGAGGAGAGGCAAGTGTGGCTAGCCCGTGTCTTCACCATGCAAAGCAGCGGAATCAAGTGGTGACCCAGCAAGGAAGACCTGCAGAACAGCAAGCGGGAGTGGGGGCCCAGTGGTGAAAAGATGAACATGACATTGGTGAGGACTGGGTGAGCTCTGACGTGGTAAGGAATGAGGTGAGGGTCAGGGTCAGAGGGATGGAGAGAGGTAACCTCAAACCACCTGGGTATTTCAAGCAGCGTCCAGTCATGATGCAAGGTGAATTCCTCAGGTGGCCTCCCCCACTACTGAATCTTGACCATTGGGACCACTGGGGCCACTGGGATGCTTTTGAAATGCCTCACTGAGGGGGAAGTTTGGTGCAACCAGTCACCCAGGATAGCTGCAATATCTGATGTTCCTTGATCTCACTCAGTCCCTGAAATACATTTATGGTCTACGTGACAAGTGGTTTATTTTCAACACCTAGAGCACAGAAGGCAAGTGAGATGATGGGCTGTCATCTAGGGCACTTCATACTTGTTTAGTGCCAACTGTGTTACAATATCATTTTTATGTCACCATTTCCTCCTGCTGAAATAAAAAAAGAATCCATTGCTAGACAACATTTCTCAGCAGGGAGATTTCTGGGTTTGTTTTCCATTACACCTGCTTTTTACGACTTCATTGGCTTGTTCAGAAGAGGAGGAGACAGAAACTAGAGGGAGAAAAATTAATACATTTCTATATTTTAAAATCCTTTTAATTATAAAAGAGCTGAACAATCCCTTAAAAAAATACCTGACTTCAGAGTGTCAACACACAGTTGATGTCATAGAGCATTCATGGGGGCTGGGATTAAAGCTGACATGTTTTAGAGTGATTAAATTTGAGAACCTGATGACTAGAGCTGGGTTTTCATTATTCCCCTGACATGAGCAGAAAGTTTGGGAATGTAAGAGTTTCAAGTATCCAGCACATCTCTGTGGAGCCCAGACAAACGGCCTGGGGAAATCAATAAGAGGTAGTACCCAATGGTGGGTACACGGTTTCTTAGCCGCATCTCTCAAACCCAGTTACTCTCATGAAGTACTTTCATCCTCATTTGTTCCACAAATTTGCCATACCAGGCTTTGCAAGCAGGCGACAGCTCCTCCG
The DNA here is from genome assembly GCA_035590195.1 of Aviceda cuculoides. NCBI lineage: Eukaryota > Metazoa > Chordata > Aves > Accipitriformes > Accipitridae > Aviceda > Aviceda cuculoides. Next base: position 30,869,584 of record JAVJGG010000085.1, read on the forward strand.
TTCCTAGATGTCTCTCGGGGAGCGGCTGCAGGTGCCAAAGCATTTGCCAGCTGTGGAGGGAGCAAGTGACGCCTGGCACGGCCAGCCGAACCATCGCCAGCTCCCTGCTCTGCTGCCGTAAGAGAGACAGACACATTTCCAAATACCCTCTCTAGCCATTTGAGCTGGATTTGCTACGGTGCTGCGCGTGGGACTGGATGGAAGCTTCTGCCCTGGAAGCACCTGACACAGGAGATGTGGTAAACCAGAGCCTACACACCTTTGGGAGATGCTGCTGGACACAGAAAGTCTGAGTCCTCTTAGAGGAAGTTTTTCCACGCAAAATATTGTCCCTGCCTGAATACGACAATCCAGTACCAGCTCAAGGCCCCTCTCAGGAGACCCGTCCTCGGGAGGAGTTTTGTTCCCAGAAGAAAAAGCTCTGCGGAGGATTACTCTGCAAAGTAACATGTCATGAGGGTTTGTAAATGAGCTCTGCAAGGACCAAGCTCTCTCCTGGGCAACACTTCAGAGTCCACGGGCTGAAAAAGGCCCAAACTCCCTGCAGGGAAGCCTGGGGAGACAGGTCAGAGGTTAACTGCTGAACTGCTGAGCAGCTCTAGCCCCCAAACTCACGAGGAAGGGATGGGGCCGGGACGCCCAGCCTGGGCTCTCTTGCTCAGGACCTCCCTCACTCAGTCAAGGTGCTCCAGCACAACCTGGCAAGACAAGACTCAAACTTTGCAGGGCAAGGGGAGTTGAGCTGGGCTGCCAGGACCCATGACACTGACATATGAGAAACTCTCCACACCTTCCTTCCCTCTTCTTCCTCCTCCTCCTCCTCCTCTCCAGCCCTGGCAGCACCTCTCTACAGCGGCTGTGTAATGGCAGCACCCTGGCATTTGCCTAGCAGGGCCCCCGCAACTGGCATTTTTGGGCATGGGCCTCCTGTGTACACCCATCTTAACTGACCCACATCTTTCCACAGGCTGTTTCTGGGGCAGCGTCAGCACGTTTCGCACTGCCCCTGCCCTGCTAGGGCAGTTTTCCAGGCAGGGCAAACATTTCATCATCGTCTCCTTCACGTTTCTTTTTCTTTCTCATTTCCCTTTTTCCGCCCCCATCTTTTTTCCTTAAATATTGCCTAATTTCCAGACGGGTGCAGGTGGTGGGGTGAGCAGGCTGTGTCGCCTGCTGCACGCCAGCCCAGGTGCCAGGCAGAGCCAGCCTCCTCCATCCCTCCGGAGACACAGGGGCTGCGGTGTCCACGCCGAGCCCCTCCACCCAGGGACACAATCCTCAGCTGCTGGCCTCACTGAACATCCCAGCACGACACTGGGTGGAGGGAGCTGGGCCACTTCCATCAGCACCCCTGATGAGAAGACATGGCTCCCTGGAGAGCAGAGCAAAGCGGCAGCCCCACCATGGTCCTCACCTCCACTCCACTGCGCAAAACCAATTCCTTCCAAAAAGGCTCATCTTCTCACGTTCCCCACTGTGGGGAAAGCAAAAACTTGCGTTTTCACGGGGCCGGTCACCTGGGGGTGGGGGAGGCAGCAAGTGGGCAGGAACAGCACGTAATTACCGGGAGAAGCTGCTGTCTTCCTGCACCGTCTCAGCTCGGGCCTCCCAAGAGACGGAGTGGGAGCGCGCTGGTGGCAGGGCTCGCCAGGAAAAGGTGCTTTCTGCAGGAAAAGCACTTCTTGGTTTCATTATTTTCTCTTTCTGCTCTTATTATTTTTCGGGGGAGGGGGGAGGGGAATTGAGCTGGGGGATTTCACTAAAAGTATATATTACAGGGGAAAAAAATACCCATTTTCTGTCTAATCGGGAGAATTTTCTTGATGCAGACAAATATCGCTGCCCAGAGGGCTGAATTGCTTCTGCTTCCAGTTGCTGAGAACTACACTTTGTTAGATGGGAGTTTGATGAAAACCTTAAGTGGTGGCAAAAATGGAAATTTTGCAGAGATAGCTGCTGGAACCCTCAGAAAGGTCATGCTTTGTTGCTGAAAAGGCGTTTTAAACCTTTCTTTGGACCAGATCTTTCAGCAGCATGGCTTTGCCAGAGAAGAAAGGAATGGTTTAGGAAAACAGGATGGTGCCACTTTCTTAGGGACAGATACAGTGAGGAGAGATGGGGTAAGGAATGAAGGTCACCTTGTGCTAGCACATAGGCAGAAGGAGCGATCTGGGACTGATGGATAAGAGCACGGATGGGGTTTTGCTTGGGGACTTTTAGTCTCCTAATTCTAGATCTGGTACCAGTAACTTGCATTTTCCCCAAAAAAATGTTGGTAGAGTAATTCAGAGTGCTACAAAGGTGATGCTATGCAAATTTCTGGTGGGAAATACAGCTGTCTCAAAACATTGATAGCCTGTGGTTTCATTTATGTGGTGGATGTTAATGCACCTAATGGTTCTGAGGAGAGCTGTCTGAAAAAATGAATTTGGAGTTGTTTTGTTTCATGAGTAGTTCTGAAAAGTCAGGAAGGAGGGAATTAGTTCAAATTGCAGCTAGGACTGTTTATTTAAATTACAGCAAACGTGAAAGGTGAGGAGAAAATGCTGCACTTTGATTTGGAGCAATTTACAAGTAAAATGGAGGGGAATTTCAAACTGAAATAAACATTGCAAATGTACTTTCTTGGAATTTTTTTCTCAGGACAAACAGTTTAGTACAGCCAGCACTAATGCTCAAAACTATTTGTCACCAAATTTGCATTTTTCACACAAGGGAAGTTTCAGGTGAAAGAATTTCACCCATCCCCAGCTCTGAGCCTGGGAATTGAGGATATCACCCAGCCCTTTGCCGTTGTGTGAACTGACTCAACCGGGTGTTTGCACCCAACCTCTCACTGCTGAGGATATCTCTCCAGACCAGGCTTTGCGTATTGTATTTGGGCAGCTCTGTGCTTTTAACATTTTTTCAAGGGCTGCCCCCAATGTGGTGTCACCCAGAGAGCGACCAAGTGGCACACGGAGGTCCTTCGGCTCCTGGCTGAGTTTGTGTGGGTCGCTCTCCTTCCCATCATGGCAGAGGACACGAGGCCAGTCCCCAGTCTGAAGGCCAGGGAACTCACCCACACTGGGACAACCCATCCCAACACCACAGCGACCAGGTCATAGATCCAGAGACAAAAATACCACTTGCAAGCACCCAACATGAGGTCCCCACCTCAGCTGCATGGTTGCAGAAAACCCAACCCTTTGAGGCTCTGCTCCCCGATGAAATTCGTCTCCCTGGTGGGGGACAGGGCAGCCGCTTCCCTGCACCAGCACCCAGGGCTGGAGGGGCTGAGCACCCTCCAGGGGACGAGGGCAGGTGGTCACACAGCCCAGCCCGGGTGGAGCTCGGCCAGCCCTGTCCTTCCGAGGTCCCAGTGAAAATAACAGTGGTTAATAAAATCAGGCAGCCAAGGTGAGGAGCAACATTTTTCTCAGAAGTAAGTTAAGTGAGAGGAAATGGGTTTTCATCTGAAATGACCTGAAAGTCTGTTTTATAGCCAGGCGCATTAACTCTTTAGTAGCAGCAAGGTTTGGAGGCACCTCTAATGGCTTTCATGAATCTTTCAGAGTGGGATGAAACAGAGCAGCTTGGGAAATGATTCCTATTTTCTGAAACAGCTCAAGACCCCATCATTAGGTAGCCTGAATTTCCTATGCTCCAGAAGCTAGGCAAAGAAACTTCAATAGAACCAGACATTTTTAAATCCAACCCCCCATTTTTTCCCGTCGCTTTAATCATTCCCTGTGACTTGCAACCCAAAAAATGAAGCCGTGTTTGGGGACCTGAGAACCATTCATTAATGTTTACGAGACACTGAGATAATAGGGGAAGAGAGCCATAGAAATAGTGCATACACATAAATGCTAGAAATAATACGTTCAGTCTCTGTGATTACTCATGCTTTCAGAGACGAGCAGGTGCACAAGTTTTTACAGGTTTGGGCCTTGGTTTGATCCAAAGATACCTTCAGAACAGTCTGTTTGCTCCAGGAGTGGAGCACTCCCTGGATCCACTTGGCTGCTCTAGGTGGGGAGGGGGAAGCTGTCGGGTACAGGAATTTGGCACTATCACTGCGTCACTGCAGCCATGTCAGTGACCTGGAGGAAGGTCACTTACCAAAACAGTGTGTTGATAAATGCCACAGAAGTGTGGAGCTGGGGAGGTCCAGAAGGACAAACGCTGTTTAGGTTTTACAGTGCAAATTGCGCTAGGAATGGAAAAATGTCTTTCCCTTTTCCTGATCCCAGACATTCCTGGGAGCATAGGCCGTGGCTGCTTTATTTTTAAAATCAACAAGTTCTTCTGAAGAAAAAGCATTTCTCGATCTCGTGACTGCCATAGCAGAAAGATCCGTCCCCTTGCAGCCAGGCGATGTGCTCCCTGCCAGCTGGACTTGCTCGCTGCCTAAACCCTGTCCCAGCAATTCACAAGCTGTCTCTTATCTGGCAGGTCAAGCTGGAGGAATGGGATTGAGACATTTCAAGATATCATCTGGGAGAGCAAGATAAATCAAGGTAAGCTGATTCGTCAATCTCTGCTGCGCACTGTAAGGCGCAGCTGACAGCACCTTGGTGGCATGCGAACCCACCCCCCCTGCACAGCCGGAGCTGGGCACGCCGCTCTCCGGGAACAGGGAGGCTGCTCGGCAAGGCCAGGGGGATGCTACAGCCTCGGCTGGCTCTCGTCGTGCACACACACCACCATGCCCGGGAAAGGGCAAGGCCACCCTTCCCAACTGCTTCGCCATTCCATCCCCTAAGCAATCCCGAGGGTCTTGTACCAGCTGGATTGTATAAGAAAAGCAACTCTTTCCCCTCGCCATGAAGTTGGTTACAGTGCGATGGAAACACCTGCACGATGTATTTTATATGGAAAAGTGTTTCGCTCCAGAAAAATGCAAACCTGATCCTGCTTCCATTTTCTGGCTGCAATCTTGTTCTCCCTTATCTCTGCATTACATCGCAGCACGCTGTGCCTGAAGGCTGCCGCCCCATCACCAGGCTGCACCGCCTCATAGACGCAATTTGGTTTTAGTTCAGTTTTGTGCTGGCTACTTCGTACCAGTTGAAACGTCTTACCTCCTTCGCTGGATCAAGGTCTCCCCTCTCTGTGTTGCAGTTTACCAGTCTGGCCCATTGAAATGGCAAGTTTCAGCCATCCCCATCTGTTCTGGGTCTCTGTTCACGAGACGCTGCATTTCCCTCTGACATGATCGCTTTACAGACTGGCTTAAACCTCACCTACCTGCAATAGTGTATAAGCCCTTGCTTCCTGCTAAGGATGTGTTCAAGCTCTCTGATGGATAAGGATGGAGCTAAGCCTGTGTCTCCCTGAATAAGCACTCAGGTGGGGAAATTCAGCTTGACACATGGGGCTGGCAGAAGTGATGCTCGGAAAGCCCAAGGAGGCAGGAATAGTCTGGGGGTCCCATGCTACCTTCAGGATGGGGGTGATTTCCACTTGTTGGGGCAGAAATCCCTCCACTTCAGAGCTGGAGGGGCACGCAGGCAAGGTTGGATCCCCAGCCTGAGGAACACAGAGGCGTCTGTCTGAGAGGCAAAGGCAGAGCAGGATGGACAGCAAGCCCTGGCACCCCGCTCCGGGTGAGCGGGACGTGCTGCAATCAATAGCAAACTGAAAATCGGGTCTGTCAGAGTGAGCCTGGCGAAGCACCGCTGTGCCTGAGCACAGCTCCCAGGAAAGCTAATTTGGGGAGGTGGGATCAAAGGCATCTTCCCCTCCGCTGCTAGATGGTACAGTGCAGGTGCTGCTCCCTGCAGCAACATCTCTAATGGAGTCATGACACTGTGTAAGGATAGTAAAGCAACATCCACTATAATAACAACACGGTGCACTTGTAGTGGCCTCCATCTGGAGGGCTCCGTGACATTAATTAACCTGTCCGTCCTCCCTGGATCACAAAAAACAGTTATCCACCTGCTGCTGTAGGGTCAGCAAAGAGAAGAGATGGAGACCCGTATATCCCAAAGCCTCCCCTGACTTTCTGTCCTCTTTTTTAACCCCGGCCATACAGGAGCAGCGCGGGCACAGCCTGGCTCTGAGCCAGGGCACAGCCAGTGTTCGGACCCGCTCAGCACCAGCCCAGCAGGCCCAGCCACTGGAACAAGCAGGGAAGCCCGGAGAGAGGTTGTGTTTGAACATCTACAAGGCTGGTGCTCGCATCTGAGCTAGCCATCTTGATGGTCCACAGAGGTCCTCGTAGGGCACAACCAGCCTACCGTGGACTGCTCCTTCACAATGAGACGGAGGGCCTCTTGGAAGCATCTGGTTTTCTGCACCCATTACAAAACCAGCACAGCCAGCCAGCCCCAGTGAAGATGCTCGCGCTGGGGTACCTGCCCCGGTTCGCACTGCAGCCCAGCGGCAGGTCCGGAGGAGAAGCTCAGCGTACCATCCGCCTGCTCTCCTCTTCACGGGAGGAGAAGCTCAGAGGTCCGGAGGAGAAGCTCAGCGTACCATCCGCCTCCTCTCCTCTTCATGGGAGGAGAAGCTCAGAGGTCCGGAGGAGAAGCTCAGCGTACCATCCGCCTGCTCTCCTCTTCACAGCCACTCGTCTCCTCACCAGCTCTCAGACAGCAGAAGCTGTTCAAATCTCCAGACTGAAATTCTCGGTACTGTCATTACTGCCACAGCATCCAGAGGGATCCGACCAAGACCAAAGGACTTGTTTTGCTGGATCCTACACAGCACATGCTTGGAGGGAGTTTCTCTGCCTATGAACATACTCAGTTCCTGGTCTTGCGAACTCTTACAGGCATTACCATAAAACCTCTGAGAAATTACACGGAAAGGAAGATGACCAGGCCCTATTGAAACTCGGTTCCTGTCCCTGAGTTTAATTAATCTGTCCACAGGCTTAAGCTGTTCTGAAACACCTTGTGGAAGACAAAGGCAGGGCAGGGCCAGCTCCGGAGGAGTTAATGACCCATGGAGAGCTCTACTGAGCCAGGACGGGGGCTCCGCTTGTCGTGGTCCTGTGAGCACATACTGCTCTGGGGGGCTGCCCTCACGTGTGGCTGGTGTCCTGGTTTCAGCTGGGATAGGGTTAATTTTCTTTCTAGTAGATGGTACAGTGTTATGTTTTGGATTTAGTATGAAAATAATGTTGATAACACACTGATGCTTTCAGTTGTTGCTAAGTAGTGTTTGTACTAAGAAGTCAAGGATTTTTCAGCTTCTCATGCCCAGCCAGCAAGAAGGCTGGAGGGGCACAAGAAGTTGGGAGGGGACAC
>JAVJGG010000085.1:30896767-30921322 GCA_035590195.1 Aviceda cuculoides
GGTGGTGGGGGGGGGGGGGGCGGGGGGAGGCAGCGCCATCTCCCATGGCAAGGCGGAGCCTTTGGTGAGCCACATCAGATGGATGAGATGGAGACACAACGGAGAGGACAGCACCTCAGGTCTGCTGTAAGGGCGAGGAAAGCGATGAGGGGTGCACTCAACATCCGCTGCCTTCCCCACTAAGGGTCCTGGCACAGGGCAAAGGAGCTCACAACAGTCCTGAGAAGACACCGTGGGACGTGCTAGGGTGAGGGAAGGAGACGTGCCCCCACAGAGAAGGGCTGGTGGGGGACTCCCTAGGGGAGAGGAGCTCCTGCAACTCAGTGAGAGAACGGCCATCACGAGGATGTGTGTCCAGAACCCTTCACAGTCCCTACGGCCGGCATCTCCAAAGGAGACATCCCCTCTGCATGGGTGCAAGGGTCCTCTTCATCCCTTCCCCCAGGGGTCTCACATGACAGAGGGCTTCTTCTCCATGTCTTGCTGTCTTGATTCCCAGCTGGGCAGCACAGGCGGGGGAAGCCCCTCCCGCCGCTTCAGCAGCTTGCCAGGATGTCCCTCTGTAATTGGGAAAGGAGGAAGCTCTTCAGAGCAGCCCTGAGGGGAGTGCATTTTAACCAGGCCACAGTCCCCCAGCATGGGGCAGGCCCCCCCCAGACAGCAGGGACCCATTCCCATACCTCTGCTGATCCTGCACTTCTCCACAGCCTTCTGGTGCTGGGTGGAGCTGAGGGAGGAAGCCTTGGCCTTCCCTTTGCTGCTCATGGTCAGCTGGAGCCTGGAACACAAATGGCAATGGGGGCTTGAAGAAGGGCGATCCCCCTGCCCCCTGCAGCTTCCTGGCACTGATCCTCCACCCTCTCGTCCAGGGCCTTGCACCCCTTTTCCTTGGTGTCCATGCATGGGGGTTTTTGGCAATCCACCCCCAAACCCATAAAGTGGAGCCAGAATTCCCTTCTGCGTGCAGTATGCTCTCTCTGATGGGAAATACGGCAGGCCGGACATGAGAAACACAATCACGATGCCCGCTCACTCCAGGCAGAGACATGCGTAGCCGGAACGCAGTGCTAATTAACCAGGGACCTCTCACTTCAGGATCAACCCCTGATGTGATGCTGAGCATCAAGCCCCGGCAGTGCACGTTTGAGCTGAAGCTGGGAAGCCACCTGCTCGGTCAGCTGAGGACCGCAGAGGAACCGCACTCACCTCGGGAAGGCGTTGGCAGGAATCGCCTGCACCCCCTGAGCGGTGGTCGCTCCACTGGAGACAGTCGGATCTGGCTTCCACAGCCTCTGCAAAGTGACGCAGATCTGTTAAAAGGTTTCCAGGGCACTTTTCTCATGGCTCCCAAAGGAAGCAGACCTGTCTCCCGCTCCAAAAGAAAGCCACCTCTCCAAACCCCTCTTGAAAATCCTCCTCTGTGAGCATCAGCCCTTGCTTTGCACTGGAGAAGCCGCACAGCAAGCACTGAGACGGTGCAATAACACTGCCAGGCTTTTTGCAGGGCCCAGGACTCAGAAGAAATGCTCTTTGCTAACGGAGGAGTCAGTGGCCTGCCACATCTAGGCTGGCCAACGGCGACCCAGCTGTTCACCCTTCAGCTGGACTCCCAAAGAAGCTGGAGCGGCCCTCAAAACCTGAGTGACTTACGCTGTGAAGCAGCGCAATTGGGCTGGCAGTGCTCTCCAGGCCTGTGATGCAGTGGCGATAAAACTGCATGCAGAGGAAGTTGCCTTTGCAGGCCAGGATGCCGATGTCCTGGAAGGCGAAGGCGAAGCACTTCCCACTCCTCAGCTGGAAGGAGTACAGGAGAATGGTCTCCCGCACGCAGTTCTCCACCACGCGCCGTGGGAAGCCGCTGGCTCGTGCGAGCTGCTGGAAGTTGAGCGGCTCCACCTTGACAGCGTCTGCAAGGAGGAGGAACAGCGTCACTGCCACTGCAGGCCAAATTTCCGTGCAAGATTTGTATAGCAAAAGGCCACAGAAAAGAAACAGCCTGTTTGTAGAAACAGCCACTGGGGAGTGGTTTGTTTTGGTGGAGCCTCCGGACCTCTGGAGGTAAATCTCTGCTTCTCCCAGCCCTTTCCAAGGAGCAGGGAGCGCGCACCCCACCCGGACTCAGAGCAGGGAAGTAGCGGGTGGCTGCTGCCTTCTCCTCACCAGGGATAATTTCTGTGGGGCACTCGACACCCTCCAGCCAGAACTCGTCGATGGCCAGCTGGAATACGGGTCTGCGCACCGCAAACACCTCCTGTGTGCCGAAGAGACGCTTTTGGACCGTAGCGAAGGTCCCAAGTCCCGCCACCACAACACCCTGCAGAGGAAAATGACACAAAGGCTGACGAGGGAGTACTTGCAGAGATGGGGAAGTGATGGCTGTCACAGAGTGGGGACACTGCTCCGTGCCCTCCCCACCCCCAGGGGCAAGGGGGGAAGGTGGGGCACTTTGGGAAGGTTTGGAAAAGAGACTTTCTCTGTTTTTTCTTCACCGCCCTCAACATATTTGCTAACATCCCTTGGCTAGAGAAGATCCTGGGGTTTTCAACACAGAGATCATCCCTTGGACTGATTCCCAGGGATTATCCTTGGCATGGACCCAGGGTAATCCCACGTCCCTCTGCTTGGTCTCCCCACTCTGACCACAGGGAAGGGTGAAGACCGAGGGTGCGCAAACGCTTTCTTGGGCTGGATCTGGACGTTGTTTCTCTCCTGGTTGGCCGAGAAGCTGCTGTGGGCACCCGGGGTGCTCTCAGTGGTGCTCAGGGAGGGATCACTTCTTGGGCCCAGGCTCTCAGGAAGACTGAACCCCTGCAGGGTGAGGGAGATCAGGATGCCAGCCCACCTTGTCCAGCTTCAGCTGTGCCAGGATGTAATTGGACACGGCACCCCAGATAGCCACGATCTCTGGAAAGCAAGCGAAAGAGATGTCAGGCTCACAGCCCCTCGGCAAGCTCCTTGCCCAGGGTGACAGATACCAGCATCCACAAACAGCCCAGAAAACCTCCGCTGTGCCTGGGCTTCTGGTCTGTACCCCCATGTCAGACTGCTGAAGGAGACTGGTACGAGGTGAAGGGCTGATTTCCAGCTGGCTCCAGAGAGCCCTGGGGGACCGCAGGGCACCCCAGCCCCTGGGACGCAGGACCCCTTTTCCCCAGAGCCAGATCTCACACAGGCAACAGCTCCCAGGAAAAGCTGGCCCTGGATGGACCCCCTGTGAGGGGAACGAGCCGGGCCCAAGAGCCTTGGGACTCAGGGCGGCCCCAGCCAGCACCAGGACCCATGAGTCCTGGCAGCCACGTTACCCCCCAAGCCCAGTGAGGCCCTCAGGAGGGGCTCTTGCAGCAGCCCCCACCCCTGTCCCACCACCCTCAGAGTCACAGCCCAGCAGCTGCAGCTCTCAAGAGCGGACAGCCCCGATGTGACCCCTTGGGAAGGAGCTCCCAAAACCCTCACCCTCAGTGGAGAGCTGCAGGAGCGTGGGGAACAAGAAGCTCAGGTCTGAGCTGATGGCCACAGTGCAGCAGCCCTCCATCGCGCTTGCTGAGGAGAAGGGATGCGTCTCCCTGTCCCTTGCCCCAAACTCCTCTCCAACAAGACCCCGCTCCTCTGCCCCTCACGAAGGATCCCCCCACGCAAGCCTCGCGGAGCAGCTCACGAGGGCAGCTGTGGGGAGCACCCGAGCAGTGCTCAGCAGTGCTCAGCAGTGCCCAGCAGTGCCCAGGCCTCGCTAGAAAGTCCCGGCACTGCCGTGGCACCAGGGAGACCTGCCTGTGACACACTGCATCCCCCTATGACATCAGCACACGTCATTGGAGGACTCATGACACCAGCAGGGAGGCGGCAGAGCTGAGGGGAGAGGCAAGAGATGTTCCTTCTTGTCTGGGGAAACAGTCCCCTCCCCTCCACCCAGTTCCATCTAAAAATGACAGATAAACCCATCCGGCGCATCCTGAAACGGTTCTGGAGCTGTGCAATACCCAACCTGGGGCCCCAGAGAACTGGCGCCCGGGCCTGCACCCACAGGTGTCTGTGGCTGGGAGCCCTCCTGGGCGGCTGGGAGCCCTCCTGGGCAGCTGGGGCATGGGGGTGGCTCAGGTGGGCTTCTTTCCAAAGGTGGGACCGGAACCGCACAGGAGCCACAGCCCCCTCTGCGTGCCCGAGCACTCGCACCAGCAGCACGGCACCTGCTCGGCACCCACGCGTGTGTGACACGTGGGAGGTATGGCAGTGCTGGGGCTTCCCCCAGGGGCAAATATACAGAAAGTAGCCACCGATTGATTCAGTGTGACACGTGGGAGGTATGGCAGTGCTGGGGCTTCCCCCAGGGGCAAATATACAGAAAGTAGCCACCGATAGATTCAGTCTAGCGTTTAAAAGGCGTCCAGTCCCTGAAAAGGAAATTCTGCAGGTAGCTCTCGATCAAGGCAGTCTTTGAATGGAGCCGAAGTCAGTTTGTGAAAACAATTACATACATGCCTGAAACAGAGAGGTAAACTACATCAAGCAGGAGACTCTTTGAGCTGAGATGGCAAGACAAGAACAGGCAGACAGCAATCAAACCTTAAGCCACACTGACAAACACCAGAAGCTCTACAGTGCCTTTTTATAGCCTGTCAGCAAACCAAGCTTTCCAAGCAAACACTTCCTTGAGCAGGATGAGAAACGTGATTTATAGACAAACAGCTCAGTTGTGCCAGTGCAAAGGAAGGCACCTGGCAAGCTCTTCATAGGGTTTGAAGTGAAAACCCAGGTCATGAAACAGCTGTTTGTAAACAGCGTCCATTCAAAAAGCATAAGGCAATTCAGAAAGTGTAGCATAAGACATCTATTTCAGCACCTCACTCTTACCTCGTGTCTTCAGAAGAAGGTATTTCCTCCACCCTCTGTAGCACGACCATACCAGTAAGATACAAATTATAACATTAACAAGAGCAAAAACAAATGTTCTTTTAGACTGCGCTACTCTTTGGAAGCAGTTAGTTCAGCTACATTAAAATTAACAACTAAACCACTCTCTTGTGTGAAATATACTACTTATACAAAACAGTAAAATGAATGAGGTCCTTCCTCTGCGTCAGTCAGCACCCCAAGGTCTTCCACATCCATCATTCAGCATCTAAGCATCTTCTCCATGTCCTCCATCCTTCCTAACACCACTTCTGCAGTACTCAGATAGTTGACATAGAAGAGCAAAGACAGGCAGGTACGAACAAGCATTTAAAACAGTAGACGTCGTCAGTATGACATTTCAAGACAGTACGCACAAAGCCAGAGTCAGTGACCCTTGGCCAACTTTTTAAACGCCACTTAAAACTTGGGTTAAATGTTTACTTTTCACAGAGAGATTTCAGAACAAGAGGTGGAGGATCTGCAATCATACACTGTTTTCAGGTTCATTTTCCCTTCTGCTGAGCACAGTAATAAAATTAATCTACTTCAGTAGGAGAAAAAGAAGAATTCTGAAGAGAAAGAAGTTATGGTCGTCTTTCATAGTACATAAACTGCTCTGCATGATGGCATTAAGTCATTCTTAGTTAGCAGCCTTCCTCAGATCAAAGGCTGCTTATTCTTCTCTTAACTCTAAGCCAAGTTTCGTGTTGTTCAAGATTTCACGTGCTGGAGAAACCATCCTGGCTGTTGCTAGGCTTTGGAAATCTTTCAGAAAACAATGCCAATTTGGGCTTCACCAAGAGAAGCATGCCACGGCCAGAGCTGCAGAAATGCCAGGATGACTACACTTTGGCGGGATTGATCTTTCTGTGGTATCTCGACTCAGCCAAGTGCCACAGAAACGTTCGTAAGCAGGGGAAAGAAATCGTGCAAAACTAAGGCACTTCTGAGACAAAGGTCTCTGAAGAGGGCGACTGCGATCTCAACATCACAATGGAAAGCCACTGTTTGAAGGGAATTGGTTTTAAGGGAAGTCCCAGCCTGAAGAGGCTTTCAGGCGTGAAAACGAGGCTTTGGGCCCTAAAAAGAGGGGGTTGGGCCTTAACGGAGGGGGTTGGGCGCTAAAAAGAGGGGTAATGGCCTAACACTGCCAGGAGTAACAACTCCTCCTGCTGCTGCCAAGAGGAGGAGAAAGTCCCTCGCCCACCTCACGCCCCACGTTACGCAAGGAAAAGCCCCCAGACCCCAAGGAGGGCTCCGAGCCAGAGTCAGCTGTGTGCCACACACGGGCAGTTCCCTCAGGTTATACATTTCCCAGCCCGCTCAGCTGGAAGCCTCCACAGCGCAGGTCACCTCTCAGCAACCCGAGTGGAAGAGAGGCCTCCAAGGAGCAGGGAACAGAGGCCTGATTTTCATAGAGGCAGAAGAGGCTCCCTGAGCAGAGGGATTCCCGCCCTCCGCTCCTGGCCCTGCCATTAACCTCACCGTATTCCTCTGCAGAGTTCTGGCTGCAGATGGAGCTTCTCCTGCAGGCTTTCACTCTTCCAGCCCATAGGCTGAGGAGAGCTGGGACATACGGAAATATAGCACCTTGCCGACCCTTTTCCAGGGCCGTTCTCGCTTCCTGGCGCTGTGCTGCTGTCAATGTCGGAGCCTGGGCAGGGCGGGGGACTTTTCCTCAGGGATCCGAAGGAGTGTCTGTGAGAACCGAGGGCCGAGGGCCTGGCCCGGGCCCCACAGGGACCCGGGCCAGGCCTGCGGGTCTCTCCTCACCCCAGTGGGGCTCAGCGCAGGGCCGGGGAGGGCCAGGGGGCTCCCACATGCCCCCACCTGCTGCCAGGCCCGGGGGCTCTGGGGGCCAGACCTGGTAGGGGGCGGAGCCTTGAGCCCTAAACCTGGGGGGTTAGGCCCTAAAATTATGGCTCTGGACCCTTAAATAAGGGTTTGGAGCCTAAAATCAGGCCTCAGAAACTACAGATGCGGCTTTGGGCCCTAAAAATGAGGCTCTGAAACATAAAATGGCTTTGGAGAGTAAAAATGAGGCTTTGGACCCTATAAAGGGAGCTTTGGACAGTAAACAAAAAAGGCTTTGGGCCCTCAAAAGAGGGGTTTTGACCTGATAAAGGATGGTTTTGACCCTCAAAATGCAGCTTCAGACCCAATAAATGCAGCTTTTGACTCTATAAATGAGGGTTTAGACCCTAAAAATAAGGCTTTGGACCTTAAAATGAGGCCTTGGACCCTAAAAATGAGGTTTTGGATCCGTGGCATGCTGGGAGCTGGAGTCCCTGCCCAGTGGCTCTGCTCCCTGGGGTTTGTCACCCCCTGGCACTTCCAGACTGGGGAGGATGGCAACGGCCAAATAACGGACAATCAGACTCAAACCGTCGCTCCACTCTCTCCCTTGCTAAATGGCACCTCCAGCAACAGTCTACCCCCTGGGCCTGGGGCTCTAAAATGAGGCTTTGGAGAATCACAGGGAGGCGTTGGGCCCTTAAGTGACGCCTTGGACCCTAAAATTGAGGCTTTGGACCCTCAAATGAGGCTTTGGGTCCTGAAATGAGGCTTTGTAAACTAATAATGCTGCTTTGGACTGTGAAAACAAAGGCTCGGACGTTAAAAAATAGCTGTGCAACCCAAAAATGAAGCTTTGGCCCCTAAACAAAGGGTTTAGGGGGCTCTATGGAAGGGGGTTTGGGACCAAAAAATGGATCTCTAAACCCTAAAAATGAAACTGTGGGCCCTAAAACCAGGGGTCTGAAAATGAAAACGAAGCTTTGGACCCTGAAATGCTGCTTTGGACACCGCAAATGAGGCTTTTGAACGCTAAAAATGAGGCTTAGATTCCTAAAATTGAGGCTTTGGGCCCTAAAAATGGGGCTTTGGAAACGAAAAATGAGGCACTGTTCCTCAAAATGAGGCTTTGGGTCCTTAAAATGCTTATTTGGACACTTAAAATTTTGGTTTGGAAAATACGAGTTAGGCTTTGGACCCTAAAGTGAGATTTTGGTCCCTAAATTGATGCTTCAGACCATATAAATGAGGCTTTGGACCTGGAAATGAGACTTCAGACCCTGTAAATGTGCCTTTGGACCCTAAGAACGAAGTGTTAGGGCTTTAAAATGAGGCTTTGGAACCTGTAACTGTGGATTTGTACCCTAAATGAGGCTTTAAGCTTTGGATGCTAAAAAGAGGCTTTGTGCCCTAAAGCAGAGGGAAAAGAGGGCTTTGGAGCCTCACAATGAGGCTTTGAGCCCCGAAAGAGAGCTTTGGACCCTAAACTGAGGGTTTGTGCCTTAACAATGAGTATTTGGATGCTCAAAATTAGGATTGGGACCCTAAAACGAGGGGGATGGACCCTAAGAATGAGGCTTTGGACCCTAAAAGTGAAGCTTGGTACCCTAAAATGAGGCTTAGTACCCTACAAATGAGGCGTTGGATCCTAAAATGAGGCTTTGGGGCCTAAAATGATTCTCTGAGCCCCAAAGATGAGGCTCTGAGCCCTAAATATGGTGTTTGGACCCTAAAAAGAAGGCTTCAAACTGTGAAAATGAGGCTTGGCACCCTAAAATGAGCCTTTGGGCCCCAGAAATGAGGGGCCGGATCTTAAAATGGAAGATTTGGAGACTAAAATGATCCTTAGTGTTCTAAAAATGGAGGATTTGGAAACTTAAATGAATCTTTAGACCCTAACAGTGAGCCTTTCTACCCTAAAAGAGGGATTTGGACCCTAAAAATCAGCATTTGGACCTGCAAAATGCTGCTGTGTGTCAAAGAACTCAGGGACTGGACCCTAAAACTGAGGCCTTTGATGCTAGAATCTCGCTTTGGACACTACAAAGGAGGCTTGGGGACGTAAAAATGAAGCCTTGAGCCCTAAAACTGAGGGTTTGGACCTGCAAGATGTGGCTTGGACCCTCCAAAAATGACACTTTGGACCCTGAAAATGAGGCTTCAGAAACTAAAAATGTGACTTTGGGCCCTAAAATGGAGAGTTTAGACAATAAAAATGAAGCTTTGGAGCCTAAAATGAGGCTTTGGAAGCCAAAACTAAGACTTTGGAAAGGAAGAATGAGGCTTTAGTCCCTTAAAAAAGGCTTTGAGCCCTAAAACTGAGGCTTTCAAAACTAAACATGCAGCTTTGGTCCCTGAAACAGAGGCTTTGTACCCTAAAAATATGGCTTTGAGCTTTAAGACTGAGGCTTTGGAATGTGAAACGAGGCTTTGGGCCTAAAATGAGGCTTTGGACCACGGAAATAAGACTTTGGAAAGTAAAAAGGTGGCTTTGGGCCCTAAAATTGAGGCTTTGCACTCCAAAACGAGGCTTCAGAACCTACATTTGTAGCTCAGGACCCTGAAAAAAGGCTTGTGGCCCTCAAAGTGAGGGTTTAGACCATGAAAATGAAACTGTAGGCCCTAAAGGTGGCCATGGGCTGTAAAAGAGGGGCTTGGACCCTAACGATGAGGGATTGGACCCTCAAAACGACAATTTTCACCCACACATGAGGATCTGGGCCCTAAAAATGAGGCTTTATAGCCTACAAGAGGGGTTTGGACCCCAAAAATGAGGTCTTTGGGCCCTAAGAATGAGGTTGTGGACCTTAAGAAAAATGAGACTTTGGGCCCTAAGAATGAGGCTTTCGGAATTTAAAGTGAGGCTTTCTACCCTCAAAAGTCGGGTTCACGTTTGGACCCTAAAATGAGTATTTGGATGCCCAGAATGAGGCTTGGGACCCCAACAATGATGGGCTGAATCCTAAAAATGACACTCTGGACTCTGAAAATGAGGCTTTAGAAACTAAAAATGTGGCTTTGGGCCCTAAAACGTAGGGTTTGGACTGTAAAAATGAGGCTTTGGAAAGGAAGAAAGAGGCTTATGGCCATAAAAGTGAGGGTTTAGACCCTAAAAATGAAACTGTGGGCCCTAAAAAAGGATGTGGGTTGTAAAAGAGGCGTTTGGACCCTATAAATAAGGCTTTTGACTCTAAACCAGAGGCTTTGAAGATGCCTTCAAAGACATATTTGGACCTTCAAAATCAGACATTGGGTCCTAAAAAGGACCCTTGGGACCCTTAAAATGAGACTTTGAACCTTGAAAGAGGGCTTTGGAACTTATAAATGAGGTTTGAACACTAAAAACGAGGTTTTGTACCTTAAAAATGATTATTTGGACCCTCAAATGGAGGCTTTGGGCCTTTAAAAATTGTTCTTTCAGGTCTAAAAATGAGCCTTGCATCTTAAAAATGAAGGTCTTTGCATTATCCAGGCGGCACGGGATTTCGCTGGCCTGGGGACAACGGACAGCATCGTGCTGGGACAGACCCCGGAGGAGGGGTCTCCCCAAGGGGTCTGGGGGCCTTGCCCTGCCCTCCCGTTGCCCATGGGGATCCCAGCCACCTCTCCCACCACGGTGTGACCACCTCAGGCTGGTGCAAGGAACAGCCAAGGACAGCCCCGGCCCCACCACTCACCCAGAAGTGTGAGCTCTCTCTACGTGTGTGTGAGAACATGCGTGCTGGGGGGCGTGTGCACACGTGTGGCGTGGACGGTGTGCTGGGGCGCAAGAGTAGGGGTGCACGTGTTCGTGCCATGGGCTGCGGGGGACTTTATTCCCTCCTGCCCCTGTGAGCCGTTCTGGGATCCCACATCGGGTTGTACGACCCCTGCAGACAGACCCACCACCAGGCACAGGCTGGCACTTCCAGCTGAGAACTGCTCTTTATTTTGCGTTTTTAGGTGGATTTTGGCAGCTGGGAAGCTCCCAGCCCCTTTGCTCACAGCCCCGCTGCTGCAGCTGCTGCTCCTGGCACCTTCCCCTCTGTTGCAGGACGAGCATCAAGCACTAGGGAGGTAGAAAGGAAAGGATGGGATGGGATGGGCAGGGAGGAGACAGAGAAATCCTGCAGGCTTTGCTCAGGCCACCTGTGATCTGCTTGGGATGAAGCCTCAAGGTGTCTGTGAAGTGGGAGGGGCCCCTTGTGGCCAAGCCCAGGAGAAAGTCCCAGGTGCAGCTGGTGAGCCTGGGGCTGAGTCAGGTGGAGCCAGACCTTGGGTGTCCCCAACAGATATCCCCGCTCAGGGCAAGGCGTCTTGGGGCCAGGACTTTGCAAGGGAAGGACAGACTCTCCGCTTTGGGAAGGGGACAGCCAGCCATCAGCGGGGTCCCTCTGTCTTCAGCCACGACTTTTATGTCCCACATGGAAAGCCAATCTGGGTGCCCAACCAGACCCCGCGGCTGTCAGGGAGCTCCAGCCCAAAGCCACCCTCCAAAACCTGCTTCTGTCGCACAAGGGGTATCAGAGAAATGTCCTCTTTCCCCCAGGGCTGCTCTCAGTGGAGGGATGGGCCCTGCGGCCGGGAGAAGCACCATCCCTTTTTGGAGATAGTTACCAGGGGAGGTGCCTCTGCCGCTCCAGCTTCCGCCTGTTGGCCTCAACAACATGCTTGAATATCTCCCGCCGTGCTTGATGCGGCTCCAGCCTTTTCAGGACCTGGGCGGCTCGTGGGGAAAGGTTGCTGCAACAATGTGGAAATGTCATCCCTCAGCCTCTGCTGGAGACCCTTCTGCCTCTCCCTGCCTCCAGCCCCTGTGCCCACCCGCTCCCATGTCCACCCACCCTTTGACCCTGCGGTGAGTTTTGGGCCTTGGCCGTGGGGGTGACCGGGGCCATGCCCGTGTTAGGAGGCATCAGAGGCTGTCCTACACCACCCCAGGACGCAGGGACCGGGGTGCTGGACATCTCTGCGGGGTCATGGCTACGCGATGGCGCACACGTACCCAGGCTGGAGCCTTTTCAGCTGGGCTGCTGATGCTATCTCCTCTTCTGGGATAGCGTTTTCAGCCTTCCTCCACCTCTTCTTGCCCTCCTTGCCCCTGGGCTGGGCTGGAGGGTGGGGAGCCCAAAGGCCGCTAGTGCTGAGCTCCTGCCAAGGAGAAGACACTTTCAGCAAACCAGATGGGAAGCAGAGGTGCTGTTTCCAGGGGACCTCCTGGAAGGAGCCTGCAGCAGGACGTGGGGGCCGGGAGACTCACCACCACGTGCCCACAGGGAAATGTCAGGGGAGGACCAGGGCTTGGCTGCAGCTCCCAGCTGACCCTCCAGCTTCCCTCTGACACCAGTGATGGCATCGTAAGTGAGGAGGAGGGAAGCGCCACTGGCAGGGCGGGAACTGACAAGGAGCTCTCCACCAGCTTCGCCAGAGCAGACTACGTGATATCCACTGGGTTCATCAGGGCAGACCACATGATCTCCACCGGGTTCGCCAGGGCAGGTGACATGATCCAAAGAGCCTTCTCACCTCCCTCGCTCCCCCGAGCACCAGCGCTCACGGCCCCCAGCTGCCTCTCCAGCACCTGACAGCCCAGCATGGGGCACTCACCCGCACCCTGCCCTCTCCTGACAAGGAGCCCCTTTGCTGCTTGTTCTTGGCCTGTTCCAGCCACCGCCAAAAAACTCTCCAGAGGCAGGCCAAAGACATCGCCAGGGTAGCGATGACTGCTTTCAAATAAGCTCTTAGCAGACATCCTCTGCTGCCTGTGGCATACTTTTCTTTCTCTGATGTTGGCCAGAAGCAGATCCCTCTGAGTACGGGAAGAGTCTTCCCCCAGGCTCAGATGTTTCTCAGAAGACAAGGATTATGCAAGAAAACCACAAAATGCCCTTTGGCAGGCGATGGGAACAGTGGTTCCCCAGCATCTGCACGCTAATTCTACTGGAAGAGGATTGGGACTGACGAGGAAACAGCGATTAGGCTTAGGTTGCTCTTTTGGGTGTAGAAAGGGAGGTGCGAAGGTGGGGAAAAGGTTGAGCAGGAACAGAGAAAATGGTGAGGAAGATACAAAAAGAAAAAGAAATGTCTTGGGGGGGTCTTCCAGTAGGGGTTTTTCTCCCAGCAGTAGAAGTGCGGGTGCCTGTGGATGGTAGGGAGGCTGTCCTGTGGACCAAAGCCTGTGGTGACCCCCTTGGACAACCCACCGGACCCTCCATCAAGTCTGCGCCTGAAAGGCTTGCTGGAGAAGGTGGAGAGAATTGCATCCAGGAATAAGGAGCGGGGAAGGGACACAGAATTGTCGTTCAGTACTAGTTGTCTGTGATTCGTAAGATCAAGAGTGCTAGTTAGCAGTTCTACAGTTGTGTGTTCCCCGGGGTTAACCATTTAATTGCTTTACGGCTTTCTTAGCAGAGTAAAGCTAAGCCAACAGGCACTGTAGTCAGTAGGACCAAAGAGGCCTCGAGCCTGCTGCCTAATGGGGCAGAGTGGGACCTGTGGGAGGCAGCACAAGGCAGGAGCGCTCGACCCCTGCCCTCGTCCCAGCTGATGGCAGCTTCTGCCCCTCGGGTCCTGCTGCCAAGCTCTCCCCCACGGAGAGGAGCCTGCCCTCAGCTGCTGTCAGTCCTGCCCCCGCCCCCTGGAGACCCGCTGTCCGCAGTGCCCAATGGAGTGGGTGGCTGCGGCTCCCGGCGGCATCAACCGCTGCTCATACCTTGGGCGGCTGCTTGTGCTCCTCTGCCGACCAGGCTTCCCACGTGGCCCATTCTGCCCGAGCTTTCTGTACCCGATCCCTGTACCCGGACCGCAGGTGCTCCGCCTCGTCCCACTGCTCAGACAGCTCCCAGACGCCCTGCGGAGCACAGAAACGTGACAGCAGGCAGGATTAGCCTTAGCTCCTGGGGGGGCTTCCTTCTGGTCTGACCCCTGCTCCTGCCCATCGCCTCAGCTGGTCAGTCAGCAGCCTCAGCTCCTCACAGACCAGGGGCCCTGGAGTCATCCCATGTCCTCAGCTTGTGGCAAACACTGTTGAGCAGCCAAAGACCTCAACTGTCAATGACCTGGAAAGGACTTGCACATTGTCCATAGCCCCTGGCCAGAATAAAGTGTTTCACAACAACCCAGGGGCAATGGTAGACGGGAAGGGTGTGCAGCGCCTTCCCTCTCATGAAGAAGAGCTGAAGGAGGTAACAGACAGGTTACAATGAACGCACGCCAGGGGATCTAGTCAGGATCGCTCTCTGCACAAAGAGGCTTTTGCAGAGTTTCAGACAGCACAGTGATCACAGCCAGGCAGAGCACGTACCTGCAGCGCTCTCTTGCAGGCTTCAGAGGACGGGAGTGCTGAGGTGGGTCTGGCTGGAGGCGCTGCCTCCTGCCTGCCTGCTTCCTTCTTCCTGCGGGAGCTGTCTGGACGCAGGGGGTACACTCTGCAAAAGACACCAGGAGGAGTCGGCATGAGCGCGGGGGAGTTTGGTCTAAACCTGGCGCCTACCAGCTGCCCCCATCCCTGTGGCAGACAGCGGTCCTGCAGAGAACGGGTGTGTTGGGCCGGCAGTGCTCACGCCAACCATGACTGCCCCACGCCAGCGCACTTGGCTGTGGCACGACAGGCCCTCGGTAACGCTCGGGGCGCCCATGCCCAGTCCCTCTTGGCAGAACGAGGAGAGGAGCAGTGTCTGTGCAATGACGAGTTCCCAGAGACACCGTCACACCCCGATGGGACTTGATACATCACCTTCTCCTCCTTGGCCCCAAACACAGCGTGTTTATGGATGGAAAACAGATCATCGCTGGGGGGACAGTGTGAAGTAGGAGAAAGCAATCCAGAAAGGGAGGAATCCCGCCATTTCCCCATCCCTATGCTCTTGTTTGTTTCCACCACAAAGATGGGATTTCATAGAAACAAAGAGCCTGAAAGAAACTCACTCATCTGGTATCAAAGTGCCCCAGGCTGGTGGAAGAACGGGGTGGGGGGGGGGGGGGGGGGGGGGGGGTGATGCTTTGGCCCCAGCGGAGCCTGGGGGAGCCTCATGGGCTTTGAGGGAGGTGTGGATGGCGATGACCATGCGGTGGCCATCGCTGGTCTCTGCTCCTCGTTGCTGTCCCCTTCTCTGCTGGTCTCTGGTCAGAGCATCCTCCCGTGCTGGGGTGCAGAGCCGGTGCTGTGCAGAGGCCGGGAGGGGCAGGGTTAAGCCGGCTCGGCGTAGCGAGGGGAAGGAAGGTCCCTTTCCCTTTTGCATGCCCACATCCTGCAGCTGGGAGCTGTTTGGGATGCACCTGCCTGGCTCCCGGGCCAGGGCCGTGGGCGTTGTGGCAGCGCTGTGCCACGGAGGGATAATTTGGGAAGGTGGGGAGAGGGCTCGTGCTGGGGTCCCGCTCTGGGAGAGGAGCTGGAGAGTCTCCCCGGACACCGCTGCGGCCTCGCCGTGGCTAAGGGAATTTGGCGACGGCAGCAGCTTCTCACGTGATGCTCGCAGGCGCAGAGTTCATCTCGCAGTTTGTAACTTCGTTGGTTTAGGGATGGGTCACCTCCCCGTCTCTGTGACACCGGGGTGAGTCCCCAGGAGCCCCGCAGAGCATGTCTGCTGGCGTGGCCGAAGTCGGGATGCCACCCGGCTGCCCCAAATGCATGCATCCACTCGTATGGACACACGGACGCGTGCTGGGCCCCGTGCAGAGCGCCGCGAGTCCCTTGGCTTGCAATCGAGGGTAGCGAGCGGCTGGCAGCGAGCACGTACGGAAAGGTCAGAGTCTGCAGTATTTGGGAAATGAGTCACTTTTTGTGCGTGCGTGAAGTTTTAAGCTAGCCAGGCTCAGAGTGACTCTGAAGATTTGCATTTGATGGCTGGAATGGGGCTGTGAGACACCCCTCTGGGTTTTGCATGTGATAGCTTGTCTTAAATCTCATTTCTTCATCCGACCCTGGTGTCTCTGCGGACATGAGGGGAGCTTGGGCTCCAGATCTGTGCATCTCCCACAAGGGAGAGGGAAGGGTACACTTGTCCGAACTTGTCCTGGGTGGGTTCTCTGCAAGTGCTGGCAGTCTTACTGTCTCCATCTAGTTTTTGGGGGTCGGTCCTCAAAAGAGTATGATTAAGGTCTTGGGGTTTGTTGGTTCACTTATTTATTGCGCTTCTCGCTGCTGGGGCGTCTGCCTGAGGACCTTCTTCCTGCGTTGGTGCCAGGTCAATTGTCTTTGTTGGTTTTAAGTAAATCTGGGAGTAAAAGTGTGAGTTCTCAAAGGCAGTTAACTCCTGGGTTTCCTTGCCTCGCTGCCCCAGCCCGTGAAGCCAGCGGCCGGAGACAAAGCTTGCGGTTTAGGGGAAGGCTTTTCCAGCAGCCAGAGGAAGGCATTTGTTCTGGGTCCTCATCCGTCTCCGTCACTGGCTTCCTATGCGATCCCGGCCAAGTCACTTTGGTACTTGACGCCCATATCCTCCCCAGTCTGTTCGGCAGTCCTGTCCCAGGGCGTTTTCACGGGTGGCTGGAGCGCATGGGTATTCCGAGAAGGGCAGTAGCTGTTTTGGAGGACTGGGTTCAGGCTCCTTTCAGGTTTCTGAGCAGAGTGGCAGCAGATGTTTGTGTGTAAGTCATACCTGTTAACAAGGTGCTGGGAATATGGCATTGGTCTTGGATGTGGCACGGGCTGGGAATTCAATCTTGGCAGGGGAAGAGTTATCTCCGAAAGAAGTGGTGAGAAAATTCTCGCTTGACTTCCCTTCCCCACCTGCCTTTAAGTTCCTGAGTCATGGAAATTAAAATCTCCTTGGCATACGCCCATGGTTTGGGCTAAAGGGTGTGGAAGAAGCTATGATTGGATTCTCAAAGCCTGTGGTTGTGATAAGAACGTACTGTACCGGAAGAAACAAATGTTAACCTTACTGGAGAGTAGAAAGGTTTGTTATCTCTAGCTTTTATCCAACTGATACTCGAGCGAAAAAGCAGGCTTGTGTCCTGCCATGGCCAATTCATAATTACCAGCTAATGTGGCATTTCTTTTCTTGTGCTTTATTTGTAGGTTTGAAAGAAACTTTTGGACTGTGAATTGAGGCATTGGGTATGTAAATTTAAATTTTGTGTTTCCCCTCCTAACCCTCCCCATCACCACCACCCCCCACCCCACCACCCCGCCTTTCCTTTACCATGTTGAATGAAATGTTTCATTAGGCCCAGCTGGAATTTGTTTTCAGGAGAGCAGCTGCTCTGTAGAAAATACTGTACGTTCATATGCCGCTGGGGAAGGAGCTGGGGTTGTGGGAGGGGGTTGATCATGGAGTAATGTGATGCTGAGGGTGCATGTTCCGGCCCAAACTTCAGGCACAGGAAGGTGGGGGCTTTCCTGGGTGCTGGTTGGGAGAACACCTCTGAGATGGATCAACGGGGGTTGTGTTGGGGGAAGGCTTCATGTTCCTCGACTAACCCAAGCCTTGCTCACTGGAGAGACTGGGCTGTGGTGTGGGTAGCAGCCCAGCAGGTTAGATGAGTTCTACTCCTCATCGCCACCACCAATTCATTGGGAAATTGTGGACAGGTCTTCTCCAGAGTGGCCACCACTTGGGAGCAGGAAAGTAGTTTGCCGGTGGGTGAGGGTTGGTGCTCCGCTGTGGGATGGATTTTCCAGGTGTTGAAATCCTTCAGCTTCAGTTGGGACCTTAAGGCTTGTTTTGATTCCCATGGCTGGATGTACTGCCAGCCAGCAGATAGGTGAGGGGGATGGCTCTTGAGGAAGATCTGAAGACTAGGAAGCTGTATTGGGAGCTTTTCATAGAGGTGAATCCGAGTGGTGGTGGGAGGAGTGGGCTGGGGTGGAGCCGCCATGGGTGAGGCAGGGAGAAAGAGGAGCTGGTTAGCTAATCCTCAGGAGGGTCTGGTCGCCTTCGCCCACCAGTCTGTTGGGTGGGACTGAGACATGCCAGGTCTCGCTGTCAGCCGAGAGACCTCACTGGGCAGCCTGGCAGGTGCTTGGCGTGGCGCAGGGCTGTTTGCCTTGGGACCGAGGAGCTGGTGCTGTCCCTTCCGAGCACGTCCCAGAGCAGCAGCTGTCTCTTTGCTGGGTTTAGGGTACTTGCCTGGCTGCTTCTCCGTTCCCATCCTCTTCTGGCTTCTGTTTTGGGCAGACTCAAGATGGCCTCGCCGGCAGACAGCTGCATCCAGTTCACCCGCCACGCGAGCGATGTCCTCCTCAATCTCAACCGCCTTAGAAGCCGGGATATCCTGACCGACGTCGTCATCATTGTGAACCGGGAGCAGTTCAGAGCCCACAAAACAGTCCTGATGGCCTGCAGGTGAGAGCAGGGTCCCCTCCCTGCCTCCCTTCGCTGCTCCCTCTGCCTTTGGCCACCGGCAACGGTGCTACAGCCCCAGGGAGGCTCGTGGGCTTTACGGACAGGGAAACAGGGGCAGAGAAGCAGAATTGAAAGGGGCTGCCAAGAAATTTGTACCTGTAATAGGATTAGA
The DNA here is from genome assembly GCA_035590195.1 of Aviceda cuculoides. Classification (NCBI taxonomy): domain Eukaryota; kingdom Metazoa; phylum Chordata; class Aves; order Accipitriformes; family Accipitridae; genus Aviceda; species Aviceda cuculoides. Next base: position 30,914,888 of record JAVJGG010000085.1, read on the forward strand.
GCTGAGACCTTCCGCCTCCAGCACGGTGCCTACACCTCTCTCCTTGCATGCCCATACCTCTCTCCTCCTTGCGTGCCCACATCTGCCCACACACGGCCTATGGAGATAAACAGGAGCACAGCAGATAGGAGGCACATCCCTGAAGGCAAAGCACAAATGCTCTGCAGGGACAGGGGAGGGGAGGGGAGGGAAGGCTGGATGCGCACTGGGGTGAGCGAGTCCTCTGTGACCGTGGTGTACCCTGCTGCTGCTGCTATTTTTAGAGCTTTTCCTCCCTGGCTCCCAGGCTGCTGGCTGCACCCACCTTTGTTGATGTTTTCCAAGCCTGGTGGGGTCTGAAATCCCTTTTCAGCTCCTAGGATTGCTGGAATTGCTTCCTAGTGAACACTAATTAACATCCCACCATTGCTTAGTCGAATTACGGCAGATGCCTTCCAGGGTCTCCTGCTGATAAAGTATAAAGACTTGAAAAAGCCATGGGTTGACTATGAAGACATCTGAAAAATGTTTTGCCAACATTTCCTTTTTTTTTTTTTTTTTTTTTCCCTTGGTTACACAGTGAGTGTGGATGCCCCAAGAGGCTTCTGAAAGAAATGAGTCACAGTGGGAAGGGGGTGGTGGTAAGAACAACAACGGAAAAAAAAAAAGGAGAATTTCTAAATGGAGGCAGTGGGGAGTTGTTGAGCAGGTGAGATCTAAAAGCAGGCTGTTCCAGTTGGGAAAAGTGCAGTGCAGAAGACGCTTACTAAGCTGAGAAACCAAGCTTGATAATAAGGGGGAAGCTCAGGGAATTCTGTAATTGCCGCCTCCTCCCTTCCCGTTCACGAACCCCTCTGTGCTAAGGGGTTTTAGACAAATTCTCCCTTCTTCCTCTGCATTGTCATAACACTTGTCTTCTCTCCTGTCTCCTCTCTGCAGTGGCCTCTTCTACAGCATCTTCACTGACCAGCTCAAGTGCAACTTGAATGTCATCAACCTGGACCCTGAAATTAACCCTGAGGGGTTTTGCATCCTGTTGGACTTCATGTATACATCCCGCCTGAACTTGAGGGAGAGCAATATCATGGCTGTGATGGCCACGGCGCTGTACCTGCAGATGGAGCATGTGGTCGATACCTGCCGAAGGTTTGTCAAGTCTAGGTGAGCGCTGTGAGTGACCTTTGGAGAGCCTGGGATGGTGTGTTTGGGTGAGAGGGGGGAGAACTGACAAAGTATCTGCAAACTTATCCTTATTGCCTGCAAATGACTGTCTCCCTCCTTTTTTGCCTGGTTCCAGTGAAGCGGAGATGGTGTCTGCTGTGAAGACCCCAAGGGAAGAGTTTTTGGCTGGACGGATGCTGAGCCACCCAGAAGTGATGGCTTACCGGAGCAGAGATGTCTCCGAGAATGGCATGCCTCTCCAAAATGGGTCCCTCTGCAATGGGAGGGCCTTTGCACCTGGCTTGATCAATAGTTTGTCTGGATCTCCCATCTCCTACCATGGATACAGCCCTCTCCCTCTAAATAGCTTCCTTGTGGATGATGAGTTGCGGGAGATGAGGATGCCTCTCTCCGAACTCTCGAGGGCGGGTGCCTTCCCCAAGGAGAGGATCCTGCCATGCGACAGCTCCAGGACAATCCCCACCGAATACATGAGAACCATTACCGACATCTCGGCCAACATGTGTCATGCTACCATCTATGCTCCAAAAGAAGGTGCTGCTGAAGAAGCCAGGAGTGACATGCACTACAGCGTAGCCTCTGGCCCCAAACCTGTCGTCCCTTCGATCCGGAACAATCCCTATTTCTCTTGCGACAAAGTGGCCAAAGAGGAGGAGCGGACCTCTTCAGAGGATGAGATCAGCCAGCACTTTGAGCCCACCAACACCCCCCTGGACCGCAAGGGACTCATCAGCCCCCAGAGCCCCCAGAAGTCAGACTGTCAGCCCAACTCGCCAACTGAGTCCAGCAGCAGCAAGAATGCCCGTATCAGTCAGAACTCCAGCTCCCTCTTCACCAAGAGCCCCACGGACCCCAAAGCCTGCAACTGGAAGAAGTACAAGTTCATCGTCCTCAACTCTCTCAATCAGAACACCAAGCAAGACAGCACTGACCAGAACGAGATGGGAACCCTCTCTCCTCGCACCTACATGCCGATGTCCACTTGCCAGCAGTCCATAGAGCCGGAGCATCTCAACGTTCAATCCCCCACCAAGATGAGCGTGAATGGAGAAGACTCTACTATCCCACAAGCGAGCAGACTCAACAATATTGTTAACAGGTGAGATTTCCCCACCACCCACCCCATGAGAGATGGGACTCCCTGTGTTGTTGGTGAGGGTTTGGAAGTGCGTGAGATAGCTGTAGCATTGGGCTGGGGAGTCCAGCCATGAGCAGATGGAAGCCTCTGCATTTGGTGGAGTACTGCCAGTGACATCAGCTGAGTGCCAGCTGTCCCCACCGTAGTGGTGACAGCCTGGACTGGTGATGGAATTGAGGACACTGGGCCGGGAACCCCTAGCTCACTTTGGCAGCTCTGGATGGTTTCTGGAGCCTGGACGTGCCCAGCCTTCTTTTCACCAGACTCCCTGTGCCCTCGAGCTTTTGGTTGGCTCTAAGTGTTGGAACGGCCAAACTACCAGGGAGCAGTACGCTACCCGCTGGACCTGGATGTTCCTAGAGAGCTTTGAGGTCGTTTGGTGATAGGCACCTGAAGGATTGAGGCTCAGGGACCTGTTGTTGATCAGGGCTATGTGTGCGTCTCGCCACAAGCGTCCCCGTAAAACATGACTGTCCCTCGTGTCAACAGGGTGCAAACGAGGGCCCGGTAGCTCAAGCACAGCAAGAGCCATCTCATGGCTGTGTGCGTTGCTGTCCTTCTACAGGTCCCGGGATGGGTCCCCTCGGAGCAGCGAAGGGCAGTCCCCGCTGTACATGCATTCGTCGAAGTGCAGCTCCTGTGGCTGCCAGTCCCCACAGCATGCTGAGATGTGCCTTCATACCCCTGGCTCAAACTTTGGAGAGGAGATGGGGGAAACCCAGTCTGAATACTCTGACTCCAGCTGCGGTGAGTCTTGCATCCCTGGTCGCCTTTTTCAACCAGCAGGCAAGGGGGCTGTGCAGTCTGGGGACCCGTCCGCCCAGTGCCCCGTGTCCAAACGGCAGTCAGACACGTTCCTGATGCCGGTGCATCCCAGTCCCCTTGTAACTGGCCAACCAGCTGCGTGCATGCATGTGAGGGACACGCGCACATGGGAATTGCTTCCTCCCTCCCCTTCCCCAGCACCATCCAGGTAGCTTGTGCAGGGAGTTAGTCACCTGCTGCGAACTTGGCAGCTAAGGACAGGAAACAAAGTGCACCCCACCCCACCAGAACCACAGAAGAACAAGCTTGGCAGATGTAATGACCCTAATGGGGATTGGGCAAGATGGCGTGTCTCATGCATCCGTCATGCTGTCTTCATTATCGGGGAGCCCAATGTTGCACATCTGGAGAAATGCAGATAATGAGGCTTGCAATCTTGTTGCCAAACTCCACAAGCCCAGCGACAAGTATCTGTGCGCCCATCTGCCTGTAGCTCGGGGAGGGGGAATGCAGAATTGTCACCTGTGGTGTGGGCAGAGGTCCACAGAGGGAACCCCACTGCGGTGATGCTCAAAGCTACATACAGTGTTTTAAGAGTTAGGCACCCTCCTACTGGGGGCACCTGCCTTGTGCTTCAGATGATGATGATCTTCCCGTGCTCAAGGAAGAACATGTACATGTAAAGGTTTAAGACCTCTAAAGGTGCTGAAGTTGCTCCAGAGCTGAACATCCATCCTTTGGAGGATGCCTGATAACTTGGATGCCTTTGTGGCCCTCTCTGAAAGACGTCCAGGCAAGATGCTGGCTTCCTGGAAGCAGCTTGTGTTACACTGAAGGAGAGGTGGCTCTCGATGACTCTGCTCTCTCAAACCACGCACCTTGTCGCTGTGTGCACAAGGAGGTCAGGGGGTAACGGCACGGTGCAAGCACCGCTGACCACCAATGTCTGCACTTGGCTTCTTGTTCCAACACTTGTTCTGGCTGCCCCTCCCCACCAGCCCAAACCCATTCCGTGGCCCATCGAGGAGCTGGCCCGTGCGTTGCCCATCTCATGGCTCTCCTCTCTGCCCTCCCAGAGAACGGAGCCTTCTTCTGCAACGAGTGCGACTGCCGGTTCTCTGAGGAGGCTTCTCTCAAGAGACACTCTCTGCAAGTCCACAGTGACAAGCCCTACAAGTGTGACCGCTGCCAGGCCTCCTTCCGCTACAAGGGGAACCTTGCCAGCCACAAAACCGTCCACACAGGTACAGCGTTGGTCATGGGCACAACTAACTGGGGAGGCTGTGGGTTGCTGGGCATGTGGATGTTTATGGCTGGGTTTGTCCCAGATGGGGTGTCCTCAGCTCTGTGTCACCTGCTGTCCCGGATGGGAAGAGCAAGGTGCTTTTCTCGGCGCTGCCAGGGAGCTTTTGGGCAGAGCAGCAAACCTGGGAATGGAGGAGTTGCTGCCTGGCCTCACAGCAGGGATGGAGCTCAAGCTGCTTTGCTGTAAAGCACTGGGCACCGCTGTTTCTAAAGGTGTCTTGCAAAATGCATGGCTGGGAGCAGATGGAAGAAGTCTGGGATTTTCTTCCCCTGCATCCTAGAAATCCAGGTCATATCTAGCCTGGCAGAAACTCTGCTGATAGGAAAATCTGTGAACGGATGGACTCTGTGAATCAGCACGATGAAAGCTGAGAAAAGAAGGGGATATTAAGGGTTTAGTCATTTGCTGACAAACCTAGGGATTTTTTTATTTTTTTTTAATGCTTTTATTAGTGCTCTATGTGTCAACAGCCAGTTCGCTAGCTGGGCAAGGGAAGTCTGTGCTGACGACTCAGTGCTACTGCACTGAATTAGACGTAAACTCCTGCAGTCTCAGCCGAGCTCCAGGAGGGCTGTGCAGGTGAATGAGATGACACCAGTGCCAAGGCAGGGTTTGAGGCTGCATGGGGTCAAAGCCTGGAAACAAAAGAAAAAAGGCAGGAAGGGATAGACGATGGCTGTTTCCCGCTCCCCGCCATGCCCACCTTCAACCATCCAAAAGAAAGTCGTTAAAACCTTTTTGCAGCTCCCCCCGTCGCCGGGGACCAGCAGCCGTGACTGTAACGGAATAACGACTTGGGAGCCAGGTTGCTGGGCATGCCTTGGCTTTCCGCTATCCGCTCTTTTGGCTCCTCTAAAGAGGTGATGAGTGGCTGAGGCAGGATGTGCTGGGGACCACGAGGAGCCCGAAGGGAGCCAGGTGGTCCTGTGTGGCTTTACTGACAGCCGTAGGGAGACACCGGCTCCGGCTGCTGTCGCGGGGCCAGGAGGAGCGATGCTGTTAATCCTCGCTGGCAGAGCTGCCCGACTTTCTCTCCTTGCCCTGAAGGCTGCAGCTCCCAACCCAGACAAGTTACCCGCCGTGCTTGGGTACCTCCTGAGCTCATCCTGCTCTGGGGACACCTCGAGCTCTCCTGACCGATGCTGCTTGTCCACAGCCATCTCCAAAAACGGACAGGAGTCGGGGCTACTGCTTCGTGCCGTCGGTCTGGCGCCTGAAGCGACTTAGCTTTGGGGAGTGCCGTGGCTCATGGGGACTGAGCACCCCCGTACTTAATCCCTCACCCTTTCTTTTGGGCTCTGCAGGAGAAAAGCCATACCGCTGCAACATCTGCGGGGCACAGTTCAATCGGCCGGCCAACCTGAAAACCCACACGCGCATCCACTCCGGAGAGAAACCCTACAAGTGCGAGACCTGCGGGGCCAGATTTGTCCAGGTGCATGTGGCCTCCGGGACCAGCAGTGCCGGGGAGGTGGGACGTGGCCGGGCCTCCTGCCCGAGACCGGTGACACCTCGTGGCAGGGAGGAGGCTGATGGGCCATCACGCTCTCTGCCTTGGGCGGCTCTTCCCATGGTGTTCTGGGATAAATAGGGGCCTTAAGGTCCATGTGGGCCAGTTTGGCTTAGTAGGAAGCCTGATTGTTGGTTTTAGCTCCTCTCCTCCATTTGCTGTTAAGGGTTGGAGATATCAGACCTCAGACACGTGTGGCCCTGACTCCCAGCTAGAACCCAGTAGAGCAAAAAAGAAGACAGCTGGGCAGAACCCCATTCCTGGTGGGATGCCCTTGCTCTTGGTGGGATGCCCTAATGCCTGGGGCTGTCCTCACCCAGAGCTGCTCTCTCTAGGTGGCCCACCTCCGTGCTCACGTGCTCATTCACACCGGGGAGAAGCCGTACCCCTGCGAGATCTGCGGCACGCGCTTCAGGCACCTGCAGACCCTCAAAAGTCACCTTCGAATCCACACAGGAGAGAAACCATATCATGTGAGTGATCCTGGATTGGGGTTTTGTTTTTTTTTTTTTGAGGGGGGGGCGTGCTCTCAGCTGGGGCTGGGGGTGGATGGTG
>JAVJGG010000085.1:30932316-30950117 GCA_035590195.1 Aviceda cuculoides
GGTTTATAACGGCGGCGGGCGGCGAGGAGATCCCCAACGCCGGAGCCGAGCCGCAGCCCAGCCGCCAGCGCCGACCCGCCGCCGCCTCCCCGCGCCCGACCCGCCGGCGAGATGCTGTCCTGCCGCCTGCAGTGCGCCCTGGCCCTGCTCTCCATCGCCCTGGCCCTCGGCACCGTCTCGGCCGCCCCCTCGGATCCACGGCTCCGGCAGTTCCTGCAGAAGTCCCTGGCTGCCGCCGCCGGGACGCAGGTGAGAGCCCCGCGACGGGGCGGCCGCCCCCCGGGCACCCCGCTGGGCACCCCGCTGGGCACCCCACGGCCCTGCTGCGGACCCCCGCTTCTCCGCTGCGGACCCCCGCTTCTCCGCTGCGGACCCCCGCTCCTCCTCCAGAGACCCCCCCTCGATTCCCCGTTGCAGACCCTCCATTTCCCCAGCGGGAGCCCCTGGCGCCCCCGTTGCGTACCCCCAGTTTCCCTGCCGCAGACCCCTCCGGTTCCCCGCCGGACGCCCCAGTACCCTCAGCGCAGACCTCCGGTTCCTCGCCAGACCTCTGCAATGTCCCCGTTTCAGACCCCCAGTTGCTTGCTGCAGACCCCAGTTCCCTGACAGATCCCTCGGATCCCTGCCGGGGCTAAGCCAGCGACAGGCTGGGCAGCTGGGGGTGGGAAGGGGAGACACCCCCCCAGCCTAGCCCAGCTGGGTGCTGGGGGGGGATGAGGAGCAGCCGCTGCCGGGGCAGAGCCCCCAGTGAAACTCTCCAGGGCTTCTCTGGGGCACTGAACCGAGGCAGCTGCCCCGGTGCAGCAGGAGGATGTCCTTACCCATGCAAGGTGGCAGCCGGAGCTTGGAGGGACGAGAGGAAAAATAACCCCCAGTGAGAGGGGTGACCCGACCCAGCCTCCCGTGCGAGCTCCCCCAAAGAACTTTCCCGTGTCACTTTAGCATCCTCGCTGAGTCCGGCACAGTGTGCTGGAGCAGTGGGAAGGGAAGGGATGGTGATGTGGTGCCCAGATGAGTTCATTCCCTGCCACGGCCGGGACAGTGGTCTCTTCCCCCCACCAGGTAGATGTCGGCGCTCTCCTGCTCCGCTTTATTTTGTAGGTGCAGCTGCTGCGTGGCAGCTGTCGGGTTGGGCTCTTTGGAAAGCTGGGGCTCCCCTTCTCCTCCAGAGCCCTGCCGTCTCTAAGCTGGGCACAAAGGTGTCTTAGAGGGACAGAGTGGCGAGCCCCCAAAAGCCACGGAGTAATTGTGGTCTCTCGCTCTCTTTCTCTCTCTTCACCCCCAAGGAACTGGCCAAGTACTTTTTGGCAGAACTGCTCTCAGAGCCAAGCCAGACAGAAAATGAAGCCCTGGAGTCTGAGGACTTGTCCCGAGGGGCTGAGCAGGATGAAGTGAGACTGGAGCTGGAGCGCTCGGCTAACTCAAACCCCGCTCTGGCACCCCGGGAACGCAAAGCAGGCTGCAAGAACTTCTTCTGGAAAACTTTCACATCCTGTTAGCTTTTGAAACCCACCTCTCCTCACCATCCATCCCTGCCTTCTTCCTAGCCCCCCGCCCTGAGCAGAACCTTCACCACAAGAGGCGAAGACTGTAAATACACAATCCATGGTTATGGTGAAATTAAACAAACAAGGAAAATTTGAGTTTGATTTCCAGTTGTTTTAATAAAACTTTCTGTTCCAATTGTACACAATTTGCTTGAGTTGTGATTTCTGACTAGTTCTTTAATGACATGCACTCTGCAACTCTTTCAGATGTACTATTTTTAATTCTTTGTTGCAATAAAATTTATGTTTCAAACGGTGATGCTGAGACTTGGTGGTCAGTGAGAAAACACCTCTCGGGTTGCTTGACTTTGAAATGCTGCCTATCTCAGGGCAGCAGCGGCAAACAGCATCCACACTCACACGTATGCACGTACACACAGTATCCCTTAAAGTGTTTGGGGTTTTTTGCTGTGGTCTTTCTAAGGGACCTAGAGACACAGTGGTTTTTTAGATATCAAATCCATGTAATTGTGGCTGAGTCAAATCCACAGTGCTGGCACTTCAGTCAGTCTAGAGGATTTACACCCATCACAAGAGGCATAGCTATAAATCACAGCCACGCATTCCAGGCGATGGGGATCATAAAAGTGGTTCACAGTACAAGTTTGCCCCACACATACCTCATTCCCTCCTCAGCCACAAACGCTAAAAGGTTTTCTTACCTGGCATATTTTACTCCTTGCAACATCGCTGACAAACACTGCTTCTGGGGTTCCTTCAGAAAGTTTTCCTTTGTTCTGCTGTGCAGGGGAAGGTTTTGCATCCCCGTAAAGCTGAGATGTTAACCCCATGCCATCAGCCCCTCTCCATCTAATAAGCTGGTTACAGCAGTTTTTCTACCCACTACATATCATCATTAAAGGGAATATTAGAAGGTTCACTAGGGTCGGAGATAGCATCGGGAAAAAGACTTGCTCCTCTCGATGGAAGAGAAATTCTTCGTGCTTTTGCAGAGCCTCTTCCCTTTCTGGCCGTGCTGGTTTGCGACATGCAATCGCGGGTGAGTTGAAGCCACGGAGCACGCATCCTGCGCAGGGGACAGGTATCAGTTTGAGGAGACATTCGTCATACAGGATTAAAGGTAACAAACATTTTGTAGCCATCACATGTGAAAGAAAGGTGAAAACCGGGGGATCTTAGAGGTGTTCACGGGTGGAGGGCTGAGCACGACCCTGACGGAGGTGGATTCCCCAGCCGAGGGCATGTTTAAGTGGCCTCTGGTCTGCGCTGAGCGTAGCTCTCTGTGGGGCACCCTCCCCGATGGCTTGTGGGCCGTTGCCTTTATTCTTGGTCTGCACCTCCTCTCCCTGTGGGCAGGGGTTTGTCGTTTAAATTCGAGTTGGGGGCGGGCGAACCCCTTGTCACTGGGAGCTCCAGCGGTGCCAGTATGAAATCCCAGCTCTGCCACGCTCGCTCACCGCAGGGCTCGGCTGGGCTGCTCCACAGCCGACTGGCAACGGGCGAGGGCAGCGGGGGGGGGACGTGCCCGGGGAGGGGAGCTGCTGGCATCGGCACCTCCGAGCCCAAAAGCTGGACTGGATGGTGCCCTCCCTGCCTGCAGCAGGGCAGCCGCGGCCGCTGCCTGTGCTCCAGGCAGGGTTAGGAGCTGCCTGCTCCCTGCCCGGCTGCGGAGCTGGATCCCGCACCTGCCGGAGAAGCCTTGTTGTGGCATGATCCTGCGCCTTCCCAGCTCCTGGGAGCATCCTCTCCTCCTGCCCTGTGAAAGGGATAGGTTTTGCGGGGTGACCTGGGGAAACACGCGGTCCTTGGCCTCCACCGCCCCGCGTGCGGTGCGGTGGGGTTGAGGGCTCTGCCCTCTTCACTGGAGCTGGGTGTGTTGCAGACTGGGCAGAGACTGGTGATCCTCCCGGCGCTTTCGGGGGGACAGGGGGAGAGCCCTGGCACACAGGGCAGCCTTTTTTCAGCCCCTGGATTTCTGTGGCTGGTGCAGCTGTGGAGGGCGCAGGATTAATTCACCCCTGGGAGAGGGGGAGGGCTGGCACTGTCGGGGGGGGGGGGGAAGCCTTCAGGAAGACATTTGAGAAGCGCAGGGAATGTCGATCGTTTCTCAGCCCTAAAAGCAGGCAGGGTGAGAATAGGACCCTGTTTGAAAGTGGGAGACAGACTCTCCGAGGAGAGAGCAACAGTCCTAGCTCATGTCTGATTCCTTTGCTGCTGTGCATCATCAAGGGAGCAGATTTTAGGGGATTCAGTAAAGCAGAGACCTCCCCATTCCTGGCTGCTCCCTCTTGTCTTGACTGAGGTTCCACTTAGCCTTCAAAAAGCAGCTAATTCTTAAATGCTGAGACAGCCTCAAGACAGCAGCTACAGGAGCAGAAAGGGGGTGGAGGTGCCAGGGGCTTGAATTTTCTTATGCACCGAGTCCATCTTTCATGGGATATAAATAGACCACTACTCGCCTGAGGTTTTTCCTCTTGTTCACTATGCTCAGCCAGTGCTTCTGAAAGGAGTTTAATCCTGCCAATTGCTGGAGTGAAACTCATCACAAAGAGGGATGCGGATGATCCTCAAGCACAGGCAGGAATTAAAGACAGAGTGATTCACATGCTACACCAGCCCGTTTCAGCAATACAGCTGGCGTCACGTCACGGCAGCTTCTGCAAAGCTTAATGAAGATATACTGGTGGAGGCATGTGCGAATGTCCTCAGTTTAGAGGCAGAAAGACAAACTTGCTCCTTCTGTCAACTCAAGAGCTCCTGGAGTTTGGGGAGGTGGCTCCCAGGGCGTTAAGTACAGTAACACAGCATGTAATTGCACCGCGGCAGCGCCAGCAATCCCAGGTGCTGGAGCCGTACAATGCAAGAGACAGTCTTGCCTTGCTAAGCTTAAAAAGACTAGAAAGACAAAGAAAGATTTATTGCTTCTCTTTGACAGGTGGGAATTATGGGGTCAAGAGATTAAATGGCTATATTTAAGCCCTGGCCACACAGCTGTGAAACAGTGTCCTAGGCTGGGAAGACTCTTGCCGGGCAAAGCCGAATCTGGGATGAGCACATAGGTACGGTCAGCTTCCACGGGCAGGACCTGCTGAAAGAGGGAGCAGGTTCTGAGATAGGTTTTCAAGCGATGTTCTCTGCAGCTCAGAGCCAAGGCTCCGTGGAGAAGCAGCCTCAGCACGGGCCTGAGGGAGGTTATGGGCTGTGATGATCCACACACAGCTGATTCATCTCCCCTCTTGCACGCAGTGTCACGGGCAGACCCAGAACAATCCCCATTCCAGCAGGTACCTACCTTCAACCGGGTGATTCATCTGAGGCAGTGCAGGGAAATGTCCATGAGGAACCGCATATAAAAGGGCTTGAAACTGCTGTCTGAAGAGGTGCTTTTAATGAAAACCAGAAAAGGTTGCATAAGGCCTGGAAACACACATCCCCTGATGGGAAGTCAGTGATGAGCTTCTCAGCCATCCCCAGCATCAAACTCTCCCACTAATGATGCCAGGGGGGGTCATTCACTCTAGCAAGCAGGCCAGGATTTTTTTTTATGTGCAGCCCAAATTGGTAATAAAGGCAAGTCTTCCTCAGCCTGGAAGGCTTGTTGGTGACAGGTAGCTTGAAGCGATTCTGGCTGTGGTGCAGAAGAAATACTTGCGGGATCCAGATTTCATAGCCTGGGTCCACTCTGACACCAACTTACTCCTTTTGGCTCTGCAAAAAAGACCAAGAGCCTGGACCCACAGGCACGACTACCCTTCACCCAGAACAGCCTGTAAGATGCTCTGCACTGCCTTTGCATTTACTTTGCCTCTGTGGCTCCTAGCAAGCATGACACCATCACTCTGATCCACAGCCACTGGGAGCATCTCGGATTCCCAGACCACTGCTCTCACCACCGGAATCTTCTTCCCTTTCATCCTGCCCAATCCCAGCACCTCCAGGGAGCACCGGAGCAACGCTCAAACCCCATATGGGTCAGCACCAGGCATTTGGAAAGAAGCACTTGCTGCTGCAACTGAGTCCTAATTCTCTGAAAGCAAAGCAGCACGATGTTTATTGACCAGGCTGAGAAAAGCTATACCTAGGCAATAAAAGTTATTATGATAAAGGAACAGACTGTACTATCTGCTCTCTGAACACCTTCTGACTCTTTGACAGCTTCTCGCCAGAATAATGCAATAAAACTCACTTACACTGAGCATTTTCTTCTCCTTTGTCTTCTTTTTTTTATTAGGGAATTATTTGTTACTTTTTGTCAACACCTAATTGCACTTCTGAGAATAGCTGTTTGGCCGGATGCTGTGAGTAACTCAGAAGGCTTTTTGGATCCCAGTCTTAGGAGACTTACCCCATAAACAACTTGTAGAACACATAAAAAATTAACAAGGTCACAAAAAAATGACCAAGTTCAGTTTTTCTCATATGTATAGTACAAATGCCAGTTTGTGCCATGAACTAAAATTTCCAACATTACCTGACAAAGAAACCCACCCCGTCATTCAATTAACAAAATTAATTTAATGAAGGTTCCCGGTGTTTCCTAAGGAGACATTCTCTGAAAAAGCATAAACCAATGCCCTCAAATCCAGACTTTGTTCATCACCTGGGTTGGCGACTGGACCAGAGAGAGGGACTTGGTCCCGCACACAGTGTGTCGTGGTTTAACCCCAGCCAGCAACGAAGCACCACGCAGCCGCTCACTCACTCCCCCCCCCACAGTGGGATGGGGGAGGAAATCAGGAAAAGAAGTAAAACTCGTGGGTTGAGATAAGAACAGTTTAATAGAACAGAAAAGAAGAAACTAATAACGATGCACTTAAGTTGTATCAAGAAGCTCAACAGCTACACTAAGTATTCTAGCAGTGGTGGAACTTTTAGTGGACTGCACAGGAAATATCCGTTTGGAATTGGTTCAGAAGTGCAAAAGGTAAATTGGATTTTTCCAGGAAAAAACCCACACCTGATATTCAGGACAATACAGTAGAGTAGCTGTGTTGCTGCTAACAAAATATGCACACATTCATTTAAATCTGCTATTATATCAGAGCCAAAAAGGTATTCTATAACTGTCTTTAAAGAAAGAGATATATAATCTGAAGGAAGTTTTATGATATATACGAGCCACTTCAGTTATGTGCTATCGAAAATGAGATTTTTTTTTTTTTTTTTTTAAAAGAAGCAGGGGGGATCAAAACCAGTGCACCCTTCACTTCCATTTCCTTTCTGGCATAAGTAAATATAAACCAGAAATTTTGCTGTCAAGACTTTGAGTGGTTTCCACAGAGGACATTGTTCTCATGTAACATAAAATTGGTAAAGAACCAAAAAATATCTTTTTTTTTTAAAAAAATCACTACATAATTGAACTTCTAAAACTCAGAGTGACTCTGGTTCCGGAGTAGATTGTTTTAATTAGTTGCTCAGCTGTGAACAAATTTCTCTTGGTTGGGACCTAGCTTAAAACAAAATCAAACAAACAAAGCCCAGGGTTTTTTCCATTAAATCATTTAACATTGGGTTGCTAGGTGTTCTACTAGAATATTTTAAAAAATAATAATAATGATCTGGAAAAGAAAGGTGAGCAGCAGAGTATCATGATTCAGTTGGCACTTCTTTTAATCAAGACAATAGAAAAGGCTGAGAAATTAAAGCAAATCTTAACATGATTAAATAAATAGGCACATTAAAATGAATAATTGCTGCCACTTGAGTGCAGTACTGACTATAAATTTCAGTAAGAACACAGGTAATTGCTTTATGAATCTATATGATCTCTGCCCACTGAACAGGGAAAAATCAACCTAGAAATGGGAGCAGATGAAGCAGCGTAAGATGATACATAGTGGTTTAATTTTGTGATATATGAATGGCTACCTTTGTATAATACAAAACCAAGAGATAGTTGCAGACAAAATTAAAAGATTAAGAATATGCACATGATGGTGGGAAGTATTTTTAACAAGAATCAGAATTGCAATATGATAAAATTCAGAAGCTATCACACAGCTTTGCAGAATTTGTGAGGATTTGTATTTGTACAGGGTATGTTGGGTTTTTTTTCTCTCTCTCCTGAAGAGTGAAAGAATTCATGCTGAAAAAAGGTTAGGAAGAAGTTCTTCAACGACTAGGTTTTGCCTGACTAATTTACAGCGTGTTTGCACTTTGTCTCAGACAGACAGAGTGTTGGACCAGGCTGGGCCTCTAGTGTCTCCTGACATGCCATTTGTAGTGCTCTGGTACTAGTGTGCTAATGTATAACTAAAATGTGATTATATACAGTCTGAAACGTGCCCTGTTTTTTGTAAACTATTTTATCATCCTACTCTGCTTACCAAACCCCAAAATTTTAGTTATGGTATGCTGCAAGCTAGATCTGTGATCATTACTTTAAGCACAATCTCACAACACACAGTGCTGCACTGATGCATGCTAGAATATATGACTGTGTTTTTTAACTCATTCTTAATAGTATTATTACTTTTTGCTTCTGAATGCATTACCTCATAATAACTCCTTGAGGAGTTATTTTATTTAATGCCCAGGTATACCAGGAAATAGTGACATTCTTTAATTTCCCTAGAGATTTGGCATTCTCTGCCAGGATCTTAAATTTAGACTTAGAAGTAATCTATTACATATTAGCAAAGAAAGAAAAAAGTAAAAATGCTGTCTGGTGCAGTAATTAAAGTGCTGCCCTTAAACAAGGAATTGTTGCACTAATTTAGAAGCAAAACTTTTCACTGTAATTTAGTCTTCCCTCTGCAGCTGAGTTAGCAGTTTGAGATGGCCCTACGGGTCTATTATTTTAAAAATGCTGTTCAGTGCACTTAAAAATTCTGGACAACATATTGTACATTGAGAGAATTTCCTCAAGAGTAATGGCACACACATTAGTTTAGTTTATAAAATGCAATTATTCATGCCTAGCAAAACAATGTGAATAAAGCTGTCAATGCAGTGGTTTGGAGGCTAGAGAAGAATGTTCCATGCTCTATAAAAACAAATGTGCTATAGAATAATACCTTTTACTTAATATTTTGTATTTACTTTTATTTGCATTTTGATATATGGGTATTAGAATTTAATGTAGCTAGTGGCTGTGCTGAAAGATATTTCTTTAGTATTATCATTTAGCTACCTTCCCAAACTCTTTATTCTACTCTCATTGCATCTGTAAGTAATGATTCTTGAATTGTTTAGTAAAATAACTTTGTGTATGATTGTCTGCCACCTATCTAGAAGTTCACTAGAAAGGTACCTGGTAAAACTGATTTAAATTTCTCTGTTTGGGGAGGCATGCACTTATTGTGACTGACGGCTTGTTGTCCAATGTGTGGCAGGTAACATGGTCCCACATTACAGATCTATTGTTTTCTTAGCCTTAAATTGTAACAAAATAAAATTTGTACAAAGTAGCATTGTGTCTAAAACCACAGTACTTAACTAATTATCCTAATTTCATAGTACATTATAATAGTAGCTTATTTTGACAGTTGAGTTCCATCATGGCTTAAAGCATATAGCACTATAAAGAGGAGCATGTGACACACTCATGGCGGTGTGACTTCAGGGAGCCCTAACATCCAGTACACTGCTGCGAAAATGCAGAGTTGCCTGTTGTATTTCAGGCCTTGGTGTCTCATGATGAATGCCCTAACTCATCATGATTAATGACTGACTAACCTTGCTTACCTGGGGCACCAGTCTAGGACTTTAATAATAAAAATATGGTGAAAAAAATGCTTGAGAAATACAGGTGACAGACTCTTTTACAAAAGTAACGTGAAGGATAAAGTTTATAGTGGTTAACAGTGAAATAATGTTTTGAGAGAAGACCAAAGTGCCCGCTTTTTTCTTTTGAGAATATTTTAGAGCAGTGTTAGAAGAAGTTGTGCGAGAATGCAAGTACGAAGGCTAGGTGAGTGACTCTGTCAGGGAATGCAAGAAAATAAAAAGGACCTGCTGAATGGAAATTTCAGAGCTGACCTTTGAGATTGTTTAGGGAGTAATGTGAGACAAAAGAGAGTCAGAAAGCGATTAAGATGGGTGTATACACAGCTGAAATAGGCAGCTGCTAATAAGGATGAGATAGAAAGCTCAGGCTTGGAAAATAATTGCCGCAGGTGAGGAGAAAAATTATGAAGACTGAAGAATGAGGGAGAAAGGAAGAAAGGAAAAGAATGAAAAGTGGCCTTGGTATGAATTATCGGTAAAGGATTTGACTATTTATGTTTGAAAAAAGAGTAAGAATGGTGTGAAGAAAACGAGTGGGTTCTTTAAATAGATGATGAAATATTAGCAAATGTGCTTGAATTGACATAGTAATTTAAACTGGCTTGCTGTAGATTACACTATAGCTAGAGATGATAAGCAGAAAAATGGAAAAGTTGAAAGAAGAAACCCCAGCTATTTCAAAAGTAATTTATAAAGGCATATTTAATACTTAAACTAATATAGAATAACTGGTCAAAGAAATCATGCAGTAGCTGTACTCTGAGAATCAAATAGTTGAGGATTCATGTAGCATTTAGCATATCTAATCCTATTATGCATTGGTTTATGCCATTTCAGAATCGTGTATGAATCATGTCAGAAAATTTTGGATGAATTTTTGAATCCTTGACCACGCAGAAGCTTTTGTGATGGAAAATAAAGGAAGGAAGATGTATTGTTTTTTTAAAAAATATTATCTCATAAACTTTTTAATAGTTAAAGTTTGTTTTCTGTTATTCTGTACATTTAAAGCAGGGAAAATGTATAAAAGTGTGTATAGAAATCATGTAATACTAAAGATTTTTCAAACATCTGTAAAAAGGTTATTCTGTATTAAAATGTCATATTTAGGGGGGATGTAAAATCAGTATCTTTGTTTTTATAAAACAGATAATAATTGTGTCTTATATACTTTGAGATTGAGGTAGCACATAACCTCAGTCCCTGGGAATACTACAGAGCTTAGTCCTAGAAGTTATGGAAATTAATTTAATTTCAAGACACGTGAAGGACAAAATGGTGATTGGGAATAGCCATCATGAATTCACCAGGGGCAAACTCTGCCTAACCAACCTGATTTCCCTCCTTTTTGTGGAAGAAGAGAGAGCAGAGAATGCCATCTTTCCTGTCCTTAGCAAAGACTTTTACGCAGGCTTATATAGTACCCTTACGGCCAAATTGGAGAGAGGGGGACTGGGTGGGGGGACTTAGAAGGTGTGTGGGAAACTGGCTGGACCATCAGACTTGAAAGATAATGATGCTACACAGTCAGACTGAAAGCTGGTTACGAGTGGCATTCCTCAGGGCAGATAACTGTTGCCAATACTATTTAACATTTTTATTAAAAGCTTGAGTGATGGGATGAAATGCAACCTCAGTCTGTTGGCAGGTGACGCCAACTGGGGAGCAATGGTTGATACACCGAGGGGTAGGGTTGTCCCATTCAATGGGATCCTGGCAAGCTGGACTTCAGGACCAACAAATCTCATGCTCTTCAGCAAAGACACGTGCTCTCCTACCAGTAGTGGACTAATCCTGTACACCAGCATAGGCGAGTGCAGAAGGGCGATCTTACTGCTGTCTTCACCTACCTGGATGAGGATTAAGAAAAGACTTTCCTCGGAGGTACACATGAAGAGAATATGAGGCAACAGAAATAACTTGCAGCAAGAGAAATTCTTGTTGTATGTAAGAAAAAAAAATCATTATGAGAGTGAATTGAAACTGGAAATGAAACAGGGACAGGTTGCTCAGAAAGGCTGTGGAACATCCGTCCTTGGAGATGTGCAGAACTTGACTGACGAGGCCCTGACCATTGTGTCATAATTTTGAAGTTAGCCCTGCTTGAGCTGGGGGTTGGACCAGATGATCTCCTGAGCTTCCTCCCAACTTGAATATTCGTGTGATTAAGTAACAAGTGCACTGGAGGGGAAATGCCCTAGCTATTAAACATATTCTTGATTAATATGTAAGTTAAACTGTCTTATATTTAGCTGGTTTTATAAATTAATACTAATGATGCAGGTAATGCAGATATGTAAGCCACTTACTTAATTTTCTTAATGCAACCAGATGCTCTCCTAAGACTAGTAATAGAATGCTGATTGCAGAATGTTATTTTGCCTTAACTCAGATATCTGTAAATTAGATGTCTAAGCTCATGGCATGGTTTAACCCCAGCCAGCAACTACACACCACACAGCTGCTCACTTGCTCCCCTGCCCCTGGTGGAATGGGGAAAGAATCATGAGGGTAAAAGCAAGAAAGAAACTCATTGGTTGAGATAAAAGCAGTTTAATAATTTAAAAGAAATAGTAATAAAAGGAAAAGAGGAAAAAAATAGAGAGGAAAATAAAACCCAAGAAAGACAAGTGGTGCATAGCTCCCACCAACTGATGCCCAGCCAGTCCCTGAGCAGTGGCCCCCACCAGCCTCCTCTCCAGCTTTACATGCTGAGTGTGACGTCCTATGCTCTGGGATATCCCTTGGTCAGTTGGGGTCAGCTGTCCCGGCTGTGTCCCCTCCCAACTCCTTGTGCCCCCCAGCCTCCTCGCTGGTGGGGTGGGGTGAGGATCAGAAGAAGCCTGGGCTCTGTGTCAGCACTGCTCAGCAGTAACTGAAACATCCTTGTGTTATCAACATTTGTTTTCAGGACAAATCCAAAAGAAGAGAATTAACTCTATCCATCCCAGTCAAAACCAGCACAACAGTGAATAGCTAAGTTAACTACCAGGATAAGCAAATAGGTTTGATGCCAGGGCTAAGAGGGAAGACATACACAGCACTCCGGCTAAAGCAGCATCACTGCTTTACTACAGCATGTGGTGCCAGACCTCGAGCTGGTGTACAGGGGTGCACTAAGAAATGCGCTGGCACAGCACTGCCGTGCCATTTACAGCTGTCCTCGCTCGTTACACTTGGAACTTCTAATCAACAACCAAAGGTCCCAAAAGACAAATAACATCACTATAATGTACATCAGCTAGCAGATTCCCCGAACAACTGTCTTTGCTACAGCTGAGAGGATAGAAGAATGGATTTCAAGAACATTTATTGGACATATTCATGCTTTCTTCTCCTGGGGTAGTGATAAGTTTAGAGAAATTCAGTAGATTATATTTACACACTGAAAGGGCTTTTTGATACAAAGCAGTCATGGTAGTATGAACTAAGCATTCACTTTTTTTTTTTTAGGCAGTTTAAGCAGAAAGTCAAATATTTAAGACACAGAATGTTTAGGTTTTAATTATGCAACCCAAGTAGATGTTTCCACTATCATAATACATTGGCTAACAAAACCTCATATGAAGAAATGTGCAGAAATCAGAATGAATTACTGCCTGCATTCACTGAGGTGATACCTGCCATAAATGCTGCAGTACTGTAAAAGTATCATTTGTCATTTTGGGGAAATTATGTCTCGAGAGCAGAAGCTCAAAGCTCATCTTGTGTTGGTATCTGTCTGTTAGAGGGTACTGAAAAAAAAAATCCTTTTATTCACGAAGGGTCCAAGAAATTGAAAGATTTAATGGCTGAGTCTACTGTCCTTGGAGTCACTGGGACAATTTCTGTTGATCCAAGTGAGCCGAAGTCAGGCTCTGTGTGATTTACGCAAGATACTGAATAGGCCTACTACTGCCCAAAATTGATTCTTGAGCTACTTCTTCCCCTTTGCTGTAACAGTAAAGGGACAGTTAATTTCTCACTGAATTGCCCTACTTCACAGCCTGCTCTCAACCACCTCTGGAAGGCCTGCTTCCCTTAGTTTGCTGCTGTGTGCTGCATATCTAATGGTTTACAACATTAAAAATTACAGTCTCCATGTATCACATTGCTGATGCCATTATATTAGTCTAATCACTGGTATACATTTTACTGAAAGCTGACGAAAATATTGGGTTATTGAGATTCCATTTTAGCTTTGGCTATAGATGATTTAATGTAGAAAGAAATCAGGTTAGGGAAAGCTCTGAATATGTATTTTCTAGGGGGAACAAAAAAAGTTTTTTCTCGCCTCCTCTCACTGCCTCTCAGTCATCGAGAGAGAAAGAAGTGATGAAAATGACACATGAGCTGCTGCAAAGCCTAAAAATAAGACAGCTTTTATTTTATATTTGGAAAGGGAGATTAGTTTGTTCTGTGGCTATTTTTTTTTTTGTTTTTGTTATCTTTAAACAAAGTGGCATCTAAAGTAGACATTCACCATGCCAAAAAAACCAAACAAATGTATTGCATATTATTGCTGGTGAGGTGGATAATGTGAAAAGAAAAGTGGGGGAGAGGGAGGAAAGTGAGGGCACTTACAGGAAAATGCATTCGTGTGGGTTGGGTTTAGAGTTTGAGACAGGGAAGTAGTTAGTCAATTTTTTTTCACATTTACACCCAGAAATGAATAGCCTTTCTCTTAAAAGGAATTACCTACCATCCTTGAAGCTAGTTTTAGGTAGGCAGGACTAAGGATGCTGCCAGCAGGAGGCTAAATGTGGGAGTGTAAATTGTGGCCAGACGAAATGTGTAATCTTCCAGTTCAGCACAAGTAAAGGTCCTGAGGTTAAAAAAAGGACAACTGAATGCTAAGGAGTTGTTTTTTTTTCTAAGCTATCTCTATAAAATTAGTCCTGCTCCTTACAAAGAGTTTTGACATCATTTGTCTCAGACACAAACTGCAAAAATAAAAAAATAAAAGCCACCGATTTCATGCTTTGAAGTTCACTAGGATTAACCACACGAGCGCAAATTCCAGGAAGAGGAGGTAATCAAAATGCAAGCAAGCAATTAGATCTGCATATTAAGTATGAAAACACACAGTGATGGGTTGCATATTAAGCTTAGCGCAGCAACCTTGTGCTTCTGGAGCCACTTGGTGAGGTTACTGTGCAAAGGAGCTCAGAGGCCTCCCCTCCCAGGGGGCAAATTGCTTGCTTTCGGCTATAACCATCGATACGGTGCTTGTATGGTAAATGTACTTCGCGCTTGATCGTGCTTAGCGAGCGGGCTGGGGACAGCAGGCAGCGGCGAGCCCTGCCCAGCCTGACGGAAGCCCAGCCAGGTGTGGTGGGCATGGGAGAAAGCTGTGGGAGCCGCGTGGGGTGAGCGGCCGCACGGGGGGTGCTGTCGGCCAGCCGGGGCAGATGCAAGACGCCTGAGCGATGGGCCGGGGGGAGCTTCGCGGGGCAGCTGCCCACACCGTGCTTGAGTCGCCACTCTGCTCCGAGTCTCTCACTTTCTGAATCATTAAATTCACTTCAGAAAAAGAGAGAGCAGCAGCCTGGGGAATTTTTTTACTGTTATTGTTGTAGTGGGATTTTACTGCAGTAGAAGGAGCCTATTCTAATTTTAGAAACTGATGCTGCTGGAACAAAGTACATTTTATCTGTAATTATTATTTTTGTTAGGTTTTTTCCTTCTCTCTTTAAAAGTGAGAACTGGGATTTTCAAATGCTCGTGCAGCTGCATTGAGCTCTCCCTGCTGTCTGCTGTTCCTCACTGGCAGTGACTGCACAACTGGCCATCCACGTATCTATCCAGACATCTTGCTGTTCATCATTGCCAGCATAGTTCATGAGTTTCTAAGGTTAAAGTTACCTTACTTGTGAAATTTTAGCATAGAGATGCTACCCTGGGCCCAGCTCCTGCCCCTGATTGTCTGTACACACTCTGTAAAAGCCAAATGTTGATAAACCCCGTATTAAAGGCCTAAACACATTTGCTCACCAAGGATCCTGAATGCTTCTGTTGGTTAGGACACAATAAAAAAAAGAAAAAAAAAAGCTAGTTGCCCATCCTGTTTTGAGAATGGCTTGAGTGTCCAGCAGATCACTTGGCTCATCCCTGAGTAAATGCTTTCTAAAATCCATTGGCCAGCTTCACATGGAGGATAATTGGGTGCTTCCAAGGGAGATTTATCCTCACTTCCTCAAGAAAGATCATTGGCTTTTACTGAGAAATATGACCGTAACAGAAGTCTGAGATCATTTGACAGTTTATGATGTGACATGGCACATACGAAATAAAATAAATGCCACTCTGTCTTCCTGTCCTTCCTGTCCAAGTCCTTAATTTCTCTGTGTACCTCTAATCTTTCCATTTATAAAAGTCTCTCAAAGACGAGGTACTCACTCATTCAAAGCTTTTTTCTTTTTTTCTTTTTTTCTTTTTTCTTAAGAGCTTGATATTGTGGGAGGGAATGAATGTAATAAGAAAAGGGTGGGAAGAATGATCACCTCCAAGGCAAGCAGCTTACTATTTCAGGAGCCAGGCAAAATCATTTTGGATGAGCATCAAACATACCACACAGCCAAAATGTTTTATTTTTATCTTTTTTCTCCTCTAAAATAACATGTTTGACAAAGCTGTCCCTTTAAATCTATTCTTAACTTTCTCACTTCACCAAGTTTGAATTTGCTGTATTTCTCAGCCCCGTGTGGTGGTGTGGGTGTCAGAAATATGCAGGTGATGTCATTTTTCATTCCCTAACCGAGGGTTTAATTGACACCATCATTCCACACACCTCCTCCCACCCTTCTTCCACCTCTTCAGTTTAAATCTTGTGCTCTCAGGCCTTTTGGGTCAACACGCTTCAAGAACGTGTAACCTTCATCATTTAAAGTCTTCTCTAAGAAAGGGAAGCTTCATGACTCCTTTTCATTTTTACAGCCCAGGTGATATGGAGATGAAAAATATGTCAAATATAGTTTTACTTTAGTAATCCTATCCAGTGAGAATCTCTTTGGCACAAAAAATGAAGAGATGACACAGTATCAATGGTGGAGAGCAGACTGGCCATCAGTATACTTTGAATTATGAAGATTTTTTTCCTTCATTTATTATTTTTTTAATAAACCAAATATATGCCTTATACCTTATCTCTTCTGTATAAAATTTGGTGCTGGAATATCAATTTTTTTATATAGCTATAGTAAATAAATCATGGCAATAACCCCTTGGGTAAGGTATTTTGTCATACCTTTAATTCACTCAGCAAAGATTCCAACGTAAACAGCAAAAATTTCGCCTTTTTTCCCCCAGTGGGATATATCATTACTAGAGGAAATGAAAGTTTAGAAGAGAGGTGGTTGGGAGACGTATAAAAGAAAAAGGTGAGAACTTATTTGCATTGACAGAGAAAAGGTCTCAGTAGCCTGACTCCTCTCTTCTTCAGAGGATCTTCCTGCTCCTAGTATCCTAGGGGCTCTTCTGAAAAAGGAAAGCAAAAGCCCTAAGACCAGCAATGAGTGATACATGGACTGCACCATCGACAACTGTCTTTGGGGCTGTACAGGGAAGCAAAAGTCAACCTGTGAGGCAAAGCTCTTCCTCTGCCTCGTCTTCACCCAAGTGAATGGGAATGTGTGATGTATTCAGCTCTCATTCTTGTCCCCAGCTTCATCTGACTCATGAATGTAGACACAAACAAAACCACCTACTCATTTTGATGAAGCTGTGACTGTTGTGCTGGCTGGGCAGTAACAGGTAGCATCTAAACCACTGGAGTAACTCAGGACCATAAGCCAGCCCTTTCAAAAGCTGGGCCTTCAGGCTTCTGAAATTGTTAGGTAAAGGCACAAACTAGCCTGTAGTCTTTTAGCTTAGTTAGTATCTTCCTCATTATGGTTACGTTACAGATAGTTGTCTGTGATTACTTACTGAGTCAATTAATGAGATAAAGTAAAAAATGTGAGTGAGAGCATACTGGGCAATTCAAAGGTTCAAAGGCTGTATTGAAACACATCTGGTCATAATTATTGAGATTAACTGTAGAATTTCATCTGGCCAAATGTAATTACTTGCAACTAAGTGTATCTCAGCATAGCTGATTGATTGACATATATACTATACAGCCATCATAAGCAAGGGCCAAGATTTAGTTGACTTGCAGGAAAAAGTAGAGAGTATGCTTCCAGGAATAGGAGGGAAAGGAAAAAAAAGTAAAAAAAAAAAAAAATTATTGCTGCCAATTAACTTCACACAGAGTTTAAGATACATTTTTTTTAAAAGGTATTTCCCATCCTAGAGCAAGGTTTTCTTTTACTTTCTTCTGGACTGTCTCTTCTGTCAAGTTAAATGCAGGTATAATACATAGTTACACTGATTATGGTTTTGTCCTTTACTGTGATCAGCTAATGCTATGAATGGAAAGAGTTACTGAAAAGAGGAAGGAAAATGGTGGTTTTAGTGTATGCATGACAGGAATCAGTAGAAGTGACTGATGGTATATGCAGGAGTTGGTGATTTGCCAGTGCTAAACTGATGTTGAGCTGATCAGAAGTGGTACCTACGTCTCCTGCTGCACAATGTTAGTCT
>JAVJGG010000085.1:30950217-30977615 GCA_035590195.1 Aviceda cuculoides
CTTTCTCACCGGCTGGGCTTGAGAAGCTGAGAAATCCTTGATTTTAGACTAAACACCACTGAGCAACAACTGAAAACACCAGGGTGTTATCAACATTCTTCGCATACCGAACTCAAAACACAGCACCGGACCAGCTACTGGGAAGACAACTCTATCCCAGCTGAAACCAGGACACAGCACCAGAGCATCCCTCCCGCTGCCGCCTGCCTCCCCATCCCACGCAGCCGGCAGCCTGCCGCGCTCCGCGGTGCGGACGGAGGAAGCGCTTCTGGCCCCCGGCCCTGGCAAGCATTCCCAGGAGGTGAGCCGAGAGGTGCTCCCGGGCCCTCCCTTGCTCGTCCCTCAACCCTCGTTAGGAGATTCTCCTGGGTGCAGAGCAGAAGTCAGTGAATCCCTCCCGGCCCGGCAATAAGCCCGGTGCTGCCGTGCCCCGAGGTAGAGCGTTTGCTCCCTTACACAGCTCTGTGTTCTGCCTTCAAGGAAAAATCTCTCCTTTTGCTCGGGACTGAGGTTTAAGGAAGAAAAAGGATCCCCCTGGAAATTGGCTGTCACATTTGCAAGGCTCTTTCATAAATCTTTGCTGCCACCTCTTTTCTTCCCTATTTTACTTCTTGTGCTGTCAGCATTTGAGATTCTTCCCAGAGGCTCAAACACCATCCTTCTTTCCCTGCATTTCTGCTCCCCACACCAGCCTTTTCCCCAAAAGGTGCAATGTGGGGGGTCGTTGCTGAGCACAAACCCAGGAATGGGGTGCACTGCAGCCAGCAGAGAGAGCCAAAGAGCACAGATTGTCCTATTTATGGTCCGTATCTGTAAGAGCAGATGCTTAGGATGGGTGTCCTCCGTGCCAGGGGCTGTCCCAGCTCTGGCTACGACCTCACCACAGGGAGACGGGCTGGAGGCAAGGGTCCTGCAAAGAGGGGCTTTCCATGGAGCAACACTTTCGGGGGCCAGAGCCGTGTGAGGATGCAGGCAGCGCTGCTGCACTGACTTTTCCCCCAAACTAAGTGCCTGCTTTTCATTTCTAAATGGCATTTCTCATGTCAGAGTTGCCGATTTTTAACAGGTTGAAGAAAGTTAAGTAATAGTGAGCTGTTCTATCTCGGGTTAAATGCAGTGGGGTTTGTTCTAACGGCAACCTGTAAGAAATCGCTTCCATGCAAATCTCCTTCCCTTGGCATTTTTTGTTGTTCAGCATCCAAAACAGCTCCTTCTTCCCTCAGCTCTTCTGAAACTTCACAGTCTAAGCAGCAACAGCAGGGGCAGGGGGAGGAAGGGCTGTGTCCAGTTAAAGGCTCACAGGACCAGATGGCCTGTGGTGGTGGCACTTTGTCACGGTGTGTGGCAGTCACCGTTTCCCAGATAAGAGCTCCAGGCTACAGGAGACTGCATCTTCCACGGCTTGAATAAACAGCCCGTGGAGGCAGCGGGGGCTGGAGGTGATGTTACCTGTGCTGATGTCTTCTCCTCCCAGCTGCAAGAAGTGGCCCTGGACCTTGGAGTCTCAGATGCCCCTGCGGGAAGAGCTGTAGCTGCTTGTGGCAATGGGACACCACCACACCGTCGTGGCTCCCCGTGGGCTGTCCCCCCAGCACAGCTGGGATCGCACCAACCTCACGATGGCTGGTGCTCTCCAGGGCTGTTCCATGGGCTCCATGCACCCTGCCAGCAGGGGCTCGAAGCTGCTGCCCTACCATCTCCATCTCCTCGGCATGGCCTAGTGGCAGGGACACCCAGTAATACCCTCTTGGTCCTGGTTTAGGGTCCTTGGAAGGAAACCTCACCATCCCTGGAAGGACAGAGGCCAACAGCAAACAGGAAAATTGGGCTCAAACAACATGTTTGAACCGGAGCTCTCAGCAGAAGAGTGTGGGGAAAAGGTGTCATCTGTTCTCCCTGAAACCTGCATACAGCATTTGGAAAGCAGTGATTGGAAAGAGAGGATTTCCAGCATGGATATCCTTCAAAAGACTGTTGGTGAGATGAAGAAAAGCGAGATACCATGCCAAGCCCTGGCGAGACTGCTGTCGCAAGGACGCAAGGAAACAAAGCTCCAGGTGATGGAGAAGAAGCTTCACACCATCACCTTGCTGGCCCAGAAAGGGGACTTCTCCAGAACATCTGCTCAAATCATCCTGGAAAGTGTGGTGGAAATGGTGGGAGATGTGTTATGCAGCAACAATGCTCAAGGAGCCCTGACAGCTATAGCAGAGGCATGTTCATTGCCTTGGACTGCAAAGATCGCTATGTTGTTGGCCTTCTCATAGAATAACTCCAGGATCCATTCCAAGTTCTTGAACTGGCTGTCAAATGCAATTCTGGAGTTTGGCTTTGCAGGGATGGAGGCCAAGGCACTGGTCAATACCCTGAAGATTGCTCTTGCTGCTGTTCACTCAGGTGTACAGAGATCAGCCACCACTTTGCTGGGAGTTATTTACCTGTACATGGGAGACTCGCTGAGAGCACTGATTGAGAGTGAGGAGCTGCCCCTTCTTCCCCAGATACATGCTGAACTGGATAAGCTGCATGGACGGGTCCCACCAATTCCCAGTCGTGCCAATCCCAAGCCATGCCCAGATGACAGGGCCCAGGAGGACCCAGGGGATCACAGAAGGACTGAAGCCATAGACATTGGTGACAGGATCACACCAGAGCTGGTGTCAAAGCTGCAGGAGAAGAACTGGACCATCCAGAGGGAGGGCCTGGAAGAGGTTGAAGGCATCATTCAAGATGCCAGATTCATCCAGCCAAACACAGGAGAGCTCCCAAGAGCCCTGAGGGCTTGTCTCTGCAACTCAAACCCTACCTTGGTACAGATGGCCCTGAGGGTCCTCCAGCAACTGCCCACAGCCATGGGTTCGAATGTCAAACAGCACAGGAAGGACTTGGGCTTTCCCCTCATTGCTCTGTTTAGGGAAAGCAAAAGCAGCATGAGAGCTGCCGCCCTGGCTGCTGTGAATGCCTGGGCTGCACAGATCAACATATTGGAGTGGCTGGATGGGCAGGACATTTCAGAAGATCTAGGTGAAGAAACGCCTTTACAGAAGCAAGAGCTGGTGCAGTGGCTGGCTGAACAGCTGCCAGCCCTCAAGCCAGCTCCCTCGGACCTGCTTCGGTGTGTGCCTCACCTCTACTCTTCCCTGCAGGACAGCCACAGGGATGTGCAGACAGCCCTACAGGCAGCCCTGCCTTTCTTCATAACGCACCTTGGCTTTGGGAAGATGACCGAAGCCACCAGTGTGCTGAAGGCAGCTGCGAAGGACCACGTACTTGCGATACTAGAGAATGCCAATGACAGTACGTCAGCCCAGTCCACTGCTTCTGCTAAGTCACTTTCCAGACACCCTAGAGTCACCACCATGACCTCTTTCCCCTCTGTTCTAACCACACCACCTGCGGCAACAGCCTTGTCTTCACAAGCATTAGCTAAAGACCCAGAACCCAAAACCAGTGGAGAGGAGAAGCAGGGTCCCAAGGAGCCCAAGTCAGGAGAAGCAGTCCTGAAACACACAGGTGCAGCCAAGGGAAATGCACAAATGAATTCCACTCTGAAGGATGGGGTCAGCAAACCGGGACCTATCTTCAGGGGAAAGAGCAGAGAATGAGGGATGAGAAAGGCAGAAAAGTGCTACAGTGGAACTTCACTGCTCCCAGCAACAGGTACGTCAAGCAGCTGAAAGCTCAGATGAGCAGTTGTGTGTCCAGCAGCTTCCAGGTGGAAATGTTCCACTCCAGCTTCCCGCACCACATCAAAGCCTTGGCCATCATGGCCAGGCACTTAGAGACAGAGAGGGAAGGAGTTATCAGCTGCCTGGACCTGATCCTGAAATGGCTCACCCTGCGTTTCTTTGACACCAACACATGGGTGCTTATCAAGAGCCTAGATTACCTCAATCTGCTGCTAACCTTGCTGATCCAAGAAAAGTACCAGCTGATGGACAAGGAGGCCTTTTCCTTCCTCCCATACCTGATCCTGAAGATGGGGGAGCCAAGGCAAACTGTTCTTAAATTGGTGCATGCTGTCCTGAAGAGGATGTGCCTGGTGTATCCAGCTAAGAAGGTGTTTGGCTTTCTCATGGAAGGCATCAAGTCCAATAACACTAAGCAGCGGGAAGGCTGCCTGGTGGAAATGGGTTTTCTCCTTGGAACGTATGACCTGGATGTATGTTATCCAAACCCTAGCAAAGCCTTGAAGAGGATAGCTGCCTTCCTTGGAGACCAAGACAGTGCTGTTCATAGTGCTGCTCTAAACATAATGGTCACAGCTTGCAAAACTCATGGGGAAGCCCTATTCAAAATGGTTAGGGATCTTCCTGAAGAATGTGTGAGAATGCTGGGACAAATTGCAAAAGAGGAACCTGGCAGCTCAAGGGTTTCTTCAGCAAAGTGTTTCAGTGAGAAACCTCAGCATGATTCAAACACAAGATCTGAAGTCACTGGTCAGTATGCAGGAGATGCACCCTCAAAGCTAGAGCCCACCTGCTCTCAAGGAGGGAATTCCAATATGGTGGATGTGGCTCCCCAGACACTCCTTCCGTGTGTAGGTGAGCAAGCAAGCAGGCTGGTCTCCAGGAAATATAATTGCTTTAGACTGAAGGATATTATTCGGCTAGAAATGATCCCTGAATTCCAAACCCTGCCTGTCTCCTCAGACACTGATGACACATGTCATAGCATGACCTTCACCATTAATTCCCTTATTTGTTGCATTAACAGTGGTGATGCTGACACCAGCATCCAGGCAATGAAAGAAACTGAGGAGATCCTGAGACAGAAGAACAAAATAGAAGTCATGTCTGGGCACATTAATGAATTCCTTGTAGCCAGCTTTCAATCACTCAAGTTTATCCGCCAGCAAAAGGAAGCAGATAAGAAAAGGGGGAAGGAACAAATCATTCTGCTATGTAACTGTGTCATCCAAGGCTGTAACTGTGTCTTCCAGGAGAAGAAACTGGCTCAGGAGGCCTCAGTGGAAGTGCTTAAAGTTGTAATGAACAAACTCTTTACCTTAATGCTAGACTTCCTGGACGGAGACGTAGAGGAAGATCAGAAGCTCATACGGTCCATTAATGTCCTTATGAAGAGGGTATTGGAAAAATCTGACCAGACGAGGATTTTTTGTGCCTTGCTGAAGCTGCTCCAAGGCAGCCTGACTGCTGAGGGCAGCCCAGATAAGTTTTCTGAGCTGCTGGTCAAGTGCCTGTGGAGGACCACATGGCTTCTCCCAGGCACCATCAGCACCATCAACTCGGATGAAATCCTGCCGGATGTCCACATGCTCATGAAGGCTCTCTCAAAGGAAAAACTGAGGCAGTGCACAAACAAACTTCTGCTCTGGACCCTGAAAACTCTGCTGCACAACTTGTGCAAGCTGAAAGGAATGGGGATCCTGAACCACCTCACCCTGATTGAGGACGCAGCTGGCTCCGAGGTGGAAGCTTACCTCCGAAAGACAGTCAGTCCTGCTGCCAAGCAGGGGGCAAATGAAACAGCTGTAGGAGCAGGGGAGGAGGTCCCCTGGGCAGCTCGCAGGGTTGCAAAGGACAAAGCAGGTAATGTTTTAGAGAGCATCTTCTAAGAAATTTGCTCCAAGAAGAGTTTGAGAGAGGGTCTAGAGGAGTTATACGAACGTAAGAAAAAATGGCCCGAGGGAAAGTTGGAGTCTTTCCTAGACAACCTCTCCCTCTTCTTGCAGAGCTATGTGAAGCAAAGCCTGGCCATTATCTGGACAGAACAGGACAGGAGAGAGCATCTTCCTCCTTCTCCCTTGGGGAGGTACCCTGAGGTGGAAGCATCTCCCCTTAGATCAATGGGGATCCCGGGAGGGACTCTAAAGGGGAAGGAGATGATGCCAACCTGCCACCTGGAAAACCCACCATTCACCTGCAGCAGCAACACAGCTTTGAGAGCAAGACAGCCCACGTCAGGGCCCCTGCCAGCCAGCTCCCCTCGAAGGATGCCGATGTCGTGCTTCTCCCTCCTTTCCAGGGCTGCACACCAGCGACGTCCCTGGGAGCACGAAGAACCACCAGCAGAAATAGCACTGGGACCTCAGAACTAGCCAGCCTTCCTCCGCACACACACATCAACGGGCAGATGGCATGAACCACAAACCAATAAAGAACTCCGGCATGAATACCGCGTGAGTTATGTGTGCACTGGCACCCCAGGGCTGCAGCCCCCGGGAGCTGGTCCCAGTTTCTGGGGAAGTCTCTCCTGCTGTTGTCCAGAAGAGCAAAGAGTGAGGCAGGTAGCGCTGAGCAGCTGGGGAGCATTAAAAGCATGTGTGTACCTAGGGAGGTGTCGCTCCAGCTCAGGCTGGGCTCCCGGAGTGAGCATGCAGAGGCTGAGTCCTACTCCAAGGGATGCAGGTAAATAGAAAGAAGAGCAAATCGCTGCTCTTTCCAAAGCCAAAGAGGAGGTAGGTCTTAAGACCAGGAGATGTGGAACGCAGGCAAAGGGAAGAGGGTCTCCCAGGTTCCCCGTGTGCTGCAGGGAACAGCCATAGGCTTTGCTTTGTTTCCAGAGCTTAAAGTCTTCATGTTGCCATGTCACAGCACAACTTTTTAGCCTTTAAAAAAATAAGGTGGGTGAGACAGATACCTCGGGGCACAACTGAACAAGAGCACACAAATCTGGCCAGGGCACAGGGCGGAGAACCAGCTGGCATGCTGACCCTGCCTGGACAACCTCTACAGGGGTCCTTCTGACATGGGATTTTCTAGCAATCAACACATTTGTGGTTAGTAAAGTATAAGGCCAACAGTGCCCTGGTTCCCAGCTGGGAGCTGCCCGAAGAGATCGGGGCTTTCAAACAGCATCTCTACCTTTCTGCGCAATGGCCACCAGTTGCACAGTGAGCCTACCAAAGGCAAAGGTTGCAATAGGAAATACATTAGGGAAAGTGATTTGTACAAGTTTCTGTTTTCTCTTAGGTAAAATCAATAAGATATAGACTTTCAAACCCACTTCCACTTGTCAAACTGAAACAGTCCAAGAAAGCAGAGTTGCTACCGACAACTGCAGAACATCAATGCCTCATCCCAGCCCATCCCTTCCACCAGGGAGCACACCGCTATTCTCATGTAAAACCACTTTGATTTGTCTTTAACACACCTCTTGCCTGTAAATTCCTGAAGGCAGGACTCCTCAGCTTTGTGTCGGGTATAACAGCAAGCACTTCAAGGATGCTCACTAAATTACAAGGCTTATTTACTAACAGACAATTCAGCCAATTACAAAATGCTATTAAGTGTTTGTACTCAGGCAGAGCGAGCTAGCTGTCTGGTGAACATGGCAAACCAATATTTTTAATTAAAATAAGAAAAAAAGGAATACACAGTCTGATCACTGGCCAACAAGAAAAATACACCCCAGAGATCCCAAAGTGTAATTATCCTTTCTGAATGGCCAAAATGACTTGTTTGCTGCAGAATATAATTCTCTCTAATGCCGCTACGAAGTCATGGCCTCACCTACCCCATTCATCCAGTGCTGTACTTGCCCAGGGGATGCTCCAGCACCCATGAAATCAAGCTCTGGCACATCCATATCTAGTTTCTGCCTTACTTTCTGGGTGGGTAGCTAGAGGATTCACAATGAGAACATGGCTGAAGCCTCTACAGTTTCTATTCTTTGATTCCTTCCTGCTCTATCCTTGGGACACCCTCTCTTTTTGTGCTGAAGGACGTAAGCTTTGAGGCTGGAATGGAGCGGTGTAGCTTATGTGCAACACAGTTGGGTGCCATTTATGTGGCCATCCAAAAGTAAATTCATACCCCTGTTGAACTGTGCGGTCAGGCGACTGGACATGCTGTTCCAGGAGGTTTCCTTCAATGCTGTACTCCCTTTTTGCTGGTAACCAGTGCCTCACAAGCAGCAGCTTTTACAGCTTCCTCGCCTCCGAGTCCTGGAAATGCTCTCTACAGATGCACAAACATCATTCCGGCACGGTTACCTGGCAGGGCTGTCCTTCTACTGCCCTGTCACTCAGTCCACACTGAAACTTGCCCGGTAATAGCATTCCCCTTGCAAAAGCCTCCCTGGCAAGGTGCTATCAGCAGGCTGCAGCTGCGGCGCTGCATCTGGCACACCGCTAGAGGAAAAGCCATTAACTAGCAGACAGCGCTCATATGCTGAGGCCACACACTGTCCTGTAGCCAGGGGACGCAGGCAGACTCCTCTTCTATAACGCTGGAGGCCTGATCCATTCCTTAAGGGTTCCAGAGACTGTAGAAAATGGGGGAAAGTCAAGCGTTTGGAAGCCTTGCAGTATTTGCCACGCAGACAGACTATTCATCGTTATGCATCACGTTGTCAGACTGCCTCAGTGCCCTTGTCAGCAGTCAGAAACCTCCTGTAGTGGGTGCAGCACAAAGTCAGAGCAAGTGACAGTCCCTGTCCTGCAGATATTGCCTGTGATAGGAGATAAGTGCACCAGCAGAGATGGCCTGGAGTCCTACAGGAGCAAGAAGCCTCTTGAATATTCTCAGCATGTTCTCCCACGTGCCCCTCAGCACAGCCCCCAAGCAGCAATCAGGAGTGCCCTGAACATCAAAATGATCTACAAGTTATTCTTGCTTGCGCCTCCTTGCCCCAGCAAAGAACAGCATGCAATGGGGTATCATGGTCCAGCCTGGGTCTAGGTGCTTATTTTGGATTTTACCCAACAGTCACATTAGGTAGTGTTAGGAAAGAGAGTGAAGCTTAGAAATACGCTTTGCGCTCAGGTCTGGACAGTGGAAGCCTGTGCCCTGGAAGAGCTATTTCCAGCACATTGAACCCAGCCTGCCAGGGAATCATGCCTTCTGCCAGGGAAACTTTACATTTTTAGAGAGTCCCCCAGAGAGAGAGGAGCAGGTTCCTGCCTGCGGAGCAATGGCGAAGGAATGGGTCCTAACACACAGGATGAAACCTCGGGGTCCTGTGATGCTCCTGCCAGCACCACATCCTGAGGTTGGCTGGATGGCAATTCAATTTTCCCCTATCCTGCCTCCCAGACAGCCAGTCCTCCAGGCTGTTCATCCTCCCCCACAGCCCTAGGGAAGAGCAAAGAGCAAAAGAGCACCTGGGTTGGGAGGTGAAGAAAGAGAGCTGCAAAGAGCTCATAAGGGAGAGCTGACCTGGTACCTTTTGCTCTTTCCTGGTTCAGTCCTCTTCCATTTGCTGGAATCATGACCAAACTGCATGCTCAGGAGATAGCAGGGTCAGGGAGATCAATGCCTTATAAATAAATACAGTATAAACAAATCAATCAGAGGGATAAAAACATTCGACAGAGCTACACTAATTAAAAATATAATAATCCAGATAGCGGACATTTATTTAAAATGGTGCAATTACAGCTTTTAATCATCTAGGTTTAAATTAACAGCAGCAGCAAAGTGGCTGTGCAAACGTGTTTTCTGTAATGAACTGATATTAGAAAGCCAGCTTGGTGATCTCTCCCTCTCTCAGGCTAATTCTCCCTCCTCTCGTTGTAAAATAACCTTTTGGTGTCATTTTCTTGTAGAGTCTTGAAGACGAAGACACAATATTGGAGCTAAATTAAATCCCCTTCACATATTTCTCTTCTTTCAAGCTGTAAAAATTGCTGGTATCAGTCATTCAGTCTCTAGTGCTGACGCAACCACACTTGAGGAGAACATCTGGGGGCCCCAAGAGTCATTATAGGGAAAATAAAATCCTATATTACAATCAGTCAGCAATTAAAAGGCAGGATGCAGGAGGGCCAATCCTGCAAGATGCTGAGCAGGCTTGGTGGGGAAATCAAATGGTAGACTTGTGACGCTCTAGGGCTCTTTTCTTCCTCTGTTGGGTCAACTGAGAGGATGTTAGAAAATTTCAAAATCTGCTCCCGCCCAGCACAAATGGTCTTGGAATTAGCTTGTGTTAATTGAGGTCAGTGCCGATCCAGAGGTCACAGGCGTGGCACCTACGCACCGCCAGCCAGCCCAGTCCGCAGAGCTGTGGGGCCAGTCTTGCCTTGGCTCGGCAGGTCCCAGCCAGGCTTGGCATTTGAAGAGATACGGTGTGGCTGAAGGCAATGCCCAGTTTGCCGTGTGAAGGCCCTGTGGTTAGAGTGGGCTCAGCGCAGGCACAGGCAGATGAGAGACACGCAAGCTCTCTGCACCTGGCACGGTTCTGACTTAGCAAAGTGATGGGTCTTATCTGCCCTGGGCAACTGTCTCGATCTTTCTCCCACGTATGTATCTACACCCGCCCTGCAAAAGCATCTTTCCTACAGGAGAGCCCAGTGTCTACCAGCCAGGAGGCTGCCAAGTGCTCAGGTGATGGACGCTTCACAGACGCCTTGCAAGTAAAACCGCTGAAGGCGAAGCCTTCGACACGGCAGCCAAGGAGAGGCGATGGCCCGCTGGCTGCAAAAGCTCCCTCCTCCCTGACAGCTCTGTCCTTTGCTCCCTCCCCTGGTCACCATCTGCGCAGGGAGAGTCGCAGCAGGGCAGAAACGGCCCCAAAAGTTCCTGAACTCAAGACTCAGCTTCCAGCACCGCCCCCGACGTGTCCGTCCCGCAGCTCACGCTGGTGACGGTGCGGTGCTGGTCCCGCTCACGGCATTAGGATGCTCCACGTCTCAGCTGGATTTGCTTAAAGGCTGCAAGGAAAGGGACGAGAAGAAAAAAACACGGGGGAAAAAAAATCATTTTGGAAGCGTGGAAAGATTTCTGTGTGGGAAATGAACACCACATGGGGAGAACGTACGTGCGCCCCTGCGTTTGTGTGTGCGTGCCTACACAAGTACTTCTATGTAGGTAAGTCACTGCTCCTTCTGGAGCTGCTCACCCGCTCCTGGTTTTTGGCGGTTGCCACCAAACACAATTACCTACCTGCATCCATAGTCCTGAGCACACAATTAAAACCAGCAGCCCTTTGGAAAGAGAATTTCATCTCTCTAATTAGCACCAAACCCTCCTCTTTCCTGTTTACCCGAAGGGTGTGCAAACATACGGCGAGAGCGAGTGAGAGTCACGCAGTCCTCACTGTCACAATGGGCTGTGTAATTACCTGGCCTGCACATTAAGATTAATAAATATTAACTTTACTTGTGTTTTTACTGTCCACCTAAGATGGAAACAATACGCTTTACTACTTAATCAAATTAGAGCTATAAAATTATTTGCCTTTTAGAAGGTTCATTTCTGGTTTGCTGGCAATTAATGTTGATGATTTGAGTCCCATCTTTAAAACTATTTGAAATATGGAAAATGGCAGAAGTGCCACAGTGCATTAATGGAGCCATAATACATATCAGGTAATAAAGCATGAAAAGCCTGTTTACTTTGAGTACTCTAATTATTTGAGAGCTTTTTTAAAAAAAACAAACCCAACATGTGAAAACTTTCACTTAATTTGAATTAATTTTTAAAAACAAACAGGGAAAAAAAAAGAAACAAACCCCCCTTTTTCAAGTGTTGCTTTGAAATTCCCTGCAGCCAGGCCAGGTCCCAGGCAGACACCGAGGAGTGAATTTCCCCTTTTGGTTTTATCTTGCTTTTCTCTCTTCAGGGTGTGCAGGGCAGGGGGGACCACTCGCACACTGGATGCTCACGCAGCCGCTCCTGCACCATCTCTTAAAACATCTCAAGGAATCAACGCACCGTCTTGTGGGAGACTCCGACCCCTCACTGAGCTGCAGGGGACAGAGTCACTGTCATTGCCCAGTCTGAGAGATCTAAAAACCCCTTCAAACCGTTAGCACAACCAGAAAGTATTCATCGGCTCTATCTTAGTCTGAGACGCGCCTCTCCAGAGAGGCAGAGCGCAGCTCCCGCGTCTTCCTTGTCTCTGCAGAACTAGCAAAGTTTAATTTCTCTTCTTTTCAAATCAGCCCCAAAGCAGTAGCACAGCCGAGGCAGGATGGGACCTCTGGAGGTCTCTGGTCCTCCCCCCCCCTGCACAAAGGGGCCAACTTCAAAGTTAGGTCACGTTGCTCTGGGCCTTGTCCTGCTGGGTTTTTAATACCTCCAAAGACAGAGATTCCCCCACCTCACCCTGTCTTGGGACCACACCACTTGTTATGAAGGTGTTTTTTCACCATACCCCATTGGCATTGCCCCTGCTGCAGCCTGCGCCCATGGCCTCTTGTCCCGTTGCTGTGCCTCTCTGAGGACGGTCCAGCTCCAGCCTCTCGGATCCCTCAGCAGTAGCTGAAGCCAGCAGTGAGATGCTCCTTGTCCTTCTGGTCTTCAGGCTCAAACCCAACCCTTCCACCTCGCCTCGTACATCTGCCTTCGCTATCTCAGTGGCTTCTCACGGGCTCTCTCCAGCTCACTATGCTTCAAGCCAGGTTGTCCAGCCACTCCTCCCCACACCTGCTGGTCCTCCCATCCCGCTTCCACCTCCACCATTTGGCTACAGCCACAGAGAAGACAAATTCCGTGGAAGAGACCAAATGGCTGATAGCAGAGAGAGGAAGCGTGCCCAAATCCTTGCGGTCTTCCTTGACATGACTCAGTAATGCCAATGGGTTGGCTAGGGCCAACCTCTCCCATACAGCGCTTACGCTGCTGTTTATACCCAAGCACACTGTTTCCCTGACTGGGAATTTTGCTGGCATCTTAGTGAGTTCTCCTCCATGGCCTGGCCGGCGGAGGTTTTAGCCTGTCCCAGCCCAGGTGACACACGTTAACTTGCACACTCTCACCCTGGTCTGAGCAGGTAGCGCCGTACAACTGGTTGGCACAGGATTAGCTCAAGACCTTTGTGTCCACACGAAGAAAAAGGCAGTGCAGGATCCGACCCCAGATCTGATGGCCTGGTTTTTCTAAAGCGCGGCTGTTCTCCCTGTTGCAGTCCATGGATTTCTTCACCAGTCGAGTGTATTTGCAAGGCTATACTAGCCAAGATAAATTTGCCCCTAAAGTAATAACTTTTCAATTACCTTCATTATTCCTTGCTCAACACATGAACAGCACTGCACCTCTTGAGGGAGCAGCTGAGTATTTCTCTCCAGGGTGCACATTTATTATTTTAAGAATCATTTAATTTTCCATCTGAACAAAAGGGGCGAATGTAGGTCCTGAATGACTCCAGGGCCCCGTTCAATACCTTGCCGTGTTATCCATCATGGCAATTATACATGGTAATTCATCTCCGAGAAACTTCAATATGCAGATCTGAGAGCATTTGAGGCACCTGGCATGGCTCACAACTCTGGGAGCCCATGGAAAGAAGGCATCATAACTGGGAAGCATGCCATTATGCCCAAGAAATTCAGGCAAAGTCTTTAGTAATGGGACTTTTAGCATACCAGCAACTTGCAGCCTGGCTCTCCAATGCCTCTCCCAAACTCTGCCCTCCCACAGCACACACCCATCCCTACAAGCCCCATTGCTGGGGCCAATGCGATTTACAGTATTTATGTAGTGATGTTCTTCAGAAGGGGTTCCCGACTGGGTCAGGCTGAAGGTGCTGCCAGTGTGAGAAATGTGAGTAAAAGCCACCAAGGCAAGTAGTCCAGCAGAGAAGCCACTGACTCTCTGGGATCTGCAGAGCAGCGCCGTCGCTTCATCAAAGTGACCTACAGGGCTTGAACCAAAACCCACTGAGGGATGAGGATAAAAATTTAATTACAATTTCCATACCTAAAGGAAATATCAAGACAGCTCTGATCTTATAGCTGAGGTATTTCCCTGCTTCCAGCTGCTCTCCGCCACCCTTATTTGCCTTTCAGTATCCATTTAGAATAGGCTGCCTGGGCTAGAGACACTGCCGTGGGCTGTGAGTTCGTCTTTGGCATAGATCTAGCCAGGATTAGGTCTCCAGGCTATTCTCCGGAGTCCTCCTTGCATGGCTGCTTATTGGTGGTGTGAATACAGCCCTGGTCTGTAAAGCAGTTCGGGGCTGGAGCTGGGCCCTGCAGGAGCGCGCACAGCCGCGGGGTGCTCGTTCAGGAGCTCTCCCCACTGACTGGGAGCGGGGGGGACTCCTGCCAGCTCCCCAGAAGCCTCGGGTGATGAAGCAACAGCGCTGTCGCCAGGCTCAGAGAGCAAGGAGAGAACCTTAGCTCGCTTCAGAGCGCTTCGGTCCCGAGAGGCCGCTTTGCACGACCGCGTCCTCCTGCAAGCACTAAGCGCCGGTGCCCCAAAACGGGCACCCCTGGGAGATTCCCCATCATGTTGCTAAGAGGTGTGGCAAGCGCTCAGCGGCGATGAAAGCAGGCTGTATCCCGGGGACACAAGTGATGTCCCGACTCCGCGCTCACACCTCTAAGGAGTATCCCCCCCCCCTCCAGCCCCCTGAGCCCATCGCACAGGCAGACTAGCGGTGGATCACCTGCCAGCAGACACGAGAGGTGGCTATTTCATTGGAAAGTTAAAGGATAGCAGAACAGAGCAGTATTTTTCATTGGGTGACATTTGCCTCCTTGTGGTTATTTCTTATCCTGTCCCCAGCACGCTTCTTTGCCCAGGCAGGTCACTGGAGTGAGCATCCTCGCAGACCCCCAAGGAAGGGATGGCTTGAGTCCTTACAAAAGAAAAAGCTGAAAGTCAGTCCCTGGGATTTTACTTCTCTGAGTCTCAGGGAGATTAAAGGCAGTAGAAAGTCTGGTTGCATGTTGGTCTTTGGTCAGGGGAAGCCAAGCAACAGAGAAGCAGGGGATTTTAGTAAATTATTAGGACTAGAAATACTAATCTGACCATTTATTTTGACTTTCTGGACATCACAATTCAGAAAACTCCACTCAGAAATCCAATGAGCACTCCTGATTGAATGGACCATATATTTTTAGGGAGGTTTCCCATCAATGTCCAGGCTGTTGGACACCTGCAAACCTGAAAAGTCCTGGCACTGCTGCAACTCCAAGACTAACTCAGAACAGCCTGTATGGAGACCTCGGTCCCCTCCAGCCAGGGCACTTTGGCAGACACAGAAGGTCCTGCAGGCTGTGTTGGAAAAGCCCCATGAAAGCCTCCCAGACACAGATTCAGGGAAGAAAATGTATTAGATAAGCTGGTATTCACAGACCAAGTGTGCTCAGAGCAAGATCCACCCACAAGGCTACGGCGATTTGCATCTGTCGGCAAGGAATCACTGCTGTAAATGAGCCAGTGGGTTTCTTTAGTTTTCACCTGGACAGTCAGGTTTCTCTGTGGCCCTGCGGGAGCTGATGGAGCTAAAGGGATTGCTGAGCTCACTGGGTGATCCTTGCTTGGGGACCAGCAGATCCTCTCCCCCACCCCGTCCCCTTTGCTGCGGCGGTCCCTGGAACTGCGTTGCTCCAGTAGCATTTGCAGGGGTCCAGCACTCAGGGCGAGCCCCACAGAGAAGCAGAGCTCCCTTTACCTCCAGTTGTTCCTCATTGCCACGACTGTTGTAAAGCAGCTCTCTGGCATTTTCCTGGATACAAGGACATGTCCAGGTATGAACCCGTGCCTGGCTCTCACGGTTTCTGCAAGAAGGAGCAGGCAGCAAGGTGAGTTGAAAGGGTGGAAATGACAAGCGGGGCTGCATAACACATCGGTGAGTTCTCCACAGCGCTCACGGGAGGTAACCTGAAAGTTTGGCTAATTGGAAAATCATCTCTGTTGGCTGTGGAGGTAAAGGGCTGCTCCTGCATTATCACTGCTCGTAGAACCATTACTAACAGGGGAGAAGAGAAAAGATATCTCAAGTGTTTGCAATCCCTGCTATTTTCCTCTCTTTTCTCTATTCAGCTGGTAAATAATTTATTTCTTTACAATTCCCCGAATTATGACAAGCCTGGAAATGCCTAGCTGTTGTCTCATTTAGCAAACAGTCTCCCACGGTGCCAAAAAGCATACAGGTCACTCAGCACAGTTAGAAGAGAAGCATGACAATGCTCAGATGCTATCATTATTCCCAGTATCATCCCCCATCAAATTGTCCAAGGGATACAGCTTTTCCAGAGCCCATCCCAAAGACACACTGCTTTTGCTGAAAGTACATGCAATGGGGAACCATGTCCTCTGCCTGTACGAAGAGGAGCAATCCCCCCGTCTCCCCGCTGCCGTTCGCTGCCTGTTATTACACTCCATTTACATCTAGGAGCACAAGAACAGGTCTGAAATTGGATTCAATCTGTAATGTGCACATTTTCTGCCTAATATGAGGTCTCACATCCTCTGAAAGAACATTGACCATTTCTTATATGACCAGTTCCTCCCATTTCTGAAGGTTCAGGTCTGTGCACCAAAACACTTGGCTGGGGTATTTTAAGCCAACAGTTTGCCGTCTGACACAAACCAGGATGCCATAGTCAGGTGAACATTTCCCAAACTCTAGTTAGGTTTGCAAGAGACTCACATTCTCCTCTAACCACCTTGGTGCACTCCTGCCACACAAAATACATAGAGGGCTCAGTGAGGCAATGTCAGGACCCGGGTCCCTTCGCCAACATCGTCCTTTAGCGTGGCCAGAAGAGTCTCTTTGCTGCTCCGCTTCAACCTTTGCAGGA
This sequence comes from Aviceda cuculoides, assembly GCA_035590195.1. Classification (NCBI taxonomy): domain Eukaryota; kingdom Metazoa; phylum Chordata; class Aves; order Accipitriformes; family Accipitridae; genus Aviceda; species Aviceda cuculoides. Next base: position 30,966,656 of record JAVJGG010000085.1, read on the forward strand.
GGCTAAATCAGCATGTGTGCAAATACAAAACATGTGGCATGTGTAGCTCTTTCGTCTCTGCCTCCATCTCCCTCTTAAAAAACAAAGCACCCAATTCTAATTGTGTAGACTGTCAGCTAAGGATGTGACAGCAGTGTGAGTTGCAGAGGAAGGAGCTTCGCCGATTTTTCAAGCAGTGTGGGGTGGGCTTTTTCCAGGAAGACCAGAGCATATCAGCGCTGCCAGACACATGAAACAAGGAAAACCGCTGTGTTTTAGTAGCACTAACAGAACAAGGAGCTGTGTAAAGATGCTGATCTCACTGGGTCTTGCACAGATGAAGATGCGGTATAACGAACTTTCTCCCAGCATAGTGTTTAGAGGATGCTCTTTGTTTCTTTTTGTTAATGATTGGAGAATAGCCACTATCAAACATCTGACACCACGCAGGGGTCCAAAAAATAACAAGAAAATAACATGGCTAATTAGCCTCGTGGATTATTTTAACCAGCTCCCTCTGGAATACCCTCATTCAACAGGGTTAGATTTCTTCCCTTCCCCCCATAACTGATCCTCGCATTTAATTACACTGGAAACTTGGCTGTGCCCAGCTCAGATGGAGTATTTTACTGCTTATATGGTCTTTGCAGATAAAAGACACTGCTGCTATTGCACAAGTGGAGAAGTGGCCTTGAGGGGTTTTATATCTCCCTTGGGAGGCTGCAGTTCCAGCCACCTCGAGCAGTAAGACCAAGGCAGAGGCAGAAATCTATGAGTAGAAGCAATAATTCCCATGCCTTGTATAGGAGAAACAATGCTGTCATTGTCTTGATCCTTTCACCTAATTGGAGAGGCTAAAACTGATAAATGGTCAGGTGAATGGTCCATGTGGGGGAGAGGAGATGGGATCCATTCCGGCAGAGGACAGACTAATCTTACAAGGATAGTGAGCTTCTTTGATAGCTTACTCAAAGGATGATGTCAGGCAGTGTTTGGAGAGAACAGGATGGACATCCCTTCCGGACAAGGGTATTCAAGGCAATGAAATTGATACGGCCAACAGCCAAGGTGAAACTGCAGTATACAAAAACTTCCATCCCATGAGTTGATCAACACATTTTCAAAGAACACAAAACTATTTCCGTTCAGAAACTGAGAGATCATCCCATGGATAAGAGAGGATACTGGACTGGAACCCAGCATTTAATCTGGATTTTTTTATACCAGCCACTGATAAGATCATAAATTCTTTAATATCGAGGCCTTGACATCATCTTCTCTTCCATGCTGTGTCCACCCACAGCCAGGCACTGTGTCTGCCCCGAGACAAGCCTAGCTGGGGGCTCAGCAGCATCCTGGAGCTCTTTATGATTCAGTTGGACTTGTTTTTCATGTTAGACTAGCAAGAATTATGTTTGAATCACGTAATAGTACAAAATTTTCATCTTCTCAAAAGTCATTTTCTTCTGCCAGGCTGAATCCCTCCCCTGCGTCTCTTCTTACACTAATATGGAGCTTTTCAGACAAAGATTTCAACCTAATTGTGCACAGCGGCAGGTTAATATGATCAAAGAAGCTAATAGGCTTTCATACGTATTTACATGATATAAGGCTCCCAAATTCAAAGACTGGATCAAGAGAGTTGCGATAAATCATGTGAGAATTATTTGTCTGCCTGTTGCGCAGCAGAGAACTTGTCTGTGCTCTGTTGCAAAAGTCAACAGAGTATTTGCCCAGGCTGGGAAATCGAAGCTTTCTCAATCACACCATACGGCTTTCACCATCTTTTATAAACACAGGAAAACCTCAGTAGCTGGCATTAACTAACCGAGATCCTCGTACGAAAGCGAAGAGAGCAGATGTCCCCAGTTGTGAGCCAGGCTTCGCAAGGTTGAGAAGATGCTCGCGGGCAGAGACGCTCTGCTGAGCAAGGGACACCAGGGCAGACACAACAGGAGGAATGAGCAGAGGCTGGGAACGAAATTACAGCTCAAGGAACGGGGGGGTTTTGGCAGGAAGATTGAGCAAACTTTGCCTAGCAAAAGCAATGTCATCTTCAACGTTGGCTGTTTAAAACGAGTCAGACCAAGGCAGGGGAAAACACTTTGCTGGAGGGGTGATACTCTAAGCAGGGTCCAGGCAAAGTCTGACAGGTCTATTCTATTTACCTTGCGGAAAAGTGGAGCAATTTGAGCAGGGGGGCAATGAGAGAGAGCAATAACAGATAAGTAAGACTTTTTTTGTAGAAGGGGTATGTCCAAATCTCCAGTCCAAATCAAGCAGGTGAGGGATGTGAAGGTTCCTGTGTTCCCCATGTCAATCTGTCAGTAGAAGATCAGGGTGGGAACTCCATGGTTTTTTGTTAAAATGCCACAAATCCTTCTCTTTTTTTCCAGTTCTGAAGTAGAAATCCCCAAAGTTTTAAACTTTTCCAATGTTACTAGCTTATAAAACTGTTTTAATTAAAATGTTTAGTTTTAGTGAATTTGAGTTTCAGTTTGCTTTGACCTTTAAAGCTATACGAGATAGATAGATATATATATATCTTATAAACTGTGGGTTTGGTTTTGAATCAAAACAGATGAAAAATGGAAATCATCCAATGCCAGCATATGAATACGGGATAATTTGAGCCTCTTTTTCCTAGACGATATTGTGCTGAAATTGATATGTTTTGAAAAAGATTTTCATTTAAATTAAAATAGCCTTTTTTCATCCCAAACTGTAAAGCTTTTCTGGCCATCTCTGTTAGGGGTACAGCTGATTATCATCTCCCTTCTCCTGGTGTGACTCTGCTGAACACAGTGGAGCCCACGTCTGCAGCTGGGATCCGGCAGGCTGAGGGAGGGAGCTGTGCCGTGCAGCGTTACTGGTGCAGCAACGGGGGACGGTGGGACGGAGGAGGGGGGAGATTGTTGTAGTGCTGGCAGTATGGCGTTGTAATCTCCCTTCATGTCCCCTGTGTCTCAGTTTTTGACCTGTTACTGTAAGAGAGAAGACAAAAGAGGACACGGGGACACGGCCACATTGAATGCTACTGTTGTGACCTTCTGGATCTGCAAATTTTGCAAAGCCCTGCAAGATCTCCCCAGCAAAGATGCTGCCTAACAAAGCGCTTTGCACGGCCTTTTTATTTCACTAGCAGATCTGTGGCTTTGCCTCGGAATAGTACTGTCTCAAAAGAGAAAAATGGTCTGGAAATTGTTATCTGCTTAGAAAAGGGAGAGAGGAAGAAAAGTGAGACATGGGGGAAGATCTGCCTTTCTGATACCCACTCTGCATGGAAGAAAGCTCTCCGCAGTTCAGCCCCAAGACTTCCCAACATTCTGCAAGGGCAGATGGAGTTAGGCAATGAACTCCTCTCCTTCCAACGTAATTATAATTTCTGCATTGAAACGCACAACCTTTGGACATGAAAGCCCATTTTCTGGAAACTGGGAGCATGTCAACCATGCTGATCCTTTTGGGGGAAAGAGAGAAAAGGGACATGTCCTGGGAGGTAGAGAAGAGACCAAAGCTAGTGGGATGGGAGCCTTGGTGTCAAGCAGTGTCTAAAATATCCTCTTTGCATCATACTGGCTCTTAATTGTCACCAACCATGGAGGAACTGATTGAGCCCAGCAAGGGTCCGGCAAAATAGATAATTTCTCTCAGGCATCTAAAATTCATGAACGCGGCGGTGGTCCCGTCACACCATTGCTATGTTGTTCCACAGCCCAGAGTCTCCCTTGAAGGGCAGAAATATCAAGGGTAATTTTTTTTTTTCCTGAGAGCAGAATACATTTGGGTTGTTAACGCACGGCTCGCACTTCAGGCGGATCCTTACCAAAGGGCCGAGAGCTTGTCTCAAACCGCGTGTTGTAAATTAACTCTTAATGTGATGAATGCATTAAAGGGCTGTTAGGTCTGAAGGATGTGCTTGGAAACCTGAAGTTCTGATTAAGGGCTTGATTCATAAAAGCTTTACGCACCATTTACGCAGGTTTCTTTATTGGAAATGTTACTTGGAAAGAGCTCTTGAGCGGCTTCTTCCCGGAGAAATGGGGTTAGGAGTCTGGACACGCAGGCTCACACGTGTGCTTGCAAACATATGTACTCGCAGAGGCAAGCAGATGGGGTGGACACACGCAGAGACTCACACGCGCTCGTTACACACTGTTGTCACGCGTGTCTGGTATGCGCGGAGCCCTGCCGGGCAGGCAATGGTCCTCCGCCAGACTCAGCCCCACGCACTGCTCAGCCTGTAAACCTTGGTCCTGCTCAGGGATTTTTCCATGTGTTCCGACCGCAGACCGCAAACGGGCCAGGGAGTTCCCAGCCGTGGGGCTGCCTTCCCTGCCACTTCGGGGCACAGCAGCCCCCTTGGGGGGCAGCATCTCCAGCTCGGAGTGGGAAATCTGAGTGGGACTAGTGAGATGGTACTGAGCCAGGGGGAGGGCTGGAGGACAGAACCCAGAGAAATTGTGGAAAACACTTCCAAGAGGAAAAGCTCCAGGAAATGACCCGTGCTGGGTAGAGCAGGGAGGTGCGGATGGGGTGAGCAAATTAATCCATTTTCTTATGCCTCATCTGTACGATTTTGGGGGCTTCACCTTTACCAAAAGTTTCAGGGACCTCATGATGCAGGAATTGCACTTGAGCATCCCCGGCTGGCTTTTATGTCAGGGAAAGAGAGGTGGAAGCCCGCTGCACTGAACTGGAGGGGTGCTACCTGCTGGGCACAAATGGCATGTGTCCCCAAGGGGCTCTGGTCAGGGCTGTGTCTCTGCAACCACAAGCAATGGAGCAGCCTGACAGCTCTGCTACCTGGGCTCCTGCCTGGGGGAAAATGTGTCCCTTGAGGAAGCCAGTTGTTTAATTTCCACATTGGCTGCATGAAAGGAGATATATGCCATTTTCTATATCTCGCAGGTCTATAGAGAGGAGCAGTCAGAAAATTGCTGGGGGATAAAAAATAATTCATATTAAACATGTCATTCCAGGGGGATCCGGATGAATCAGGTTTTAAGTGACACCCCACGCTGATCATGACAAACATCCCACTTGCAACGCAGCCCCAGGAATTTTTTCAGCCTTTGCTTGAATAGCTTACACTGAGAAACGAGTAGTCTGCTGAGCCCTGAGCAGCGGGGTAGTGCTGTGCTCTGTGCTGTTTCTGCCCTGTGCCATAGGTTGAAGGACAGCCACAATAACACTGGCTCTTGCATGAGCAGCCACACTGACCCTGCTGACACTGTCAGCCTCCGCAATCTCCAGGCAACGTGTTTTTGGAAATGTGCTACCTCTGTGCAAAAACCTGCCACCTTGTACCTGGTTTAAATTGGTATCCTGCTAGTTTCGGTGACTGTGCTGTGGGATGTGGTGAACAAGTTGGGAGTCACCTTACCTAAAACCTTCATGATTTCACCCCTCACAAACCTTCTCCTCTCCCTGGTAAGGGTCTCAGCTTTTTTATTCTCTTCTCACAAGGCAGGTCTCCCATCCCCTGCATCACTACAGTCTTCCCTGCAGCCCCTCTAACCGCCTCCATCCTACACCAGTGTGGAGACCAGGGCTGCCCACAGTGCTCAAGTGCATCCCCAAACCCACAGCAGGGCTTGGGACTCAGGGAACTACCCCTCACCCCCCGTGCTAGCTTCTTTGAATCAAGGACATGGCAGGCGTTATCGTCAGTTAAGGCAATAGCAATATAGCTAGTCTACTCCTCCAAGTCTCTGAAATTACCTTATACTTTATATCCCCGATTCCCCCAATGCAGCACAACTACAATGTGCTCCCATGTGCCAAAACAGAGGGTGCTGCAGAATCTGTCCTCTGCATTTCACCTGACACGTCTGGATGTGCACAAAGCCAGAAGCTCTTCTCATCAAAGTTTAGCGATGACATCTATTCTGGTTTTAATTATAACGTGCTTCTGTGAGTCTGCTATTAGTGGGATAGAATAATGGCCCGTTCAATCCAAGCAGTCTGCCTGATCCCCGAGATGTTTAATCAGGCATCGGCAACTGTACCTGAAATCATCACATCAGCTATATGGCAACATCCCTCCTCTCATGATGCTGCAATAATGAGCCCCTGTTTAACAGGAATGGGCTTTATTTGAAGGGCATAAGGAAAAAGACTGATTCTTCTGGGTTTAATCCCAGTGTTTATTGTTATCAGCATCTGCTTCGACCTCTCAGCCAGTGCCTGCTCCAGAGTCCCCGCACAGGGATGGGGCAGTCGTAGGTGGCTCCTGTGTCACATCCATCCTAGTCGTGTCTTGGTCCTGAGCACCTCTAAGTGAAAATGGAGAAAAGAGGAGAAAGAAGTCAGAGGATAGCAAATCAAACAAAAAAATGTGATTGCTCTTTTATGGCACGCACGGGTGTCTCATTTCCAAATGTTCTAGCAGAAAAGTTGCTCAGCAGGGAAATTCAGGGAAATGACACGCTGAGAGTGGATCACTGGCTGCGTTCGGGCAGTAACTCCATGTGTCAGGAGCGATACCGCGTGGCCCGGCTATACCTTAGCACCCTATTAGGCCTGGCCAAGGCAGCTCCCATTTGGGGTGCAGAGTCTCTGAGCAAGCAAGAGAGAAAATGAGCAAGCAGAGCTTTACCTGGATAACGAGCGATTCCCACGTCTTTGCCCTGTGCAGCCAGGGCTCCAAGTACCCTGTCTCTGCTCTCCTCTGTGAGTGCAGCTCCCAGTAAGCTGGAAAAATAAGAATCTGAACAGTGGCAAAATCAAAACAACAAATGAGTTTCCCAGTTGTATTTGAAATAAAAAAAAACCTGTTCAGTCTGGCAATTTTTAAGTGAACCTCAGAATTTGGAAGAAGGAGGCTGGTGTTCACTGTCTGAATGCACAAGGTGAGCAGGGCAAGCTGGAGGCCTTCTCCTGAGAGCTTGTTTACAAAGCTGCTTTTTTTCCTCCACTTTTTTTTTTTTTTCTGGCAGCATAAAGATGCAGTTTAATCACTGTTTGCTGAGGAACAGCCACAGGAAGCTCTGCTCCCAAGAGCAACAACCAGAGACATTCAATTTTGAAGCTGCCAGTCAACAAAAGGGCATGAAGTTATTAGCTCTGAAGACTCCATTACCTGCCAGTTTGGACCCCAGATACCATCTTTCATAGATTTTTCTGGGTATTCCCATTTAGAGTAGGGTCAGAGGCCAGATTACTGCTAGGTGGTTTCCAAAACACCTCCCAGATGTACAGCGAATACAACGCAATGTTCAGATTTAGTGTATTTTGCTAAAACACAGCATATTCATAAAATACTTATGCCCAAGGATGTTTCCATCCAGATATAAAAGTGCTCTTAATGCAAGTAGATGAAAAGCACAATGATGGGAAATTTCACGGACAGATGAGGCCGTTTTACTTCCCCTGTTCCCCTGTGGTCCCCAGCCATCCCCCAGGGCATCCCCCCGCTCAGCTGGGGGATCCTCTCCCAATTTCCAGGGCAGGTTGGTGCCAGAAGTGCCCCCCTGCAGAGCATGAGCCTGCAGGGGCAGGACCAGCAATGCCTCATAGGAACGGCAGGAACGGTCTGTTTTGAGCACCAAGAAGAAAATAAAGAAGGGTTTGCTGCTTAATCCCTGCTCCAGCCAGGACTATTTCAGATTTGGCAGTTTAAGCTGCAGGAGGATTTATCTATCAAAGAATAACTTTGAACACCTTAAAGAAATGCAGGCAGAGGCCACTAAATGATGGTGTCAGGCAGAGGGAACTCAGCAGATATCGTGGTGAGGAGTGAGAGAGGGATCAGTCCCTGTCCATCTGTCTGTCTGCCCACAAAAGTAAGTGGATTAAATGAGGAAAGTGAGCAAAATCCCCTAGAGTGGCAAATAAGGTTTAAACTGAGTAGCTTCAGTACACACCCCAATCTCGGTGGTTAATAGACTGGGGAACCTTTTCAGCACATTCCTCTTGGAGCATTTCCCATCATTTTTATCTTGAGTAATCAGAGGCTCCCTGGTCCCCAGCCCTCCCCTTCACAGCACAGCGTTAATAGGAGTTTCTGAGCTGCAGCGGCTGCTCAAAGCACAGCCTCCCAGCCGAAGTACAGGGCTATAATTTTACAATTTGCCTGTGGGTAATGGAGTAAATAGAATGGAGTTCATATAGTCAGGGTTTAGAAGGAAAAAAATCTGTATTTATGGGCAGAAAGGAACGTGCTCACAGACATCCTCCACTGTGAAGCTCTTCGTATCGAAGCTGGATGATGCTAAGCAGCTGGACGCAAAGATGCAAAATGTGCTGCATTTAACAAGCGGTGGTGGCATCTGGACAAGATCAGAGAGGAGAGTAAGGATCACAGGGAATTGTAGAAGCGCCAAGGCGGGTTCGCCCACGCTGGAGGGCTCGCTGCCTCTCAGGACTTCAAACAGGATAAATTCACAGGGGGTCCTCCCTCAGCTTTGCACGCAGCCAGGGAGGAGGAATGATGTCTTCGGGGAGCGAGTTGGAGATGGCACCGAGCCTGAAGTCCTCCTCGTGCTCTGACAGACCCCCTTTTCTCTTTCCAGTGCCCGTGGAGAAGGTTGGGGTCCAGGCAGCCAGCGGAGCCAGACAAGGACAGGGCAGCGCCTGGGTGCAAAACAGCCACTAATCACCACCGTGAAGCTCAGCACAGGGCAGCGCCCGCTCCCCTCACAAAAGCCTCTTTCAGGAGCTGGGAGAAACCTCTGACAGCATTACCAAGCGTTACACAGCATCGGAGAGCCATAATCTAGCCTTGCTGACACATTAGGCCAAGTCGCTATCCAATTTATGTCTACTAATCCATTCCTTTATAGGTCTGTTAAGATAGACATCTCGAAAATGAAGAGAGAGCTGCCAGAAAGCTTTTGAATTGACAGTGGGTTGCTCAACTGTTTTAGCACGCTATCATCCTAAATTGCCTGCTGCTCAGTGCTCGTGCCGACCGCCCTAATGGCACTTCTGTACCACGCAGAACTGGAGGCTGCATCTTCCTCCATTTATGAGAAACTAGGACATTACGTGAAGGGGGAATAAAACATCTCCGAGATCAGTTGTTAGCGCCAGGGATGTTTTATCGGCTGGTCCATGGGAGAAAGTTTGGAAGAGCAGCAGGGATGCTCCCAGGGGGCTGAGCAGCCAGACAGATGGTCGTTATTGAAGGCCAAGATTAAGTCCTTGATTGTGAATTCATGGAGCAGATAAAATGCCACCGGCGGCAGAAGGAGGCTCGGTTAATGGGTTTTGGCCATGGTTTGGAAGGACCTGCCCCAGCCACGGCTTTTAACTGCCGTTCAGAGGCTGAGTCTTGAGGAGAATCTGCTTTTACATTTTCCAGAGCAGGGAAGCAGACATTCCCCACCCCTGCACAGGGACTGTCCGATGGCCCTGCGATGGTCACAGCTCCCTAAAACCAACCCGAGCGCTGCCTTTAGCAGAGAGCAAATGAACGTTGCTGAGACCTGGAGATGTAGTAACCTTCAGGAACCTCCTTCAAACCAGTCTTTTTTGAGACGTTATTAGAAGGAGACAAGTTGGAGCCCGGCTTCTGAAATTCTGTTTGCAGCCAGCGATATAAACAAAGCAATTGAGTCAGAGAATCACTGCCTTGGGGAAGGGGTTTTCTCTGTAACGGGTAGATATGGACTGGGAAAACTTGTTTTGAAATCCATCACTGCTGAAGGAGGCAGTGAGGAAGGGAAAACCACCCAGGCCCTTCAGACACTGTATTAGGGAGCCACAAGGCTTCACTCAGGCTGGGGAGAGGGAGTGTGGGTCTGCTCGGAGCATGGTCGGAGTGACCCTGCACCCTTCTGCAGAGTCTCTCACTCTTCCACACCTGTCTGTCCCAAACAGTTGGAGGGGAAGCAAGCAATTTCCAGCATGTTGCTTCTGCAACATGGGCATAGCAACACAGAGGGTGCAAGGGAGCTGCCAGACACTGCAGACATTGGAGACGAACCTCCTCAGAGAGCATGAGAAGGGAGGAAACCACTCTGGACCCAAGATGCTCAGTGGGCAGCTCAAGGCAGTGTCCTCCGAAAGCAAATCACTGTGGCAGGATGAGCATCTTTTGCTCTGCAGACGTGCCTCCTCCAAGGTCTCATTCAGTCTGCATGGTTGTGACGCTTCCCTGCTGAGCTTGGCCAGACCCTGCAAAAGGTCAAAACTGGGGCTCTGGAGGGCAGACTGGTACTCTCATCTCGCTACACAAAAGGTGTCATGTCACAGCTGCAGGGGGGGCAGGAGTGATTTTCCAAGTCAACATGATTTGGAAGAAGACAGGTCAAATCTTCGTCTTTATTGCACCCCATTGCCTGATCTGCTGGGCTACAAAGGCATCCCACGTCCTGACTGTGGGTTACCCACTGCTTGTGTCCTACAGTCCTCAGCCTTCCCCAATTACTATCCGAGTTGAGCCAGAGCATATCTTACCATGAAGACATAGGGGAAGGCCACAGTAGATACGAGGAGTGAGCCAATGCCTTCATATACCTCCTGCGAGATCACTCCTTCTGCTGGAGGGAACAACCTTGTCGACAACTCCCCGACTTACCCAGATCAATAATTCTCAAGCCTCTGGTGCCTGGTCGAAACGCTGGGAGCCTGGGGACAGCAGCAGAGACAACTCCAACTCGCAAAATGTTTCATTAAACCCACACGGCAGAAGGATCGTGTCTCGCGCTGCCAGAATCGCTCCGCATCTGCTCGGGGGAGCTGCGCGCCGGCCCCCCGTTATGTTATTTCGGAGGTCGTTGTAGTGAAGAGGAAACAAGAGCGTCGCATTAGCAGCGAAGGCAGGTCGTCAGCGTAATAATTGAGTGCAAGATCTATCCAGTGGGGGGGGTAATAGAATAACAAGCAATCAACTGCAGCACAGGAAGAATAAATTAAGTGGCGTGTGTCTGCTTTCATCCAGGCACAATTAATGTTATTAGTCCTGAGAGATGATCTGGCTTTCGGGGGATAACTCGTGAGACAGGTAACTCTGCCTGCACCCGGGAAGCGGCTC